>OY728121.1:1897950428-1899200428 GCA_963277665.1 Viscum album | reverse complement strand
AAGAAGCTAAGAATATGACCATATATGATATCATATCAATATGTATGATTCTGGAATAAGTCAATAACATTATTTAAACCATTATACAGGAGCTTCGGACACGTACAAAGCAAATCGGACCTAAGGGAAGGGAAATATCACAATCTCATTTTTATCCGAGATTGTTTATTCGTAAGTATTTACTGGGGTGTATTTTATCATCCACATCCTTGTTCCCTCAATATGTAATATTATTTCCATCCACCTACAATTGTTTAAAACCTATTTTACCCTTTTTTGAGTTTTTAGTAAAATATATGAAAGGAATCTTTTGTCGTTTTTCTTACGAGGTTGTTTTTGACTTTTCCGACAAAAGTACGAAGAATGTTTTTTTTTACTTATACGACATGAATGGATTTTTAAAACATTATTTCCAAGAAACTTCCTTTACAAGTTTTCAAGTTTATTTTTAATCAACTTATTTTATTTTAAAGTCGTATGACATGTTATGAAAGGAAAAAATGTTTTTGAAGTAGAAAGGATATTTTCCTCAAGAATGGAGTTCAAGTATTTTATCAAAATTATTTTCCATCTAAGATAATAAAAGGGTTCTGTTTTTATCCCTATTATTACATTGGTTTGATTATGTTGTGATGGAAATATTTTTTATGAATTCCTTTATCTTATATGAATTGTTTTATGATGTCATGTTGTTTAAGAATCCCATTTTTATTACATGGGTTACGCTATGATGTATGGTTTATGATTATGTGGAACACATAAGAAAGGATTAATTATAAGATGGGTGGGACCTATATCTCCATCCAATGCATTGGGTAAAGATTTTATATCTCATGAGATAGACATGGCTGGAATGGTAGGTTATACCGGTTCAGTGAAACAGGACTGGAACGAGGGTGACTCGGTTCAGAAAGGGACTTTGTCCACTAAGATAGTCTTGGCAATGAGTCATGACTAACAAGAAATTATTTTACATGATTATGTGTGCATGCCACAAAGTTTCAAGTTTCATGTTATGATTATGGGGATCTCATTTTCACTTCTATGATTTATTCCATGTTAAGATACTATGATCTCTTTTGCAGGTTATGATTTTCAAAAAGATATGATATGATTTTTATTTCCTTTATTTTCCCTTGCTGAACATTTGAGCTCACCCTTTTATGATTTCTTTTCCCCAGGTCAGGAAGATGGATATTAAGTAGAATATGCTAAAAGGGACCCTAGATATGATGAAATAAATGGGAGACACTGTAGAAGATTTATGAACCAGTTGTTTATGTTTCCCAGTTTCTAAAGACACTATACCTATACGGTCCTTTGTGGTTTTGTCATATGTTGTAATAAGTGTGCATCAATTTTGAAGTATTAACAATGTATGTACCGTTTGGGTCGTTATAATAAAGGTAGAAACCCTCCTGAAATATCCATCATGAATAACCAATGATCATCCCACCTCATGGGCGATCTAAGAGGACAATGTTATATGGATCTAGATAAGAATGGAAATTAGTCTTCCTCCATCCCCTTAAAATACTAATGACACAAAAGATGAAGATGACATGTTTAACCCTCTATAAAAGGTTAAAATTCCCCATAAAACATGATCGTGGACTCTATAGCCTAGAAATCCCATAATCCATGATACTAGATAGATGGTGTCCCAGCGGTGGATAGATTGTGGCTTAATATTGTATCAATGGCCCCATGTCCTTCCTATGGTGCTCTCCCGCTACTATTGACTACCTTCAATACCAAATTCCACATCAAAAAATACATATGTGCTGACGCTGGATGTTTTGAAATACCTTTAAAATTCACAATCTATAATACCAATCATATTCTAAATTTAAAGATTAAAATCACCATGAATTTTCCATATCAAAATGGGTATGATTTTTTATATATCTTGGTGTTAGAAACCTGTATAGATTTAATGGGTTGGTAGGGAAACAATGATCATTCATCTTAGATCATGATGTAAGAAATTGGTAGTATCTTTGGAATATGATTTTATAGGCCCCTATAATCCTACACAAGGACCTTGAGTGTTATAAATGTAATAGCTGAAGAAACACTACTTACAGGGTAGATATATCTGTGAAGAACATGCATTATGTTTGTTTGAATTTTTTATAGAAAAAGGTAATTGAATGAATTTAAAATGAACTCAAATAATGAATCATAATTAATTCAATGACACTATTATGAATAATTTCTTGATATTTTCAAAAATGAAACTTGGTTTTTATCTACATTATTTTTATGGGTGATAAGTTTTGTATGCTGATCTAGTCGATCATTAGAGGATGAATCCGACTAAGGAGGATGAGATGTGGTAGATGTTTTTGCATTTTTTCTAGTGACATGGTGTAAAAACGTTTTAGGGAAGCATCAATGATTTGGAGAGGGAGCATATTCTAGTTGATCTTTATATTTACATTAGTTTTTTTCGACCCCAAACTGAGTATTGTGTTCCATTAGTGATCGATAAAATTTTAATCAAAGTGCACCAGGGGAGGGAATTTTTTGTCAGAGAGTGGATGTAGGAAGATGATTCCATAGAAGATTTTCATAAGGATTTATTTTTAGAGTTTTTATTATTAATATTGAATGAATTCAAGATGTAATAGCATATATCCCATTATAAATGGAGTTTAAAAATTTATGTGCTCGAGATCAAGGTCATGAACCATCTTCATTTCACTTCTATTATCCTTTCAGAAATAGATTCATGAGCATGGAATCTGGAGGAGGCTCTACATCTAGGGATGAAATATATGTTCACCATATTTATGTCCCAAATATAATTGGATGTGTACAAGATGAAATAACAGAATAATAATATCCATAATCAAGGGGGATCACATCGAAAAATTGTTCAGATGTACTTTTTAACATGATCAACATTAGATTGGGGATTATGAGCATCAGGATAGTTGAATCTCTGGCTGGAAGGGAGAAAACCATAATAGACCATTTAATGGTATTTCGGTGTAAATAATTATTTTGGTAACTATAAGTAACACCTCATTTTCATGTGGAGACTATGGGGTCCAAGGTCATTATCTATCTTAGTTTTGGACCAGTGTGGGATGTTTTTATAGAAATCTCAATCAGCCCCCTTTACAACCACCGTAGAATAATATTCCATTGAGGCTATACCAGTAGAAATGGATACTAACATATTTCCAGTTAGATAGTGATTATTTTCACATCCTACCAAGTGGATATGGAATTTAGATAGGTTTTCCTCATAATATTCCACTACCTAAAAGACCTAGAATAGAACAAGACCATAGTGGTTATTATCTGGGAGTTGGATGACCTCGGCATATACAGATACATTATTTGGACACACCATTACTAGATGGTGTAGAGATAGTTCAATGTATAATTAATTTTTCATATTTATTACTTCCATTAATTTTTGATTTCGGAGCTTCACGATCCTTTTTACACTATTTTATTTGTTCATTATAATCAGTGGTGTTCAGAGTTATTTCTCTCAAAGTGTTACACATGATAGTTGGAGTAATGAGTATGCAATTTGGTTTTTTTGGGGTGTATACTAATGATGGGAAAACATAATTCAGTGGATAATTTATTCTTATGGAAGATATATTCATAAAAAATTATACTTATAATAGATTTCATATATTCTATTCCCTCTAATGATGATTATTTCCTAACAAGGGTCGTGTTTTTCTATGTGGAGTTCCAGAAAGTTTTGTTCAATTCTCAATGGATTAAAAGATGTATCGATGGTGTAATGATCCTAATTTATATTAGTTTTTGGAGTATTCAGTGGAAGACAATGTAATGGGGAATCCTAGCGTTATCAATAAGTTTCTAGACATCTGACCAAATAATTTTTTGACACTACCACCTTGACACAATGTTGAGTTTGGGATATTTTTTCAATCTGGCATATCTATGATTTCAATGGCTACCTATCATATAAAACTCCTTATGATACATTATTTTAGTGGGTAATTATATGATTTTTCAGTACAGGGTATGAAAGAACAAATCTTTTATGCACATCATTTTATAGATTATTACATAAATATTCACATTATACAATCTCAAAATACTAAATGGCCAAATGTCGGTGGGTAATTAGATACATGTCCCAATAACATGAAATACTTATATAAAAAAGTTATTTAAAACTCCATAAGATGACATTAAATTATTTTTATCTTCTATTACTACATGGGATAATGTTAGTATGTATATTAGGTTGAGGTTAGCTATAAATCCATGATTAAAATGGCATTAAACGATGATATTGAATATTTATAATCAAAATAATAAACATCAATTAATGGTTTAATATTATAACATTATAGAATAATAAGAAATCAAGAACAACATAACACATTAAATAATAGAAAAAGTCAATGATAACCACTATCACATCGTAACATATTATTATTAGTATTACCATTCATGCAACATACAAGGTATCTTATTAGATAAAAACATTACCAAATACATTGGAGGGATAAATAATTCTGGTCCAAAATTTATTTTTGAAATAAACATGTATAAATAGATCAGATTACTTTTGTTTCATCTTTTCTTTGGGTTCCCATGTTGCCTCCAAAAATATGTGGTTGTTCTATACTACTTTGACGAAGTGATTTTTCCTATTTCATATAACTTATTCACTATGATCTATGATCTTCACTGTATTCTCCTTGTAAGAAAATCATTCACCCAAGGTATGACCTTTGAATTTAGCACATTTGAGGGCTCTGGTATGTACTTCCTTTCAAGGGATACATGTATCTCATTAAGGACTTGAGATAGGTTATGTGACAGTCTTAGTTTATATGTTATAGATATGATGTGAATAAGGATCTAAAATTGGATGATATATATATATATGTCTAATGTTTCCCTTATTACCAAACCTCATTATTTCTTTAATGAATATATATGATGGAATACATCATCTAGGACCTAAAACTCTGGGTCTCATAACCTATTGTTTGTGTAGAATTTATATTTTACTTTCATTGATTCAATATGATACTAAATATTTGGAACCCTATATATCACATCTAGGATAATATCAGGTCCCATTATCTTTTTCTCCCAAACAACATCTCAATATGTTTGAGTCTGCACCACTTCCCATAGAAAACAAAATAATGTGACATTATAATTCAATAATGGAATCTATTTTTACTAAGAACACCACTAGGGAAATATGTTAAACTAAATATCCTTGGAAACCCACCTGATAAGAAATAATCATATAATATTTTGTTTTAATAGTTCCCAAAGATAAACTATCCATCCATGGGTGATGAATAGTACAGAAATAATTCTATTTTTCCATATCATATTGAAGGATTCCCCAAGACCTTATGGTAAACCGAAAATCTTTATTAGAAACAATGTATACTGGTACAACATGCTATATAATGACATACCATCTATAAATCATAGGGAATTGGTTAAGGGGGGATATTCATTGATTGAAATGAAATTTTATGACTTTTTAAGGTGATTAACTACCACCAAATTTATTTTATTTCCTTTAGATATCCTATTATATACAATGAATTAATTTTTTTTATGTTTTCCATCATTCAAACAAGTGTTGTAAATGGATTCATCATCACATTAGACTTATTTCATTCATCCATGACTTGTTAGTATTCCAATCATTAGAATAAATATATTACTATCACCCTCTTCAGCTTGTCCCATTAATTTTTTTTATTCAAGTGTATATAAATCATAGTGATTCCATAAATAATATATTAGGGTTATCTATTTGCATCATATGGAATTTCCCCCTATAGTTTTGGTTCTTATAGGACACATATTTGTCTCCAAACATTCTTAGTCCATCTTAAAAAAATTAGAACTATAGAATACTTGCAGCCATTCTTTGTATCTCTTAATTATCATTTTAGGCATCCTTAATATTATCAATAATTTATGGATGATTATTTATTTGAGATAGTTATGTTGATGTTACATTAATAATTTCATATACTATCCATTATGCGTCTTAGAAGATTAGACCCCCTTAGATCATAATCATGGATAAGGATATTAGATAGTTTCTTATGGGAGAATCATCCACCTTTTTTTCTATCCCGTTATTTTAATGGATTAAAATATTATAATAATTTATTATCTCATACCACATTCATTGTTTCATATTTCTCTCATTTTGTGTGAATATATAGAGGAGGATTTTATAATCTATATATATGACACCCTTCTACCCATAGAGTTAATATTTATAAATATTCAATGAAAATATCACTTAAGATAATTCAAGATCATGTACATGGTGGTTTTTGGATTGAGTATTAAATTTATGGGAGGAATATTCTATCAATTTTTCTTTTTAATGAGTACACAATGCTGGCCTTTTTTAGATTAGTTAGTATAGATCAGAAAGCCTTCCCCATTGGTTGGTAATGTGACCAATGCTGCAACTATTATCCTTTTTATTATATCCTTAATGATATATTTATATTAATCATTCCTAAATGACATCATTCCCATCCATGTTAGTTTATTTATTGTTCTTGAAAATAAATATAATTTTATCCAAATTCAACTGTAGTACCAATCTAATCCAAAAAAACTATATATCTCTATAATATATTTTTATTTTGTGAATCCGTTAATTGTCTCTATCATGTATGATTACATTGATATCAATTTACAATTTATAACATTCCTCAAGAATGTTTCTTTATCCATCCAAAAGTCACATTTGTTGTAATTTTCATATAACATTTCCTTTTGTAATGTATTCAGCAGAACATTCAAATGCTCCTCATGTTCCTCCTTAATTTTAGAGTAGATAATAATATAATATATAATGTAAAATTTAAATCTATCAGGGTAACCCGCAATGATTATATTCATTAAGTCTATAAATATACTGAGATCAATATTGAATCCAAATGGAATCGCAATGAACACCTAATTCATGTAGCTATTATAAAAATAATTCATCTGTATATCCTATTTATTTATATTCTATTAATTGTATACATTTATATGTTCAACTATAGAGAGTATTGGTATCCACATAGTGGATCTTATAATATATAAATCCATGGTAAAAAATACATTTTCATCATGATGTTATTGGGATCATGATAATTAATTCATAGGTCTATTGAACCTTCCTTTTTCATGATGAAAAGGATTAGCTCAACACATAGTGAATCCCTTAGAAGTATAAAACCTTTATAAAGATTATCCTATAGTTTTTTTATCATCCCTTCATGTTAAAAATTATACATTCTATATAGTGTCTTGGATATTATAAAATCTATTATTATTTGTTTGATTGATAAATAAACCTCACAACTACGATAAAGACTAGACAATTCTTTAGGGATCATATCAGTATATCACCTTATAGTGGTAATGTCATAAAGTATTGACTTTTACATAGTCTCAATAATTTGATCTAGATATGATTTCTCATAAGTAAATAAAATCCATTTTTGGGATATTGATTCCAAACTAGCTCCATCCTCCCCTTAACTCTTATATAGAATCTGAGGTCGATTTGAGAAATGTGGGAGAAAATTTCCTCATTTCCTGGCTTCACTGATAACTTTACTTCTATGTTTTGAGGTGTTATTTAAGTAGTTATACTAAACATGAGTGATATTAATGAAGTAATATTATTATAATAATATAGTACATTTTTTGTTCATTAATGGATAATAATTATTCCTTTCAATATGTGATTTAGTTCTAACCATTCACTTTAACCATAATTTATTTAGTCTCACTACCCCCTACCACCAAAGATACCATAATGTAGGGTGCGAAATAATGACCCTTGTGTCCCACCTCCTATAGGCCCCAGGATGGAGACTATAATCAAGGGTATAAAAAATGGAGGGAATTAACCTATATAACAATATAAGATTAGGATATAGGAAGAATCAACCATAGGAAACACTATGAAATAATATTAATGAAAGAAAAAACCATCCAACTATTCATGTATAATGCTTACAGAGAATGATAAAATCCTACAAAGTAAATAAAAAAAGAAAACTAAATTATCAACATTGAAATAATCAAAGGGTCTGAGATTATAATTTCCAACATGGTCATATTAATCCTAAAAACTGAAAAATCAGTTTATATACATAGGGTGAGATGAAAAGTATAATTAGTAGAGATAAGAATGTTTATCACGCCCATGGGAAAGAAGCATACAAATTCAACCATAAACAAACACCACAACCAACAACATGAAAATTGGCCAACTATCAAACACAAACCTCACAAATTCACAATCACAAAACAACTCCATGAATGTATAATAACATAATAAGAATTATATTGATAAAGGGTACCTCACACCATATTCCCATTGATTTTCCAACCTCACACCCCCTACAACATATTTATTAGTGGTCCCATATCTTTTATATGACATATACCACCTCTCCAAAACTTGTTCACATCACATCACACCCACATACACCTAGAACACTACCCCCACCAAATAGCCATATCACATCATGCCTGTAGAATCATATCCCACATCCCAACAATAGGGTAACATATCATAACACATATTAACACCTAGAAAACTACCCCATATCATGGTCACATATCTGGTTACTTGAAGATACCTAGTAAATTACCTAGTGCACTATCAATCCTCTGACCATCATAGCTTGTGTGTATCTGTAATCCTTGAAGAGAGTGGTAAAGACTCAGTAACCATCCATCCATCCATATCACTGAGATGTTGGAAAAAATATCCATTTATAAGAGTATGTGTTTCAATATATAGTGATTGAAATGGGTGGTGTGAATATATAAATCATATGTAACATAAAATGTATATATATATATAGACACAGACAAAATACCAACTTATGTGTTTGAAAATTTACTTACAACCTCACAAACATCTCCAATTTCCTAGCATCCTCTAAATGTTGAAATTCATATTACAAACACAATCAAAAATCCATTACTCATTTAAAGACAAGATAAATTCATTAAACCATCCCATTCATTTCATAATTTATCATTAATGAAAAATAACTACATAGATCATTATTAATTTGTACATATATCATTTCAATCGCATTAAACACACTAGTATAAGGACGTTAAAACATTATTAGACACTTATTCCATCACCACCTAATTATCTAAAAATAATAAACATTCTCATCTCATCATCCACAAAATATAACTATACATAATCATCCCATATAATGAACACTTTCCAACCACACATCACCCCATACCAAATCACAATTACACATCGCCACCACACATCACATCATCAAAAACACATCAAATCTCCACACCCCAACACAAACTCAAAAACTGATCAACCCACTTGCTGCAACCACAAATCACTACACTACATAATGAACACACATCACATAACATTTTACATATTTAGAAATGGGTTGTTAAATAAATTAAAAATATCTATTTTAGGAGTATTATCACAAAATCCAAGGATATTGGGGAAACCATTTTATTAATAAAATATAAGTGGTTAGATAATTTCCATTTTAGGGTGATTCCAAAAAATCACAACAAGGTTATATAATTAAAAAAAACACTACCTAAATAGATACTATAATGGCCATGATATTTGGGGGGTAATTTATCTCATACAATCAAAATATCACAATTTATGTCCAAGGAAACCAGACATGTGAAATATACCACTATCCACTTCAATTTAATTCACTATTTTAATTATAATGACAGTTTATGGAAAAAAACATCACCCATATTTAATCCAAAGTAATCCCATCTTGCATGATATAAAAAAGTGAGAAAGGATATATTCCCTAAATCTAAGAATATTTCTGATCTCACTATGCATCATAGGGAGAAGGATAAAGTGACTATGAACCATGACTATGAAAGAAATTGAAATATTATCCTAAACTACACCATGGATCCATCAAAACACAACCCTTGAGAGCCCCCAAACCAAAATGGAAACAACACAAAAGATCTATATTATAATAAAAGAATAAAACATAATAAAGAGAAGTGATTACCACTAATAATCAAGGAACATCCACCAGAACTAATTGATCTTGGAAAGGGTATATGGGGATATAAGATCTTCCAAGTCTTGTAGGGTAATTTCTAAATGATAAAAGGGATGAGCTTCTAAATTAATTAAAATTCATAAGAGAGTGAATCTTATGCAGGCTATATATCCCCATACATATGGTTTATACCACATTATTACATCATAAATTACATGAGTCCCCATAAAAGATGTCTCAAAATGAACTCATAGATTTTAAAAACATTTTTCACGGAAAAACAATGAACTTCATATTTGAAATGAATTTAAACATAAAAACATATTATGGAATATACTAATTTCAGGTCCATCCCCTATCCAAACGCAAATAATAATACAAGTATACATACAGGTTGTAAAATAATATTTTACACTATAAGTCCATATTTTAGAGACTAAAAATCATAGAGTAGTTCATTTGTCATTTCAAATCCAAAAAATCTTATCGCGACTCCCATGAACACATATGATTGCCTCAAACTAGAAAAGTAATTGTCTGAGAAGGCACAAACCTTGACATTAGATACCTATCAAATGATTCTCTTCCACATGAATTGAAGACTGTTATATAATGGGAAGGGGTATAAATAAACACCCTATGAGATACCTCTCAATGTTCTACTTACATCACAATATAACTAGAAACCAAAAAAACCCAAAAAAATGCCCACAAAACACCTCATATAGCCACATAACCACTCAACAACATCACCACCAAACCACACCACAACCTCTTACTCGACAAGGCACCACTCACCTTGTACTAACACACTAACAGCCACTAAACCATCCGGAACTCGACAAAACCCAGGGTAACAACTATCAAAACCAATATATAACACTCTTCTAACTGAGCACATAAATAATGGAATATCATATTTTTTTCCTGATATTATCCATATTGGGATGCACTGACTCACCTATATGGTTCTTTTAATCATGTCAAAGTATAACAGGTCCTAATTAGAACATGGGTTGTCCCATCCATAAATTCCATAAGCATTATCAAAAATCACAAATCAATTAAAATAGTTTATCAAATAGAACAAAAAGTTCCAAATATAACATCGTTATCAATAATAGAGAAATAAAAACAAAAAACATCTATAGGTATTGGGAACACATCTATATCTTCTTCCCTTATGTACTCTCTTCCAGGACACCACACCTCTATAACACATGAACCAAAGGAATGTTCCTTCCTCACAAAACATTCTCTTTATGATACAATATCTCTATTGTCCACTCCATGTACCTCACATCACACTTGACATCCCACTGTCAGCATTAAATGACGTGGGAGTCATTGTAAAGATAATGAAGTAGCTGGGGAAACATGAAGATTCATGGGATCTTTTATTACTATAGTGGAAACACTAACCAATACACCACATCACTAACTATCCAAAACAGCTCAAACGTCCAAATAACCATGGTAAAAATTGTACTCACTCTATTAATCCTCCACTAACATAGTCAAGGGGAGAAAATTACGAACATGTGGTATCGAATCTCAAAATAAAAGGTCCTACTCATAAGATAGAAATAAGACTTATATGGGCCATGTGATACATTCATCCTCTCATGAACAAGAGTAAACTTCTCTATTATGTTATCTGATACATCAGGACAAAGAACTACTGCCACCCCAACCTTTTCTAGTAAAACATATAATGATACATAAACACATTAAAATCCTTAAACTGGGTCATGACAATGGATGATTAATGGTTATTTTTATAAGAAATATATATAATTTAAATGTTCCTTATACATGATCCTCCAAAGTATAATACACAATCTAGAAACATATACTCTAGTGTCTAGATAGTCTACTCAATTTTTTCATCTATATGAGGGTAAAAATTAATACAGAAATTTCACTGATTAATAAAATCATGCTAAAATACCCTCTAGATTTTATGAGGTAAAACATGTAACTTGATCTTAAAAAATAGACATCATAAGTCAATGGAACTATGCCACGTTATCTATATACTTCCTTAGCAAGGAATCCATAATGTCTGACACCTACATATTTAGAAAGTGGGTTAATTTTTTGAACTGACCCATGATTTCCTATAGAGTATCACAACCTACCTATGATCAGGGTAACCATATGATGAAATATATTGATATGTTTCCCATTTAAAATCAAGGACACAAAAAGGCTACAAAAAAAACATGGAAAAAATTCATATCCTATACCTATTGTAAAATTAAACACCTAAACATAAACTCTACCACTTTGCATTGTATATTTGGCCATCAAATCTGTGTCCTCAAGGAAAATTACATATTGGATACTCCCATGTGCAATACCAAAAGAGAGCTACTATATTTAAGAAGGACTCCCTCACAAATTACTTATAGAACAAATGATCTCCCCTAAAACATCATATGACTCTTACCATTCTATGACAATACCTATATAGAATCATCATAGCTATCATGATCATGAATTAATTATACCTCTAATTTTTTCCATTGAGACAATTACACATAATAAATTAGAGATGACTACACTCTAATCCGAAACAAATATCCTCTACCATAAACCACCCTTGCTTCTTGGTTCATGGATTATAACTACTCCATCACATTCCAAGAATCCCAAGACTCCTAAACACAATCCTTCGATGACATGATACTAAAATAATTCAACACAAAATTTTCGTTTACTAGGGTGTAGGAGGTTTCAAAATCAAAATCCAAAAAAACCCAATTCACCTCCATTTCACATAGATTTAAATCATGCTTACAAAATATTTACCTCAAACTCTTGTGATCCATTAACACTAAAAAGATCTCCCCAATGGGTTTATGTCACTAAATAATTAGTGAGAAATACAACCACTATAATTTCTAGATCATGAGTGGAATTGTATCACTTTTGGGGATTTTACAAGCTATAATTATAATATATCACATCTATCCTTTTCATTAACTTGAATCTCAATCCCTAATAAGAAGCATTACAAAATACCATAAAAATGACACCCTCCCATGGATACAAGAGCACTATAGCATAGAACTGTTTCTCCATAAGTTAACCAAATGCTACCTTACAATGATTAGTCCACACAAAATCATATTCCTCCTAGGTCGATACTGATAGTGAGGTAGAAAATAGAGTTAAATTGGTACTCACCACAGATAATAGCATGTGAGACTAAGGAAAATATGATCTTATAACATGTTCTAGGTTGCTTCTCAAGAAAAAGTCACATCAACCTTTGACGAGTCTATAGACATACCCTACTCACACAGCACAAGCCCATGGAAATGCAACACTCATGTAAAAACTCAATGTTGGATAAATTTTTATAGAGCTGTTGTAATTGAAGAACCTATAATATAGATTTTAGAGGATCTCCATGACCCTCCCATATGTTTATGTAAATCTACATTTCATCAATGAACACGACTAAAAACATGTCAATGAATTTATGAGACATGGAGTTTATGAGTCCCATGAATACAAATTGTGTATTATTAACACCAAATGACTTGAAAATGAAATAAAATTACCCATAGAGGATTTTAAATAAAATATTCATGATACCTCCCTCTAATTTCTTCAAATTGTGATACATCGACAATATATTGATCATAAAAAACTAACTTCTTCCACTCATCTGGTTGAAAAGATAATCTATCTATAGAGGAGGGTAACATTAACTTGACTTGATTTTTATGAATTAGATTTTATTTAAATAACTTTATTTAATTGATATATTTCATTACATGAAAAACTATCATATATTTCATTATATACAACATTGATTTTTTATAAAGGATCATTTTATTTTTGTAATTATTTAAATCAGACTATTATCACCTATCCATTCAAACGGAGGGTATGAAAATTATTAACTGAATTATGAAAATATAGTTCATATATGTATTTATAATTACACATATATGTATTCTTCATTTTTGGTTTTCAATTAATTATAATTGAGAATATCATATTTTTTAAATTAAAAGGAATTTTTTTCTATAAGAATATTTTAATGATAACAAGTGTTTTTTATACCAAAACAATAAAAAATTAACTATTGTGTGATTCTATTAAATATATATATATATATATATATCTAATATTATATCTAATGTTTAAAATTCATCCTAGGTGTTTCCCAAATATGATATGAAACTAAATTTAAATTTATGCCTAAAAGTTTCATTTTTTCTATGAAGATGTGTTTTCCTCCTTTTATTTCAAATAGGGATATCAAAATTTACATTGGGTAAATTTTTGGTAATATTCTGATATGTTTCATGTTTTGATGAATAATGAAAACGCTGAATTTCAATCGATTTCTTTCACCTAAATAATTTATAGTGTTGAATTATATTATTGATTGGATTTAAAGTATAATTGGATAAATTCTATATAAGATAATAAAATCTAGGTCATTGAAATATACTACATATTGAATTTGGATATAAATAACATTTTAATATTTTTGAAAATTTTCACTTTAAAAACTTGTTTTCCCACCCCATATACAGAGTTAAATTTAAAGAACTTTTTCCATTTTATTTTTATTTGATTTTTAAAAAATTGATTAAATATTTGGAATCATATGATCCAAATTTAGAGAATAGGTCCCTTTTATTTGTAGATAAATTTAATATTAACTTTAAAAAAAATTACCATGGTTAAGGGTAAAATTGGAAATTTTGGGTAAATATAATATTATAAATATTAGTAAATTACCCTAACACTTTCCAAAATGTTATTAGACTAAAATAATTATACCATTAACACATAATATTCAAAATTGGATAATTTGAGGGACCCTTGGACTTGAAAATGACATAGATATTATTAAAATCAATAAAATTGTCAAAATGTCTCACTCTTAATTTAATTAATTATAACATTTTTAATATTTTTCTGTATATAATATATGATAAACTCTTTAAATTTTTAGGAAATTTAAATGTTTTTTCTATATCATGGAATTTTATTTTTCTGATGAAATAATAATGGTAAATAATTGTACATTGATGTGCAATAATTATTCAATAAATGAAAAAATCCACTAAATGATATTATAAATGTCAAAAAATTATAATATTACTTAACTAAGGTGATAAAAAAATTATAGGTTAATATGATATATTAGTGTTTTACTAAATGATTTTGTTTTCTGTTATCTTTTTGCATTGATTTTCCAAATGTCAGTATAATGAATAGTCCGATAATTGACACTACTGATATTTTTTGAAAATAATATTTTATTAAATGATGTCAAAATAAGGAAAATACTAAATAAGGAAAAAGATGATAAATTATGTTCTAAAATATTATGAATTGAAATTTTATGATTCAATTGACACCTTATAAGTAAATATCTCTATATTTTATTTTTGAAAATGTGTTTCCATTGTTAAAATGACTATAGGTTAATTAATGGTTAATTAAAAAAAAGTAGGTTAATAAATACACAAAAAACATGTATAAAATATATTGGTTGAAGGTATTTCCAACTTATCCCACATTATATTTGAATAAAATTCCAGTTAGAGGTATATTTATTGAGTTTTAATTTATTATAAATTAATATTTCGATAAATTCCAAAAGTTTCACATGACTTCATTATAAAAGGACACATCCTCCACAATTTCACTACACCACATTTATTCTTGAAGCTTGAAAAAAATCATTAAAATTTTATTTTAAACTTTCCTAGAATCATTCTAGTGGTACTTGTATTCATAATATACCAACTATAAAGGTAATTATAGGACATGTAAAAGATTCATATCAAAGAAGATGTAATCACTCTAACCAATCACTCTCTTTTCCTACTATTCTATACCTCATATAAATATATGATATATATCATAAAATAATATCTTAATAATCCTAAATATTCTAAAAATATTTATTATTATTAACACACCATTATTCATTGCCATTACCATCAAACATTAAGTGAATGAATAACTCATGCGTACGTATGACTTACCGTCTCCATGTAGCGATAAAATTCATTTTCCAATTGATTATATTATAAAAATTAATTATCATGTGTTTAATATTTATATGTCATATTTAAAATATAATTATACTTTTGGAATAGTAATATCATTTTAAGATGTTTTCCCTCTAAGTTATTAAAAAATTGTAACGTCTCTCATGCGTACATATGTCATACCACCTCCACAATGCAATGCGAATCATTATTCATATATATTTGAAATAGATGGTAATATGGATGGATTTTATGGTTATATAAGATATATATAACCTAAAATTATTCTCTAATGATATTATATCATATAAATTTCCTTATTTTATCCTAAAAAGAAAGCAAATGTAGCCTTAATGCATATGTATGACACAACAACCCCAAGAAGGGTGTATTTTATTTTCTACCTCTAACTTCTATGATTAAACATGAATACATATATATTTAATATATATATATATATGTATATACGATACCATGGATATAATTCTGTATATTATTATATCATGATCTATGTTAGAGGATAATGAATACGAAGTCAAAACAATTAAAAAAACAATTCAGTAACTTTAATATGGGCTTTCTAATAAAAAAGTAATATATAATCATAAGTAAATTATATATGGTAATATACATATGAATATGGTTTTTTATTAGATTAATTATAAACATATAAGTATTATATTGTATGTTTTAACATGTTTGATGGAATTCAAGGGATTTTTGTCTCATTTTCATTTATGTGGTCCACATCTATTATAGACAACTTGTTTCATTCTTGTGGAGTATATAATACACTATGAATGTATTTTATGAGTCTTATACTGATTATTATGGTATTTTAATGTCCATATAATTTATCTCCTTCACAGGGAATACAGTTCGACTCATTATAAAGTGGTACAGTTTTATTTCAGAATCTCATCAATATTTGTGATTGTTTTGTTTTAAGTATTCATTTAGAATATTTACCTTCCATTTAAATATTATATAAATAAATTTAAAAGGTTATTTAATATTATGTTTTGGATGTTTAATTTCATTTTTTTACCAATTTTACTTTTTACAAAATTGATTGAAATGGGTATCACAACTGGAAATTGCACCTATACCCACGGTTTCAAACCGTGGGTATAGCCCTTGAAACCGTGGGTATAGGGTATACCCAAGGTTTCGCCAACCGCGGGCTGGAATGCCATCGCAATAGCCCTATACCCACGGTTTTTAAAAAACCGTGGGTATAGACCCAGAAATTTTTATATTACTTACGGTTCACTGAACCGTAGGTATATATGTATACCCACGGTTTTATAACCGTGGGTATAGTTTTTTACAGCTCCGGTATATATGTATACCCACGGTTTTATAACCGTGGGTATAGTTTTTTGCAGCTCCAGAATATACCCACGGTTCACTTGAACCGTGGGTATATATGTATTCCCACGGTTTTATAACCGTGGGTACACATGTTTCCAGCGCCAGAATATTTCCACGGTTCAAATGAACCGTGGGTATTTGCAATGTCCCCCGCATCAATGCAGGCCTGGCAGCAGGCTCTGCAATTCTACCTGAAGACAAAATATAAGAACAAAATATAAGAACAAAATATAAGAACAAAATATAAGAACAAAAAGTATGCAGCTTGCAATTGAGAAAGTTCCGCCAAGTTCTGTTTTCTGCTTAACAAATTTCTGATCATCCTACATGGAACAATGTGCAAGTTAAAAATAAGTCAAATTATAGGCATTGAAAACATTACATGGCTATAGCTTGAAACCGCAGGGAAAAAATGAAGCAATACAGATACTACCAGCACAATGGGAATAATGGATATTGCATTAAAGATGTTCAACAAGAATAGTGATTTGGAGACAGGAATTTCATAATAAAAGAAACTTTCAAGCTGCACAGCATAAATTAAAATGCATTAAAACATCAATAAAAGCCATGGAAATGAAAACATCTAGAAAAAATTTGTGGCAGCGTGACCTTGATATGATGAAGAAGAATTAGGGTGTGCTCTAGCAATTCAGTTAAATGGGCACATTTTTTATTCCCTTTTCTAAATTGGGCTGACAAGTTTTATAAATGATCTGAAATTCAATTCAGCCAAACTAATTTTAGTTGTTTTTGTTTTATAGTAAGGTTTTGCAGTAGCGTATTATATTTAAGGATTGAAAACATTTGGTTTTTAATATATGCCATTTCAACCAACTTTGCATTAGTTGTGGATAGGTGTGTAAACGAACAGAGCTGCTCATTAACAGTTCAAGTTCGGCTAACAAATGCTATAGACCATCATTTATAGACTACATGGTTTCTAAAGTAGGTCAACACTGTTTAGGACAGACAATAATGTTAATAAGTGATGCTACGGTGGAAGTTTGTTCCAAACGTTCAATTAAACTGTTTGAACACTGCAGGATAGCTGTAAATAGAGATGGTGAATATGGAAAGAATAAGATAAAACAAATGAAATATATATAAATTCCATAGTGTTTTCAAGGGTCAGCTTTATACAATAAACCCTAGAAGAGGTAGGTCGATGAACTAGAGAAGAGAGAATGCCCCACAAAAGAGAGCCATGCATCAGAGAAGAGAAGAATGTGACGCAAGAACACCACGTTGCTGGGAGAAAATTGATCCAAGATGAACAGCTTAATCTTATCTTCCAGTTCCATTCTTGAATGGTGATTGGTGTGATTGTGAGCAGATCTATTTAGTGACTTCTTCATTTGCTATGTAATTGACTTCTTGAATGGTGATTGGTGTGATTGTGAGCAGAACTCTTTAGTGACTTCTTGATTTTCTGTGCAATTGAGAAGAGAAGTGTGAGGGTAGTGAACCCCTAATCAAAGGCGCTAAAAAACCATAGTGAATTGACTTGACCACTTAAGTGATGAACATGATGACATGTACTAAATTAAAGTCAAATCATAATAAAGAGAAAGAATGACCGCCAAAAAAGTTAGGTCAGTTTGACACACAAAGGATGAAATTTTAGGTCAGTTTGACACACAATGCTATGAATGTATCATTGTTGAAGGGTTTGGTGATAGCTTTGTGATGTAGAATTCTATACCATAGGGAGAGCTTCCAAATAAACATGTGATACTGCTAGTTAATGTCATTTGAATCTGTCTACTCTTTGAGTAGAGCAACCAGTGGCTGTGGATGAGAAAATGTGTCCCCCAAAGTGTCCTGTGGGGAGTAGGGACTACTTATGTTTCCATTTGGGGAGGATCTTGTGGTGCCAGCCCCTCCCCACTGCCCAGCACCCCCCCCCCCCACTGCACAGCACCCCCCCCCCCTCCCCACTGCCCAGCACCCCCCCCCCCTCCCCACTGCCCAGCAACCCCCCCCCCCCCCTCCCCACTGCCCAGCACCCCCCCCCCTCCCCACTGCCCAGCACCCCCCCTACCCACTGCCCAGCACCCCCCCCCCCTCCCCACTGCCCAGCACCCCCCCCCCCCCTCCCCACTGCCCAGCACCCCCCCCCCCCCTCCCCACTGCCCAGCCCCCCCCCCCTCCCCACTGCCCAGCACCCCCCCCCCTCCCCACTGCCCAGCACCCCCCCCCCTCCCCACTGCCCAGCCCCCCCCCCCCCCCTCCCCACTGCCCAGCACCCCTCCCCACTGCCCAGCCCCCCCCCCCCTCCCCACTGCCCAGCCCCCCCCCCCCTCCCCACTGCCCAGCACCCCTCCCCACTGCCCAGCACCCCCCACCCTCCCCACTGCCCAGCACCCCTCCCCACTGCCCAGCACCCCTCCCCACTGCCCAGCACCCCCCCCCCCCTCCCCAGCACCAGCACCACCCCCCTCCCCACTGCCCAGCACCCCCCCCCCCTCCCCACTGCCCCCCCCCCCTCCCCACTGCCCAGCACCCCTCCCCACTGCCCAGCACCCCTCCCCCCTCCCCAGCACCCCCCCCCCTCCCCACTGCCCAGCACCCCTCCCCACTGCCCAGCACCCCCCCCCCCTCCCCAGCACCAGCACCAGCACCCCCCCCCCTCCCCACTGCCCAGCACCCCCCCTCCCCACTGCCCAGCACCCCTCCCCACTGCCCAGCACCCCCCCCCTCCCCAGCACCCACCCCCCCCCCTCCCCACTGCCCCCCCCCCTCCCCACTGCACAGCCCCCCCCCCCTCCCCACTGCCCAGCCCCCCCCCCCTCCCCACTGCCCAGCACCCCCCCCCCCCTCCCCACTGCCCAGCACCCCCCCCCCCTCCCCACTGCCCAGCCCCCCCCCCCCCCACCCTCCCCACTACCCAGCACCCCTCCCCACTACTCAAATAAAGATGAAGTGATATAAAGAAGAAGAAAACTGATTATTCCTGGGAACACCATAATATTTCAATTCCATTATGAGAAAACACTTACCAAATTCGGATCCTAAGGAGATAAGGGGATAGGATAGACTTGGTCAAACAGAACGTATCGAGACACACCCACATACTACATACATAACCATTCAAACAGTTTCAACTCTTCAAACAATAGATGGAAAACATATTCAGCACAAAAGTGATGGGAAATGCCAACCAAATGAAAGAATCTAGATTAAAACCAATGACCGAGCATGAAAAAAAAATTGGACATTCAGAATGCATGTGTGTTCAATGATTCCAATATCTAAAGTACGTTTCATCTAGACTCATAACTCAAAGAAGAATTCACATTGATGAGTCATGCATGAATAAGCTCAAATGCCGTGTTAGATTGGCACATAGATTTGTCAGCTCACCTTGATAAAGATCGAATGGCAAACCACTGATTGCTAATCATACTTTAATTTGCTACAATCTGTACATGCAACAAATAAAGCCATGAATTATTATTAGTGAATATATAAGAATCATAAGCAATGAAATGTCATATAGAACTAAAACAAATGCTGAAAAAAAGTAGAAAAAAGGAAAGAAGAAATTGCATAAAGAAATTTTGTTATTAGTAGCAGTAGATCAAAACATGTATGTATACATCCTTGCACACTAAACTAGTTGAGAATAAATAAGAATGTGATTTGATCGTGGTCAAACAGATCCAGAAATATCACCAGATAAAGTGTGATATTCAAAACAATTAGTTCATTTGGAATTTGAATTTAAAATACTACTAAAAATCATACCTTCTCTTAGAAATATGAATGACTTTATTCATTGATTAAAATTATTTTAATTGTTTATTAAATGACTTATAATGAGATATTTATTACAAAAAACCATTGTTGAAATCTCAAGAAATATCTTGAACTCAAATTCCACAGAGAACTACTTCAAACATCAGGTTGATCTATGTACGTCATCTTTAAACCTATTTTTCCACCTCCCCAGCCCGCCCACTGGCCAGCCCCCCACTGCCCCTCCCCCCTCCCCCCCTGCCCAGCCCTCCCACTACCCAACCCCCCCCCCTCCCCCCTGCCCAGCCCTCCCCCCTCCCCCCCCCCCCTCCTCCCCTGCCCAGCCCCCCCCCCTCCCCCCCTGCCCAGCCACCCCCCTCCCCTCCCCACTGCCCAGCACCCCCCCCCCCCCCTCCCCCCTGCCCATCCACCCCCTCCCCCTCCCCCTCCCCCCCTGCCCATCCCTCCCCCCCACTGCCCAGCCCCCCACTGCCCAGCCCCCCACTGCCCCTCCCCCCTCCCCCTCCCCCTCCCCTCCCCCCCTGCCCAGCCCTCCCACTACCCAGCCCCCCTCCCCCTCCCCCCTGCCCACCCCCCCCCCACCTCCCCCTGCAGAAAGTTCATGAAAAAACATGGAGTAAACAGAATGGCATGTGAAAATTACCTAAATAACTGACAAATAACACACCTGATGAAAACATAATCCAAAATGCATTTCATTGCATAAAGAAATTCACATACAAGCAATCCACCAATACAAAAAAAACATTAAACTCCAACACACGTCTCTCTGCTAAGTCAAAAATGGAGGGGATTAATATCCCCCCCATCGCCATCACTGTCATCCTCATGTCCAGCATCATCATCATCAGCAGCAACATCGACAGCAACATCATCACCAACCGCACCGTCAGCATCATCATCAGCAATCTCATCACCAACAACATCATTAGCAACATCCTCGTCAGCTCTATCGCCACCACCGTTATCGCCACTAGGACCCTCATGGGAATCACCCGAGGCATTATTTAAAGAGCGCATTGATGTCATACATGAATGAAAAGTGGCAGCAACCTCTGATGGTAGTGACTGACTCAAAACTGACAGAGCTTTCATGAAATGTTCATTCATCAGCTTACTTTTTTCACGCTCCTCTAATACTATTTTCTTTGTCGTAGCTAATTCAGCACGCGCACTTTCCAACTCAGAGGCCTTAGAGGAGTCTGATGATGACCAATACCTAGATGGGACAATGTTTTTGCCTGGTCTACAACGGACTCTTCCTGGATGCTCCACACCTAACACCTGACTGAAATGATCATTTGGCCCTAAGTTGTCAGCTTCCTTCTCATCCATGGCCTCCAAGGCAGACTGTTGAAGTTATAAACATATTAAATTATGAATTTCGTATAAATGTTTGAAATATAAATAAACAAACTTACAATTTTATCTTGTGTTTGTGAATTAACTGCAGTTCCATCTTTTTTTTTCCTACTGAAGCAGAATAATTTGGCACGAGGTACAGGACCTTCAATGCCCAATTCAGCTTGCTGCATATAAGAAGTGCACAAATTTGAATTACAACCATATATGATAAATGCAAAATATTGGATTGAAGTGAGTTGCAACAAATAACCACAAACATTGAGGTAAAGACATGGACTAACCAAGGGAAATCATGAATAAGTTATGATGACATGTTATAAATAAAGACATTATTTTAATTCAGATGAACGTACCAGCCGCTTCTCTTTATCGGGCATTGTAGTGCGCCCCAATGTGTGTAGATATGTCATTTCATCTTTGTTTTTTTTGTTTTTCGCTGACACTTCCTAAGAAACAAAAAAACAATACAAGTAATAAAAATTAAATTTTATATAAAAAACAGTAAAGATGGGTAGTACCTTATACTGTTCAGTATTACAGTGTGCGGTCATTTTTTGATATTGACTTTTTGGACAGTCAGGGTTTGTGGGTACACCCTCTAACTCAGTACCCACTCTGCTCCTCCAACCAATATGTAACTCATACTTGTATGAACGCCAATACTCTCCAAGATCACTCAACCTAGCAGCTTTGGCAGCTTCACCGTTAGGAAAGTTAAATCGACTCTGCAACAAACATGTTAAGTCATATAAATACATTACTAATATCAATATAAATTTATAAAATTTTCGTACCCATATCTGTGCCCATGCCCTATCCTTGATGTCGGCACTGATATGTCTCCATGAGACCGGTTCCACCGGAACGATATCATGATATTTGGCTAAAGTAGCCATGAAACGTTTACACTCCTTAGCATTTTTACCTACCATTTGATTTTGAGAATTGTAATCCACCATAATCTGAGTTTCACGATTCCAAGCATCCCGCATTCAAGTGCGCCCACGTCGCCTACTAGAAGATCCCACTAAATAAGATAAGAGGTGAAAAGAGAAGAGTTAGGTGACAATACAATAGAAAAAAAGTGAAATGCTATAATTTGAAACATTTATAATAATAAAACCTGATGCAGGCTCCTGAATAGGCTGTGAGGCATCCGTAGACTGTGCTGGATCAGCATCCTCCGAAGGAAGTATCTGTTCCACAGCATGCTCCGGCTGATCTTCATGAACAGGAGTGGAAACTGAAGGAACAGACTCAATATGTGTAGGATGGATGGTAGGAAAAGGATGTGGCGTAGACATGTCAGAATATGCATAGTAGGTCTAGGGATACATGAATGGATATGAAAACTGTGCAGGTGAGAACATCGGTCGAGTCGGCGTGGACATGGAATGGGAAAAAGAGGGTAAACGGGATGATGATGGCGGCATGTATGGGAACATCCCAGGGGTCTCAAGTGGAGGGCGGACATGTGTGGTAGATGGGATGTCCACTAATGGGTCAGTGTGGGGAGTGGTAAGACGGGAGCTCCGCCTAGGTCTAGGAGGATCCCTACTCGGTCCCATACTGGGAAGAGGATTCTCTGGAGTTACATGTCCCTAATAAAATTGGATCAAAAATATGAACTTGATATTATTTGTAATGCAGAAGATAAATATTTAAATTAATATACTCACTGAAGACAACTCGCGCTCATGTCTAACAGGATCAGCATCAAATAATCTCTTCTTGCGAGCTTCTGTAGTTTTCTTCATAATCTGCATAAGAATGAAATAAATATTTTTTAGCAACAATTTTTTCAAATCATAGATACTACTTAAAAAATGTCATAACATATTTCAGTAATGATAATTTACAACCAAGTTATACAATTTTTAAAACCACATTTTAAAACCACTTTTCTGAATTGAAAGAAATAGAATTAAATGAAACGAAACCAAACATTACTAAAACAGACATATCATTTCAAACTAAAAGTAAATTAAAGTAATTAAATTAGTACCAACCTGAGAAACTCACGTCAAGGTAAACTGAATGAACTCTGAATATATATGGTTGCTTTTATATATTACCCTCCACTACCTCAGGTTCAACATCATCCCTCACAATGGGACAATTTGTGTCATCAAATGCAATATTTTGGCTAACACTGATGGGGGCGTCAATGGTGAAAATTTCATCCACAGCATCATGAAAAATATGTCTTGGGATTACTTCATTAATGACACCGTAATCAGGGTTCAGATGATCTTTCAAATAAAACACTTGTTTTGCCATTGATTCCAAAATGTATGGTTCATCGGTATGCAGGAATCGACTCATGTCAATAACTCTAAATCTGCAATCATCAATAAATGTACCATGGCGCATCATTGAATCAAACCATTTACATTTCATCATAGTGACTCGACCTCGAGATTAGTAATCCAATAACAATATTTTCTCAACCAGTCCATAATAATACACATCTTCATATCGAGGTCGACTATCAGATGCACTGGCATAACAATCCGTTCTAGCAATTAACATAACGCCATCATGCTGTGTTCTCATTTTCACCGCTTTATCAGTTGTAACAAATTTGTATCCATTGATTATTAAAGATTTGCAGTCACGAACCAAAGAATTGGGACCAAAATCCAACGTTCTTAATTCTTGAGAAATGAAGTCAGCAGGTAAACTCAATACCTGGAATACATGAGTAATATATTTAAATATATATCTATATTTTAAGGTATTTAATGTAATGGTCATACCTTTGATTTCAACCAAGCTGGGAACTCTTGGCTATGCATAGCCTCTCTCCTTCTCAACGGCAAAGACCGATGAACTCTACTTATAATTTGTTTATGTTCTCTACATAAAATGACAATAAAATTATAAGGTATATGTGATATGATATCATATGAGATAACATATATATATTCAAATTACTTACTTGATATAGGCATCGAACAAACCACAATTAAACAAGACTGTACGATGTGCCATATTCCGCTCTTCAGAGCTCAATGTAACCAATGTATATGACCCGACAATTCCACCTATTTGGGGAAGAGATGGAAATGAGGGTTGAATTTCCTCATACTGCTCATCTTCATTTCTCATTGGTCGATTATGTCTTGTGCTCACATCAGACAAATACATTGAACAAAAATCCATACATTCTTGGGCCAGATAACTCCTCACAATGGAACCTTCAGGATAATTCTTATTTCGGACATATGATTTCATTGTGCACATATTTCTTTAAGTGGGATACATCCACCGAAAAGCAACTGGTCCCCCAAGAAGTGTCTCAGTTGGAAGATGAGCTGTTAAATGCAGCATGCAAGTGAAAAAGGATGGAGGAAAAAAATTTTCCAACTCACACAGAATTAATGGTGCCTCTTGCTGCATTTTTATCAACAATGATTTGGATAACCTTTTAGCACAAAGGTCTCTAAAAAAATGACACAACCGAATCACTGCCACCCTTACATTATTGGATAGAAAATGTCGAATTGCTATTGGAATCAATTCATGAAGAAGGA
The DNA here is from genome assembly GCA_963277665.1 of Viscum album. NCBI lineage: Eukaryota > Viridiplantae > Streptophyta > Magnoliopsida > Santalales > Viscaceae > Viscum > Viscum album. The sequence continues at coordinate 1,899,174,307 of OY728121.1, read as the reverse complement.
TGTGGTAATCATGAGTTTTTAGGGATTTCAATTTCAAATGTCTTCTATTGACTCGTTTAGATATGTTGCTGGAATAGCCATCTGGAACCTTAATATTCTCCAATACTGCCAGAAATTGATCTTTCTCTGCCTGTGTCATCACATAAGAAGCACAGGGAACTTTCCATTTGTTTTCACCGATACAAACAGGATGTAGTTCTGGTCGAATACCCCAATCCAATAAATCCCGACGAGATCGGAAGTCATCTTTGGTCTTCCCCTTAATATTCAAAAGAATTTCAAGCAACATTTCACATATATTTTTCTCAATATGCATTACGTCTAAACAATGACGTAACAAATTAGTAGACCAATATGGAAACACAAAAAAAATAATTCTCTTTTTCCAATTGTAAATGACTTCAGTATCAGCATTCTTCCTCTTTCGAGATGTCAAATGACCTTTTCTAATGAAAAGCTGAAATCTTTCAATTCATCAAGCACATCATTTCCTGGCATACGTTGAGGTGGTTCTTCAGTGTCAACATTATTATCAAACCTCCGAAGATTCTTCCTGTATTGATGATCCATTGGCAAGAATCGGCGATGCCCCATGAAACTGAAACTACGACGATATTTAAGCCTTCTCGATCGTGTATTCTTCATACAAACGGGACATGAAAGTTTTCCCTTCGTGCTCCACCCAGACATCATTGCATAGGCAGGGAAATCATTTATGGTCCATAGATGGGTAGCACGCATCTGAAACGTATTCTTTGAAGAAGCATCAAATGTCTGCACACCTAAATCCCAAAGTTGTTTCAACTCTTTTATTAAAGGCTGCAAGTATACATCTATGTCATTACCAGGATCCGAAGGTCCAGATATCAGTATACTCAAGAAAGTGAAAGGTTTTTTCATACAGATCCACGGAGGAAGATTATAAACATGAATAAAAACCGGCCACGTGCTATGAGCAGTAAGCATCTGACCAAACGGATTAAAACCATCACATGATAGGCCCAATCTGACATTACGCACCTCAGCTGCAAAATCAGGATGTTGTGCGTCAAATGTCTGCCATGCTAATCCATCTGCTGGATGGACCATCTCATCATTTCCTTTAATTCTCTCAACATCGTGCCATCGCATATTTGCTAAGATTTCTGGAGACATGAATAGATTTTGAAGTCTGGGAATCAATGGAAAGTGCCACATGACTTTCTGTGGCACACGAGATGGTGTTACATCTGCATTTTTCTTCCATCGAGATGTACCACAGTCTTTACAGTCATTACGGTCAGCTGTTTCCTCCAAAAATAAACTGCAATCTTTCGGACAAGCATGGACTTTATTAGTAGCAAATCCAAGCTGCTTAATTAACTTCCATTCCATGTAATGATTTGAGGGAATATCTGCACCATCAGGAAGCAAGTCCTTCAAAAATGTAAGAATATAATCAATGGCAGTATTAGAAATCCCATACATAGTTTTCCCATGATATAACCGCATTAAAAATTCCAACTTGGTCATTCTAGTACATTCTTGATATACTGGAGTTCTGGCATCATCCAATAAATTTTTCACTATGTCAACATCATCATTTTCAGCATTTTCCTCATGTGTACTGATATCATTGTCTTCTTGCACCGGCATGCTATCTCTCTCGGAATGATGCACATATGGAAACCGATCAAATATCAAATTCTCCATGTCACTTCGTTCATTTCATTTATGAACAGTCGAAGATTGACTCGTCTCTCCATGGTGAAACCAAACATTATAGTTTGCTTGAAATCCAAATTTCGTTAAATGGTAACTAACTTCTTCTCGTCTTAACCATGGTCTTCCAACACAATTATAGCAGGGACACTGTATACAACCTCCATCTGACGCATTGCTAAATGCAAAATCTAAAAAATTCTCCAAATTATTTTGAAACTCGGTTGAAATCCGATCGGTACGATACATCCTGCTTCTATCCATTCTATAACAAGAAAAAAAATTATCATTCAATCAACAATGTAAATCATATTTAAAAAAATCATTACAATCAATTTTATTATTAAATCAATCAAAGCATATTAGTAGCTAGCAAAACATATTTAATGACAAGTATTTAATGACAAGAGGAGTTCATGATTGAATAAGTAGGGAAAAAGAGAAAAAGGTCTTCCTTGAGATGTAAACTAAAGAAAAAAGTTAAAAAAGACACTCCACATGGAAAGTAGTGCAGGGGGGAGGGAGAGGGTTGGTTGGTGCAGCAGGGAAAGGGGGAGGGGCCAGTGCAGCAGGGAAAGTGGGAGGGGGAGGGGCTGGTGGTGGGGCTGGGGAAGCATGGGGTAAGGGGCTGGTGGGGGTGCAGTGTGGGGGGGGGAGGGGCTGATGTAAGGGAAGGGGGGAGGGGGAGGGGCTGGCTGGTGTAGTGGGTGGGGGGGTAGGGGCTGGTGGGGGGGATGGGCTAGTGCATGGTAGGGGGAGGGGGTGGTGCAAGAGGGGGGAGGGGGAGGGGCTGGTGCAGGGGGAGGGGATGTTACAGCAGGGGGTTAAGGGAGGGGCTGGTGCAAGGGAAGGGGGAGGGGGAGGGACTGGTGCAGTAGAGGGAGGGGGAGAGGTTGTGTAGGGCAGGGGGGCTGGTGAGTCTCCCCATACGTTAGAGGTTTTTGACTTGTAGTGAGGGTCTCGAGAGGTGATAGTGGGGACTATACCCTCTTATCACATATACACAGTGGTAAAATTGAATAAATAACAATCAACAATGAAAGAGGTAGTAAATAAATGACAAAGCAGCATAAGATAAATATTATTATAACTGAATTAAAGTGGTCAATGGTAGTTTAAACAACAGATGAATGCATGACATGGTAATGATACATATCTAAAAGTAGTAAACATTACATAATTATTTTCAATAAAATAAAAAAATAATAAAGTCACATCAAAACCCCATGGGCTATCTCCTTGAGCATCCCGAGATCCAACTCAGTCCTTTTCTCCTAACTCTAGTTACAAGCATACATTGAAAAGCAAGGTCCAAGGACCTGAGAAAATGAAAGTATACTCGAGTATCCCAATGTAATAGCGGCCTGAGTAGGGTGTGAGATATAAATAATAATAGGATGGAACCACTGATGTCCAGCCCAATCTAGATAGTGCAGCATAAAATATATAGTTCACTGGTATATAGAATAATAATAGAGAGATAAATAAACATCACCCATACAGGTTCCTATGGGACACATAGCAGTTATACCTTCTTTAGCCTTTGACTGGTGTCAGAATGTGTAACCATTTCATTAATCAATTTTATCCAGTTTAAATATAATTTATATGAGAAAGATATTGAGGTTCTAAGATGTGACAAGAAAACATGTAATGATATTTAATAATGAAGTTCCAAGGTTATAACCAAGGAAACATAGACCTCAAGTGTCAACAACTTAGTAATAACTATAGCCTCACATGGGGTAAGAGTGTAATCCAAGGATAACAGTCCAACTAATTCCACAATAAGAGGACTATCTAGTCTAAGAAGTTCATCCAAGGTAAAATGGGTCTAAGAAAAGATTGGGCTAGGATTTAACCATGGAACCTACTTGTCAATTCTGGAACCAAGGAGTGTATCTAAGGAATCTTGTTGTAATACATGAGGGATTATATGGTGTCATACCAGGCATCTAAAGTTAGACAAGGATCAGGTTCTATGTAGGTCTCAACCTAAGAAAGTTGTATCCTTGAATTCGGAATAGGGTCCTTGAGTGCTCAAGGCTTTCTCTCAAGTATCCAAGGTGAGCTTGAGTCAGGCCACACCTACTTTGATATTGAATTCATATAATATTCCATTTGGTTCAAGCCTTTCCTTTGATTAGTGTGACAAGGACAAGTAGTATGAAACCCTTTAATCAAGTAATAATTAATCAATAAGTCAATTTTGTTCAACCCTGGCCTTTCATTAGTGTGACAAGGCCATGTAGCTTGAAACCACTCATTTAATCCATTTAAGGCATTTTCAATAATCAAGGTTCACTCTGGTACCTTCCATTAACATGGTAAGGGGTTCTATGAATACGCAACATATTTTTCAATTACATCTAATACGGCTAATTCATGTACTTAGTATACTTTACAATTTCTATTTCACATTTAATTATTACATTGAAGCACTTACATTAGGTGGGTTAAATGCTGTGCATATAGGGTAATTTCCATTCTGAAATTCAAAAGATAATTCAAGCCATTTAATATAGAAAATCATACCCTTATAAATTTAAATCTAAGGCTCACCTAATGGTGGATCAAACATGTCAACATACTAAAATGAAAATTATGGGAAACAATTCTACATGGGTAATTCCAATATAAAAACCGGTCAAAGAACTTAAACGGTTCCTTGGTTATTTAATCATTTAAAAAGGAAAAATTAGTTTTTTTAATTCCATTTGGGGTCATATATGACATAATTCAAACATAACATCAATTCATAAAGAAATATCAGTACAACAAGACAATAAATCCTAAAAGTCTAATAATTGTTTTTTAACTTGAAGACAGCGCACCTTCGTTGGAGGGGTTTTAATATATAAACATGATATTTCTTATGAAACAATCATTTATTACCTTTAACTCTTAAATCATGAAACATACTAAATTCAAGATTAAGAGGAATTTAATCTAATGTATTCACTGAATTAACTAAAAACAAAGAAAAAGTGTAGTAAGAAACTAATTAATGCATTAATAAATTTGAGGAATTGGAAGGGTACCCTTCCTCAAAGAGGAACCAAGCCAACACCTGAAACTTGATAGATTTATAAACAACCACCCGGAACTGCTCAACATGTGTATGTACATACCTTCATATATACTATTTTAAGGCCAAAATAGTGCATCTTAGGATTATCAATGCTAAATTAATTTGGGGAAATATTCTCACTAGGTTTGATAATCAGGATATTTATATCATTAATATTTTAGTATTCCATCATAAAAAAAATGAAATTGCTTAAAAAAATTTAGAATCAAACCACTCCATTAACCTATGAATGCATCAACTGCTACCTTTGACTACAACACTAATTGATTATCAAGAGGTAATATGATGAAATTATGGGAAATCAACCAAGACTAAGAAATTACCAGGAAATCTGGGACTCCAGCATAAAAAAAATCACTACTGAGAAGGCCGGGAGGTCCAGGTCGTGAGCCGGGAGGCCGAGCCGGGAGTCGGGAGCCGGGAGTCGGGAGCCGGGAGCCGCGAATCGAGAGCTGCGAGTCGGGATCCGCGAGTCGGGAGCCGCGAGTCGGGAGCCGGGAGGCGGAGCCGGGAGTCGGAGCCCGGGGTTGGAGGCCGGGGAGGGGAGTCGGAGGCCGGGGAGGGGAGTCGGAGAGGGGAGGGGAGGGTCGGGAGTCAGTGGTCGGGGAGCGGTGTCGCGGCTTGGGGAGGTAGGGTAGAGCTCGATGCGTCGCGGATTTGAGGAGAGATTTAGGAGAGATTCAGGAGGAGCCCGATACAAGGGCTCGAAAAAAAATTAATACCCACGGTTTTAATAAAACCGTGGGTATAAACAGCAAAAAAACATACTATCCCCACGGTTTAAAGAACTGTGGGAATAGGTGCGTGGGGATAGACCCCAATTCCAGTAGTGTATTTTGTTAACTTTAAAAACAATCCTATTGATGATTTTTTTAACAAAAAGGTGGAAGGAATATTTTTTTAACATATAACGAATGAGTGGCCTTTCCATCCATCATGAAAAATTAATTACTCAAATATTACAATACAATCTTACAGGATTATTTTCTAAGAAAATGTTTTCCTTTAAAATTTTATAGCTCTTAAATTTATATTTTTAAAGGAAAAGATATGTTCCTCAAAAATTATTTGAGTGATCTTTAAAAAATAATTTTCTCCATCTAAAATAACATTTTTTATGTTCCTTAAAATTTTATATGGATATAAACCCATGCAAAATTATTATCCTTCATATGAGTGGTTTTTGAATATTATGGAATGATATTTTTGAATCATATTTCTTATCCATGATTTATGTTATGATGATTTTTTTATGAAACCCTTTCTTTACATGGGTTCTGATCTGATGAATAATTTGTGGTCCTGTGGAACACATATGTATAGTTTTAATTAATTGATGGGTATGACTAATATCTCCCTCCAATACTTTGGGAAAATATTTTTATCTCATTATTATATTATAGGAAAATTATCCACAACCTTTAACAACTATGATATCAAGGGGATGCCCAAACCCTTAAAAAAAGAAAACTAAAAATGGGGATGGTGGTGTGTCCCACCTAGTAGGTACATCCCCCATGAAGTTCCCTGATATGTTTTGGCAACAAGCCTTGAATTATAGGGAATGATACTGTAGGTTTATGTGTTTTACATAATACCATGTCATATATGTATATATATATATATATATATATATGTAATGATTTCATGGTTTATGATTTTGACTCCCTTATGATTCAATTATTATGAAGTGACATTATTTATTCCATGAATCATTTATATTATCTAAGATATAAAGTGTAAGATCATTAAATTTAAGTATTATTTTCTCACAGCCTTATTCTTATGTTGTTCTTATGTATCTCCATTGTTTACAATTTTTGATATATGGGATCAAACTTTCTTTTGTTTTTATTTCCTTAGGTTATAATGAATTCATATTATTAGGAGTATTCCGGGGATGATCATTTTGGGAGAAAGTGACGATCATTCACCAAATCAGAAGAATCAGTTCATTGATTCCAAAGGCCCTAAAATTTTAATGTCTATGGAAATATGTTTATGTAATGTAATGAATATTCATCTAAAATAATTTAATATCCTTGTGTGAAAATCCTAGGCCACTATAGTAATGATTATTGACTGAAACCTGATTCAACCTCCGGTAGTCTATAGACAACCTCAGAAAACCATTTTCCAACTTAGTGAACAAAATAGATCACCCTATGGAGACAAATTGTTCTAGATGAATTTTTTTTAATATCTATATATCTAAATCCACAACACCCATAACAAGAAAGGTGGCATATGATAAGGATCAATTTAAATTAGAGTAGTACTAGTTGACAATTATATCTCAAAATCAACATCACATTGAGGTTAGAGAATCAAAAACTCCTCAGGAATCAAATCTAGAAACTCCTCAATGAACATGGGAACACCCATAATCCAAAAAACCATGGATTCTATAAACAACTCGTAAATCAAGGAAAAAAAGGATCTACACACAAACAGACCACCTAAAAACCCCATCTTCCAACAAAAACCAAATTTTATCCACCCGCATCCACAAACATCAATCTCTTTTAGAAGGATATATAATATAATGCATAGAATACCAAAATTTAATATTGGGGATGAAATAATTAAACTGCATCTAAATAATGAAAGGATCTCTAAGGGAGTGATGTGGCCTCATCATAATTCAACACCACCAAAACACAAAAAACAAGATATTAAAGCCACTGACTGAGATAGTCATCACCAAGCGTATGAGAATAATCTTTGTGTCTAGTTAAAGTGAAAAAATTAGATTGGGTGCATAAAAGGATTGTGAATATATTGAATCAAATAAGGGTGGATGATAAGAAGATCAGCCTTTGAACAATATATATCCCCTCTATAAATACTGAATCTAATTCCTAAAAGAGACCATACCTAGCTTCCCAACCTCCCTACTAATGACCAAATCTCCAACTACACTATGGTAAAGTTCCTTGAACATTAGGAACATCCTCAGGTCGGCCAATATTAGCTTCATCACCCCTCAGTGGAGTATTTTAATTCTACCTCTATGGATGAAACAAACTCAATGTAAATTGATATTAAGGATGGTGTTGAACCAGACTCCATCAACTAAATTCATTTTGGTGATCCACTAGGAAATTGTTTTAATGATGGCCACTTACCACAGTGACAAACACCCCAACCTAAAGTCCCCAAGAAAATAATGAAAAAAATGTCCCCAAAATGATGAAAATGATTGTTTTTATTTCATGTACCCACTATTAAAAACCTCCAATGCCTTGGCACTTAAGCCCCTCCACCAAAAGTAATACTCCTCGACGAACCCTATTGGCTCCCCTCTCATGGTTAACATACACGTGAGTGAATATTCTCAATATTATATAAATTTTTACTATCCCATAGATATGTAAGAAAAATAAATTGTGTATATGTATAAAAAATTGATGTTTGGAGAGACTAATCAAGACATCATTCATAAGAATCCTCAACTAAAAAAGATCTTGATAAAGTATAGAAGGTTCTTGAACTTGATCTCTAACTCTTAACTGAAAAACTCACATGTTGAGGAGAAATGAGATCCCAACTCTTCACTAATATCATGTTCAACAAAATAACTATTCATATAACTCATTGTAATGGTAAATCCATGAAACATCTACCTCCTTCGTCCCACCTAGATACCACATCCACCACAGATGCATAGCCCCGTGCATTTGAGTAATTGTTAATGGGACCAGCTACTCTATTGGGGCCTATATCAAATATAAGGATATCCTATGATACTCCATCCATCTCTTTATCATTTGATCTAAAACACTGAAATTGAAATTACCCAAATCTAACCCCAAAAAATTGCATAATTTCCTCCGCCACTGATCATCCCCCCCCCCCAGCCTGATCAACACTCCAGTGATCAACTGGGTCAACCTGCAAACCCACTACTTCCAGAACCACACACAAACAACAACCAAGTTCTATATCTACAATGGAGAAAAATAATTCCAATTCACATGTAGTATGTAATTTTAATAATATTTATTCAACTATTTTAATTATCAATTAACTCCTCATAACTAAAAACCACCAAATTCAAAGAATGACAGAAATCATAATGATTCATGTACCTCCCTAAGGCCTCTACCCCAAAAAATAGTTCCACCTCACTTGGGTATACAATGATCTTAGATTTCACGCTTCAGATGATGGGGGGCCCTCAAATCCCATGATCTATCTAGTTTCCCTTACCAATGTAATACTCAAGGATTAAATGGAATCATTCCTATAACAACCCAGGAAATCATCACAATTCAAAACTCAAAAATCCATCTTATACCTCAACCATCTCCATTAATACAACTACATCATGGAACATCCCCCCAATGATACCATAATAAAGGGTGGGAGATAATGGCTCTTGATTCCTGCCTCCAATAGGGCATAGGCTAGAAAATAGTACTAAGGATATAAAACTCTAAAAATTGGGATGCATTGTACTCTATAATAATATATGATCAAAAGATAGAATGAATTAAATATATTAAAATCTATGAAAAAATATATTATAAATCCAAAACCATCCCATAATTCATGTATAACGTGATTTGATATATATAAAAATATCAAATGTCAATACCCAAAATTAAACAAAATAAGTGACACAACAAAAATCATAGGGTTCGAGCTAGTAATGTCTAGTAAAATCTCTATATTCATCATTAAAATGTGATAATTAGTTTATATACTTCGGCTAAGAATACATGTATACTATAAAGGGAAAACCAAAGTAGATCATGCACATATGAGATAAGCATACAAATGTATTCATGAGAAAACATTAACCAAAAACACCTAAACATGTAATCTATACAAAAAAAACCTCACCATGTCATGCTCACCAAATAATATAATAAAATTATAAAAACATAATAAAAATCATATCTATTAAGGGAACACTTCACGACTACCCTGCTAATTTTTCTCTCTATAAAAATTTATCATAAATCCTATAGATCCCATATATTTTCTATAATATATTCCACCACCCCCACAACATAATCACATCACATCATACCCACAGAAAAAATTTCCACCACCCCAAAAAATGGTCAAATCACATCATGTTGGATGAAACTGCCCCACAACATAGTCACGTCTTTCCATGTCTGAAGACCCCTAGCCCACCACGCCACAACCTAGTTAAATATCATCTCAATAGAAGACACCTATACCACAACCTAGTGCACTATCAGACCTCTGTTTATCTCAGCCTATACACATTTACTCCCTAAGAAGATAGAGTTGGAAATAGAATCTATCCATCCATCGATCCTCAATAACGGGATGTTGGGAAAAGCATCCCCATATTAGAGTATGGGTGTTAGAAAAACGTTCTCAATGCTAGTGGAGTAAATATTGAAATCACTATGAAAATAATATATATATATATATATATATCCACAAAAAATCCCATCTTATGGTTTCAAAACAAAGAACTAAGTATCTTACAACATCTCCACTTTCATTACCTCCTATAAATATAGAAAACAAGATATAAAACATATGCCACAAGAAATAGGAATTCTTTTATTTCAATCTAATCACACATCATTAATATAACCAATTACAATAATTATTTATCAACAAAAACATTTAACAACACATTCCATTGTACATTTTTTCATTTAGCATTTCCATCCCATTAACTAAAACAACCCTTTCCATTTAAAACTATATTACCCAGTTATTCCATTAAAATAGATAATCTAGAATAACACAATCATTCACATCTCATATTCTACATAACATAGTCCCATATTTCCATCCCAATGAATAGCCTCATACCAACCACACATCACCCTATACCACATCAGAACCACACATCTCGACCCAGCAACATGGACTCACAATACCATCAAATCACATTCATGTATCACGGCCTCCTAAACCCAGCAACCCCGCCATCCATAACCACACATCTCTACCCCACTTCAAGGACACACATCACAACAAATAACAGAATATTTTATAGATCTATCCAGAGTATTTTTATCAATATTACTTCTCTATATTAAGGGAATTATCAGATAAGCCAAAAATCAAACGGAAACCATTTTATTACCCAAATATAAGTGGTTAGTGAATCTCAATTTTAGACTGATTCTGAACAATCAAATCATGTTTCGTCAATCCAAAAAAACAAATGTAAAAAAAATACCCTCAACATAGTTAATTATGACTAATCCCCTTCAAAGTTATACAAAAAAGTGAGTAACTAGGGATTCCCTACTTCAAGGAAGCTATCTAAAATCACAGTGCATCGTAGGGAAAAGGAATAAGAACTTGAAAACTAAAATCAAACAATATAATGATATATAAACCTAACATACACCACGGATCCATAAAAAACATCCCAAAATTTCCAAAAAGATAAACCACAAAACTAGAATTAAAATATAATGGAATAATAAAGTAAAATCCACAAATAAGAGAAGGTACTTCCACTGGTTTCCATTGAACAGCCACCAGAACCAACATATCAATGCAAGGGAAGATGTGTCTAGATGGTCTCTCAAGGCATCTAGGGTTCCATCAAATTGATAAAAGTTATGACCAGCTGAATAAATAAAAGATTTTCCAAGTGTAAAATATATAAAGATCATAATTCTCTATAATTATAGTATAAACTATAGTTTTACATTGTAAAATACATGAGATTGTGTAACTTACACCATAAAAACAACATTTAGGCCCAAAAACCTTTTTCCTGAAAAAATGGGTCTTCTGGAATTAATTAACATATAGTGTAAAAAAATTCTTTTATTGTGAACATCATTCATGTCTGACCCCTCTATAAACACAATTCATAAAATAGCTATCAAAACCAGCCATAAACCACCATATTATTCCATAAATCCCAATTATATTGAATAAAAAGACCAATGCAATTTTTAATCATCTTTAACTACAACAAAGATCATCTATCTTCCTTTAAACACCTCTAAATCTCTCAAATAGAAAATTTTATAGGTTGGGAAGGCATGAACCATTGCATTTAGGAATGTTATTTTTCAAGGTAATAAGTATATAAAAGAGAAACATGAGAACATAAAAGTGATAACTCATAAATAACATATATTACATAAAATATTATTTTCTATGCTTCAATCTTAGTAATCCATAGTCTATCTCCTAACATTAAATTTTTTGGGAATTTGTGTTTCCATCGTAATGGTTTGTAAATAGATTAGTAATTTACAATGTTGTATCCCACAAGAGTGTCAAACTAGGTGTGAAACATGGATTCTTTACCATGAACTAGGTGATTATTGAGTTAATACACAATGTTCCATTTTTATATTTATTTCCCCCAAGCAAATCTCTGTTGGCATCATATCCACTTTTACTTTGTAGAAAAAAATTGTTTCTAAGAAACCACTCTCTCTATACTTTACTAAAATATAGGGATGTTTTCTTATGATTAGATATATCTATAAGGACATAATTATGGTTTTCAAATGCTGATATTCAAATATTACTAGACCTTTCTCGGATACTAAATATGATAACCCATATCATTTTTACACTTTATATGATGACTTATTGCATAAAAATTTACATAATACAATCCCAAAAGATTAAGTTGCCTAGTTTCTTTAGGAAATTAGATATACATAACAATAATAGATAATTAGGATAACTTAAATTATTTAAAACTTTAACACCCTAATAATTTAGAATATATTTCTCATTAAATATTTTATTTTCATTGATATCATATGTTACACACAACACTGTGTTTTAAAGAACTGTGATATATTATTAAAAAATTGATATGTGACTGTTAAATCATAGCCATTAAATTTTGTGGATCCGAAAATTATTAATTTTTTTAAAATATATATGAATTTTCTACAAGATATAAATGTATTAATAAATTATAAGTAAATAATCATTGAATTTTTAATAAATTCATTTTATTCATCAAAAAATATATTTTCATCAAGAAATGTTTTTTTAGAAAATTTTATGATCAATTATGGAATATTTTAAAATTATATTTTATAAAATTAAAATATGTTTTTGAATTCAAAATATGATAATTATCTTAGGATCTATTTTTGAGAACCTAATGGAAAGATTGATTTTCTAGTTATTATTAAAAAAATTGATTTTATTAAAAACTATACGTTAAAATTTTAATTTTATAATAAATTGGATTAAAATTTAGAAAAATATTATATTTTAAATAATCCAATTAAATATATTGTAATTAATTTTATTTTTGAATTTAGTACAAAAACATTTTAATAAGGAAAATACATTTTATTTAAAATCTGTTTTTATACTTGGACTGTTTTTTTCATATAATAAATTAAATTGATCACTATTATTGTATGATTTTATAGAAATGTATATATTATATAATGAATTAAATGTTTTAAAATTCACATAATAATTTTGTATGTGTGAGATAAAAATAAGTTTGGGTTGATGCTGAAAAACTGTATTTTCTAAAATACGGTTTTCATCCAATTTTGAACACTTATTTTAATATTAATTCTAACCTAATTTAGGTATTGAATATGATAATATATATTCCATATATGTAATAATTATGTAAAAATCTAGTAAATATACAACTTTTATATATTATTAAAATAAATAGTAGTTGTGGAAAAATTTATCACCCTATTAAAGGTAAAATATTGTAAATCTATGTTAATCTTAAGGGAAATGACAAAATACTTAATATGAATCATTTTTATATAAATATAATTCTATCATTATCACCTTATTGTCTAAATTTATTTATTTTTAATGGATATAGTTCCATTAAAATGACTATAATATTTAAGTCAAATAATGTTAAAAAATATCACTCTCTTAGTTTTAAATACCTGTTATGTGTATACATAAGAAAAATGCTTGTAATTAATGAATCTAAGATTTAATTTTGAGATTAATAAAATTATTATTCATGATATAAAATTATTTCAAGATTTTATAAATTATATAATGTCATTAAATGCTCGTGTGACACAAATACAAAATTCATTCAGTTATCAAAAAATAAAATTAATTGTTTTACAAATATAAATAGTGATATAATTTGTATAAATTAACATATAAAATGAATTCTATATATATATATATATATGAAATTCAAGGGTGTTTTCCTAATAATTATATTTTAATTTCCCCTTTTCATGAAGTATTTAATTTCAATTTAAGTGAATAGTTTTATAAATTTTGTTAATGGCATTCTCAAATAAATAAAATTTTATTAAATTATATTTAATTACTAAAAATATTATGTTCCAAAACAATAATGGGATATAATTTTAAAAATCATACATGGTCCATTTTGGGGTATTTTTTTATTTTTATTGTAACATTGTTAACTCCAAGGGGGTAATAAACCCTTAATATGGTGGTAATTCTTAAATGGGTCAATTAAGGTTTAAAACAAAAAGATAAGGGTAGAAATTTGATCCAAACTTTTCGAAATGTTATTATATGAGAGTATTTAAACTATTTATATTATTATATTATAATAATATCAATTTTAATCTATTTGGGCATTAAAATTAATTTATATAGATTTAATATTTTAATAAAATCCAAGGGTGGCCCTCCACTCAATTATAATATGGTTCCCATATTTTTTCTTATGAAGACCACCTTTCGCCTTCTATATTGAAAAAAAATATTTCATTTTTCTTTATACACTGTATTATCCACATATTATATTATTAGGTATTCCCAAAATACTGTGCCAAAATTCATTAAGAGGAGATCTAACATAATAATTTTAAAGAAGAGGTAATCACCTCGACCATCACTTCTTTTCAATTATTCATTTAAGTTCTAGAAATAATCTATATTATTCATAAAATAAAAAAAATATGTCACAAATATATTTAAATATCATTATTGTTGTTAATTGACGTTTATTTACCATCTTTTTATAATATGGGAAGTGAAAATATCACACATGCATACATACGACTTACCGTGTGCACATAGTGATAAAATTCATTTCCCATCACCATCATTGATGGATAATTATTATGATTGTTTTAATGTTTATTTATTTTATTTATGAAATAATTATAATTTCTTAATGGTAATATCATATATATATATTATCTTACCTTCCAAAATTTTGGAAAATGATAATGTCGATCATGTGTACGTGTGGACTACCAACTCCACAAAGCGACGTGATTAGTTTTTCATTAATTTTTTAAATGGATAGTAAAAAGGATTTATTTTATGAATATGTATTATTTATTAATGACTTTGTAATGGTGAGTTATTATTAACCTTTATTTGATTCCATTATTTGAAAAAAAATGAAATCAACATTCATGCATACATATGGACAACCATGTCGATGATTAGAGTAATTCATTTTTCTACATATTTTATTTAATTAATGAATATAGTAATTTAAATATTGAATATATTTTATATTTATATCATTATACTTATTATGGATATTATGGAACCATGATCAATTTACAATGACCAAAACTACTGTATCGAAACCTACATAAAAAATGAAGGGGATATCACTTGGAATATTGATTTTAATAAAGAAGTGTTACAAAATGGATGATAAAAGGTTATATATAAATAATATATCATAATTTATATATTAATATTTATATATAATATTTATATAGTAAGTAGAAATATTTTCTATAGGTGATTGTAACTTGTACTGAGGAAGTGAGACCTAAGGTAAGGGATTTTAATGTCATTCTTTTCTCCTTGAGACACATTCCATATTCCCCACTAATATCATCTTTGGGTTGTATATTCTACCCATTAATGTATTTTATGATTATTATTTTTAATTTTATGGGTATTTAAAGATCCATTTAATTTGTTTTATTTGTAACGCCCCGACCCCAGTTACCCAGAGTCGGTGCATTACTTCGTAACATTGGCATGATCACAAGAAAGATCAAATCTCGAAAGACCGATTGGTTTAGTAGCCTTGGAAACACTAGATATAATCATAAAGTTTTACATTACATTTCAAAGTGAGAAACTACTACAACAACAAAGTCTTCATATCCACACTATTAACCCCTCATAATATCCCTGCAAGTCATTCATAAATTACTTCTTCCCTACCTGGGAAAAATAAAACATAGAAAAGGGGTGAGCTCAAATGCCCAGTAAGGATAACAATATAGCGGAACATTCAAAATAAGCATAAACATTTAAGGCAATGAATTACTAAAACAAAAGCCTTTTAAAATTGAACTTCAACATAGTATGGCAAAAGTAAAATGAAATAATGCCATTTACTTGTTCACATGGATATTCTACTAATCGAATAATCACATGCAATATCAATAACCACTTTCATAATGTTGGAATGCATAATGCCAGACTATCATAACCACATAGCCAAGGCCTCGTGCCAAGACTACAAATAAGATTTTGTAAAGGCCTTGTGCCAAGACACTAGTTTGTCTCATGAGACCTACCGATGCATCGAGGAGCTATAGCGGGCTCCACCCGTCACTTATTAAGTCCAATGCATTCCCATATGAAAAGGTTTAAACATAACATAAACATTCGTATTAAAACTTGCATACGAAATGTCAATAATTTCACCATAAACTATGAATGGTATTAAAATAGCACATCCACAGTCAAACATATCACAAAACCTTCAATACAATATAGAAGTTTTGTATCATAATAAATCAACTTCAAATAATCTTAAAATCCATCAAAGGATGTTGACATAGATGAAATCAAAATTCTTTTTAAAGAAGTATCTCCTTTTATTTTGAAACCATTTAAGATCCATATAAAATAAAACATTTTCTTTAAAAATATTCTTATAAGCTTGTATGGAAATCTTCGACGATTTTATAACGGCGGAAAATAGCCGCACCCGCCGTATAAGTTAAAAAAAACATTCTTACCTCAATTCTGTCGAAAAGGTTAAAAAGGACCTTGTTTTAAAAGCGACGGAAAGATTCCTTTATAAACCTCTTATAAAAAGTCAAACAAGGGTATAAATGACTTTAACCCATATTCTTGTAAATAGTAAAAATGTTTTGAAATACATTTCGAAGAAACATGGATGTGGATGATAAAGAGATCCCAGTAGATTATTACGTATAATACAACCTCGGATAATGAAGAGATTGTGAAATAACCCTTACCTTGTACTTTTCCTTGGTTGGGGTAGGTTAACCTCCTGTATAATGGTGAAATAATTGTTATTAAATTATACAAGAATCATATATATTAATATGATATCATATATGATCTTTTAACATTGATTTATTAATAATATCATAGAATTATCATCGTTTCGGGTGTTAACTTACTCATTTTCTTTTATATGTTTTGTTACATAAGCCATGTTTGTTGTATCTTATTCATATCCATAATGATATCAAGTCCTTAAACATCATTTTTAAATCATAAAATGATAATTATACTTGAATGGATACGATGGAGAATGAATCTCATCGCGTTCGTGGAGACGGTAGTCCGTACGTACGCACGAGCGACAATATCATTCTTTTGATATTAAAATAATATATAAATGAATGGTATATCATATATACAGAATCATTAACATGTTATATTTATTATTTACATGAGTTACACATCATTATTATACCCATCCAAATAATATTATATTGAATAACAATTACACCACGACGTGGAGACGGTAAGCCGTACGTACGCACGTATGGTGACATGTTATTCAAAGGGTGGATAGAATACTGAATATGGTTGTACCATACTTATAATAACATCACAGTATATGTGAGATACTGGAGTTATTATTTTAGAATGGTAAGAACAAAGGAAGAAGAAGTGGAAGAAGAAATGAACTTAGAAAAGGGTGGTGAAATCATTACCTCTTCTTCGGGTTCTTCCTTTTGATTTGATCAAAAGGGCTCCTTAGGTTGGCTTTCTGATCAAACTAAGGCCTCTAGGTTATAGTGAGGGATGTTGGGAGATTATTTGGGCAGAGTTTGGCCGAACCAAAAGGCTTTGAAGGTGTGAAGAAATGAGAAGGAGGAGTGCCCTTTTATAAGAGGGGTGAAGGGCACCTTTGGAAAAGCTAGAAATATTAATTTATAATAAATTCATATTCGGTTTCTAATGGCTCCAAAGCTTATTATTCAAAGGTTAAGGTGGGGATAGGTAGAAAACCACTCAACCAATAGAATTTAGACAGCTTTGGGTACTTATATTAACCTTATCTTTAAGTATTAACTCTAAGTTAATTAGTTTCACTTTTACAATGTCTCTTTGTATTTTTATATAATATGGTTAATAAACATACTATATACATCCAAGAGACCCCCAAGTGGTCCATTAATGATTAACCTATCATAATATAAGTCTCTTGGCCGAACCTTAGATTTTTAGGAATTTAATATCAATTAATAATATAATATTTGTTTTAAGAACTCTTTTATGTCAATTTTGACACTATTAAATAGTTGATTTTTGTGAAACTCATAACAGATTGATTACCTCGAACAAAGTCCATTAAATCAATCCTAATATATCATATTAGCCTAGAAAATTAGTTTAATTCATTAAAAGTTTCATATTATATTTATTTGGGTATTTATAATATCAATTATTTTAATTTTTCACTATTATAGTAATTACTGCATCATCATTGTGTCATAAATAAAATAAATTATTTAATGTCTAAAAATTATAAATAAAATCTCATTATGTAGGAAATCTTTTTAGCTTTCTAAGGAATATTTATAATCTAAAATCCAACATATATAACCCTATATAAAAATTGTTCTTCTAAAAGATGTAAGCTTATGCCATTTTTATTTTTATTTAAGCTTTATTAATATAATGTGTCATTATCACTTACAAGTGGATCCATGGGGTCCTAAAATAGACCCAAAGATTCCCATGGTCGACCATGTATCAACCAATAGGGTTAAGACACGTTTTAGGGTAATTTAGTATTATTATAATATTATTTTTTTAACCCTTATTTACCGGATTTACCCTTTAACCATGGTAAATAAAATATTTACCACAGTAACTATTCAAAATGTCTAAAAATAAAAGTTACCTATTTACACAATTTGAACATCCTGATTCCAAATATGAAATCAATTTTTCTAAATTCAAAACACATAAGTGGCAGAAATTAATTTAAAATTAATTCCCGCTGTCAAAACAAAAAGCGTGTTTTTAAGAGATAATAACTATCAAAAGATTGACACTTGTTTATGTTCGGTTTAATTGTAAAATTATGTCCAATGACCAACATTATATTAAATGGTAAAAATATATTCTAAATATACTTTAAAACCACTCAAATTCACAATTTATCACTATTAATTATTTTGATTAAAAAAGTTGTTTTTAATTAAAATTTAGTAATTTTCACTATTTCATCAAAATATGAAAGTTATCCGAAAAGTACCAAAATTTCACCTTAGGCTAAATTCGATATTCCGAGTCCAAAAATGAAGTCCATTTTCAAATATAAAATATATATAATTTCAAAAATTAGGTATTACTATTCACAACGGCTAGTTTAATTAGTTGTGGTGTGTGTTAGAACTCGAGGTTGCGTACAACACACGCTATCGCATTATTCAAAGGGAAACGTACCGTAGAAGCTTGGGGTGTTACATTCTCCCCTCCTTCAAATAATTGCGTCCTCGCAATTTCTAGGGTATTACTGCATAAAAAGACTCGGGTGGTTCTTCATCATAAGTTCCTCGGGTTCCCACGTTGCCTCTTCCATCTTATGATTCCTCCACAAAACTTTTACCAGACGCGTCGTCCGGTTTCTCAGCACTTGTTCTCTCGTATCAAGAATCTTGATGGGCTCTTCGCAATAAGACAGATCGGGTTCCAGTTCTAAATCTTCATAGGTGAGTACATGCGTTGGGTCAGGCATGTATTTCCTCAACAGAGATACGTGGAACACATCGTGAACTTTGGAGAGACTTGGCGGCATTGCCAATCGGTAAGCTACAACCCCAATTCGTTCTATAATTTCGAAAGGTCCGATGTACCTGGGACTCAATTTACCTTTCTTACCAAAACGTATGACTCCCTTCCACGGAGATACCTTCAGGAAAACATGATCACCGACTTGAAATTCCAAATCCTTCCTTCGATTATCGGCATAGCTCTTCTGCCTACTTTGAGCTGCTTTGATGTGATTTTGGATTACTTTCACCTTTTCCACCGTTTCCTCCACCAGTTCTGGGCCTACAAGTTTTCTTTCACCAACGTCATCCCAACAGGTTGGTGTACGACATCTCTTTCCGTATAACGCTTCATATGGCGCCATCTGAATACTCGAATGGAAGCTATTGTTATAGGAAAATTCTACCAGAGGTAAATATTGATCCCACATACCCTGAAAGTCAAGTGAGCAAGATCTCAACATGTCTTCTAAGGTTTGAATAGTCCGTTCTGATTGTCCATCTGTCTGAGGGTGGTAAGCAGTGCTCAAATGAAGTTCAGTATCCAGGTATTTCTGAAGACTTTTCCAAAATCTTGAAGTAAAACGGGGATCACGATCAGAAACAATTGATAGGGGTATTCCATGAAGTCTCACAACTTCATTAATGTATAGTCTTGCTAGACGTTCCAGGGGTAGATCTTCTCTTATAGCAAGAAAATGTGCTGACTTGGTAAGACGATCAACAATAACCCATATTGCATCGTTCCTTCTAGGAGTCTTTGGTAGCCCCATGACAAAGTCCATCGTAATATTGTCCCATTTCCACTCCGGTATGGGAAGAGGTTGCATGACTCCTCCAGGCTGTTGCCTTCCAGCTTTCACTTGTTGACAAACCATACATCTTGACACAAAATCAGCAATCTCCCTCTTCATGTTGTCCCACCAAAAATGTTCCTTCAAATCTCTATACATTTTGGTGCTCCCAGGGTGTATAGAGAAATTGGAACTATGAGCATCATCCAGTAATTCCCTTTTTAGATCAGGTATATTGGGAACACAAAGTCTATTCCCGAATTTCAAAATTCCATCTTCATACACAAAGTCTCTCAATCTCCCATCATTCACAGCTTTAACCTTCTTCTGAAATTCTTCATCATCGGTCTGAGAACTCTTAATCCTTTCTAGTAAAGATGGTTTGGCAACTATTTGAAAAAGCATTGATGTTTCACCTTCCCTGGTTATTCCCATGTCCATCTTCACTAGATCCATGAAAATTGGATCCCTTTCAATTCTCATATTGTTCAAAACTCCATGGTCTTTCTACTCAAAGCATCTGCCACCTTGTTTGCCTTCCCTGGGTGGTAGTGTATCGTGCAATCATAATCCTTGAGTAATTCAAGCCATCTCCTTTGCCTCATGTTGAGTTCTTTTTGTGAGAAAATATACTTCAAACTCTTGTGATCAGTATAAATCTCACATTTTTCACCATAGAGGTAGTGCCTCCATATCTTCAAAGCAAAGATCACAGTTGCTAACTCAAGATCATGAGTAGGATAGTTTTGTTCATGAATTTTCAACTGTCGTGATGCATAGGCAATAACTCTATCATTCTGCATAAGGACACAACCAAGTCCTTTCTTTGATGCATCACTATAAATAACGAACCCATCATTCCCCGATGGTAGAGTCAATATAGGAGCATTGACTAATCTTCTCTTCAGTTCTTCGAAACATTCCTCACACTCTTTTGTCCAAACAAATTTAACCCCTTTACGTGTGAGCTTCGTTAATGGGTTAGCCAATCGGGCAAAATTCTGGACGAAACGTCGATAATAACCTGCCAAGCCAATAAAACTACGTACCTCAGTTATACTCGTAGGTGCTGGCCATTCTTGGATTGCCTTGGTCTTAGAAGGATCAACAGAGATTCCATCTTTTGAGACAATATGGCCAAGAAAAGAAATCTCCTGAAGCCAGAATTCACACATGCTAAACTTTCCATATAATTCATGCCTCCTCAGAGTCTTCAAGATAATGCGCAAGTGATTTTCATGATCTTCGTAGGTTTTGGAGTATACCAAGATATCATCAATAAATACCACCACAAATTCATCGAGATACTCCTTGAAAACTCTATTCATTAGATCCATGAATACAGAGGGTGCATTAGTCAATCCAAACGGCATTACAGTAAACTCGTAATGCCCGTACCTGGTTCGAAATGCTGTTTTCGGAATGTCTTCCTTCTTCACACACAACTGATGGT
This sequence comes from Viscum album, assembly GCA_963277665.1. Taxonomy (NCBI): domain Eukaryota; kingdom Viridiplantae; phylum Streptophyta; class Magnoliopsida; order Santalales; family Viscaceae; genus Viscum; species Viscum album. The sequence continues at coordinate 1,899,152,326 of OY728121.1, read as the reverse complement.
ATCCAGATCGAAGGTCAATCATTGAAAAGTATTGAGCTCCATGCAGTTGGTCAAATAAATCATCAATACGAGGTAGGGGATACTTGTTCTTTATCGTTATAGCATTGATCTCCCTGTAGTCGATACATAACCTCATAGATCCATCTTTCTTTTTAACAAAAAGAACAGGGGCTCCCCATGGAGAAACACTAGGGCGAATAAATCCCTTATTACTCAATTCCTCTAGTTGTTTCTTTAGTTCGAATAACTCTACAGTAGCCATTCTATAAGGGGTCTTCGATATAGGCCTTGATCCAGGAATCAAATCAATGGAAAACTCTACTTCTCGTTCTGGAGGATGTCCAGGTAAATCTTCTGGAAATACATCTACAAATTCTTTCACAACAGGTACATCCTCTATTTGAACATTCCTTTCCTCACCCGCAGTTATTTCATTCTCTTCCTCCCCAATAATTGAATTTAGTTGAGCTATTGAGGGTGGATCTAAATAAGAATTAGGTGGTGACGATTCTGCTCTAAAAATAAGGTGTTCCTTATCATTATCATCAAGAATCGTAACCTCTTTCTTCTTACAATAAATCTTCGCATCATAGTCCGAAAGCCAGTCCATACCGAGGATTATATCAAACTCGATCATAGGTATGATGATGAGATCAGCAGATAAAGAAAATTTATGTGCTCTAATGGGGACTGATTCACAAAACTTTGTTGCAACGATACTTCCCTTAGGAGTTTTAACTGACAACTCCCTTATTAAATCAAATTGGAAATATCTAATTTTCTTAGCAAACTGGGAAGATATGAAACAATGCGATGATCCAGAATCAAATAATGCATTTGCTAAACTTGAGGAAACCATTAAATTACCTGCCACCACATCTTTTGGAGCTTATACCTCTGCAGTAGTGATAGCATAAGCCTGGCCTTGATCCCTTGGCCTTTTCTGAGGTAAGTTCTCCTGACGCTTAGGGAATGCATTTGCATAATGCCCCATCTCCCTGCAATTGTAGCACTGAACGTTGGTAGCTTCCTTCTTCCCCTTGCAATCATGAGCTTGGTGGCCTTTTTCACCACACTTGTAACAGACTCCCATTCCCTTCAAGCAAGTACCAGGATGTTTCTTCCCGCATTTACCACAAGATGGATATTCAACCTTTCCCTTCTTCCCCTTATTTCCATTCCCAGATTGATCAGCAGGTCTCTTCTTCTCTTTCTTTGCTTTAAAGTCATAAGACTTAGAGAATTCCTTTTCGGTCTTTATAGCACATGAGACAATGTCTTCGTACGATGAAAAGGATTGTGAGACTAATGCTCGACGGAGAAATGGTTTTAACCCATCAATGAAACGATCAATCTTACTTCTTGGGTTGCGAATATAAATCTCCAGCATACCTCGCTAACCTTGTAAAGTTAGCCTCATACTTTGTGACATTCTCATCCTCCTTTTGTCTCAGACTCAGAAATTGTCTTTCCATATCCGCTCGATGGTCGCGAGGGAAGTATTTTTCTAAAAACTGATCTTTGAATTCCCTCCATTCCATATTTGATACTTCATCATCTTCCTTCGTATTTTGAATCAATGACCACCATTGATCAGCATCTCCAGTGAGGCGGTAAACTGCCATGATAACTTTTTCCCTTTCACTGCTCCCCAAAGCCTGAAATATTTTCTCTAGGGAAAATATCCATTGCTCAGCTACTAAGGGATTTGTATTCCCATTGAACGTTGGTGGTTGTTGCCTCATGAATCGATCTAACATTGATCCTCCACGCTGCGGATCAGGGTGCTCCATACGGGTAAGGTTATTATTCATAACCTGAGTAAGTCGTCCCAGTATGGTGATTAGCTGATCAGCACCAGTTGCATCACCAGCCCCACTATAATTATCTTGAGCAGGAGGGCAATCCCTACATGGAGTGCGTGCATTGATACGGTTTCCATTTCTTCCACTAGGCGCCATTTCTAAACAATGGCATAAACTAGATCAGTTTATGAATCAAAATACATAATCCCATACTTATAAAACACTAAACATAAATTGAACTATCTATGGATATAATCCATAATCATAAATATGTTTTCTTTGAGGAAGTATATACTCATAAACCCTTCATAATGATTTGTAAAGAAAGTGAGAGTTATCCTAAGCATATCCCCCGGGAGTGTCGTAACCAAGAGTGCAGCAAGGCCCGTTGTCGTGCACCAGTTCCCGTTCGAGTCTAGCTCAAAGCGGTGTTTTCGGGTTTTACCCCTAGGTACATCTGTGCCAGAGCCGCCTCTACCTGCTCGTATCCAGACAAGGATGTATTGCTCGGAAAACTCACAAAATCTCTACAATACCAAAATTCTAGGAAGTTCTTTTATACTAATCCTCAAAGTTCATCTTAGGTCTACGTGCTCTAATCAGAGTTTATCTAAATCTAGTTTCCAAGGTTTGTACTAAACTTCCTCTGATACCAACTGTAACGCCCCGACCCCAGTTACCCAGAGTCGGTGCATTACTTCGTAACATTGGCATGATCACAAGAAAGATCAAATCTCGAAAGACCGATTGGTTTAGTAGCCTTGGAAACACTAGATATAATCATAAAGTTTTACATTACATTTCAAAGTGAGAAACTACAACAACAACAAAGTCTTCATATCCACACTATTAACCCCTCATAATATCCCTGCAAGTCATTCATAAATTACTTCTTCACTACCTGGGAAAAATAAAACATAGAAAAGGGGTGAGCTCAAATGCCCAGTAAGGATAACAATATAGCGGAACATTCAAAATAAGCATAAACATTTAAGGCAATGAATTACTAAAACAAAAGCCTTTTAAAATTGAACTTCAACATAGTATGGCAAAAGTAAAATGAAATAATGCCATTTACTTGTTCACATGGATATTCTACTAATCGAATAATCGCATGCAATATCAATAACCACTTTCATAATGTTGGAATGCATAATGCCAGACTATCATAACCACATAGCCAAGGCCTCGTGCCAAGACTACAAATAAGATTTTGTCAAGGCCTTGTGCCAAGACACTAGTTTGTCTCATGAGACCTACCGATGCATCGAGGAGCTATAGCGGGCTCCACCCGTCACTTATTAAGTCCAATGCATTCCCATATGAAAAGGTTTAAACATAACATAAACATTCGTATTAAAACTTGCATACGAAATGTCAATAATTTCACCATAAACTATGAATGGTATAAAAATAGCACATCCACAGTCAAACATATCACAAAACCTTCAATACAATATAGAAGTTTTGTATCATAATAAATCAACTTCAAATAATCTTAAAATCCATCAAAGGATGTTGACATAGATGAAATCAAAATTCTTTTTAAAGAAGTATCTCCTTTTATTTTGAAACCATTTAAGATCCATATAAAATAAAACATTTTCTTTGAAAATATTCTTATAAGATTGTATGGAAAGCTTCGACGATTTTATAACGGCGGAAAATAGCCGCACCCGCCGTATAAGTTAAAAAAAACATTCTTACCTCAATTCTGTCGAAAAGGTTAAAAAGGACCTTGTTTTGAAAACGACGGAAAGATTCCTTTATAAACCTCTTATAAAAAGTCAAACAAGGGTATAAATGACTTTAACCCATATTCTTGTAAATAGTAAAAATGTTTTGAAATACATTTCGAAGAAACATGGATGTGGATGATAAAGAGATCCCAGTAGATTATTACGTATAATACAACCTCGGATAATGAAGAGATTGTGAAATAACCCTTACCTTGTACTTTTCCATGGTTGGGGTAGGTTAACCTCCTGTATAATGGTGAAATAATTGTTATTAAATTATACAAGAATCATATATATTAATATGATATCATATATGATCTTTTAACATTGATGTATTAATAATATCTTAGAATTATCATCGTTTCGGGTGTTAACTTACTCATTTTCTTTTATATGTTTTGTTACATAAGCCATGTTTGTTGTATCTTATTCATATCCAGAATGATATCAAGTCCTTAAACATCATTTTTAAATCATAAAATGATAATTATACTTGAATGGATACGATGGAGAATGAATCTCATCGCGTTCGTGGAGACGGTAGTCCGTACGTACGCACGAGCGACAATATCATTCTTTTGATATTAAAATAATATATAAATGAATGGTATATAATATATACAGAATCATTAACATGTTATATTTATTATTTACATGAGTTACACATCATTATTATACCCATCCAAATAATATTATATTGAATAACAATTACACCACGACGTGGAGACGGTAAGCCGTACGTACGCACGTATGGTGACATGTTATTCAAAGTGTGGATAGAATACTGAATATGGTTGTACCATACTTATAATAACATCACAGTATATGTGAGATACTGGATTTATTATTTTAGAATGGTAAGAACAAAGGAAGAAGAAGTGGAAGAAGAAATGAACTTAGAAAAGGGTGGTGAAATCATTACCTCTTCTTCGGGTTCTTCCTTTTGATTTGATCAAAAGGTCTCCTTAGGTTGGCTTTCTGATCAAACTAAGGCCTCTAGGTTGTAGTGAGGGATGTTGGGAGATTATTTGGGCAGAGTTTGGCCGAACCAAAAGGCTTTGAAGGTGTGAAGAAATGAGAAGGAGGAGTTCCCTTTTATAAGAGGGGTGAAGGGCACCTTTGGAAAAGCTAGAAATATTAATTTATAATAAATTCATATTCGGTTTCTAATGGCTCCAAAGCTTATTATTCAAAGGTTAAGGTGGGTATAGGTCGAAAACCACTCAACCAATAGAATTTAGACAGGTTTGGGTACTTATATTAACCTTATCTTTAAGTATTAACTCTAAGTTAATTAGTTTCACTTTTACAATGTCTCTTTGTATTTTTATATAATATGGTTAATAAACGTACTATATACATCCAAGCGACCCCCAAGTGGTCCATTAATGATTAACCTATCATAATATAAGTCTCTTGGCCGAACCTTAGATTTTTAGGAATTTAATATCAATTAATAATATAATATTTGTTTTAAGAACTCTTTTATGTCAATTTTGACACTATTCAATAGTTGATTTTTGTGAAACTCATAACAGATTGATTACCTCGAACAAAGTCCATTACATCAATCCTAATATATCATATTAGCCTAGAAAATTAGTTTAATTCATTAAAAGTTTCATATTATATTTATTTGGGTATTTAGAATATCAATTATTTTAATTTTTCACTATTATAGTAATTACTGCATCATCATTGTGTCATAAATAAAATAAATTATTTAATGTCTAAAAATTATAAATAAAATATCATTATGTAGGAAATCGTTTTAGCTTTCTAATGAATATTTATAATCTAAAATCAAACATATATAACCCTATGTAAAAATTTTTCTTCTAAAAGATGTAAGCTTATGCCATTTTTATTTTTATTTAAGCTTTATTAATATAATGTGTCATTATCACTTACAAGTGGATCCATGGGGTCCTAAAATAGACCCAAAGATTCCCATGGTCGACCATTTATCAACCAATAGGGTTAAGACACGTTTTAGGGTAATTTAGTATTATTATAATATTATTTTTTTAACCCTTATTTACAGGATTTACCCTTTAACCATGGTAAATAAAATATTTACCACAGTAACTATTCAAAATGTCTAAAAATAAAAGTTACCTATTTACACAATTTGAACATCCTGATTCCAAATATGAAATCCATTTTTCTAAATTCAAAACACATAAGTGGCAGAAATTAATTTAAAATTAATTCCCGCTGTCAAAACAAAAAGTGTGTTTTTAAGAGATAATAACTATCAAAAGATTGACACTTGTTTATGTTCGGTTTAATTGTAAAATTATGTCCAATGACCAACATTATATTAAATGGTAAAAATATATTCTAAATATACTTTAAAACCACTCAAATTCACAATTTATCACTATTAATTATTTTGATTAAAAAAGTTGTTTTTAATTAAAATTTAGTAATTTTCACTATTCATCAAAATATGAAAGTTATCCGAAAAGTACCAAAATTTCACCTTAGGCTAAATTCGATATTCCGAGTCCAAAAATGAAGTCCATTTTCAAATATAAAATATATATAATTTCAAAAATTAGGTATTACTATTCACAACGGCTAGTTTAATTAGTTGTGGTGTGTGTTAGAACTCGAGGTTGCGTACAACACACGCTATCGCATTATTCAAAGGGAAACGTACCGTAGAAGCTTGGGGTGTTACATTATTTCATGGGGATTTTGATTCAAATGTTTCTAATGTAGTAAGTGTTTTTTCATTACAATCTAATTATTTGTTGGTATTGTTTATTATTATGTTTCTTGATTATTAATTATTTTTATCTAACCCTCAAGAAACTAATAAATTTTATTCTACTCTATTATTTGTTGAAAAAAAAAATTTCCTTTATTTTTATTCACCTTATGCACTCAACATATTAGAAATACTTTTAATGAGAAATCATCCTTATTTCCCTTTTTTTGAAAAAATATTTTCATTATTGTACATGTTTAATAAAAATGTTTTAAATTAGGTTTTTATTATTCTACTATTATTTTTTAATGTCCCCTTTACCAATTATTTGATTAATTTTTATCATATTTTCTAAAATTCATCTTCTACTCATTTTTTATATGAGGCAATTTTTAACATTTTTCAGTCGTATGATATGAATGTTTTTTTACTTATACAACATGAATATAATTTTTTCCACTATGATAGATCAATTATTTGAAGATTATAGTATAATTTTACATAATTATTTTAAGAAAATTCCATAATATTTTATAAATAGTTCTATATTAAAAGTTACTTCTAAAATGGAAATTTTACTTTCCTAAAGAAATATTTCTGTGATATTTAAATGGAATTTTCATATATGATAACATCATCTGATATTGTAATGTCCCCTAACTGGAAGCCACTAAACCAGTGCTTCGAGCCGGGTGGTTACATGACCATAGGTGCGCCTCTCCGTATGACAAAGGCTGCCGACTAGCAGCGGGGGTCTATGGGGTGAAGTGGAGAGACTATACGCCCTTTTTATCAGAGTAAGCCACAAAAAAATAACCGAATAGCGGAAAAAATAACCAATAAACAAGTAACATGTATAACAACTATTTCCAAAAATAAATATGACATGTCATACTATAGTGCAAGAGTGAACAAAAGCCCAAAAATAAAGACAACAGCCAAAATCCCCAAAATGGCCCTGACTCCAAGTCTGGATCCTCCACCAAGTGCTACCCATGTCCACTTAGCTAACTAGAAAGGACCCTTGCCCTTTTCTGACCTGCAAACATGAAGTATGGTCAGGTAACCAACGGCGACCCAATCAGTGTGTAAGTATAACTTAGTAGGCCACCACAAACGGTGTCTACAAAATATCCAGTATAAACAGTTGTTCATGCAAAAGGAAAATGAATGATAAATTCCAAGTAATTATTTAATGTCCCATTAACCAGTTTAGAGCCAAATCCATTGCCATTCCATTACCATCCATTTCATACCATTTATCATCACTTTCCATTTCATCACATTTCCATGGGTTAATCTCATACATTATGTTACATGGGTCTAAGTCCAACAATCACATGCAAGATGGTGAACACATATTTATCCTATCTCACTAGGAATAACTCCCTTATAGAAACCATAACCTCACCTCGATGCCTCAGTCCGGGTGGATGCAACCGATAGAAAAACAGATCATCTATCATATCCCCACACCGTGCATTTTGGGTGGAGTTCAGAGAATCCATCTTCACTCGACCCGTGGGCGTAGATCATCAATTCATACCCCACTCTACGAAGCCATGTGAACATTCTTATATATAAGTAACCATAAACCATCCAACCATTGTCCATCGGCAACCATCATTCATAACAACCCATATGGGAAACCACAACATGCCTTAACCCATTAACACATTACCATTTCACATTATTTAATCATTCACCCAATTCCCATGTGTTATTCCTATCTAACTAAGCATTCAAAACTAGACCCATAATCTATCCCACTATGGTCTTTAATCAATTTACACATTAACCCATTTAACACATTCATCATTTCAATGAGTCAACCATTCATTCCATTTCCAATAACCCTATGGTTAGTTTCCAAGTCTATGTGCATCACCTAACTTCTTTCCCAAGTTCTAACAATCATACTAACATATTCATCAAGGGCTCTATATTTTATTACAATATGGTCACTTGTTTAATTAACAATCCCTAGCCTGGGAAAAGCTGTCACATCCCATAGATGGCCCCACCTAGGTCAAGTCCATCCTAAAACTTCCCATGGGGATCGTGAGTTTTCCCATTTACCATTTTAAACATAAATGAAACCAAACATGATGAGGTTATTCACAACATAACCAAGAGAAACAATAACACAAGTAAACATGCACATAAACCATAAATAACCGTGGGATATAACTTATATACCACCTACCTGAAATTCGCGGTTGAATGCACCCTCAATTGAGCCCTTAGACCTCGATTTGACCAACCCTTGGAGCTTCAACCTAGAACTCTCCCAAAAGATCGGGTTTTAGGGTTTCGGAACAAGAGGGAGAGAAAACACCAACCCTAAACCAAGAAAAGAACCATGGTTGATATTAGCCTTACTCGGAGCTTCAATCTGCAACCAATAGCGCTCTAAACAGCCAAGAATCAAAGAAGATTGATCTCACGGATCCCTTAGGTGTTTTTATTCATTCCAAGGGAGAAGGAGGAGGAATGGGAGGAAAATACCGAGTTGGGGTTATAAATCCCAGAGTGGAAATTTTTTATGTTTTCCAACATTAAGTTGCCACAGGGTTTAGCCGCATGGTTTAGAAAAATGTTCACAAACTGTGCATACGCTACTACCGGGAGGGGGGGGAGTCACACAATTTAGCCGCACGGTTTTTAAAACCCTGTGAAAACCGTTCACTCGCTTCTGTCTAGAGGAGGGAGGGTAGCACAGCTTAGTCGGGGCAGGCCACACAGTTTGGTTGACCGTGCGTAGGTCATGTGCCTTGGTCTTCTTTGTCCAAACTTCCCTTCTTCCATACCCCGATCCCCCGGAACACCCCCAAGGCCTCTCACACTTCCAAGATACCTTTTAAAGCCACAAAAGAAAAGGGTTCAACCCAAAAAACAACAAAAAATACCTTTCCAAAAACCGGGATCTTACAACCTCCCCAACTTATAATGTCTCATCCTCGAGCCGAGCTTCCAAGCCTCATTGCTCCACCGAAAAGAAGAGTTTGGGCCCCTGAGCCCACATATCTGATTCCTGCTCCCATTTTTCTTCTTGAAATTTCACATGCTACCATTGTACTCGCACTAATGGCACTACGTTTCCTCGCAAGACCTTTTCACTACGATCCACCACATGAACTGAATGCTCCCCAAAGGACGCATCAACCTCAAGCTCCACATCCTCAACATCAACAACATGATATGGGTCAGGGTGATAATGTCGATGCTGCGACACATGAAACACATCAGGAATCCCACCATACTACTGTGGAAGATCCAATTGCAAATCCACTGGTCTGATCCTCTCCATAATCTCAATAGGTCCCACATTCCTGGGTGCCAACTTACCCTACTTCTGAATACGACGGTGACCTGACCTTGGCGACACCTGAAGGAATACTTTATCACCCAACCCAAACTCAAGAGGTTTACGCCTCTGATCTGCATATAACTTCTTCCTACTATGAGCTATATCCATCCTCTTCCTAATAAAATTAACTTTCTCGGAAGCCTCATGCACGATACTTGGCCCCAATAACTCAGATACACCCGTATCTAGCCAACACAACAGAGATCTACATGGTCTCCCATAAAGCACCTCAAATGGTGACATATCAATTGTAGCCTGAAAACTGTTGTTGTAGGAAAACTCAACCAATGATAGGTGCCTCTCCCAAGAACCACCAAAGTCCAAGACAGAAGCTCTCAACATGTCTTTTAACACTTGGATCGTATGCTCTGACTGCTCGTCTGTCTGCGGGTAGAAAGTCGTACTCAAAAACACCTGCATACCAAGCACCTTCTATATCCCTTGCCAGAAAAGTGATTAGAAACTAGGAACTCAGTCCTAAACTATGGTCTATGGTACCCCATGCAACTTCACTACTTCCCGAACATACAGATCAACCAACTGGTTGACTGTAAAGGTCTCCTAAATCGTTAATAAATGAGCCACTTTCGTTAAACGATCCTCAACCACCATTATTGAATCATTCTTCCTCGGTGTCCTCAGAATACCAACAACAAAATCCATTGTTACATCATCCCACTTCCATTCTAGAATGGGAAACGGATGCAACAAACCACCTGGGCATTGATGCTCGGCCTTCACCTGCTTACAGGTAAGGCACCGTGCCACAAATCCCGCAACTTCCTTCTTCATTCCAGGCCACCATTACTGCCTTCGGAGATCACGGTACATCTTGGTCAAACCAGGATGCACTTCCCACATTGATTCATGGAACTCACACATCAAATCTTCCCGCACACACCTTGGCACAACCACACGATCACAAACGCGTACAACACCTTCCGCATCGACGACCCAACTAGAAGGTAGCTCCCCAACTTTAAGCTTTTCCTTCATGAAAAAACACTCAAGATCATCAATATTACATTCCTTAACTCGACCCAAAATCTTTGAATCCATCATTAATGAAGCAAGAGTGACCTGACCATTCTCCTCCTTCACCTCTAGGTGCATCTCTGTAAACAAGGCCATCTCCTTCCACTTGGTGATGGACTCCTGAACCACCTAATTCTGAACCTTCCTACTCAGAGCATCAGCAACACTGTCCCCCTTTCCCAGCATGTACACCAACTAAAAGTCAAAAGTCTGGAGATATTCAACCCATCTTCACTACCAAATATTTAGATCCTGTTGTGAGAAGATGTAATTTTACGCACTTGTGGTCCGTAAACATGGTAAACCATTCCCCCAATAGATAGTGCCTCCATAACATCAAGGTGTACACTACTACAGCCAAATCATGATCATGAGTGGGATAGTTCTACTCGTCGGGTCTCAACTGCCTCGACCCATAAGCCACAACCCACTCATCCTGCATTAACACATCCCCAAGTCCGATTCTAGACAAGTAACAAAACACGACGTATTTCTTACCTGGTTCAGGTAAGATCAGGATTGGTGTGGTCATCAACCGCTTCTTCCACTCTTGGAAGGCATCCTCACAAGCCCTTGACCACTCGAACCTGATTCCCTTCTTGGTCATGCCCGAGAGTGGTGCTGCCAAGCGAGAGAAATCCTGAATGAACCTTTTGTAATACCCGGCCAAACCCAAGAAACTCCGAACATCAGAAACATTCTTGTGCTACTCCCAAGATACAACTACCTACACTTTCTCTAGATCCACAGAAACTCCTACCTCTGAGATGATGTGACCCAAAAAATGAACCTCATCTATCTAAAATTGACACTTTGATAGCTTGGCGTATAGTCGATGCTCTCTTAGCATACCCAAGATGATGTCAAGATGTTGTGCATGACCGTCGTGAGTTTTCGACTACACTAAGATATTTTCAAAAAAGACAACCACAAACTGATCTTGATAAGGATGAAAGATCCTATTCATCAAGGCCATAAACACCACTGGTTCATTGGTCAAGCTGAAAGGAATTACCACAAACTCAAACAACCCATACTGACTTTGGAAAGCGGTATGTTGTACGTCATAAGACGTCACCCTCAACTGGTGATAACCTGGCCTCAGATCAACTTTATAAAACACTGAGCCACCCCTCAACTGATCAAACAGGTCATCAATTCTAGGATGAGGGTACTGATTCTTCATTTTCATGTAATTCAACATTCTATAGTCCACGCATAGCCTCAACGACCCATCGGCCTTTTTCGCAAAAAGCACGGGAGATTCCCAAGGAGATGTACTAGGACGGATAAACCCCTTACAATCCAAATCCTCAAGCTGAACCTTCAGTTCCTGGAGTTCTGTCGGTGCCATTCAGTATGGAGGAATAGAAACTGGCTCCGCTCCCAATAGTACCTCGATCGTGAACTCAACATCCCTCCCGGGTGGTAACCCTGAGAAATCCTCAGGAAACACATCCTTAAATCAATCCACCATGAGAGGAAAATTAGGTTGTCACCCTCCTTCACCGTCATCAATCGTGAGACATGCCACGTGAGTCGTGATTCCACTCATCTGTTGACAAAATAGCTCCGCGCGCCCTTCTCGAACATCCCATTCTCCATGGTAGACATAAGCGTCACCCTCAAGCGACCTGAACGATACTCTACGGTGATAATAGTCTATGTGTGCCCGATAAAACACCAACCAATCAATTACTAATTTTATGTCAAACCCTGACATCTCGAGAAGGAAAAAGATCCATAGAAAACGATACCCACCAACTTCCAAGGCACATCCCTTGCACTGCTTGATATCCTCAACCCGTACTCCCAACGTAGTGTCAATTGACATAACTCCACACACCCTCTCCACCGGTAAACCCAGCACCGCCACAAGTTGAGAAGAGATAATGGAGTGTGCGGAACCTGTGTCAAACAATGCACTAGAAAACGTAGAAGCTACAAGGATTTTACCTCGAACGGTCGATGGTCCGGTTTCTCTATCACCCGGCACAAATTAAACTTCCTGAAGCTGACTTTCCCCTCTACCCTGGGCTCCAGCTTGACCACCCCGCGCTGCACTTCCCTACTAGTGTGAGCAATCTTACCCAAGAGTTCCACATCCACCGCCCCTACCAGTATGGCCTATGGAGCTCCAACTGCCTGCCTGATACAGGGAAACTGATCCCCTTCCCATATCTGGTACATGCTTTCCACCATCATACTCGCCCACCTACCGTGGGTTCCTGCTAAACCTCTACAGATGTCACATACTACTGCACGAACGTCACTCAACTAGAGGTCGAGGACACTGACCACGAACATGCCTCGGCCTACCGCACTGATAGCAGAACACCTGGTTCCCACTCTAAGAGGATGACCCTCATTTCTGACCACCATGCTGAAAAATTTCCAAATGGCGCTTCCGACCTTCAGAAGATGCATCAATTTTCCGCCCATCTGGCACGATAAGCCTACCACCCGAAGCTCCCTTCAGGTTCCCTTGAGAGATGAGTGCCTGATCCAACACCTCTGCAAACCTCTTCAAGTAGAAGATATTTACCTGAGACGTGATCTCATGTCTCTACCCATACTGGAAGTGTCTTTCCACCACTACTTCATCCCCTATTAATAATGGGAAAAAGAATCTCAAATCAGTGAAAAGACTAGCATAGTCCATCACTGATAACGATCCTTATGTCAGGCCCATAAGCTCTATAGCCCGCTCCTGCCTCAACGTCTCTGGGTAGAAATGGTCCAAAAACTTTTCCTGAAAAACCTTCCACGACATTCCCTCAACCTGCTCGATCTGGGCCTGGATGTCCCACCAGCGCCTAGCCTGGCCTCACAACATATAAACGTCCATCTTTACTCGCCTCTCGACAGGGGTCTCTATATGATCCAGTATCACCTGGATAGACTCTAACCAGAACTCCTCTGCCTCTAGCCCACCCTCTCCTGTGATGGTCAGATGGTGCTGCATTTGGAACTCCCTAGTCAGCTCAAACATGCTTGGTGCACCCCGCCCTGGGTCCTGATACATCATTTTCACAAGGCGATCCAAGTTCCCCTGGAACTGGTCTTCTCCACCTTCATTGATCACCACATTTTCTTGCCCCTATACTAGAGGAGTGTTCTCAGCAACATCCTCTCATTTCCCAACTAGAACTCGACGTCATGGTGGAATATCTCTACAATGCCCAGCACGAGATTTAGAACGCGTACCATAAAACTTCACAACTAAAACAAAAGATCTTCACTAGTAACAACCACCCCAACCATCCCTATCGCAGCTATGGTCCATATGGGGTAAACAACCATGCACTACCACCAAACCCACACATTGTTTTACACAACATTTTCCACTTCATTTGAAACCCTTATATTTCATTTTCTCATTATTTCTTGGTTTCTGGAAATGCATAATGCACCCTACATTGCTGCCTCACACACCCCTCCCATGCATGTGCCTAATAAAATGCATGTCACCTCTCTCCCTAGGTGCCTACAATGATGCATGAGTACAAATCCTCATGCCATTAAGGCCACGAGCCAAATATCATAAAACAATCACATCCAACCACATGTGCATCACCCAAAGGTGAAATATCATCAACTGTAACAACACATAACCAAGAACGACATTTCCCACCAAGGGTGACTTGGATTTTTTCCCCGTACCTGGGTTAGCTACTCCCAAGAATGAGCTCATTTCCAAGGCTCGAGATAGCATAACCCTTGGCTATCAATCCCAAATAACAAGACCTCAGAGATGGTGAAGAAAGTCCACCTCTGATACAACTTATTAACATCCCTGAACCGGAATCCACTAAACTGGTGCTCCGAGCCGGGTGGTTACATGACCTTAGGCGCTCCTCCCCATATGTCAAAGGCTGCCGACTAGCAGTGGGGGTCTATGGGTTCAAGTGGGGAGGATATACCCCCTTTTTATCAGAGTAATCCAAAACATAATAACCGAATAGTGGAAACAATAACCAATAAACAAGGAACATGTATAATAAACATTTCCAAAAAAAATATGCCATGTCATACTATAGTGCAAGAGTGAACAAAAGCCCAAAAATAAAGAAAATGGCCACAATCCCCAAAATGGTCCTGAATCCAAGTCTGAATCCTCCAACAAGTGATACTCATATCCACTCAGCTAACTAGCAAGGACCCTTTTCATTGTCCTGACCTGCAAACATGAAGTCAGCTCAGGTACCAAATAGTTTCCCGAGCAGGGTGTGAGTACAACTCAATAGGCCACCACCAATGGTATCTACAAAATATCTAGTATAAACAGTTGTGCATGAAAAAGTAAAATGAATGATAAATGACAAGTAATTATTTAAGTTTCCATAAACCAGTTTAGAGATAAATCCATTTCCATTCCATTAACATCCATTTCATACCATTTATCATCAGTTACCATTTCATCACAATTCCATGGGTTAATCACATACATTATATTACATGGGTCTAATTCCAACAATCACGTGCAATAGGGTGAACACATCGTTATCCAATCTCACTAGGAATAACTCCCTCATAGAAACCATAACCTCACCTCGAAGCCTCAGTCCGGGTGGATGAAACCGATAGGGAAACAGAGCATCAGTCTTATCCCTACCCCGTGCATTTGGGGTGGAGTTCAGAGCATAAGTCTTCACTCGACCCATGGGCATAGATCCTCAAGTAATACCCCACTCTACGAAGCCATGTGAACATTCTTATATATAAGTAACCATAAATCTTCCAACCATTTCCCATCGGCAACCATTATTCACAACAACCCACATGGGAAACCACATCATGCCTTAACCCATTAACACATTACCATTTCACATAATTTAACAATTCAACCAATTCCCATGTGTTATGCCTATCTCACTAAGAATTAAACACTATACCCATAATCTATCCCATTATGGTCTTTAATAAATTTACACATTAACCCATTTAACCTGTTCAGCATTTCCATGAGTCAACCATTCATTCCATTTCCAATAACACTAAGGTTAGTTTCCAAGTCTAGGTGCATCACCTAACTTCTTTCCCAAGTTCCAAAAATCATAACAACACATTCATAAAGGGATGTACATTTTATTACATCATGGTCACTTGTTTAATTAACAATCCCTAGCCCGGGAAAAGTCAGCACATCCCATGGATGGCCCCAACATGGTCAAGTCCATCATAACATATCCCACGGGGATCGTGAGGGTTCCCATTTACCATTTTAAACATCATTTAAACCATACATGCCATGTTTATTCACAAAATAACCCAGAGAAACAAGAACACAAGTAAACATGCTCATAAACCCTAAATAACTGTGGGATATAACTTGTAGACCACCTACCTTGAATCTGCGGTTGAATGCACCCTCAATCGATCCCTTAGACCTCAATTCGACCAACCCTTGGAGCTTCAAGCTAGAACTCTCCCAAAAGATGGTGTTTTATGGTTTCAGAACAAGAGGGAGTGAAAACACCAACCCTAAACCAAGAAAAGAACCAAGGAGGATATTATCCTTACCCAGAGCTTCAATCCGCAATAAACGACACTCTAAACGGACAATAATCGAAGGATATTGATCTCTTGGAGCCCATTGGGGTTTTGGTTCATTCCAAGGTAGAAGGAGGAGGAGTGGGAGGAAAATACTGAGTTGGGGTTATGAAGCCCGGAGTGGCAATTTTGCATATTTTCCAACTTTAAGTGGCATCACGGTTTAGTCGCATGGTTTGGAAAGCCATGCACAAACTGTGTGCACACCACTACCTGGAGGGGGGGAGTCACATGATTTAGCCACACGGTTTGGAAATCCGTGCACAAACTATTTTCTAGCTTCTTTCCAAAGGAGGGAGGGTCGGACGGCTTAGTCTGGGCAGGCTGCACGGTTTGGCTGATCATGCGCAAGTCGTGCGCCTTGGTCTTCTTTGCCCAAACATCCCTTATTCCACGCCCTGATCCCCCGCAACACTCCCAAGGCCTCTCACACTTCCAAGAAACCTTTTAAAGCCACAAAAGAAAAGGGTTCAACCCAAAACACAACAAAACATACATTTCCAAAAATAGGGATCTTACATATATTAATTTTTATTTTTGGGTGATATAATCTATTTATATAGTTATTAAACATTCATGGTATGGTTATAACAATATTATTATCTCATGGATTAATTTCATTGGTTAATTTATGATTCATCTCATATAAAAGACCATGATTTTTTATAGGACTCTAGACATCGTTTTAGGACATGAATGGAATGATTTTAAAATGTCGTGCTCATTTTTTCTTTACCTTATGTTCATGTTATGATCAAGTAATCATTTATATCTCCCTTGTTTACCCATAAATTTCTTCTACGTTCATGATTTATTATGATTCCTTTCCACACGTTTTGAAGAAAGTTACTATGTAGGATATTTCTATGGTGGTTTGTAGTTATGAATAACATTGTGAAAGACTATGTAGTTCATTAATGAAAAAACATTTTTTCTCTATATTTCCATGGGAATTAGACCAATATGATTATACCATTTATCATTATGTTATATAATTAATATTAATCTCTAAATATGTGATATCTATGTATGAAAAATACAGGTCTCTATATTTGGTATCATTGCAATGATTAGTTTCCATTTGTAAACTATTACAATATAACATTATTGGGAACCCTAGGGATAATTCCAATTATTGGATAAAACAGTAATGTTTTGGTAATGATCTGGATTGAAAAATGATAACGAAAATGTTTCATTGATGTAGGTTTCTTGATTTGGACATTTAATAAATTAGTTTTTATAATTATGTGGTTTCCCACTATGGTTATTATTATTCACATTATGATTTTTGGTTTTATTCAATGTATGTAACCTTAAGGAATAGTTTTAATGATTAATGTAATGAACAACAGAATTATATTTATTATAAGAAACCAAGTGAAATAATAAGTGTAATGGGAATTATTATGATTATGGCTAATCAGATATCTCATTATATTATTAACAATCTCATCATTGGTTCACTTCATGATAGACCAAATAAGTGAAAGATGGATTTTCATAAAGAACATAGAAGAAAGAATATTTATTTTCCAGCATGCCAAGATTTTGGGATTAATCACTCAAATGAGTATCTTAGTGGAACAAGGAGATGTTTTGATTGTGGAAAATAATGACACAAATCAAGTAATATTATGTGAAAAATTAAAACAAACACTAACAAAATGAAAGAGAATAATGGTATTTATAAGGTATCCTCAATGGTTGAATGTTTTAAATATTGAAATAATGGGAATTGTGAAAATTTAATTCCTAGCAGGGAATGATTTAGAATAGAATCATCAAAGTTATATGAGTTTAGGTTTTTCCATTTGTAATGAAGAATATATAAATGAATTGTGGATGGAAATGTAAGTTTTAATATTTTTTATTATTTCAAAATTAATAAGAATTAGTAAATTAAAGTTGATGACTCTTAAGACATTATTCATATTTCATATTTTAGGAAGTAATTACTGGGTAATAATATGGTTAATTATATTTAATGTTTTAAGAATGTTGTGTGATGATTGAACTGTTTATTTTTTTAGATTCAATAACTATTTTTTATAATTTTTATAATAATAATATTGTGGTTATAAAACTCTTGAATCATCTATGTATTATTCTGCAGTATTTTTTCTTTTTGGATTTGAAAAATAATTTTTAATTGTAATAATGACTAAGAAAAGTGATTCAGTTGTAATGAGATATTTTTAGATAACACGTGATTAAATGAAAATATAAACCGTAATATGTTTTTACTTATTAGTTAATAATATTTATTTTAAATAAAGATAATATTTCCATCAATCGTATTAATTACCTTGTAATTTGTTTTTGAATGGTTAAAAAGTGATTTAGGTCATCTATGATGAAATCTATTGCTTATTTAGATTTAAGTAAAATGTTTTATTCTTTAGAGATTATTTATTTAATAATTATTGTGTTAATTTTGGATTCATATTTGTTTTCATGTGAGGTAAAATTTAATTTTATAGATAGCATCATGATTTTCAATGTTTATGGTTGATTGTAAGTTCAAAGGCATAAGTTCCCCCTTTTATTATTTTATGTGATGGTATTTTGATTAATTATTAAGGATTAAATACCCTTTGGGGTTGATATATCATTTTATGATAAGCTAATTAGAGACTACTAGATAGTGGCCTATAGATAATCATTATGGTTGAAAATTGATTAATTAACAAGGTGATATTTTCAAATATATTTATGGTCAAGTTAATGATTAACTTTCAATTTAGTTTCAAAATTTTATGAATGATATTTTGGAGATTATCAGTATGTTACATGATTAGACCGTAATTTTTCATGGAGATTAATGATATATGGGATATTTTAATTGGGTTGATGTATATGAAACCATTAGGTTAAACAAGAGATTTAACTTAAATGGTTATTTGGGAAGAATGCAATCTATTATTTCTAAAGAAGTATGATGAAGGTTATGATATAGACCTGGGGATTAATAAATTCACAAATTATGAGTTTATTGGTTTAATTAATATTTTGGAGATTAATATTTTATTTATTTAATTGGTGTTTTATTCATTTTAATAATTATATTGTGATAAACATTTTTTGTTTTTTTAATGAATAAATATATGAGTAATATCTTGATAATTTTTTTTGATCTGTTAGAAGTAAATTTTAGTGCATTAGGAATAAATATATTCAACTTGAATACTCATCTCCTGGGCCAATAGAGTAAATTATGGTGGAAATTTATTAGAGGATAAAATTAGACTTCTCAAGTAAGTATATTTCCTCCAGTTCATAGTCAATATGGTAATGAGAATTCTGAAATATTGGAAATGTTCTTTAAGAATACAATATGTCCTATATCAATGAATGTAAATTAATTGATGATCTTTTAACCGCTCACCAATTCATAGTTTTGGGATTGTTAAATTTCTCCTGAAAATGTTCTTTATCACTCTATATTATTCATTGTGGAAACTTTTTATCTTCCATGTCCATATTTTAATATGACACTAATGTTATCCTATTTTAAAATCTAGTTTTGTGGGTACTTTCATACTTCCCTTTCCCTATCTTTAAAAAGATGTTTTATTAATACTTTTTACGGTGTTGGTTTTCAACAAAGGAATTTTCAATATCAAAATATAGATTACCAAGAACATGATGAAATTTAAACAACCAAATTTATAAAGGTATAGGGGAATATAATACCATAATAATATAGAAAATATTTTTGTTTAAATAATTTAATTTCATTGATACCTTGTGTTACATACAATACCATGTTTAAATGAACCACTGTATATTATAAAAATATTATTGTGTGAACATTATAATGTATAAATTATAATAGGTTTCTATGAAAAGGATTAAATTTTTGTAAATTATATATAAATTTCATATTAAATATAAATTTATTGAAAAATTCGTAGTAAATAATCACTTAATATTTACTACAGTCATCTTATTCTTCAAAAATATGTTCTCTTCAAGAATGTTTTTTGACATAAAATATTATTGTTAATTTGTAGAAATTTTATGAATTTTATTTTATAAATTGAATATCATGTTCTAAATAGGAATATAGAAATTATCAGAGGGTGAATTTTTAAAAATTAATTGAGTTGTTTCATTTTCTATTGAATAGTAGAAAATAATGATTTTAATGAAAACTGTATGTGAAGAGTTATATTTTTTTTTAAAAAAGTTACGAAGTTAAATTATTTTTCTTATATTTTGAATAATATAATTATGTACACTAGAATCAATTATATGTATGAATTTTGTTTACAAATATTTTTATATGTAAAAGTAACTTTCTATGAAAATTGTTTTTATGTGAGTAATGTGTTATCTATCTTAAAAAATAATATTTTATCACTATTGGTGAATGATTTTAATAAATTGTATGTATTATGTAATCAATCATCACATTTAATATTAATCATAAATATTTTTATCCAAGGGATTAGAATAAATATTATTTATTCTTAAAAATATATTTTTCCTAAAAAGTTGATTTCAACACAATTTTCAGATTTACATTAAAATTAATTTGTGCCACTTATTTTTATATAATATGATATAATAGATCCCATATTTTGAATTAAGAGTTCAAATTTTATAAATTGGACACTTTAGTTGGAATTTTCCAACACCAACATATTTTAATGATCCAAAGCATATTTATCTTGTTATTAATGATTTTAGTTCTTTCTATTAAAAATGGTTTAGTAAAAAAATTATTATAATTTAAAATTTTGGAGCATACAATGACACCTCATCATGTGAAGTTAGACTAAGCACATCACATTACCACTCATTATACACCACTTTAACACATGAACAAACTACATACAACCATTTAGATGATAAAAAAATTTCTTATTCATGAACTAAACATGTATAGAAGATTCATCTGATCGTGCCCTGACAATCACCTTATCAAATGTATAATCAACCTACTATGAGATCAAAATGCATGTTCATAAAAATCAGTGAATGGACTAAATAATGGAAATTAATTGTTGTATGAACATATCATGTTTTAATTCCATGGAATTTATAAATTATTATAATGTAATATAATTTCCATGTCATTTAATATAGTAACTGGATGAAGAAATATCTTGCCACAAGAGTGCATAAACTTTCTACATGTACAAATGAGCAGACCACGTGATGATATGAACTGACTGTGTCACCATTATACATCAACTAAAATGTAATGTTATCATGGGCTCATCTAAATAATCATTAAGTAAAGATAGACTTCCATGTATAACATGGTAGTATAGAATTTCAAATCATCAACGGATAGTTTTAAAGAATTAAATGAAAATTAATTTAATTTAATGAATAATGACTTTTCTCCAATTGATACTCTTAATGAATATCACATTAAAATAAATATTTGATCTCATTGAGAAAAATTTTGTTTCTAAAAACAATTTATATTACACAGATAGTAATAAAGTATCATATACACATGCACCTATGCTATAAAGAAGACCCTTTGATGCATCGTATTCCAGAAATTTTTGTGAAACTTGTCCAAGATCCTTCCAAATAAAAACTCAAGGTCTTTAGACAAGAGAAATTATTTTGATCAAGTTGACTCATATTTTCTCATTCATAATTTCAATCTATTTTTAGGATTTATCATTTGAGATGTGTTTCAAATTTGTCTATTTAATTATTAAAAAATTATCTTATAATAAACTAGAGATTAATCAATTTTCTCTCAAATACTTATATTTTTATTCCCATGAATAACCATGGATGTGGCCCTTTGTGAGATGATATATTTTCATACTATGTACAATCGTGGAAGAGGATTTTTCTTTAGATAGTCTTATGTATTGATTTTTAAAAAATCAGATCAAGAATGTGAATCATTTTATACTTTAATACACTACTTGTAAGTATGTTATTTCTAATGGGAGGGACTATGTCTCAGCTTGAGAAAAAAAGAACTTTTCTAAATTCCATAGTTGGTTTATATTTTCAAAACTATAACAAAACATTACATTGATGGTTATTCTTAATTTTCTTAATATAATGTTTTTTATTAAGAAACATCATTTCAATATTTATTTAAAATGATCCTTAATACCACTTTTTATAAATTATTTTAATGAAAAAATTTATATATTTGTTTTATTTTGAATAATTTTTAGTTTTTATTAAATTGAATATTTGGTTTTTAAAACGTTTTTGAACATAAATTTTACAGTGAAATAATTCCACCCCCTCTTGAGTTACTCACTTTGGTCAACATTATGTATCATAGGAATTTAAAATTGATTAAAGTAATATTTATTTTAATTTAAATATATTATATATATATTATATCTAAATTTATTTAATTATGAATATCAATGAAACAAATGAACTAAAACTAAACTACCTCTTTATTTTAATTGATATAATTGTTCAAATGGATGCTAAATTAAAAATTCACATCAAAGGTATGGCATATGATTCCAAGACCATTATTGAAGTAAATTATGAAATCCCTCAAGCTTCCATAGATTCATAGATTGATGATACTAAATCTACATATGATTATAATTGTGATGTTTTGAAGTTTTTGTAATAATCTATATGTGAAGATAAAATTAACTAAAAAATACTAGTGCAACTACTTTTTAAATTATAGATACCCTTTCTATATCAAAAGAGGGAACTTATACTGTAAAAGAAGTGTGATTAAATACATACACGATAAAATATGATAAATTTATAATAATACATATTAATCTATATCTAACATGTATCTCAGTTCTAGTGAGATTGTAAACATGATGCATGGACTGGTAAAAACAATTATCAACAAGAATCAAGTCATGATACTTCTTAGGTTCGAACGATAATGATGGGAGGAAAATATATGTCAATAATAGAATCAGGTGAAATTAGTATAGTTCCAGTAAAGAGGATAATTGTTATCCTCATGGTGTTTTAAGAAGAACTAAATATAGATAAATTTGAAGTGGATCAATTTAAAATAACTACTATATGGGTAAATACTACTGAACAAAAACAGAAAATAGAATAATAAAGTTGAGATCTCATGTGATGAAGAATCGCCTACTAATAGTGATTAAAAAATGGTACATCTGGATATATGTTTCAAAAATTACTATAAATAATAATATTTTCTTCATGAAATAAAATTATAGAGGTATGTAAGACAAATTATAGAAAAAGTATTGGAAAAAGGATGGTTTAAGAAACAAACAGATCTTTTATGAATAAAAAAACGGTGAAACATCGAAGAAGACTTTCCTAAAATGAATTAATTGAAAAAGTATGAGAAAAAAGATAATAGATATAAAAAGGATATGAATGAAACATGGAATTCCTAAAAGTACAGATCAAGTGAATTATATTTTAGAAGAAGATAACTGAGTAACAAATAAAATATATGTTTTATGACAAACACATCAAATGTATTACATTTTTTTCTTAAAACTCTTCAAAATTACAATCATTATGAAATTAAAAATATTTATTAAAATATTTACACTAATAAATTATTTAAATATTTTAACATGTTTGATGAATATTTTATGTAACAAAAAGTTAAATAAATTATTTTAAATAAGCATCGCACTTATTTCTACTCAGTTTAAAATCGGCCCAATAGTAGAGTAGGACAAAATTTATAAACAGTATAAAGAAAATAATGAGATCAAATTTTCTTGTAAGCTATTAAAGAATGATCTAGAATGATTTGATAATGTAACAAATACACTTATAGATATTCTTGGTAAAAAAATATGCACAAAAATATACTAATTGAATAGAATATCATCCTAGAAAGTAAATATTTTATAATTTTTTCCCAAACTCCAATTCTGAAAATTTATTTATTAGTTCATATTCTTCATGAAATAAAATGGAATAAATTTTTTAATATCTTATGAATTCTTATATAATAATATTTACAAACTGTGGACTAAAAAATATCTAATTAATAAAATTTCAATACCCAAAAATATATTGTTACCAAAGTCATATTTTTGTTTAAATTTTTTTTGTATGACACATGCTTGGAAATATATAGTAAATAACTTTAGTACATAGACTGTGGATGTTCAAAAAATATTAATGAATAATAATCCATCTTCAATAACATGATAAAATTGAATCATGGACAAGTTATTTTTATTGACAATTACAATGGGAAGATAATTGGACTTGGTCAAATTCTATGTATTGTATAGTTATAATTTATAATGTATTATTTGTAGATATATTAAAATATAACCTTCATAGAATATTAAAATTATGTGAGGACAGGTTTATTATTATATTTGAAAAAAATTATTATAATTATTTTATTCTAAACATGATTTATTTTTTATTTCAATGCAATATTAAAATGTTGATGTTGTTGATTTAAATTCTTTATATCTCAAAATGGTTGATGTTTAGGTTACTTTCACTATGAATATTAGATATGGAATATTAGACTAGGAAATTTAAATGTTAAATATCTTTTAAATATCATTGGGAAATTATTAGTTAAGGTTTTACATAAGATGTATTTTTCAATAGACAAATTGTGTATTCATTATCGAAAGGGAAAGAAACACAAAATCTATTTCGAACAAAAGAAAGATGTTTAAAATTATTCTAAATTATATTTGGATAGCATGAACTTATTTATACAATATATAATTTCTAGTTAATGATAAAATCATTATGCATATTTAATAGTGGATTATTTTTCAAGATACACATTAGAATACATACTATTTCATAAACTGAGTATCTTTCCAATTTTAACAAATATTCTAGATATTTAGAAAATGATAGTGGTATTAGAATTAAATCCTTAAAAATTGATCATGGCCATGTGTTTAATAATAAATATATTGAATCATTATTATCACTACTATAATATATTCAAAACATTTCTCCACATAGGACACCAAAATAGAATGGTGTAGTAGATAGAAAAAATAGAACCCTTCAACAGATTTCCTAGAAAATTCTCAATGACTCGAACATTCTCAATGATTATGACTTAATTTTTTTAGAATATTATGTAAATAAATATTTTCATATATTTAATATATTTTTAATTTTAACTATTTTAATGAATACCCCTTATGAATTATGAAATTTTATAAAATCGATGGTTAATTAGGTTAGAGTATTTTGTGTCAAGATCAGAAAGCTCAATAA
The DNA here is from genome assembly GCA_963277665.1 of Viscum album. Classification (NCBI taxonomy): domain Eukaryota; kingdom Viridiplantae; phylum Streptophyta; class Magnoliopsida; order Santalales; family Viscaceae; genus Viscum; species Viscum album. The sequence continues at coordinate 1,899,126,925 of OY728121.1, read as the reverse complement.
AAATGCGAATTTAGTTATCTTTTCATCCTAGTGTGATGAAGGAACATTTCATAGTTATTCTAAAACCAGTAAATCATATAGGGTGTTTGAGAAAAATAATATTAATATATAATATTCTATACATGTAAAATTTCTTGAAATAGACACACATGAGTCTATAACCTCTTTATAAAATCATTAGGATGATCTTTTTAGTTTGGACTTCAAAGATAAATATAGGGAATATTATAAAATTCCTCTTGTAATGAACTCAAATAGCTCTAATGAATATATTTAACCCATACCTATAGATTTGAAGGAGGTGCCAAACATATTTATTCGTAGAGATTTTAGGATGCATTGATATCCTCTATTATATGTTGTTGTAGGTGTCCTTGATAATTGAAATTGGACTAGAGATTATCTAATAAATCATGTTGAATATCATGATTTCTTATCACTAATTGAATATAATAACATCATAATTGTAATTAATGATGAATTTAGGGTAATGGAAATTCAAGAATAACATCATCAGTTTGAAATAAATTGATTTTTCGACTGGTTGAAAGTCCCAATGGATGCCTAACTATTGGAAATAAATGATAATTAAGAAACAGGGTTGGTGATTATGAAATTATAATTAAAAATAAAAATATAATGGATTCACAATGATATTTTCAACAAGATGGTATTGACTATAATAAAAACACTTCAATGGTAGCTATACATGAAGCCACTAGGATTTTTATTTCATATGCAACACATTTGTATTTCAAACTATATCAAATGGACTACAAGAGTTCATTATTAGAATGACACGTGAATGAGGATTTTTTTATCAACCCTCTGGATTTCAAAACCACACTTTTGAAATAAATTTTTTAAATTATAAAAAATATTTATATAGATTAAAACTTTCTCATCAGGTTCAGTATGATGTGATCCTCTCATTTCTAATTTTTAATTTTATTACTAATGGTATAAATGATCCTAATTAATTTATTAAATGAATTAAAAAAGTTGTTTTAGTGGTAAAAAATTATGTTGATGATATTATTTTTGGATCATCAAAAAATCATTTTTGTGATAAAAATTTAAAAATGATTTTGTGTGACTTTGAAAGGATTTTTATGGGTGAACATACATTCATTATTTATTTTTAAATTTTAAAAAATAAATAATTAATTATTTTAAATCAAATTAACCACACAAATGATCATTTAAAAACAATTTTTTATGAAATTTACTAATGATAGTTTTATTCCCATGGAGTACTAGCTTTATTTCAGATCATTATTCTACTCAAAAACTACTTAATCAAACCATATATAGAGTTATGATTGGTTGTTTTCTATGATAAAATTCAAGTTAAACTGATATAATTTTTGGTGTTTGTATTTGTCCCCAAATTAAAGAAATCACAAAAGATCCACATTTATTAGAAATGAAATAAATTTTGGAATACCTCAATAATACAACCAACTTATGATTGTAATACAATTAAGGAAAATAATTTGATTTGGTTAGTTATTCAAATGATGATTTTCATTATTGTTAGTTAGACAGAAAAATCTCTTATAGAACATGTAACTATTTTAGGAAATCCTCTTATTTTGTATTGTAGTATGAAATTAAACTATGTGTCGTTATCAATTTCTAAATCTCAGTACATGGATAAAAGTAGTTATTTTTTATATATTCTTTAGATGAAAGATATATTTCATGACTATGCATATCAATTACAGAACATCCTTAAAAATTTTGATAATATAAGTTCAATAAATATTTCTATGATTCCTATATCGCATTTAAAAACTAATCATAATGATATAAGACAAAAATTTATGATAGATTAATCCCTAAATGGAGAAATGACTCTTGATGTCATTAGTATTGTGCATCATCGCACTGATATATTCACAAAACACATTAATATTTAGAGAATTAGTCATATATGACATGAATTGGGAAAAATAAATTACGTCTAACCATTTTAATTTATATTTAGTTACTAATTAATGTATTAAGCTATTTAAAATTAATTTTTTGATCTTTTTTGGATGTAACTACAAAGTCAAGTTCACATGACTAGTTGAAAACCGTGTGTTTTGGATCATATTGTCTATATGATTCAAAAGAACACGTAATATTATAGTAACCATAGTAATTATGAGGACTTAAATTACACAATTACTTTTAATACCATGAGTATTTAATTTGTATTGTTAGTATGCCTACTGTGTGAATTTTATTTATATATCCATGGTCAGTGGACTTACCTTGTATATTTAGATTTAATTGTTCCATGAATTTTTTTTCAGGATTTATTTTATGATGATTATTATTTTAATATCAAAATAACTTGTGTTAAAATTTGAATACTAATTTTAACAATTACATGTATTTTACTTTAGATCTCCACTATTATTTTATGATATTTTGAGAGGTCAGATTTCTATCATTTTGATATCTCACTCTCTCCAACACAAAACTCTCAAATTCACCTACCATTTATAAACCATCTGAGATATCATATCAAATAAAAATGATGAGGATGAATTTAATGCCAGAGAACACATTTCATATACAGTTGCCTCCATTGAAGAATTCAATGAATTCAAAATATACCTTGATTTTATTATTGAATTATGAGAATCTAAATATCAATGATCATTGAGTTTAGGGGAAAATATATCGATCCGTAATTTTTGAAGTCGATAATATTTTCCGTATGGAATTCTATTAAACATCAAGGATGGGAAAAAAATTTAACACAAATGGTATACAATTCTATCTAAAAATCATGAATAATTTTTTTTAAATAATCTTGAGTTCTTCCCTAGAGAAAAGAGGAATACCTTAATATTAAGGATAAACTATGATGTTTTCATGTTTTCCTAAAAGATTTCCAAAAAAATGTTTGATCATACATCATAAATAAGAATATGAGGATTATCAATGTTAACACCCTATCAATCATACAAACATTAAATTTTTGAATTCCTTGGATGAGCTCATTGGGAATGGGATTCTAAGAAGAACGACTCCATTTGAATTGAGTGGAGAATGTTAGTTTTTTGTAAAATTTATTTGGAATTAATATGACTAACAAAAGGATACATTAGTCTCCAAAAGAATAATGACCAAATTTTCTTGTTTTTTAATAATAATGGTGTTCAAATAAGTCTTTACAGATATTTCATGAGAAATATGACTGGTTTGGGAAAGGATACTTCATGTTTTAGTTTCTTTCCAAATCATAAACTCATTTATAAATTACTAGTGTATAATGGATTGTTTTCTTTTGGTGGGTGGTAATGATAACTAAATCTGATGAATTTTTCTAAACCAATATATTTTAGAAAAAATTAAAATCAACTAGATTCCATGTAAAAATTAATTTGTTGTTAACCTATATAAACTGTTCGAATTGTTTAACCTAGTAAAGTATCTCGTTAGACCTAGGGATATAGTAAATATATCCCTTGAACATAGTGAGGTTATGAAATATTTAGTCAATTATTTTCTACATATAGTGATGAATAATAAGAGGATGTATCTTTGGAAGAAGAGGTGGTAGAAGAAGAGATGGATGTTGTTGAACTTAATTAAGAAGCTAGATTATCTAATGATGATGATCCATATTGGGATTAGTCTATTGGATATGATGAATATAGAGATAAATCATAAGGATCTCCAATTATTGGGGGTAATCCTAGAAATAATATACCTTATGTACCTTGTTTAGTGGAATATTTCCATGGATCTCACGAATTAGCTTAGAATATCCCCTTTCTGATGCCAAAGATGATGAAGACAATCCCCCTAGACATGGTGGAACTTCTATTATATCTATTCAAATAACATTGGATGGATATTTGATTTTGAGTTGAAAATTCATGACAGACATGAGGAAACTGGCCTTCTCAATAATTAATTACCTATCAAATCAGCTAGGGAACATTCATAAAAAAATATTCAATGGACTCTAGAATAGTCCCTTTATAATTTTCAAACACATCCTCATTGGAAAATTTCAAACAATCATCCCAATATTTCGAACAATAATCGATTATATTACCATTAACTGGCCTGCATACCCAGTATAATTATTTTTCATCAAAGGGTTACCTAATATACTGATGAAAATCATATATAGAACAAGGATGAAGTGATATCTCATATTAAGAGAACCATTGTATCCTTTGTTAGTTTAGTAAAACATCAGCACTAATGATTTTCTCGAAAACAGACACTCAGATTCAACTTCTTTTTCACACACTACAACCTGAAATTTCTAAATCATGATTTATTATCTCAACTGTAGAAGGAATACTGGATTCAAATTTCAATTTCATTGAGGATCATGACATGCCTAGGGAAGACTTAGAGTAACACTTCATTCTGAAAATAAATATTGGCTCAATAGGATCATTTGACAGTCAGGGAATGTTTGAAATGTTAGAAGCGAATGGTCACAAGAGGATTGAGGGAAAAGGCATAAGAATTGTTTTTAAGATTCAAAATTTTCCACATTTATATCATTTGAGTTTTATTGATTCATAAAATCAAAATAAAAACAATACTTTTAAATTAATGATTTGGAACAAAATTTAGAATCAAAAAAACAATTTAAATAAGAAGTAAAAAATGTAAATTAAATCCATATGTTCAAAAAAATTATAATAGTAAAATTTACCAATTCATAAAATTACACTGATGAATTTAGCCAACTATGAGAAGTACAATGATGAGAAGTTCAATGTTGAAAAGTCCGATAATGAGAAGTCCAATGTTAAGAAGTACAATAGTGATATTTCCAATGGTGAAAAGTCCAAAGTTAAGAAATTCACAATAGTGAGACATTCAAAAAAGGGAGACATTATCAATGGTGAGACATTCCCTATGGTGAGACATTCACAACAGCGAGACATTCACATTGGTCATTCATTCACAATAGTGACTTCCTGAGAAATTAATCATAACCAATGTTAATCATACCTAACAAATTTTTTATGTAAAAAATTATCTCAAAATTAAATTGTTTAGTAAATATATCCAAAAGATGATGTTTTATGCATTTTTATTCAAGAGATATATCACCATACTCAAAATAATCTCTCAAAAAGTGATGTATTACATTAATATGTATTGTTCTAGAGTGTGATGAATTATTCGTAGAAATATTTATGGAACTTGTGTTGTGACTATTAATATGGAAATGTTCTAATTGATATCTATAGTCATATAAAGAGTTTTTCATCAAAAAATTAGTGTACATAAACAACCTATAGTTATGTACTCAGCTTTAGTAGTAGATTGTACAATAAATTTTTTTCTTACTACACCACGAAACTAGAGACTTGCCAAAAATATTACATGTTCGAGAGGATATTTTTCTCTCTAACATACATAATCCAAAATAAGAATCAAAACAAGAAAATAAATTAAATTCTTGACCTCTTGGTTTAAAAAATCCTTAATCGGAAGTATAAATATGGAATTTGAAAATTCTTTTTTCAGTATTTAAGTTTGATTGTTTTGGATTATCTTGTATGTGAGCACACATACACACATTGAACATAATATTTGGTCAGATAATAGTAAGGTATAGAATAGTTTTGATCATACATATGTAATTGGTTTGATCCTCTAGGTTGCTAGCTTCATCAAGATGCCATTTAAGAAAATGGGGATTTTGAAAACTAGGGTGTTGTTTCTCAAAAACATCATCAACTATTTACCCATTTAAAATTTAATGTTGAAATCCATTAGATAATGTTTGACATCTATACCTACTGAATAAGCTGGAAGTATTCTAATGGATTCATGTCTAGATACTAGTGAAAAGGTCTCCTAATATACAATTCTTTCTTAATTAATTTATAATTATTAAACGTGTATAACCATGTTTCTAACTATTGTTCCCAATCCATCTACCTTGTTTCTAACCACCCATTTTGTTCCTATAGTCATGGTGTTATTGGGTCGATCCACATTATCCCACACATTTTTTCATTCAAACTGGTTTATTATTATTACATTTCAATTACCTAGAATTCAAAATTGATTGCATAAATTACATTCTTACGTTCAAGTTGAAATAATATTTCAGGACATTCAAATTATTTCTAAGAGAAGTTCTTGTCTTTGTGCCTCTATATTGGTCTCAAAACACAGTATATATAGGATGGTACTTAAGGGTTCTAATATCTCTTAGAAAATTAGCAATTCTCACATTTAGTTATTCTATAGGTTTAGGTTATGGGGGTTCTGGATGTTCCTTGGAAGTGGATGATTTTTCATATTGTTTCACCAAAGTAGTGGTAGTTTTTGGAATTTATGTTCAAAGAAGAAAAATCACACTCAATATTTTCTAAAGAGGTATTAATCACATGTTGATATGTATCATCAAACATGATTTCAACAAACTCTTCCACGTTATTGGTTATTTTATTAAACACTATATAGGATTTACTAGAGGTTGAATACTCAAGGAATATTCCTTCATCAATCATGCAAAAAAATTATTAATATTATCCTTAGTGTTAATAATAAATAATTCATAACCAAAAAATATAATGTAATTAACCTTAGGGAATCTATTGTTAGAAATCTCATAAGGGGTATTTTCAATTATTAGTCTTATTAAAAACCTATTTATTATGTAGCTTATTCTATTCACATCTTCCATCCAAAAATTGATAGGTATATCATATTCATTTAGAATAGTTCGTTATAGTGCTCTATTTTTTCTTTCTGTAACTCTACTGTGTTAAGGAGTCTAAGGAGAAGATAATTTATGACCATAACCATTTTTTTAGAAAAAAAATTCAATGTATTGATTTTCAAACACACATCCATGATCACTTCTTAATGTTTGAATTATATTTCCACTTAAATGTTTTATCTATGTTTCATACATTGTAATATAATTACAAGCTTCACTCTTCTGAGCTAAGAAGAATAACCAAGTGTACCTAGAAAATTAAACTACTAGTACATTTATATAGTGCTTCTTATATATATTAGAAACTCTAGATGGTCCAAATATATTCATATGAACCAACTCAAGATGATGAGAATTTTATACTTATTTCATTAATTTAAATGAAATATTGTGTTGTTTCCCTTTATGAAAGGGGTTACAAACTTTGTCATTTTGAACATTAGTTTTGGTTGATCATGTACTAACCCTTTTCTTGTAGGATTCGAAAGTGAGTGACTCTTACAATGGAATAGTCTCCAATTCCAAATCCGCTATTCCATATGAAATTCACTCAATGAGAAACCATTTTAACAAATTAATGAATTAATATTAACAACATAAACATTTTCATTCAAAAATGTAATAAAAAAACAAAGCATATTCAGAATAAAAAAACATTACATGAATATTTATAATATATAACAAGAAAACCACCATCACATAATTTTGTGACTATAATATTGTTATATTTCAAAACATCAAAAAATAGTACATTAGAAATTAAAATAGAATTGGTGTTACGAATTTTTCCATGGATGATGATTTTCTCATTAGAATTATCAGAACAGTTTACATGACCAATATTAACCTTTATTAGGTTCTTGAAGTTATAATTGTTTTCTTTCATGTTCCTTGAACATCCACTACCCATGTATCATAGACTTTTACAGGACATCGTCTTGTATATTTGGAACAAAAAAATATATACAGAAATTGGTTTTGGAACCTAGATTTTCATGGGTTCAGATGTGTTAGTAATCAAGGATTTAGGAACCCATTTTTTTGAAATATGACTCTTATAAATATACTGTAATAATTTTTAAATAAAAAATTTATTTGGTCCTTTATAAAAATAAATATATTTTGATATTAAGGATTTATAATTATCAAGAAAATTTCTCTCATGTATTCTCCTTTGTCTAGGTTGATATGATATACCTAAAACATAGGTTGCAATAACATGATTTCAGAAAATATGGTTTAGTGTTTCTAAAACATTAATAAAATTTTTATAATATTTATTATTTTTTTCATTATAGATTTCCAGTTCAGTATTCTCCATTAACAATAAATAATTCTTCTCTTTCTCAGCTGATAAATCTCATTTAATGTTGACAGTTAACACCTTATGTTTGTTAAAAACATCATATTTATCCTTAAGTTTATTAAAATTATCTTCTAAAATTCCTTAATATTCAATCTCTTATTCTTGAGACATGTCTTCATCATTATTTTAATTTTCATAATTATTAGAATTAATCATAGAAAATACAGTAAAAACAATAGGCACCACTAAGACATCTGTCATGAGGCACATGTAAACTCAATCAGACATCTATTCATAAGTAGTTTAATAATCATGAGAGATTTCAACCGAGGCACTCCACTTTTCATCCATTGGTTTCTAATACGTTCAGTTGTTTTCATCATATTTCTTTTTTTTATTTCATTTTTGAAAAGTCTCCCTTGACATATCCTTTTCCTTTTAATTTTAAACATGTAGATTCATTATCATCTTTCTTCCAATCCTTTTTTCAGTTTCCTTCAGTATAATATTTCCTATATAGTTTGGATTTTTCAAAAAAACAATTCTATAAAACCTTTTAAGTCTCCTGGATAGATGGATCATCCAATCAACACTATCCATAGGTGATTTACTTTCACCATCACTGTAATTTCAACTTGGATATTTTTTTTTTATCTTTTTTCTGATGCATTATACTTGAAATATATTGAAATTATTTTGTGATCATCATCTTCTACTTTGATGACTTATAATTCTTCTTCATACAACATTGATTTTTAAATAAGCTCATTCACTTGAAATTTTATGATGTCACATGACTCTAATTGAAATAGATGTGCCTCTCTATATTTATAGAAGGCATTTGAGTATTCTCTATATATATTCTTTTTCAGAAATTAGATTTTCCATTGAGGTAATTATGTTCATAATTAAATTAATCATATGATACATGTCATAAATCAATTCATAAGCCTTCATCTTAGTGGTATTATATTTGATTGTACCTGTACTCAATCTCATTTAATTAATATTAGGTGTTCCCTTATGTGAAACAACTAGTTTGTCCCAAATTTCCAAGAATGTTATTCTAGAAGAAATACTATTAAATTACACATCTCAAATGAAAAAACAAAGGGAACTCATGGATTAACAATTATAATTATAATATATTTTAATAATATCAACCTAGTCATTTGTAAAAGTCTTAGGAAATTCATACGTATCCTCAATAGTAGTCCAAATTAAAAGTCGCATACCTTCCATATGCATTTTCAGCTTTATTTTCCATTGAGAATAGTTGTTTCCATTAAGAAATAGAGATCTTTTATTTGCGGAACCTTATATTTAATTATCAATTAAATAAAATAAATTTAGAAATCACTGAAATATAATATCATTAAATAAAAACTAATGTAATAGTTGAAAATATTTGAAATAGCTATAATAAAAATTGTTTGTCCAAGTGAGTAACTCAAGAGGGGTTGGATTGAGCACCTAGTTAAATATCTATCTAGAAATAGGTTTGAAATAAATCCCCCATTTTAAATTAAATCAAACCATCTTGAAAAACATGAAGATAATTATACAATTTCATTTTTAAAAATATTTCTCAAAATATTGATTAATTCTCCATTGAATCTATTTTTAAAACAAATTTAATATTTTAAATAAATAAAATTAATCAAAATATTATTAAAACACTAATTAAGAATAAATATCAGAGTAGCTATTTTATTACATTTATAAAATTAGTTTTAAATCTTAGAAAATAAAAAATATATATTACATAGTAGAGATAAAAAAATAAGTGGTTTAGACTCAATATAATACTTATTTATTTCCACATGAAAATAAGCTAATGAAAATCAGTTTATATACATAAAATTTTGATCCAAAACCTAGATCATATATTACAATAACACATCATCTACCTAGGACATATAGGGACCTCTTCCAGAATTTTTGTGGGAGTAAAAATAATCAACAGGTCAAAACCAAACCTCTACCACAACATGTTGGAAATGATAATAGAAGTTATTGAGGAGATAGATATGTATCTTCCTGTTTAAAGAAGAAGATATTGTGTGTGTTTAAATTAGAGTATACACACACATCTTATAATGTAAAAAATTAATAGACAAAGAAACTAAAATATGTAATGTGATAGTGTTTTTCAATCTATTAAGCTCTACAGCTCATGAATCCTTGAAAGTGTTTTAAAATACATCTTGAGTCATTGTTTTGAAAACTAATATACAATAAATGTTTTTCAATTCCTTTTTATTGAATGTATGAAGGTATTAGATGTAAGTTGTTCTTTAGATTACTTAATCTTGTGTAGTCATGTAATCTCAATTCAAGTTCCTATAATAGTTTCTAGGTCTTGTTAATGTAAATATATTCTTTTATATTATATTTTCACATACATACCCACTTCACTTCGTTCTCTTTTTAACAGCACCATGTAGCAGGTGAGAACATCTAATTTCATTTCAATCCTCATACTAAATACCTAACATAAAGTTTAATGAATTATATATAACAGTTAACAGATAATCATTAAAAAATGTTTCATCATTAAATTCTATAAACTAGTAATTGGAAATATTTAATTCAAAAAGATTTTTAAAGGAAACAGAACATTTGAGTCTTTTAAATGGTTATGTTTTTAGTGTCTAAATCTGGGGGTGACATAGAGTCTGACCGTGAGACATTATAATGGCTTCATGATCTACTAGTGAGACAATATGGCGATGTGTCAGGATGGTTGTGTTTCAGATTGGAAGTGACTCTTTTGATGATAGTTCATCCAATCACTTTGTGAATTTTTCATTCTAGCAATATGAATTCCATGACATTGTCATAAGGTGAAGGTAAGACTTTGTTAACGATATATCATACATTTTCATATATCCATATCATAGGTGACTTATTTCAAATGGTTGGATTTATTTGTTGTGATACTTGGGTAATGTTTACTCAACATTTAGTTGTTAGAAAATGTTGGCAGTGATAAATTCCATACTTAACCAAATTTTTTCCAAACATTTTCATATGATAAAATGATTACTGAAAACATGAAACAAATTGGGTTTCATAATAAACATGATTTAGTTGTCATAAAAAAATGTGTTCAATATTCCAGATATCATTATATTTGGGTAAAAGAGGGTGGATATTATGAACACTCCCTTTTAGTCGAGGTATAGAAACATTGAGTTGATTATCATGTAATTTGGCATCATGAATGCATAAAAATGTTCAATGGATGCATCAAATCTATGTTAAATGTTTTTTGGGATATTTTCATGGACACGTTAAAAAATGGCATCTTTATATACTCAAAATTAAAAGAGAATTTAGTTGGGAACCATATAATAGCCATATAGGCCCTACGATTGTAAGGATGTAGCCTTAAAAATAACATATATTTGTGTTTTTTAACTAGAATTAAAATTTGAGGAACCTTTTAGTTTAGAGTTGTATATAATTAGTACTAACTCTTACAAAATATACCCATACATTACATGTGGACACCTATAATCAATATCCATTTTTTCTGCAATGGAAACCCTTTTAAAATAGTACATGGCTTCTTTTCATGACAAATCTTCAATGCATTCATCATGGAATCCTATTTATCCTTAACAATATTACGACCTGTGAAAAAATATTTTAAAATTTTGGATCAATACAAAAATCTAGTGAGGGAGACACAAAGACTAAAAACTATTAGTGTTGAAAAAACATTTAACCCATGATTACATTATCATAAAGTAAATGTTTTCACATTAAAAATGTTTAAATACATTACTTGAATTATAATCTCATTTGTTACATTTTTGGTAATTACATTATTAACATAAAACACATGTAAAAAACATATAACATATAAATGTAACATAAGATATAATAATACTTAAATGTAATAACCATACAGTCAACTTCCATACATATCTCTCTTACAAATGGAATAACCATACGACCGACTTCCATACCCTTTGCATTGAAGGTTATAATATATCCAAATATCCTTGATTTATAATGAAACCACCTATCATTGATTTATCATGAAACCAACTATATTTGGCTTATCACGTAACCACCCATAAAATGTCCATGTACCATTGTATAATAATAACATATAAAATATTACAATTTTCAACATTTCATGCATAAAATTTCATTTTATATCAAAATAAATCATTTAAAGATATTGAAATATACAATCCATTTTCAAAAATATTTTCAATAGAAAAATACACCAAAAAGTGAATAAGGAATTTCTTTTATCTTTAATAACATTAAGGATGATAGAGGAATCCAATTATCAAATAATGGTTACATCAGTGGAGATGTTTTTGTCACCTCGTACATTAAAAAATATATTCCATTTTTTCAGTATTTAATGATATTAAAACACTTCATATAAAAAGGTTCCTTTTGAAAAAACTTAATTAAATTAAAATTCAATGGGAATGATTATACACCTTATTAAAGAAGGTACTGTATAACATCAAATATTCCTCAATGAAAAGAGATTGAGATAAAGTCCCTTACAATGATCCTTTCATGAAAATATTTGGGAGAAATTAAACATATCCCATTTTAGAAGAGTCATTTCCATATAAATACATTCATAAAAACCATGATGAAAATATGGACATAAAATTGAAATATTTATAATAATAAATCAACAAAACATAAAAATGATCTTTTCCATTAAAAAGTCCCTTACAACTTGAGATACATTTGAATTAAAATAATTAATGAATAAAATTATAAAAAACATATAATATAATGAGAATAATTATATTCCTGAATTAATATGTATAAGGGAAGTATGTACACTATATAAATGTGAATTGGTTCATAATAACAAATAAGGGTCAAAAGAATGTAAATTGATAAGAAATCTTGTTCCTTGAATCAGACTCATCATATAGAAAATTAATCTTACTAAATAATAAATTTAGGTGAAATTATACTTTATTAATAACCTTTTCCGTGTTTATTATTTGTTTTATATCACCTATTATCATATTATAACAATTACAAAATTATTTAAGTTCATATCAAATGTTTTGTCGATTTTCAGTTCTTCAGTTAAAAATGAACATGATATGATGAAAATATTCCATATGGTTATAAGTGAATCATATCTAGCATAATTTGAATGACATGATAATAAATATTATATAACAATTTTAATTTTATATACATTAATTAAATATTTATATGAATAATGAACAATGTTACAATCAGGGACACAGTAAATCGTACGTATGCATGAGTAACGTTTTCTATTTTTATGGATCATTATGAAAAGAATTTAAGTATAATTTTTTTATTTATATAATGATAATAACCTAATAAATATACTATTAATCCTTAAAATATACATATATATATCATATAAGTTATGTGGTGATTAAAAATGTATCACACTGCTTCATGGATGAGATAGTCCACATGTACGCACGAACGATGTCATCATTTTTATGGGCATTGGAAGTAAGAATGTAATTGATATATAATTCCCATAAAAAATAAATATGTCATTAATATCACATATTAACACTAATTTCATCATTATTTCCATTCATTAAATATGGTTATTGAAAAATAATTATATTGGTTTGTGGAGGTGATAGTTCACACGTACGAACGAATTATTAATTCCATTACCATTTAATGGAAGTGGAGATGGATTTTGGAAATCAAATTAACAAAATAAAATATTAGTATATTGAGAATAATAAATTTATTATTTCATCATGGATAAAAAACATTTTAATCATGTGTACAATGAAATAAAATATAATCACTTAATGAAATATATTACCTTTCCTTCAGATGATCACCATTCTTAACACCTTAACACCTCTAAGGAGGGTGGTCTTCCTAATATAAGGACTATATAATTTGAAAAGTTACTATAGTAACTTTTTTGGATAGATATTTTCCGAACCAAAAGGTTTTAGATGTACGATTATTAGAGTGGAATGAGTTCATTTTTATAGGAGAGGGGAGGGGCACTCTTGGAATTATTGAATGTCCTAAGTTAATATAAATCCATTTTATATTCCAAATGGACAAGAACTAATTATTTTCTAAGATAAGATTATTTTGGGTCGAAATAAATTAATATAAAAAAACTTATAAATGTTTTAGTTATTTTTTTTAATCCTTATCTATGTGTTTTAACACATATTTTACCCTTTTAAATCTTACTGTGATATCATGTTATTTACACATTGTGGGTTAATATAATTACAATAACATTCCAAAACGCCAATAAAAGAATCATTTATGACATATTAGGACTTTTACCAACTATTTATAGGAATATTTTATTTTTATAAATATTATAACACATAATAATATATTTTATATTTTAAAATACCAATATTGTCAATTTTAACATTATTCAATAGTTTACTTTTTAAAATTTTAATAACATCATGTTCAGTTCAAAATAACTCCTTTAAATCATCAATAAAATTATAAAGTAATCTATAATTTTTTTGTGGAATAATTTTTTTTCAACTTATATTTATTTTAATATTTACAATATCATTTATTTTATTCATTCATTAATTAAAAAATTACTATGTCAACATTGTTTTTCCAGTTAGTTTAATTATGTATTTCGTAAAAATTATAAATAAATTATCGTGATGTAGATAATATTTTTTACTTTTATAAGGACTATTTATATTTGAATATATGCTATATTAAAAATTTTATAGTTATGGGAGACATGATTACACCATCATTCTCTTTTCAATAAATAAAATTGTATAAGTCTCATAGTCACACCCAAGTGGCTTACAAAGGTCACCATTTCATCCCAAAGATTTTTTTGGTAGAAAATATATTATCTAATAATACCAGGTCAAGTGTTATTATAGTTTTATAATATTTATAATATTATTTTAACTTTTAATTACACAAGTTTCCATTAACCGTGTAGTAAAAATTAATTACCAAATATACTATTCGTAATGTCCAAAAAAGAAAGGGAACTATATATATAATTTGGAGCTTCTTATTCCAAATATGGATTCTATTTTTAAAAATTTTAAACACATTATTGGAAGAAATTAATTTCAAATTATTCTTGTTAATGAAATTAAAAAAATGATTTTGAAGTAAAATGTTCCAAATATCAGATGGTTTTTATAACAAATTTCAATATGAAATTGATTTCAATGGCCTAAATTATATTAAATGATAAAATCATAATATAATTAAACATTAAAACAAATTAAGAATTTCATATAATTATCTTAATAAATTAGTTGAAAAATATTTTTGGAATTAAAATGTAGTATTTTTCACTTTACATTAAATAATGAATATTATCAATTAAATTCCAAACAATTATCTAAAAAAATTAGCTCCTGATTTAAAATTCAAAATTTATTTCATCAATTAGAACTTATATAACTATCAAAAATTATATTTAAAATGTATTTTCCATCAAAAGAAGCTAAAATGTGTATTTTGAAAAATACTCTGTTTATACGTAAAATTTAATTTTTTTATTATATAATTCCTAGAAAAAATATAAGATGAAATTTAAAATTTATATTAAAGTTGTATTTCATTAATATTATCCAAAATTATTTATTTTATAACATCGTAAACACAAGTAATCACAAATAATGTTTTTTATAAAAACAAATCTTTTACATTATATTTGTTTTTATTTACATTTCTAATTAATTCTGTAAAAATGAGTCATTATATAAACATGTGTAAATTATATTTTTATAATTTATATAATTCCATTCATTATATCGATTCTAAAAATTATGTGATAAATATAATATTAAATAATAATATTTAGTTGATCATATAAGATCGATGTGGGGTATCATGTACGCTATCGAACATGGTGTTTAATTTAAAAAACTCAAGATGTTATATTATCTAAACCTTTTGGAAACTGATTTCATTAAATCTGAATTCAGGTTTGGTATCTAAGGTATCATTTTTAAAAATACCTTTATTAAAATCCCTCATTATAGAAAGGATTAAGAAAACATACACTTTATATGAAAGAAAGGAAAGTACAAGGGTCACCTGAGATGACACATACTAGGATTCCATGTAGGAAAATATAGATATGGAAGAGAAGACTAATGATTTTGTATTTGTGGTTAGTAATACAAAAAATTATTAGGAGAAAGTTAACAATCCCAAAACCATGTATTTTATTGGTTTAATGGTCATTTATTATTTATATAGAAAAGTAAATAGATAATGTTTTTTAAGATTATTTTCATTATTTTTTTGAGTTATTTTACTTACTTAACAAAGAACATAAATAAATAATCTCACTTCTGATTTCTATTTTCATCCATTTGTCAATTTCCACCATAACCTCTTCTTATTCTCCAAAAGATGAGTATTCAAGATGATTTTTTTACACATTAAGCACTAGAATCAATTCCTAGATTATCACATAATCCCTAAATGATAAAATATTTATATTTAATATATTTAATAATTAACTAAAACCAATATGGTTAGGATAAGATAAAACAATTCTTGAAAAATAATAATTTTAATCTCCACAAATAAACAGTGTTACCCAAATATCAATATAGACCATTCAATAAATAATTATCCTCAAAATTCCAAAAAAATATTATAAAAAATCATTTAAATGAAAAAATTACTTGATCATATAATCTCCCTTGATAAATTTGAATATTTATCTCTAAGTATGATCAATCACTCTTAATTCCTCCTACCAAAAATTAATTACCCAAATGAAATATTCCCTATAATAGGTTAATAATTTCCATCAATAACCTAATTCATTATATTTCCAAAATTAAAATTATATATTCTTCCAAAATATTATTAAACCACTACTAATCAATTAAAATCCCATAGTATTTTATTTACTATAATTAAATAAAGATCCCTAAATAGTGATCACCTTCTAAATGAACATTCATCGCTTAATCCGAAAAATCATTTTCCAATATCGATCTTATCTATTTGATAAAACATAATTTCCCAAAATCAACTATTTTTTAATCCATAAAATCATTTAACTAAAAATAAAAAATTCATACTTAGCAAGGACATCATATAAGCTAGTAGTATGTGTTGCACCCTTGTCTCTGTTTGGTTGTGTGTTTGATTCTTGAAGCCTTATCTGACACAACAAGTTGTGATCCCACTTGCGGGTTTTTGTTTTTAAAAAAAAATTAATTCCCAAATTATTATAAAGTGCTAAAAAAATCACCATATGATCTTAAACCTCAATTTTTATCTCATACATTTCATTTTTTATCCTAAAATGAAATAACCCATAATTACCTCAATGGTGAATTTTTCTAAAAAATTTCATAAATCACCTTAAAACTTCATTACATAAATCCCAAAAAGTGATTATTATATAGTAAAATTATAATAAAACATGAAATTATAGTATCGTGATGTTATGCCTAACTCTTTAAAAAACATTATAATCTTAAAAGATTTATAAACCATCCACTAACAACAACTATAAGGACTTAACCATAAACATAATAGACTGTAGTTTTTTTGAAGTAGAATTCAAATTCGAGGATCTTTTAGTTATATAGATTTATAGAATTAGTACTAACTCTTACAGAGTAGACACAACATTTAAATATGGATACTTATACTCAGTATCCATTTTTTCTTCCAAATGATTCCCTTTTAAAAGAGAACATGACTTCTTTTCAAGACAAACCATTGATGATTTCATCATTCAATCCCCTTTATCACTAATAATATTATTACCTATGAAAAACATTTTAAAACGTGGTGTCACCCAAAAAATCTCAATAAGGGATACACAAAGAATGAAAACTATTAGTTTTTCAAAAACTTGTGCGCCATCAATACATTATCATAATGTAATACTTTTCACCTTAACAAAGTAATAAATCCATTATTTCTATTGTAGGATCGTTTTTTACCTTTTCTATAATCAAATTATTACCATAAATTCCATATAATGAATATATTACATTTAATGGAAACTTTGGACATAATCATAATTAAATGGAATAATCATACAGTCAACTTCAATATATATCATCTCACAAATTGAATAGTCAAAAGGCTAAATTTCATATCTAATGCATTGGGTGTTATAACTTAACCACCCATCTTTGGTTAATTATGAAACCACCGATCATTGGTTTATCATGGAATAGCCCTTATTTGGTTTATTTTGTAAGCACTCGTTAAATGTTCAAGTACCATTGTATAATCATAACACATAATAAATTTCAATTATCAACATTTCACTCATACTATTTCATTTGAAATCAAAGGAAATCATTTAAAGATATTTTTATATTCAAAACATTTTCAAAACCATTTTCAACACCAAAATACCCAAAAAAGGGAAAATTTTATTTCTTCTCCCTTTCAAAAACATTAATTATCATAGAGGTATCAAAATATCAAATTACTATTATGGTGGTGGAGAAGCCTTTGTCACGACACACATTAAAAAACATCCCTTTTTTCATTTTGTAAAGAATGTAAAATTATTCATTTAAAAATATTAAGTCTAAACATATTTTAATGAATTAGAAAGTCAAATGGTTCTATTACACACCTTATAAAATAAGTAGGTGTATAACATCAAATGTGCCTCAATGGAAGGACATTGAGGAAAGTCCCTTAGAATGATCCATTTATGAAAACATTTGAGAGAAATTAAAAATTTTCCATTTTAAAAAAATCATTTATATATAAATTCATTCATAAAAGCAATTTTTTAATACATGGATCTAAAATAAAAATATTTATAACAATAAATCTTCAATACATTAAAATATGGTTTTGAATTAAAATGTCACCTACAAATTGAGAGGCCCTTGAAAAAAATAATTAAATATTAACATTAAAAATATATAGTATCTTGAGAATAATTATATTCATGATATTATATTTAAATGGGTAGTATATACACCACATAAAAGTAAGTTGGTTCATAATAAAAAATATGAATCAATGGAATGTAAATTGAGCTGAAATCCATTACCATTAGTCTGACTCGTCACATACAAGATTTATCTTCCTCAATAATAAATAAATGTTAATTGATACATTCATCAAAACATTTTTCATGTTTATTATTCATTTTATTTCACTTCATTATATGTTTTAATAATTACATAATTTTTTTGTTTATATCAGATGTTTTATCGATATTAGATACTTGAGTCGGAAATGAACATGGTATGATATCAATAGTCCATATAGTCATAGGTCTATCATCTATAGAATAATATTCATGAAATAACAATAAATTTTATATATAAATAATAATTTCAAATATATTCATTAAATATGGATTTGAAAAATTAACAACATTAAAATCCTTGAGATGGTAAGTCATGCGTAGGCATGAGGAAGGTTTTCCATATTTTATTGATCATTATAGAAAGATGTTAATTATCATTATTATCATTATATAATGATAATAATATAATTCATATAATATTAAACATTTAAATATTCTTATATATATATCATACATGTGATGTGGTGATTAAAAAAAATCATATCACTTTGTGGAGGTGATTGTTTACATGTACGCAAGAATGATGTTATCATTTTCCTATGCATAGAAAGTAAGAACATTATTGATATATTATTATATAATAATAATAATATATCATTAATATCACATATGAAAATTAATTCCATATTTATAACTAGTTATGAGATACAGTTACGGAAAATGATTTATATCAGTTCGTGGAGGTGATAGTTCACACGTACACATGAATGATTTATTCCTTTACCATTTAATGGAAGTGGGGATGGATTTAGGTGATGATATTAAAATATTTATTATATTGATTATAATGGAGTTATTACATCATAAATTATGATTAAATATTTGAAGGATGTCCACGAAAAAATAAAATTGAAACACTTAAATAAAAACATTTCATTTCCATCAGATCATCACATTTCTTAACAACTTAACACCTATAAGGAGGGAGTTCTTCCTAAAATAAGGAATATAAAATGTGGGGAGGTATTATAGTAAGGTTTTTGGTAAGATATTTTCCAAACTAAAAGGTTTTTGATGTGTGAGTAACAACAATAAATGGGTTCCTTTTTGTAAGAGAGGGGAGGATCACTTATGGAATTACTAAAAGTATTAATTTAATATAAATTAATTTTCAATTATAAATGGTCCCGAACTGACTTTTTAAAATAAATGATGATTTTATGTATAAATAATTAAATCAATAAAAATTATAGATGTACAAATTATATTTTTAATCCTTATCTTTTTTTAACACTTATTTTACGCTTTTTAATCATTCCAAGATATCATATTATTTTAACTTTTTGGATTAATAGAATTACTATAACATGAAATTAGAACAATAAAAGATACATTTATGACATATTAGGAGATTTCCCAAATATTTGGATGAATCTTATATTTTTAGAAATTTTATAAAATTTTATCAAATATTAAATATTTTAAAATTCCAAAAGGTTTAATATCAACACTATCTATTAGATGACAGTTTAAAAAATCATAACAACAAGTTAAGTTCCAAAAAACCCTTTTAAATCATTATAAATTGTATAATTTATCAATAAATTTCTATAATTGAATTAATTATGTCAAATTATATTTATTTTAATATTTATAATACTATTTATTTAATTATTTTGTTAATTATGAAATTATTTCGTCATCATTGTGTCTCCATATATTTTTATTATTTACTTCATAAAAATTATAAATAAAATACCATGATGTAGTTAATATTATTATATTTCTACAAATTATTCATATTTGAAGATATCAATTATATATCGAATATTAAAATTGATATAGTTATGAGAGACATGATTATGACATATTTCTCTTTTTTAAATAAAATGTTATAAGTGTCATAATCACACCCAAGTGGATTTTAAAGGAAAAAATTATCTTCGAAGGAATTTATTGGTTGCCAATAACTCATAAAAAATGATTATGAAAAGTGTTAAGGTTGTTTTATAAAATTATTTTAACTTTTAAATACCAGATTTACCATTAACCATGGAAATAAAAATAATTACAAGAATTACTATTCATAATGTTCCAAAATAAAATTGACATATTTACATTATATGGACCATCAGATTAATAATATTTAATCCATTTCTCCAAATTAAAAACATATAATTGACAGAAATTAATTTAAAATTAATTCTTTTGACGGAATGAAAAAATGGGTTTTTAAAGTAAAACATTAAAAACTTCACATAATTTTTTTATCCAATGTCATTAGAAAATTGATTTTAATGAGCTAAATATGATTAAATGATAAAAAATTACTCTAATTAAAATTTAAAAAAAGTTACATGTTAATCTAACTATATAAATAAAATTGATGATAAAGAAATTTTGAATTAAAATGTAGTATTTTTTACTATTCCTTAAAAATGAATATTATATAAAAATTACAACAAAATTATCCAATGTAAAATTTTATATCTCACATAAAAATAATAAGTATATTTTTTCAAATGTAACTTATAAAATATGAAATACTATATTTAAAATGGTTTCATCAACAAAATAAGTTAGACTTGTTTTTTTGAAAAATACTCTTTTTATACATAGAATTGAATTTTTTTATATATGATGAATATAAAACATATGAGATCAATTTTTAAAATTATATTTAATTTATATTTCATTAATAAAATCTAAAAATAGGGATTTTATTATTTTATTAACACAATTATCCCCATTTTATTTTTTTCATAAAAATAAAACATTTAAATTAAATTGGTTTTTATTTCCATTTTTAAATAATTTGGAAACTAATGAATAATTTTATAGAAATAGGTACACCCTATTCTCTATATTTAGATAATACAATTCATTTTCTCCACTATAATGGTTATGCGACATCTAGTATTTTAAATAATAATATTTATTTGTTCCCTTGAGTTTGATGTGGTGTATTGTGTACACTATCAAATATAGTGTTTCCTTTTAAAAAGTGTGCATTGTTACAGTGATGGCCTCTAATATAGTGGAATATATCCTAGAAAAAGTTTTTAATTATAGAGGTACACATCCTGGGATGTTTAGAGTCCCAATTGTGTATTTTTGTGAATCTGTAGATGATTGACATAGTTTTTTCTTGGGCGAAAGCCAAGATCGTGTGGGGGTCATAGATTCATTGGTCATAAAAGATATTATTGAATGTTTTTTTATAATTTATATTATATTATAGTTCCATTAATTACATTTACCAGGAAGTAATAATCCCTCATCAGGGATAATTTGTGATAGGTAGTCATTGAATACTTGAAGGGGAAGGTGATCAGTGTCTTAGTGATTCTGTTTCCTAAATAAGGGATGATGTTAGAGGTCATTTTTTGTACTTCTCGTATATTATTTGGATGAATAGTTCTTTTAAAAATGGTAGTGATATCTAATCAGTATACATATTTATGTACCCATGAGAATAATTATTCCACCTAGGTCCTTGATTTGGAAATGGTTGTGTTTGACCTAAATTTGTGGTGAAATTACCTCACTAGGCAGTGTATTGTACCCTTGAAAAGAAAAAATCTTCTATGGTATATTTTCATTTATTGTGATACAACCCTACATGAAATGTAGTGTATGTATTTTCTATAGGAATGTGAATTTGAGATAACCTACACCCCAATAAATATGAAATATGTGGTTGATTAATTGATCATTACTTCATAAGGATCCACATGAGAATCCAAGGATGTCCAGTGGGAGATAGAGGCGTTAGAATATTTTAAACATAGAGTTGTGGATACCAATAAAAGAGAGTTATTATATCACGTGGAAGTGGAGAATTATTTATTTTATTAGAAGAGGAGTCTATGTGGGGAGACTAAGAGGTAGTGCTAATGAGGGAGCGTTTTGGTAAGGTTTATGTTCTAGATGGGTGGTAAGAGGATGGCCATTAACGAATGATATTTTTGGGGATGATTTATGTTCTTTTAAAAATGTGTAATGTAGATCTCCATGTGATTCATATATCACCTTTAGTATTAATTCTAGGATTATCTAGGATGTACCATGCATTAAATTGGGTTATATGATGGCCTTGGATAATGAAGTAAGTGGTGGAGTTTTTTGAAATGATTTTTGGTCTCCTAAAAGATGAATGTTGGGAATGGTGTCCCCAAGGTTGTTTTATCCATTTGATGAACCCACATAGAAGTGGGAAGACATTTTGAAATACATCATCACCTAATTAGATCTGTCCTGGGGAGGAAATTATTTTATTTGGGTGATCATGGAATGAATAAAGAAACCAAGTCCTTTTCTAGAGATTAAATAGTTCAGTTATATGGATAATCTAACAAGGAGGTATATGGATAAGGTGGTGAAAATACATGGAGTAACAAGGAAAAATATATATGATTTAGGGTCATGGTTTTCCTCATGTGTCTAGAAAGAATTCCATCAGAATTTTTTCATCCAAACTACAACATAGCACCAATTTTCACCCCCATATAGATGTTCAAACTATAAATTCCCATCCTTAAAACATAATATAATCATAAGTTTAAAATCAAGAATAAATTTTGAACTATTCTTGAAGACCTTTTAGGATTATAATTTAAGATAATTAATTCATAACCCTTTTATAATAAACTCATACATTATGAATTGTAAATATCTAATCAATATCAATTTTTTTAAAATAAAATACATTTAAAATGAAATGAATTTTATTTTAATGAAAAATATTCATGATTTTCAATATTCCATCATCAATATTTTTACTAATCTGTAAAACCGAATGAAAACATTTCAAAATGTGTTATGGGAAAAAATCAATGTAATAAATATAATAAAATAATAAAATAATCATGTTGGTCCATTTAAAAAAAATGATATCATATAAGAGAGTCTTCCTTAAACATAAGAAACACTGAGATCCAGTAATTATTTACTTACACATTATATTAGCATACATTCAGGTCATTTTCTATTAAAAAAATTAATAGAAAACATAGTTGAATAATCTTAATCATTAGGGTTTCTTAAAAAGTTTGAGAATGCAATAAAATAATTTTATATGAAAATAATTATTTTTTACCTTTAAAGGGATTAATAATTCATTTTATCAGAATATTATTATCTTAAATTATGAAAAATAATATTTTTCTGAAAATAATTAAAAATCATAGTAAAATTATGTCATTTCCTTAAGACATCATATTTATAAATCCCTTACAATAAGAATTACAAATTAAATAACGTAATTTTTTAATTCCAAAAAAATACTCTAGACACCATAATCATTAAATATATCATTAGAGAGATATATCAGGATCAATCAAATAATAAACAACTTACCCGAACCAAAAAATACTTAAACCTTGTATAATATTTCATTTCCATCATCATACTCATAAATATATTATCATGAACACATAAGCAAATAATTTTCATATATTAACATATCTATTTTGTATAAATCCTCATTTTCAAAAATAAAATACCCATAAAAAGGAATGTGGGGTATTTCCTTGAATAAAACTAGAAAAATTATAATTTATTTGGAATATAAAAAAATATTTATAGTTTTGAAAAAATCATTCCACTAATATATATTGTAATAAAATATTCCTTTTTTCATTTTGTAATAAAAGAGAAAAATTTATTTATAAAATATGTATAAATATTACATTTGAAAACCAATCAAATAAAGTGAAAAAAAATAAATAGAATTAAATTTATAATCTATTTGATTCAATATAAATAAATCAATTAAATATATTTTTTTATTTTGTAAATGGAATATAAATAAAATAAAAATTCATTATAATGTTTAAAATGATATTTTATGGTAATCTTTCACTTACCTCGTGTACATATTATCACCTACATTATTTATTTTATAAAATAATATTATTATGCTAATTAATTTCTTTAAAAATGAACTTTTAAAATCATATTAATCCATTTATTTTAATAATATTTATGTTAATCATTAATACTTTTTCGATTAATTTCATGTTGGATGTTTCATGAACATATGGCATATAAGTCAAAAAGGGCTTAGGTAGGTTGGAAATGGTAAAATTGATCATGTTTATATATTTTGTAAATATTAATAATGCTATTAATACCATATTTATTATTTATTTATTATTTTATAACCTACCTTATAATATGGTTATCAAAAATGAATTGTGTTACAACTGGATATGGTAATCCATACGTATGAATGAGTAATGATTCAATTTTCCAATGAAGTTCAGGGAAAGATGGTAAGTATTATTTTATCATTACATATTTATTATTATATTATAAATATCACATTATATATTTAAAACCACATATATATAGAATCCATATGTGGTAGTGATGAAAAATAAAATACCTCATTTCTCGAGGTGGCAGTCTGCACCTACAAAGGAGCAGTGGTTTAATTTTTCATTGTGTGGTAAAGAAATTAGTAAAATAATGATTTAACATTAATGAATTAAATTTATATAGTAAATTTATATCATATTTGTTCATTTATATCCATTATTATTTCAATCCATACGATTCAACGATAAAAAGATAAATGCGTCATCTCGTGAGGCGCTAGTCTCTAAACATGGACGAGTGATGTTTTTTTCTCATTAATTTTTAAGTAGATGAAACATGGGTTATAAAACTAGCATAATCACATAAAATATATGATAGATAAATATTTTATTATATTTAAATGTTTGAGATATATCTTAAGTATGTAGAATGAGAGATAAAATGAAACAACTTTGTTAAGAATTATACCGATTATTTAGAAAATCTCATTATTTTTATACCAAAAGCTTTCCTAGGGTTGTATTATGATAAATATTATTCCACAAAGATATAGTTAGCGTATTTATAAAGTTATTTAGATACGTAGATTCTGACATAAGTGGATATTTATTCATGTATAAGAGAATATATGGGGGTTCCTTATATAAGTGAAGGAGAGTTCACACATTAAATTTTCCAAAATATCAGAAATGATTATATTATTACTCAATAAAAATGTACCCATAATGAAATATTTTAAAATATTATAGGGAATACAATATAAATATATATAAGGCCCTAGCCTTAAACCTTACTTAATATTGAATTAAATGAAGAATTCACATTGAGGATCTTTTCAGGTTTAGAGTTTTAGAGAGTTAGGACATAACTATTACATCTCAAAAGATTACAAAGTATAAAATTCTCCTAAGTTTCCATAAAATTAAAAACTCCTAAAAAGAAACATGTCTAGTTCCATGTTTTAGAAAGCATTACTTTTCCATGATCCCATCCTTGACCCTATTCCACATTAAGTCATGTGAAAAACATTTCAAACACTTGGGATGAGCATAAAACGCTCAGTAATGGATATAAAAGTACGAAATGAAAACATTAGTCCATGTATGAAATCGTACTTTACTCATAAAACATAATAATTTTAACATACCTCATCAAATCATTAATAAATCATATAAATCATAAGACATAAAGGTAACTTGAGGCATTCATAACATTCTTACGTAGGGAGTAACCCTCATGGTTACGTTTGGAATACTCATCACAGTATATTCCCTAAATCTCTTCAGAGAAACCTTAACGTTTAGCTCCTCCATGTTACCCAATGCATTGGAGAGCTATATCGGGCTCACCCGCCCTTAGTTTATCACGGAACCACCCATCTTCATAACAATTCCCAAGAATCATAACATAATCGTATCACATAAAACATGCATAAAGGAAACATAAAATTTCCACATTTCAATCACAAGATATAAATACAACACATTGATATAATAAAGACATTATGAAAACCATTTTCAATACCAAAATAAATTAAAAGTAATACATGGTATTTATTTTTCATTTAAAAAGGCAATGGCTTGTAGAAGAAGCTGAAACTCAAATAATGGTCATGGCGGCGGAGAAGTCATTTTCGCCGCATACGTACGACAAAAAAAACATTCCCTTTTGTAGTTTAGTATACGCTTCATATAAAAAGATTCCTTTTGAATAAACATAAAAGTCAAAGGGGTTTATACACCGTATAAAAGAAAGTTGTGTATAAAACAAAATATGGCTCAATGAAAGGAGATTGAGACGAAATACCTTACCTCGTGTCCGACGTGACTTGATTGCTCTTTAATCTTCTGAATAATAAACTTGAGTTAATTTTTACTTTCTTAAAAACCTTTTTCAAGTTCATTATTCCTTTTATATCACTTATTACCATGTCATGAACACTATGTAATTATTTAAGTTAATAACGGTCGTTTTAACGATCGTTGGTACTTGATTCAAAAATAAAATCTTTATAATTACAAGTTCTTCATGTATCCATTACATACAGAGTTATATTAATTATCTAGATATCATATATATCATATATATCCAGTATATACATTCATTTATAATATTACATAACATTTGGAGGTAAGAAATGAAATGCACTGTTCATGGAGACGGTAAGCCATACGTACGCATGAACGCTACTTTCATTTCTATTTTGTAATTTATAGAATGGAATAATATTGACATAAACGTATATTATAATTCTAGTATAATTTCATAAATAATATCATTAACTCCATCCTTTATACATCCCACATATGGCATTAACGAATCATATCTCTTTGAGGGGGCGGTAGTCCACACTTCCTAAAATGAAGATATCACGTATACCCATAATGGAATCCATAAAGGTATTCCATAAATGAAAAATAAATAAGATTAAGTAAAACATAAACATATTTCATATCATATATAAATATAGGTTCATCTTACTGGCCACCTTTGAAGGTGTTAGAAAAATATTGAACAATCATCGTTTCGTGAGGCAGAAATTCACCATCCACGGAAACAGTATGCTCTTTAACCATTAGATGAAGGTGTGTGTAAGTGTAGCTAGAATAATTCTCATAAAAATATCCTATTATATTTAATATACTGTTGTTTATACAAAATAAAAGAATAAAATTAGTTTAGGGGGTTGTAGAATCAAAATAAAACATCAGAACACAAGAGAAGACACTACCTTTAAAACGGGTAACTCTTTTTGATTTGAGCTCAAAGGCTTCCTTGGAAATACTTCTGCCCAAATTGAGGCTTCTAAAAGTAATATAGGGATTTTGAGAGACAAAATGGGCAGGGTTTGGCCAAGCCAAAGGCTTGGGAGGTGTGGGTAATCTGGTAGAGGTGGGGGCATTTTATAAGAGGAGAAGAGGGGCACTCTTGGAAAGTTATAAAAGGATACTTTATTATAAAATTCTTTTCAGATTTTAAAGGTTAAAAAATAATATATTTCTAGGATAAGGTGATAAGAGTTATAAATACACCCATCCAATAGGTTTTTGACAAGTGTAGGTCTTATATTTTACATTATCTTTCCATTTTATTTAAATCGTTAAATAATGAGGTAATTGATGCATCATCATGCTGTCATAAATAATTTAATTTATTTAATGTCTAAAAATTATAAAAAAACTATCATGAGGTAGGAGATATATTTATCTTTCTAAATAATATTTATATTCAAAATTATTACTTTTATAACACCAATTAAAAATTGTTTTAGTAAAACAACACATGTTTGTGACATTTTTATTTTAACATTAAATAAAAAGTTATTAATGTCATTTTCCTACCAATGTGGCTCCATGGGGTCCCCAAGTTGACCCATGGATTATCTTGTTCATAAATGACATATCCAATAAGGGTAGAACATGTTTCAAGGTCATTTCCTATTATTAAAACATTATTTTTACCTTAAATTACACTAATTACCTCTAATTGCAATTAAAAACTTAAAAGTTACTATTCACCAAAAAAATTATTTTAATCCCATTGAACCACATTTTACTTATTAATGACAACCATGAATGTAGAATTTTTTGAAATTCAAAACACAAAGGTGGTAAAAATTCATTAGAACCGAAAATCAGTTTTTTTAAGTACCATTTAGTGGTTTCACTATTCATCAAAAATTGAAGTTTTTCAGAAAAATACCAACACATCTCCCCAAGCTATATTTGATATTCCAAATTCAAAAATTATGTCTATTTTAAAAAATTCAAAACATATAAGTTAAATTAATTAATTTAATAATTATTTCCCGCTGTCAGAGCAAATAGCGTGTTTTTATGAAACAATATATATCAAAAGATTGACACTAGTTTAAGTCCACTTTCAAAGTGAAATTAATTCCAATGACCACTATTTGATTAAATGGTAAAAATATATTCTAATTTCACTTTAAAACCAATTCAAAAGATAATCTAATCATATAAATATATTATATTAAAAAGGGGTTTTGAATTAAAATACAACATTTTTCACTATTCATTAAAAAATGAACTTTGTCATAAAAATACCAAAAATTTACACAAAGTAAATTTTGATGTCCCGATTCTAAAGAAGAATTTTATTTGGTCCAATAGAATGTATAAGAGTTAACAAAACTATATTTAAAGAGGGTTCGCCATCAAAAGGTGTTATTTGGACATTTAGTGAATATTAGAGTATATATTCCTAAAATTGAATTTTTTTTCTTATTTTAAGCCTTTATCCTTTATTGGATAAATGTAAAAAACATTTAACAAACATATATAATCATATATTAGTTATTACTATTCATTCCTGCCAATACAACGGCTACGTGTTACCTACCATTTAAAATAATATTATTTTATTACTAGTGTGCAACATAAGATTTCAAAGAATCTCTTTGTTGCGTATCAGGTACGCTATCGAACATAGAAACCCCTTTAAAGTAAAATTTATATATAATTTGAAAATATTAATAAATATGAAAATGTTTTATTCTTTATTTACCTGGTATGTTACATCCTTCCCCCTATTGGGAATTGTTTCCTCGCAATTTTACTCACTTATCAAAATAAGTTGGGGTATTTATCCCTCATAGAATTTTCAGATTCCCATATTGCCTCTTCAACCATATGGTTTTTCTACAAAACCATTACCTGGTGAATTACCTTATTCCGCAACATTTCCTCTATATGGTCAAGAATTTGGACTGGTTTTTCTTCATAAGAGAGATTCTCTTCCAACTGAACTACCTCTGGGCTCAAAACATGAGATGGATCTGGCTAATACTTTCTCAACATCCAAACATGAAAAACAATGTGTACCTGAGATAAACTCAGAGGTAAAGCCACTCGGTAAGTAGCTGATCCAACTTTTTCCAGAATTTCATACGCTCCAATGAAGCTTGTACTCAACTTTCCTTTCTTACCAAATCGCATCACACTTTTCCACGGTGATAATTTGACAAAAACATGATCACCTACCTCGAAAGATAGATCCTTCCTCCGGTTATCCGCATAACTCTTCTGCCTGCTCTGAGCTGTTCTCATGTGTTTCTAAATCAACTGAACTTTTTCTTCTATCTCTTCTACCAATTGTGGTCTGATCACCTTCCTTTAACCCACTTTATCCCAAAAATCTGGAGTTCGAAACCATTTCCCATATAATGCCTCAAACGGTGCCATCTGTATACTAGAATGAAAACTGTTATTATATTAAAATTCAACCAAACAAAGATGTTGGTCCCAACTTCCCAGATAATCCATCGAACAAGCACAGAGCATATCCTCCAAAGTCTGAATTGTTCGTTCTGACTTCCCAACTGATTGAGGATGAAAAGTTGTACTAAAATTTAATTCAGTACCCAATGACTCTGGAAGGCCTTTCCAAAAGTTAGAAGTAAACCTGGGATCACGATCTGATACAATGGATAGGGTAAATCCATGCAACCTGACTATCTCTTTAAGATACAATCGAGAAAGATGATCTAGAGAGAAAGTATCTCGAATAGGAAGGAAATGAGAAGATTTAGTCAAGCGATAAACAATAACCCAGATTTCATTATTACCTCAAGATGTCTTTGGTAGTCCCACAACAATGTCCATGGATATATTTTCCCATTTCCACTCTGGAACTGGTAAAGGCTGAAACATCCCTTTCAGTAACTGCCACTCTTCTTTAACCTGCTGACAAGTCAAACACTTCACAGTAAAATCAACAATATCTTTTTTAATTCCATCCCACCAGTAATACTCCCGCAGATCTCTGTACATATTAGAACTACCAAGATGAACTGAAAACGGAGAACTATGAGCTTCACATAACAACTCTCTCTTTTATTGTGAATCACAATCCACTCACAATCTCTTCCCAAATCTCAAAACACAATCATTATCAATGTTGAATTTAGGAAACTTACCCTTCTGAACCGGTTGTACCTTTTTCTGCAACTCACTGTCTTGCTTCTGTGCTTGCTTGATTCTGTCTGATAGAGAATATTTCACTAATACCTGAAACAAAACAAAAGGACATCCTACACCAACAACATTTATGCCAAAGTTCATCAAATCCTTAACAAAAGGATCACGTTCCAAATGAAACATTGTTAATGAAGGATTACTTTTTCGACTCAAAGCATCAGCCACTTTATTTGCTTTTATCGGAAGGTAATGAATTGTACAATCATAATCCTTCATTAATTCTATCATCTCCTCTGTCTCATGTTCAATTCTTTCTAAGTTTATATATACTTTAAACATTTGTGATGAGTATATATTTCACACTTTACTCCATAAAAATTATGCCTCCAAATTTTTAAAGTGAAAACAACAGCAACTAATTCCAAATCATGTGTAAGGTAATTTACCTCATGAATTTTCAACTAACGTGAAGCATATTAAATTACCTAATCATTCTGTATAAGGACACAACCAAGTCCATTCAACTAAGAATCACTTTATATAACAAACTCACCATTACTGGAAGGAAATTCCAAAACTAGAGCATTCACCAATATTCTTTTCAACTCCTGAAAACAATCATCACATTCATTTTTTCAGATAAACTTAAAACCCTTCCGAGTAAGCTTAGTCATTGGACAAGATAACCGTGAAAAATTTTCAACAATCCTTCAGAAGTAACCTACCAAACCAAGAAAACTACGGATCTCAGTTACATTTTTGGGTCATGGCCATTCTTCAACAACTTTTGTTTTTACAGGATCCACAGTTATTCCATCTTTAGAAACAATATGACCAAGGAATGAAATTTGTTGCAACCAAAACTCACACTTGCTGAATTTCCCATGCAATTTATTTTCTTTTAAGGTTTTCAAAATAACCCGTAAATGTATTTCATGCTCTTCTTTACTTTTTGAAACCACCAAAATATCATCAATGAAAACAACCACAAACTTATCCTAGAACACATGGAAAATTCTATTCATAAGGTCCATGAATATAGAAGGTGCATTGGTTAGCCCAAAAGGCATTACTACAAATTCATAATGGCTATATCTTATATGAAACGCGGTCTTCGGAATATCTGCTTCCTTTACCTTCAACTGATGGTACCCCGATCTCATGTCAATATTTGAAAAAAACTAAGCTCCCTGGAGCTGATCAAACAAATCATCGATATGAGGAAAAGGATATTTGTTCTTAATAGTGATGTTATTCAATTCTCTATAATCAATGAAAAGTCTCATTGAACCATATTTCTATTTAACAAATAAAATAGGAGCACCCCATGGTGATGTGCTAGGACGAATGAAACCTTTATCTAATAAATCATGCAATTGCTCCTTCAACTCTAAAAGTTCAGTTTGAGCCATTAGATAAGGGGGTTTTGAAATTGGATTAGCATCAGGAACTAAGTAAACAGTAAATTCAACTTCATGATCTGGTATTATTCCAGGCAACTCATCAGGAAAAACATCAGGATACTCATTTACCACTGCCACATCATTAATCTGAGCAGTTCCCTTATTTTCAACGATATGTGCAAGTTAACATTCATTTCCATATTTTACAAGTTTCTCGGCCTCTTGATATGTTATCAACAGTATGGGTTCATTCTTGTACACAAACTGAAAGTCTTTCTGAAAAGAAACTTCTTTAGCTCTATAGTCAATCATAGCATGGTAAAGAGAGAGCCAATCCATAACCAGGATAACATCAAACTCTACTAGAGGTAAAACAATAAGGTCTTCAAGTAGGTTCTTTCCAAGGATAAGGATAGGAAGATTCTTATAAATTATTTTTGCCACAACATTTCCCCCAGGTGTTTTTACCACATGTTCAGGAGTCATTTCTTAATATGGTATTCCCATTTTACTAGAAAAGTTTTCAGAGATGAATGAATGTGTAGACCCCGAATCAAACAACACACTGGCATAATCTGAAAAAACAAAAAATGTACCCGATAAAACATCATTTGATGGCTTGACATCTGCTGAAGTAGTTGCAAAGGATTTCACCACCCCTTTCTGCTTGTAGTCTAACAGATTCCCATCACTCAAGCTCTTTGTCGGACACTTTTTTTCATAGTGACCAATCTCATTGCACTGAAAACATTTCACTAACTGTAAATAAAATTTGGACTTACCATCACCTTGATCTTTTGCAGTGCAATCAAGATCCTTATGTCCCATCTTACCACATCGGTATCACTTTCCAAAATTCAGAAGACATTCCCTAGCATGCCTTTTACCAGATTTATCACAAACTGGAAACATAGTTTTCTTACCGTCAGACCTTTGTGAAGAATTCTTTCATTTCTCCTGCCACCTTGGTCTCTTCTTCTACTGGCTATTATAGAAAACTCGATCATCGGAAAACTCCATTTCCACCATCTCAGCACATCAAACAATCTTTTCATAACTTTTGAACTCACGAGAAGCTAAATCCCTTCTATATTTTGGATTTAATCCTGATTAAAAATGATTGATTTTACTATCAAAGTCTAAGATAAAATATGGAGCATACCTTTCCAATCGAGTGAACCCTTCTTCATAGGTAGCCACTGGGTCTTCCTCTTGCCTCAATTCAAGGAATAGTTTTTCCATCCTAAGTCGAACAACCTTAGGAAAATACTTCTCAAGAAACATACCTTTGAATTTATCCTAGTCAAGTGCATCAATCTCATCTGCGTCCATGATATTTTTAACCATCGACCACCACTGATCTGCTTCACCCTCCAAATGGTAAATAGAAATACTAAACGTTTTATTGTCTGAACACCCCATGAAATCGAAAATCTTCTCCAGTGCTTTAATCCACCCTTCAGCTAGCACAGGGTCAGATGATCCTCTAAATGATGGGGGATGTTTCCTTATTAAATGTTCCACCACTGACATGTTCCTCTGTGGTTGATCTGGTTGATCTCGTGCAAGGATACCGACACCATTTATCGCTTGAGTCAACTACGCCATTACTGCAATAAACTGTTCAGTTCCAATTCCGACCATCTCAGGATACTAATTCGGAAGGTTATTTACTTCTGTATTCCTTCCTAGCACTGCTTCCATGTTTCCTCTACGGAAACCCATTCTGAACAAACATGTCTTAGATGAAGAAACATGGTAATCTTCAAATGCTATAAAATTTCAATTTGACCATAAAAAAATATTTTTGGATAATCATTTAATAGAATTCTAACTCCTAAAGTTGTCTAAACCAACCTTTGATACCAACTATAAGGCCCCGAACATAAACATTACTTAATATTAAATTAAATAAATAATTCACATTGAGGATCTTTTCAGGTTTAGAGTTTTAGAGAATTAGGACATAACTATTACATCTCAAAAGATTACAAAGTAGACACTTCTACTAAGTTTCCATAAAATAAAAAACTCTTAAAAATAAACATGTCCAGTTCCATGTTTTAGATAGCATGCCTTTTCCTTGATCCCATCCTTGACCCTATTCCACATAAAGTCCTGTGAAAAACATTTCAAAAACTTGGTATGAGCATAAAAAGGTGAGTAAGGGATATAAAAGTATGAAAAGAAAACATTATTCCATGTATGAAATCATACTTTACTCATAAAACATAAGAATTTTAACATAGCTCATCAAATCATTAATAAATCATAGAAATCATAAGACATAAAGGAAACTTGAGGCATTCATAACATTCTTAGTAGAGAGTAACCCTCATGGTTATGTTTGGAATACCCATCACATTATATTCCCTAAATCTATTCGGAGAAACCTTAACGTTTAACTCCTTCGCGTTACCCAATGCATTGGAGGGCTATATCGGGCTCACCCACCCTTAGTTTATCGTGGAACCACCCGTCTTCATAACAATTCCCAAGAACCATAACATAATCGTATCACATAAAACATGCATAAAGGAAACATAAAATTTCCACATTTCAATCACAAGATATGAATAAAACACATTCAGATAATAAAAACATTATGAAAACCATTTTCAATACCGAAATAAATGAAAAGTAATACTTGGTATTTATTTTTCATTTTTAAAAAAAGGTTATGGCTTGTAGAGGAATCCAAAACTCAAATAATGGTCATTGCGGCAGAGAAGTCATTATCGCCGCATACGTATGAAAAAAACCATTCCCTTTTTTCCTTTAGTAAATGCTTCGTATAAGAAGATTCCTTTGGAATAAACGTAAAATTAAAAGGGGTTTATACACCGTATAAAAGAATGTAGTGTATAAAACAAAATATGCCTCAATGAAAGGATATTGAGGATAAGTCCCTTACCTCATGTCCGACGTGACTTGATTTCTCTTTAATCACCTGAATAATAAAATTGAGTTAATTTCTACTTTCATAAGAACGTTTTTCAAGTTCATTATTAATTTTATATCACTTATTACCATTTCATGAAAACTATGTAATTATTTAAGTTAATAACGGTCGTTTTAACGATCATTGGTACTTGAGTCAAAAATAAAATCATTATAATTACAATTTTTTCATGTATCCATTATTTCCAGAGTTATATTCATTATGTAGATATCATATATATCATATTTATCCAGTATATACATGAATTTATAATATTAAATATCATTCGTAGGTAAGAAATTAAATGCACCATTCATGGAGACGGTAAGTCGTACGTACGCATGAACGCTACTTTCATTTATATTTCGTATTTTATGGAATGGAATCATAATGACATAAAGGTATATTATAATTCAAGTATAATTTCATATATAATATCATTAACTCCATCATTTATACATCCCACATATGGAATTAACGAATCAAATCACTTTGTGGGGGCGGTAGTCTGCACTTCCTAAAATAGAAGATATCGCGTATACCCATAATGGAAGCCATAAAGGTATGCCATAAATGAAAAACACAGAAGCTTAAGAAAAATAAAAACATATTATATATCATATATAAATATATTTTCATCTTAATGTCCACCTTTTAAGGGGTTAGAAGAATATTGAACAATCATCATTTCGTGAGGTAAAAATTCGCCATCCACGGAGACAGTATGCTCTTTAACCATTAGATGAAGGTGTGTGTAAGTGTAGCTCTAATCCTTCTAAGAAAAACATCCTATTATATTGAAGATATTTTTATTGTTTCAAATGAAATGAATAAAAAGATTTTAGGGGTTTGGAGAAGCAAAATAAAACATAAGAAGACAGGAGTAGACACAACCTTTAAAACGGGTAACTCTTTAGGATTTGAGCTCAAAGGCTTCCTTGAATAGACTTCTGCCCAAACTGAGGCTTCTATGAGTAAGAGAGATATGTGTAGAGACAAAATGGGTAGGTGTTGGCTGAGCCAAAGGCTTGATAGTGTGGGTATGGTGGTAGAGGTGGGGGGCCTTTTATAAGAGAAGAGGAGGGGCACTCGTGGAAATTTATAAAAGGATACTTTATTATAAAATGATTTTAGGATTTTAAAGGTCCCAAAATTATATATTTCGAGGATAAGGTGATAAGAGTTCGAAATACACACATCCAATAGGTTTTTTACAAGTTTAGGTCTTATATTTTACATTAACTTTTCATTTTATTTAAATCGTTAAATAATGAGGTAATTGCTGCATCATCATGGTATCATAAATAATTTAATTTATTTAATGTCTAAAAATTATAAAACAAATATCATGATGTAGGAAATATTTTTATCTTTATAATTAATATTTATAGTCAAAATTATGACTTGAATAACCCCATATAAAAATTGTTTTAGTAAAACAACACATGTTTGTGACATTTTTATTTTAACATTAAATAAAAAGTTATTAATGTCATTTTCCTACCAAAGTGGCTCCATGGGCTCCCCAAGTTAAACCATGTATTTTCTTCATCGACCATGACACATACAATAGAGTTAGGACATGTTTCAAGGTCATTTCATATTATTAAAACACTATATTTACCTTAAATTACACAAATTACCTCTAATCGCGATTAAAAACATAAAAGTTACTATTCACCAAAAAAATTATTTTAATCCCATTGAACCACATTTTACTTCTTAATGAAAACCATGAATGTCAGATTTTTTGAAATTCAAAACACAGAGGTGGTAAAATTTTATTTAAACGAAAAATCAGTTTTCTTAAGTAACACTTAGTTGTTTCACTATTCATCAAAAATTGAGGTTTTTCAGAAAAATACCAAAACTTCACCCTAAGCTATATTTGATATTCTGAATTCAAAAATGATATCTATTTTAAAAAATTCAAAACATATATGTCACATTAATTAATTTAATAATTAATTCCCGATGTCAGAACAAATAGCATGTTTTTATGAAACAATATATATGAAAAGATTGACACTAGTTTAAGTCCAATTTCAAAGTGAAATTAATTCCAACAACCACTATTGGATTAAATGGTAAAAATATATTATAATTTCACTTTAAAACCAATTCAAAATATAATCTAATAATATAAATAAATTATATTAAAAAGAGTTTTTGAATTAAAATACCACATTTTTCACTATTCATTAAAAAAATGAACTTTATCGAAAAAATACCAAAAATTTACACAAAGTAAATTTTGATGTCCCGATTCTAAAGAAGAATTTTATTAGGTATAATATAATGTATAAGAGTGACCAAATATATATTTAAGGAGGGTTCTCCATCAAAAGGTGATAAGTGGACCTTTAGTGAATATTAGAGTATATATGCCTAAAATTGAATTCTTTTCATATTTTATGCCTTTATCCTTTATTGGATAAATGTAAAAAACATTTAACAAACATATATAGTCATATTTTAGTTATTTCTATTCATTTCTTCCAATACAACAGCTACGTTTCAACTACCATTTAAAATAATATTATTTTATTACTAGTGTGCCATGTAAGATTTCAAAAAATCTCTTTGTTGCGTATCGGGTACGCTATCGAACATAGCAACCCCTTTAAAGTAAAATTAATATTTAATTCACAAATATAAATAAATATGAAAATGTTTTATTCTTTATTTACCTGGGATGTTAGAATATGACCATGGAATATGATTTAGAAAAGATTCCATGTAATTTTAACCGTTTTCATTTTATATATAACACTTTTAACCCATTTACCTCTTACCATTGTACGTAAATTTTTACAAATGTTACAATTCATAATAAACAAAAAAAGAGTGATCACTCATTAAAAAAAGAGGAAATTATGATTCAAAATATGGATTCAATTTTAACCAATATAATTTTTATAATTTGTTAAATTTACTTAAAACCCCCCACAAATCACAAAGAAAAATAGTTTCTAATAAAAATTCCTTTTAAGAATAAGAATGTTTTGTAGCAAATTATTGTATAATGTTGATTGCAAGGAAATTATTAATATTATTATTGTTATTTATAAAAAGAAAATAATAATATTTTCATAACAATATAAAAAAAATACTATTTAAATACTTGAGAATAAAATACATATTTCCATAAAAACATTATTTTTCATTATTCGGTGAAAAATAAAACATTTCACAAAAATCCAGAATAAATCACCATAATTTTATTTTTATATTAGTATTTTAAAATATATATTTTATTACAAAAATAAATTTTCTCAAAGATGTATAAATTTAATTTAATTTTTGTTCATAAAATATAAGATAAAATATTTTTGATGAAAATATATCATTGAAGCATAAAATAATTATATTTGATTTCTTTTACTAATAACCATAATTAAATGATTGTAAATTAATTAAATAGGATATAAAATATATATATTTTATTATAATAATTTTCATTAGTGATAAATTTAATATATTATTCTCAAAAATCATTGTTCACATAAAAAAATTAATGAAAAAATATATCTTTTGCCTTAAAAATATTTTATGTTTTTTTCAAACCAATTGATAATAAACAATTATTTTATTATTAATTATTCTAGAAAAAATTATATATATTTTTCCTATTATAATTAATTCTATTCATACATTCCAAACCAATGACTAGGTCATAGTTGTTATAATTAAATAATAGCATATGACAAATTGTTTAAGGTTGATATTGTATATTATAAAAAGAAAACAAATTGTAAAATCTTTTGGTGACATATTTTATCCCCTGAACGAAATTTCATCCTTGAAATTTTATCTTTTGATCAATAGAATGCATTTAAATTATTTATAGAATCCATTATAGGAATTTTAATTTAAAACATATAATCAGGAAAGGATAAACTTTTTAAAATTTAAAGATACCTTTACTAATAACACATATCATAAAAATGGATAATAAAAAAATATTTCTAAAAGCTGAGAATTGAAATATGATGGTCCCAAAAAATAAGAAATTATTGTGATCCCAAATAAAAGGATCATTTCTAGGAAGTGAAAATATGGTAATGGAAAAAAACCTAACATCCAAGGAATAATAAATATTGATTGAGATAATTTTCATAAAAAAAGTTAATGACCATAACACCATAAATTAGTATGGGATAAAGAACGCCATAATTTCATCATAAATTATGGTACATAGTTGTATTTTTTATTTCATGATCATTTTCTTATTTTTTATGATTTACTTACTATCAAGATAGTGAATGTCAGAAAAAAAACTTACTAGATTTATCTATGCTTAATAATTAGAATGTAATTATATAGTTATAATTCAATCAATTTACACAGAAATATTATATCTAACACCACAAATTATTAGTCAAGAATAATTTTCCTGCCTAAATGAATAAAATTTCATTTTAACTGACCATAAGATCAAAAAAGGAATGAAAGTTTATTTGTCATTAATTAATTAATTAATCAAAAAAGAAAATATTTTTTTTGAAAAGGTAAGATGATATAAAAAATAGTGAAATAATAAATTAATCTCAAATTCCTCAATAATAATACCCAATGTAATAATTTCAACATTTGTTAAATAATCAGCATAAAAATATTTAAAATAAACTTGACCATATTCAAATAAAAAAACAAATTCACTTGGTCGCATAATCATTTGATATCTATTAAGTATTTATCTCCAAACAAAAATAGTCACTCATTAAGTCATATAAAAAATACATATTCCATAATCATATAATATCCAAAAATATGGAAATGTTATCCATAAATTACCTTAATCACAATAATTATAATATAAAATAATATATAATTTTTCAAGATAATTCAAAATATATTTTTCAAATAAAATACCATTTTATACAAAAATATTTCTATTTAACGTAATCATATAAAATTCCAAAAATAATGAACTCTTCAAAAATAACATTAATAAAATAGTAACCAAATCATTTTTTAATCTATGAAAATATATGTTCAAAAAACATAATAACTAATTTGTAGAAATTAAGAATAATTACCTCAATATTAAAGATCACACTAACCCTAAAATTTTCAATACCTTTAAAATTATCTCCATAAAATGTGAAAACATTATTCCTCAAATAAAATTTTCAAAAAATAAAAAGTTAATCATAAGGGTTACATATATTCATGAATTTTTTAAAACTCAATTAATGTCTCCCAAATTACTCCCATTAAATAACACATCCAAAAAATATTTATTATTTATAATTATTATCTTTCATAATTTTATACCTACATAATAATAAAGGAATCAATATATGATGACACCTCAATATTTTAATATACATCAGAATCCAATATCTATATTTTTCCACCATATTACTCAATATTTCCTTCTTAAAATAGACAATAAAAATCACATCCTAATATTCAACAATATAAAAATAAAAGGAAAAATAAAATTTATATCGTTTATATGAAATTTATAGTTTCCTCATATTAAACTATAATGGAATTAAGAATTTCTATGATTTTTTATATATGGTCTTGATGATACCCTTGTTGATATTTACCTCAAGGAAATCAATTTTAATAATGTACATACTCCAAAAATTTAAAACCTTAAATTGATACCATGGGAAGAACGTTATTCATATTCATGGTGCAATCCAAGTTCTTCCTTTTTTTGTAGTAGTTTTTAACCTTATTACATCCATTAAAACATATAATACATCATCACATTACATTAATAAATTTATATGGGTTCCTCTTCCCATATTCATAACACATATGGCATTGAATATTTTTACCTTCATATTCTTTACCTCCTGAATTTCCATGAAAATAATTTTTATCTTGTTTTTTTCCTTAGGGTGCTGACCTAGGTTTAGGTCAATAATCATAACTAATGACATAGAGAAAAGAATAACCACAATAGTATTTTATATATCTATTATTACAATCTATTTCAATTTTAGGCAACCACCGTATTTTATATCACATAAATTCTTAATTTAGTTCATTCTAGTTCCAACTACTTACTAAAACAAAAAATAGCCAGTGTCAATATATCAAATGAAATCATAAAAAACATTCTTTTGAGGAGGATAAACACTATTAAATCCTTAAACATGTCACATTAAATTAAAATATTTTTATTTATCCAAAATAACCACAATTATACCTAACATACTAACTTTTACAGTCTTTGATTACTTTTAACATATTCTCAAATATCATCCTAAACACTAATATTATATAAACTCTTCCTTTTATAATAATTAAAAGGACAATAAATTTAAAAAAAAATAAAATGTAAATACTTAGGTATTTCATTTTAAAAATCTGGAGTATTTCAATGAATATTTTTCAATCTATGCATTAAGTCGATGTGGATTTGTTGGGCTAAGAGTGACTCAGAATGGTGATATTAAATAATATTAAATAAAAAATATGAAACACACACAGTTTTTAAGGAAATATAAAACAAATATGGAATAGTTTCTTGGATTGGAAATATGATACTTCGGTTGGGTTTGGAATGTGGGCTTTACCCTGTGTGTGATATAATGTTTTTTAATGTTGGGAGCCTGGTTGGAGGCGACCATAGGTAGTTTTTTAGAATGATGGTGGATTTTTAATTATATAATTATTAATTAATAAACCCAACCACTAGACATGTGGGATCCACGCATGGTATGGGGATAGGTGGTTAACCTCCCTTGCATGACATAACAACTATAGGAGATAAGAGATGCTTCTAGAGTCTATTTCTGATTGAGATCAATAGAGGACCATGGTGGAGTAGCTTCTAGGAATCATGTTGGACCTGATGCATCAATACTTCTCCATTAGGTAAAAAGATCTAATAGTATTATTA
This sequence comes from Viscum album, assembly GCA_963277665.1. Classification (NCBI taxonomy): domain Eukaryota; kingdom Viridiplantae; phylum Streptophyta; class Magnoliopsida; order Santalales; family Viscaceae; genus Viscum; species Viscum album. The sequence continues at coordinate 1,899,084,424 of OY728121.1, read as the reverse complement.
TTGTATCACTAAATATTCATTGTTTTATGGTTTTTTACCAACTATGACTACTATAGATCACAAAGGGGTCAATCAGTTTTAATTTGTTGAAAATTGGGTGCTTTGGGAGGATCGTAGTGATTTCTTGATAGAAAATCAAGAAATAAATAATTTTTATAATTAATGAACATTCCATGTGTCATTCACATTCATTGAATATGTTCATTGGTAATTAGATGAATTGTACTTGGGTATATGCTTTTTAGGGATTCTTGTTCATGTTTCCAAGGAAATTAGTTGTTATTTTGTGTAAGGGTACATAGTTGTGTGGAAGTATATAGCAAAACCATAGGTGTACATGGGTTGGTGGACATAGATGAGACCATGTGGAAAGGTCATGTATCAATGAAATGGGCTAGTGTGCATACAAATGGCCACATACATGGGCTTGGGCTAGGAAAAGAGGTAAAAACCATGTACTGAGGGTGCATGCTATGTGGGGTTACATGGAAATCCATGCCATGTGAGGGTAAGGACATACCTAGGTTATCTTGTAGAGAATCATTCTGTGTGACCCCATGTACATGTTGTGTACTTTCTTATAAACTAAGTACTATTAGGGGACATAACCAGTGGTCGTCCTCAAGATACATGATGTGTACCCTAGTAGGACATGTCATGTACTCCCCTTGGAGACTTCTATATCATGCATCTCTATCTACAGGACATGGATGGAGGCCCATGAGTAGCAAATCCTGAGTTGTTTTCCATATAAAATGTGATGGTGTCCAAGGTTTCGGTGTTACAGATGCTACATGAGGTGATTCTCTCAGGTCACATGTTCTTGAGATGCATAGACTAGTGTCAGGTGGGTATCCATCCTTGGTCCGTCCCTATGAGTGTAAAATGTGGCATTATATCCTGAGTATAGGATTTTGATCCCTTCTATAGTATTGGTTCAAAGAGAGTTCTTGTATCCATATTGGAATCCTTGATTTAATATATTCTATCACATCGTCTTCCCAAGGTAGTGCAGGTAGTATCAATCTGACTAGCATGCATGAGTGTTTATACCCTACTTATCAGCTTCCTTCAGTGGGGTTCATGGTATTGTTTTGTATACTATAAAATACTTAGTCATTAGTTCTCAATTAAGTTTGTGGTATCTCTCTATGGTCTTATGTGAGATACCATATATGTTTATTATGATTCAGTGACTCAGTTGGGCTCATGGGGTCCCCCATAGGTCATGGTCATCATCCCCTATATGTGGTCTATGGTATTTGGAGTTTGATATTGGATCGTGGTATCCCCCAGTGGTTTTGGGTGTGATCCCCTATCTATGATATTAGATCTCTATAATTTTAGTTGGGTTTCTGGATCCCCTCATGAGGCAGGGGTGTGATCCCTTAAATGAGTATCGAGATATGCTAGGTCTCTGTGTGAATTCCTCTATGGTGATACTTGACATTAATGTTATCCCAGTTGTATTCAAATAGATATGATAGGTATGTTTCATCAGTTTATTGATAACCAATTAGTGAGATCTCTAATATGAGTGAAATCGGGGATGCCATGACACATTGAGTGAGTACTTCCAGAGGAGAGTCCCCTTTAAAGCTTGGGTTGGATCATGTGGCTGGTTGTAGGGTTGATACAATTAGACATGGAGTTCGAGATGAGTATATATAGGATATTTTTCTATTCCATTTTGTATGTCTCATAATATATTGATGTAATAAGTGGTGGGGAGATAACTAGTCATCTATAGCCAAGGTGTGGAGATGTATATTCCTATTATCTCTCCCTTGGGTTTTCAATACCATTTGGCCATGGGTTGAGCAAACTATTTCCATTTAGTTTCTCCCTTCTGTTTTTGGGTATTTTCGTTCCTGATAGGTATTTTCACACTCACCCATTTCTGTGATATTACAAAAAATGTCATGTCTTATGCAGAAAATGAGCCTTTTGATGATTTCCAAGCAGGACCCAAAGTTGGGGGAGTATAGTGAGCCAAAAAAACTGAGCTTTGTATCAATGGTTTTAATTAATAACAACCCCCTCATACTAATCATAGTATACACTCTTAAATGTTTTGGGTGGGATTTTATTTTTTCCTTTTGTTATTTTAGTTCATTTTTTGTACATTGATTGTGAGATAGAGGTATCTGTGAATATTGGTATTAGTTATTTTAATATATCTACATTATTTCATAGAGACGGATGGGTGTGGGTGTGTGTATAGGTTCCATGGGTAATTCATTCCATGTTTATGATATTCCAAATTAGATATGGTATGCATACCCTAGCCTATAGGAGGTGATCTTGGGGTAGAATCACTCATCTTATCACTGGATATGTGGGATCTAGTGGGTCGAGTCATAATAGAGAGCTATCATACTGGTTTTTTCTATAGGAAAAGAGTTATAAGTTTTATAGCTATGTGTTGTGGTTGGGGATTTATGGAAACATTATTAGAGTGTCTCGATTTCAGATATCAGACTAATAATCTCATTGTTAGTGTGTCATCTAATGTATCCATTCACTACAACATCAATTACCACTTTATTGAATTGGTATATATAGGTATTGGTTTCAAGGAAACCTTTGTACATTCATCCTATAGAAATGGGTTGTGGTTCCCATGTACATCATGATTTATCTCCCCAAATATAATCTCTGATTGTGGTACATTGGGACTATTTCAGTATTCCTCTATGATAACATCAAATTACGATTCCCTGATGAGATGATGATGATGATCCACCTAATGATGAGGCATTAGTGTAGGGGTTTGATGACCCTCCTTCTCCAATATTAGATATAGGAAAATATATTTCTGCACCCTTCTTCAAGTTGAAGGAGAGATAATGACCCCTAAGACCCGCCTTCAATAGGCCCCGGAGTGGCAACTATAACCAAGGGTATAGAATCACACAAAATACGGAAGGAATTACCCTTTTTTATTTAGTAGGATCAAAAGATAAGATAGTAAATCCCAAACAACACCGAAAATTCATGTAAAAGTAAATCCAAAACAATTCATTCCCATATACATGTTCCAATAATAATTGATACAATGTACAAGAAAACTCCAAAGGAATATACCAAAAGAAAAGAAAAATAGTAATGTCAACGGTCCCGGCGTCTGAGATAATAGGGTCCAACAAGGTCCTCTATGTCCTTATAGAAACCTAAAATCATTTTTATATAAAAAGGTTGAGCATATAGGTATAATAAGTAGTTAAATCCCAAAGATCATGTGCACAAGTGGGGAGGAATTATAATTCCCTTTGAGAAAAGTAGATAACCAAAGAACCTAGCAATGAAACTATCTACCCAAACTCACCAAGGAACACTACCCAAATAACGGCTTTTTGGTAAAATAATAGGAATAACACATCATTGTTTGGGTACCCCTAAACACTTTCTTACTGGCTATTGAAGACATCCTACACGTCAGACCTCCCTCTCCATTCTCACTGCAGTCCCACTACCATACCCTTTTTACACACACGTGGGCTACCAGAACCACAAATCTCGCCCACAAAAAACTAGGCTACAACAACCACACATAGCCACTCCCACAGAAACCTAGTCAAGAACAACTACTACCACGCCCTATGACACTTGGTCCAGAACAACTACTGTCATGCCTGATGACAACTGGGCATAATCCAGAAGACAATTGGAAAACAACCTACCCACACACACCAGGTAAAACCCCAACAAATACGCTTCCTTAATAATCTTGGGCAATAATGGACATTAGGATGTCACATCCTTCATGAAACATCTTGGTCTACTCTGTAATGGGAGTAGAAAATGGGATAATAACCATCCACTAATAGGAGTGTTGGGAAAAAGACCCTCCTCCATGAAAAGGTGGTTTTCGGCACGATGTTCTCAACATGGGTGGGGCATGAATAAAAAGCATAAGAACTAAATTTTATATATGGGTAAGTAAGAACTCATCCCAAGATAGGGGTTCTAAAACCAGCCCATACACAAACACCATTTTTACTATTCATTAATATGAATCCCAACAACCACTACCAAGTCACAACTCATTCCTGGAAAACAAGTCCCCATTAAAACCATTACTATTTTCATATTCAAGTGATTACAATTAAATAATTCTTCACTACCAGGAAACTAACAGAAATAGCCACAAGCCAATGAAGGAAAAATTACCATTTAGAAAATTAAGCATTTAGACTTAGTTCTCATATAATGTCACAATAACAAAAAGGATCTGTGAGATCCCTCGAAGTACTAGAACCAAACCAAGCCCTAACATACAGCCTGACACTGCCCCAAAATCCACAAACTAACAAATGCACAATATGGGATCCCATTTTCATCCATGTCACCTCAAAATCATCACGAAGAACAATCATACCCATCACTAGAATAGAGAAATGGAGTTTTCAGATTTTAAACTACCCATTCATTTAGTTTCGTCTTTATGTTTGGTTAACCGGGGTGACCATACAAGGATTATTATTCATTGGGAATCCGTTTAATCAACTGAGTTTACATGATTAACCAGTACCATGTTTCGTCCATTCAATCATTGAATTATCCAGAACAATAGAGGTTCATTAGTGCACAAGGTAGGACCTCCAAAGGCCATGATTTTCCATGGACATAAGCCCATACAACTCAATACATATAAGAAAGGATAAAAGAGTACAAAAACATCCTCAAACACTCTCCATCATTCTTGGGAAACCATTTATTATCTTCGTTAAGGTGTGGTGTCATCCATCGCCAAAGGAACAACATAGTACCCACCCATCATGATTCATAGTAAAGTGATTCGAAGGAAAAACCCTACCTAGATGATCAATGATGGATGTTTTTCTCCACGGGCCAAGAACTGGGGATGTGTGACTTGCTGGGGAGGAACTCCGAGGTGTCCAAAAAGGATCAAGAAAGGCTCCAGCACTTGTGAACCACTATACTTGAGAATGGTGACTCCAAACACACCAATGAAATTAAAGGATACTAGCCAAGAAGATGAAATAATCTCGTGTGATAAATGGTTCGATCCTAGAGTTACCAGATATGAAATCTTTAACAGAATTAAAAGAGGATCGTTGTTTCTCCTTATACTTGGGCATTTGGAAATGATGGTATTAACTTCATTTAATAATTCTCATTAAAGTGGTGGCCATAATGATTGTGAGTTAATGGGTTTCAATTAATCAAAGGAAAATGTGTAACAGGGGTTGAACTGGAATGTATGGGAAAAGAGTGTGACACCAAGGAAAGGCCACACATTTTTTAATTCAAGGGTCATCTAGCTCTCGGGGGATTATAGATATTATTAATGTTATTTAAATGACTTTCAAATGGGTATTAAAACAATTATACATCAAAAGATACGTTGTGGGAGTGGAAAAAGTCGGAAATTGGAAAAACTGAAGGGTAGGACACCGTTTGGTGAGACACTATAACGGTTCCATGGTCAGGGTTCCACCGTCATGGATCCATCATCATGGTGAAACCATTTCAGTGTATGACCATGACTATATGACCACTATGGTGCCACCATTTCAGTATTTGACCATGAAGGTGCGACCGCTATGGTGCCACCATCACAACGCCACCATAAGCAGTGTCACTGTTTCGGTGTGTGACGATGATGGTGTGACCATTATATTTCAACCATCATGGTGTAATTAGTGCCACCATTATAGTGTGAAATCGTGGTCGGTTCCACCATTATGGTGCTTCCATGATTGGTTCCATCGTTAAATTTTGGGGCCATTACATTATTCACCTCTCAAAATATTATATCCCTTAATAATAAAAACTATACCCAATGAAAATATAGTGGTACGAACAGCCACATCGAAAGATACCTCTTAAGAGAAAACCTCCTCGGCATCTGGGAACACCTCTCCCTCATCTATCTTCTGAAAAAACATCGATACACTCCCACTACTCTCTCCCATGTAACAACACAAACATGTAATGTTCATACCATTAAATCAAATGGATTAGGGATTCCCTTCGTCCATGTCAAGATATTATCCTCTTTGGGTGGCACTGACTCACCCTCAAGGGTTTAACCACATCCACTTTAATGCGTCTTTATTAGGGATTAGGTTCTCGCCTCCACACAGTTAGGACCCTTCACACACATTCAGGGGAAAAGGAAAACTGTCAATCTCATATTTATCTAGGACAATCTCTTCATCATAAACAATAAGAAAAAATAACATAACAAAAATCAAAACAGCTCTCGGTACTGGGCATGCATATGTGCCTCCAATTTCTAGGTACTCTCATCGAGGCCACCATGCCTCCATAACACACAAATGAAGGGAATGGTTCATCCACGAAGCACCTTCTACTCATGACCTTTGATCATCACTCATCTCTCTACAAACGTCGGGTTGTCCTCGATATCTGGCTTCCCCTAGTCGAGGAGGTGCAAATCATCATGTAGATATAGACGAAGTTGGGACACATGGAAGACGTTGTGTACCTTCTGTAGTGGTGGTGGTAGCGCCATCTAATAAGCCACTTCGTTGACCCACTGCAACACCTCAAAGGGTCCAATGAACCTAGGAGAAAGCTTAATTCCTCTTTAAAACCTCCATTTCCCACACCTAAGGGATACAACCAATAACACGTAGTCCCTGACCTCAAACTCCATGGGTCTCCTCATATGATCCACATACGACTTTTGTTGGTCCTGAGCTGCCTTAATCCTCTCTCTTATAAGCTGAACCTTCTCCGTCGTTCTCTGCACCACCTCCTGGACAAGAATACATGCTTCTCTGACCCATGTCCAGCACACAGGTGAGCAACACGACCTCCTGTACAAGGATTCTAATGAATCCATGTCAATGGTAGAGTGATAGCTATTGTTGTAGGAAAACTCTATGAGAAAAAAGTGTCATACCCATGATCCCTCAAATTCCAAAACACATTCCCATATCATATCCTCCAATTTCTAGATGGTTCTCTCTATTTGGACATCTATCTGGGGGTGGAAAGTAGTGCAGAGGCATAGCTGGGTTCCAAAAGCATGTTGCAATCCTTTCCAAACTCGTGAGGTAAACCGTGTATACCGATTTGAGAATATGGATCTCGAAACTCCTGGAAACTGAACCAATTCTTCCAAATACATCTATGATAAAGCATCCACCACATTCAACTCCTTGATTTCTAGGAAATGATCCTATTTCGTCAGTCAGTCCTATTACAACCCTACTTTTTATTTCAAACATAAACATGATTTATTACATAAAACCTTTACTTGATACAATATGGAAGATCAAGAGGTCTAGTGTCTTTGGGGATTAGGATCATTAAATAACATCTTAAAACATGAAATACAACATCTTTATTGAAAACTTCCTATACATGACCACTCCATTCCCGCGTACTTGGCATTTCATGGGATATCCTGAGGACATGCATAAGAAAAGGGTGAGCTATAAAGACCAGTAAGGGAATAATCATGTAATAACTAGAGGAATGCAATAAATGTTTGAAAATATGCATATCAATAGATCACAAGAGAAGAATAAACATAAAATGATGATAAATCATGATAATCATAACAATGAAAATGTGGCAACAACACTTAACATGGAATTAGCATGAGCCAAGGATCATTGCACATGGAGCAAGAGTAAATCCTCATTGCACATGAAGAAAGGAGTAAAACATTGTTGAAATTGAATTATCATGAGTCAACACCCATTTCACATGACGTATCATGATACTATACTTTACCAAGTGCATTGGAGCGCTATAAGGGTGCACCCTTCTTAAACATTTCATTTCATGAAAAAGTGTTCTACGTGGGTCATATAACATGGATTCATACAACACAATCATTTATTCCATGATAAAGGAATGTGGAATCAATACATGAAACATTATAATAAATAAATATATGTACATAAAGTTGAATACCCTTGATAGATATATGGGCATGGTATTCACTACACAATGACATTGTCTTGGAAAATTGGTACAATTTCAGCAGCGTAACGGTGTGACGTAAGAATTCTTAAAAAATGGCTGATGAGAGAGAAAAGGGTTCATCATAATATGTACATGAAATAAATAGTAAGGGGGTCATATAGATACATGTCCCAACAATTGTAATGGAATTTAGATGCAGAATACAAAAGGATTACTTGGATGTAAAAGAAGAGAGAGAAATCTCTCCCAGAATTTTGGCATAGAAATGGGTGTTAATGGGTGGCATTTATTGAGAGATAAAGGGGTATCTAATAATTAAAAAATAAAGATGGAAGTATGGGGGAGGTGAGAAACCATATCCCAACATTTATAATTGAAACTAAATGTTCGTAACAACATTAAGAAAATTAGAAAAAAATGAGAAAAGAAGAAACCCCATTACATGGAAGTGTGCTACAAAGGCTTGAGAGAGGCTTGAGAGAGGCTTCTTGGGAGCTTGGGGAACCTTGGGAGGATTATAGGTAGAGTAGTGTAGATTTTGGACGAACTAAAAATTATTTTAGTGAGGAAAAATTGTCATCTTGGGTTGGTTTATATAGGAAAGGTGAGGGAATTCTTTATTATTCATAGTTGGGACACCTCACATTAAACTAATTCAAACAACAAACCAGCCCATGGATGTATCCAATAGTTCTTTCCAAAGGAGAGTGGAAATAAAATATTTTATAAGTCCAACGTCTGAACTTCTTAAAATAATGGGGTAGCTTATGCGGATGTGAGTCACACTCCCAATGAAAACAATTTAAAAAGACAAGATGTTTAATAAACCTCGAAGGGTCCATTAATGATTTGTAAAATAAATCAAACAAACCAAGAATAAAATTATTTTAATAGTATAACATATATTGAACGAAAATAATGCATATATTATTTTATCAAATCACTATTTGGTCATTATGAAGTCATAAAACACATTATATATTTAAATGGTATTTAATTTTTACCAAAAAAATTGATTGTCTCAAAAAATTATGAAAATTTCACCATTTGATAATTTCGAAATCCTGATTCCAGAAATAATATTCATTTTATCTAAATAATTTTCAAAATATGTTAATTTTCACTTTTAAAATAAAAACCGGCATTTATAAAAAATTCATTGGTTTTGACAAAAATGGCTTTCAAACCTCAAAAAAATTATAATTGCATTCATAAAATTATACAAAAATTTATATTTAATAAAAATTAATTTGATAATAATAATAATATTATATTAAAATATTATTTAATACAAAAATCCATTAATTCATCAAAATATATTTCTTATTTGAATATAATCTAAAAACACTATTTGAGCTTTAAAAACTATTTACAAGGTAGCAAAAATAACATGAAAATGTATTCATTATTATATAAAAAAATAATGTACATAACCATAGTGCTAAGGTCTCATTACATAACACCTTATAACACCCACATAAGACCAAAGAGTAAGGTGTGTGATGGTGACATACTCTTGGGGTGGCTCGGATAACATTGCTCGGGTGGTAATCTCTATCAACATCCACTTCTCTCATAGGTGGTCTTTCATGAGCTTAACCTGTTGAAGCTCGACTTGGGATTGGTCAAGTGCGAAGCCCAATGATGCCCCGTATTTTCCATGTTCTTATAAATTTTCTTCGTATGGGGCATGTCTACTGGATGTGGCCATCGCTTCCTTTGTCGAAGTAAATTGGATTCGTTAAAGCCCTATATTTGTACTAATCATGTGATCACTGTTCAATGGCTATATATGAAATGGTCACAATTCTTAACATAAAACCAAATAAGTTGACATTTTATATAAAGATTTTACAAAAAGGATACATTTAATTAAATCAATAGGGATATCCATTAATGAAAGTTTGGGTCGTTAAAATATTCCCCCATAATAAATTGCACCCTCAAATTTTCCTTTTACCACACTAAAACAAATGTGGGTAACTCTGTTTCATCACTTCCTCCGATTCCAAAATTGCTTCTTCAAGCTTTTGGTTTCATCACAACACCTTGATGATGGGAATTGTCTTATTTTGTCAAACTTTTTCTCTACAGTCTAAGATCTTCACTGGTTTCTCCTCACAAGAACGATCATCCTCTAAATATACCACCTATGAAGAGAGTACATGTGAAGGGTCTGGTATGTACTTTCTTAATATTGATACATGAAAGACATCATGTACTTTGGCCATGGTAGGTGGAAGTTCTAGTCGATTGGCCACATCCCCAACACGATCAAGAATCTCGAAGGCGCCGATGTAACTTGGACTTAACTTCCCATTCTTTATAAACCTCATGAACATCTTCCACGGAGATATTCGTAGAAAAAAACATGCCTCCAACTTTAAACATTAGGTCTCGTCAATGGTTATCTTCATAACTATTCTTTCGACTATGGCTTCTTTGATATGCTGCTGAATGGTTTTCACCTTCTCCACCATTTCATCGACCATTTCTGGTCCAAGAAGCTTACACTCACCAACCTCATCCCAAAACGTCGGTGTTCTACACCATTTCTCAAAAAGTGCTTCATATGGTGGCATTTGGATGCTCGAGTGGAAAATTTTATTATAAGAGAACTCAACCGGAGGAATATGTTGATCCCATCCTCCTATAAAGTTTATTATGCATGATCTCAACATGTCCTCATGTGTTTGGATAGTCCACTTAGATAGGCCATCAGTTTGAGGATGATAAGCCGTACAGAAGTTCAGTTTAGTATTCGGAGCATGTTGAAGACTCTTCCAAAACATAGAGGTGAATCTTGGATCTTGATCAGATACAATTGATAGTGGTACTCTATGCAGCCTTACCACTTCCCTGATATATATCTGTCCCTGTTGATCCAATGAAAAATCCTCTTGAATAGCAATGAAGTGTGGAGACATTGTTAGATGATCCACAACAACCCAGATTTCATTTTTTCCATTGGATGTCTTCAGAAGTCTGGTGAAAAAGTCCATGGTGATGTTCTCCCATTTCCATTATTGTATAGGAAAAGGTTTCATTATCCCCCTATACTTCTTTATATCTTCCTTCACTTGGTGACACACCAGACACTTTGATGTATATTCAGTGATATCCTTCTTCGTATTACCCCACCAATAATGCTCATAGATATCTCGATACATATTTTTGTTTCTTGGGTGAATAGAGAAATTTTAAATATGTGCGTCATCTAAAAGTTCCATCTTCAGCTCCAGAGTTGATGAAACAGATAGTCTTTTCCCAAATCTCACAATTCCTTCTTCATTAACATTAAACTCCAAGGATTTTCCATTTCCGATAGCTTACAATTTTTTTCTGAATTCCCACATAATCCTTTTGAGCATCCTTAATCCATTCCAAAAGAGATGGTTGAGAAATAATTTGTGAAAGGGTTTATGATTTTCCCGTCTTGATGATTCCCATGTCCATCCTCATCAAATCTATGAAGATTGGATCCTTTTCAATTCTCATAAATGATATAATTGTTGGGTCCTTTCTACTTAAAGCATCCACCACCTTGTTTACTTAAATGGGGTGTTAATTTATTGAACATTCATAGCCTTTGATTATCTCTAACCATATTCATTGGTGTATATTCAAATCGTTCTGTGTGAATATATACATGAGGATTTTGTAGTTTGTATATATTTAACACTCCTCCCCAATGAGATAATGCCGCCAAATTTTCAAAGTGAAGATCACTACTGCCAACTCGAGGTCATGTGTTGGATAGTTCTATTCATGAACATTCAATTGCCTTGAATCATAGGCAATGACTTTTTCATTTTGCATCAACACACATCCCAGGTCCTTCTTCAAAGCCTCACTAAATACCATGAAAAGTTCTCCACTTGTGGGTAAAGTGAGAATGAGTGCATTGATAAGCCTCCTTTTCAACTCCTTGAAGCTTTCTTCGCATTCATCACTCCATGCAATCTTTACTCCCTTATGAGTTATCTTGGTAAGAGGGTTGGAAAATTGTGAGAAATTACTCACAAATCATAGATAATATCTACCTATCTCCAAGATGCTATGGATATCTATTACTAATGTCGGCCTTGGCCATCCCTCAATTTAATCTATTTTGGAGGGATCCACATATATCACATTTATTATGATGATATTTCCCAAGAATGATACCTCCTTCAACCAAAACTCACACATGTTGTACTTGGCATAGAGCTTCTCCTTCTACAAGGTCTCTAGTACAGTTCTTAGATGCTCCTCATAATCCTCATAGGGTTTGGAGTATATCAGAATATCATCTATAAAGACTAAAACAAATTTTTCATGGTAATCTCTAAAGACTCTATTCATCATGTCCCTGAAGATTTCTGGAGTATTAGTGACTCCGAAAGTCATTGCTATGAATTCATAGTGCCCATATCTTTTACAAAAAGCAGTCTTGGGGATATCTTCCTTCTTCGCACTTAATTGATAATATCCTGACCGAAAATACTCCTTGGAGAAGTATTATGCTCCACGTTGCTGATCAAATAAGTCATCAATTCGTGGGAGTGGATACTTTTTCTTTATAGTGATTTTGTTGAGCTCACAATAATCGATGCAAAGGCGCATTGATCCATCATACTTCTTAACGAATAGGATCGGTGCACTAAATGGTGAAGCACCTGGGCATATAAAACCTTTATCCAGATTCTCCTGTAGTTGTTTCTTCACCTCTTCAAGCGCCACAAAAGCAATTCTATATAGTGTTTTGAATATTATAAACTCTCCTGATATAAGTTCAATTGAGAATTCAATAACTCTCCAGGGAGGGAGATGAGGAAATCCCTCAGGAAACACTTTAGAGAATTCCCTCACAATAGGCATGTCTTCAAGGATGGTTGCTTCCTTGGACTCCATAATATGAGCCAGATATGCATGCTCATAGGGTAGTAATATACATGCTTGAGATGATGTAGCTAAAGAAGATTCACCTTCCTCCTTGTACTTGTAATGAATCGGGGGTCGATTCTTGGCATGTAGAGTGATTTTCCTCTCACAGAAATTTATTTTGGCACTATATGAGGAAATCCAATCCATGCGAAGAATTGCATAAAATTACACTAGAGGGAGTATGACGAGGCTTTCTGGGAAGTTAAATCCACATATATTAACAAGGGAGGAGTTATATTCATGGGATGCAATTATCTCCCCACTTTCAATACTGACTGACATCTTCACCTCCATGATTTTTGGTGCTGATGGTATTGTTCTAGAAAACATTAGAGATATAAAAGAATGTGTATATCTGGAATCAAAAAGTACGTTCACTATTCTTTAATTAATAACTAGAGTACCTATCACCACTTCATTGTTGGGGTTCACTTCAACAGTAGTGATGGAAAAAGCTCTCCCTTTCTTCCTTGGATCTTGTTGGTTTCCTATGAAATCTCTTGGATTAGGGACCTGATTTTCAAGATGCCTTGGTTGTTTGCAGTTGTAGAAATGAATCATGTGTTGAGGTTCAAATAGAGCATTCTCTCCTCTGTCGCAGTTGTGGGTCATTTTTTATGACAGTTAATAGCCAAATTCCCTTCTCTTCCACACCTAAAGCATTTTCTTGTACCCTTCAGGAAATTTCTGTGGTGCCTCTTTCTGCACCTTTGGCAAGTGGGGTGCTGGATCTTCTTAACACCATTGGATTTATCCATCGGACCACCAGAATTTATGTCCACCATACGCTTTTTATCCCCATGATACCCTTGATATTCAATTATCTCCATTTCTACCTTGAGGGAACATCAGATAATTTAATCATAGCTGTCGAAGTCATGGATTTTTAGTTATTTCCACTGGCTAGTTTGCAGCCCACCAAAGAAGTGGTCAGCCTTGTATTCAGGGGTAACAACAAAGCCAAAAGCGTATCATTCAAGAAGTGTGAAGTTTTCTTTGTATGCTCCAACATATTAGTCTTTTTTTTTCTTGAGGGAAAGTAAGTCCCTTTCCATCTTAATCTGGAGTGTGCGCGGAAAATATGTATCGAAAAACATCTTCTGGAAATCCTTCCATTCTAACACCTCGATCTCTTCCTCAGGCTTCGTATTTTTTATCAAAATCCATCATTGATCATCTTGACCGTCCATATGATAAGAATCCATGAGAACCTTCTCTTTTTCATAACATTTAAGGATGGAGAAGATCTTTTCAATAGAGTTGATCCATTGTTCAGTTATTGAGGAATCAGATGATCCATTAAAAGTAGGAGACCTTTGTCTCATTAAACACTTGATAGCGACTTGTTCTTTTTAAGGGGGGTTGAACGTTCCTCTTGGCCCATGTTTCTATTAAAATATTGAGTTATCTGAGATAGATGCGTGACAAAGTTTGTGATTCCTGCTCTCATTGGATTGGGCATCTTATTAGTATAGTCACCACATTGATCTTCACATCGGTTGTTAGCCCGAGTCCTCCTATTACCGACCATTGGCTGAATAAAAGGAAAGTTAGGGGTAACACATATAAGGGTAAAATAAGGAAAAAACTGATGACTTATAAATAACTATTATTTCTTTAACATATGAATCTACTGGCTTCAGTATATGTTATCCATGATCTACTTTCTAAAATATATTCTTGAGGCATTTTTTTGTCCCTTAATAATGGTTCATACTAAGTATGTGAATTTACCAAAGCATATCCCCCAGGAATGTCATAACCAAGAGTGCAGCAATGCCAGTTTTCGTGTACCAGTTCCCATTCTAGTCTAGCTCAAAGAGCTATTTTTGGGTTTTACCCCTGGGATACATCTGTGCCAGCTCTGCCTCTACGTGCTCGTATCCATACAGGGATGTATTTTATTGATAAAACAGTTACTCAATACCCATAAAAACATAGGGATGTTTTAATTATACTTATTCTTTTCTCTAAGGCTTTACTAGGATTTTCTAATCCTAATCCAAAAAATAACTAAACCTATCCTCGGATACCAGCTTTGACAACCCTTCTTTTTATTTCAAACTTAAACATGATTTATTACATAAAACCTCCACTTGATACAACATGGAATATCGAGAGTTCTACTGTGTTTGGGGCTTAGGATCATTACATAACAACTTAAAACATGAAATAAAACATCTTTATTGAGAACTTCTTTTACATGACAACTACATTCCCTCGTACTTAACATTGCATGGGATAACCTAAGGAAATTCATAAGAAAATGATGATCTATAAAGTCTAGTAAGGGAATAATAATGGAATAACATGAGGAATAAAATACATGTTAGAAAATAGGAATATAAATAGATCATAATATAAGCATAAGCATAAATTCATTATAAATCATGATAATCATAACATGGAAATGTGGCAACAACACTGAACATGGAATTAGCAAGAGCCAAGGCTCATTGCACATGGAGCTTGAGTAAATACTCATTGCACATGAAGCACAAGTAAAACCACATTAAACATTAATTATCTTGAGTAAAAACTAATTGAACATGACGTATCATGATACTATACTTTACCCAATGCATTGGAGCACTATAAGGGTGCACCCTTCTTAAACATTTCATTTGATGCATAAGTGTGCCACATGGATCATATAACATGGATTCATACAACGTCATCATTTATTCCAAGAAAATGGAATGTGGAATTCATACATGAAACTTTATAATAAATAAGAAAATTCTCATAATGTTGAATACCCTTGATAGATATATAGGCATGGTATTCACTACACAATGAAATTGTCTTGGAAAATCGGTGCAATTTCAGTAGCGTCACGACGTGACGTAAGAATTCATAAAAAAATGGTTGATGAGAGAGAACGGGGTGTCTCATCATATGTACATGAAATGAAAAATAAGGGGCTCATATAGAAACATGTCCCAACAATTTTAATGTAATTTAGATGCACAATACAAAAGGATTACTTGGATGTAAAAGAATAGAGAGAAATCCCTCACAAAATTTCGACATAATAATGGGTGTACATGGGAGGAAATTATTGGGAGGGAAAGGGGTATCTAATAATTAAAACATAAATAGAGTAGTATGGGGTAGGTGAGAAACCATACCCCAACATTTATAATTGAAATTAAAAGGGCATAACAACATTAAGAAAATTGGACAAAAATTTGAAAAGAAGAAAAAACCTTACTTTGATGTGTGCTTCCAAAAGCTTGAGAGAGGCTTGATAGAGGCTTCTTGGGAGCTTGGGGAACCTTGGGAGGATTCTAGGGAGAGTAGGGCAGAAGTTTGAAGAACTCCAAAGGCTTTTAGTGAGTAGAAAGTGGGAGCTTGGGTGGTTTTATATAGGAAAGGTGAGGGAATTCATTATTATTTAGGGTTGGGGCACCTCAAATTAAACTAATTCAAACCAAAAACAAGGCCTTGGTTTTTTCTCGTGGTGCATGAAAAATAGTAGTGGAAAAATATTATATAAGGCCAAAATACGAAACTCTTAAAATAATGGGGTTTCTTGTGTGGAGGTGAGTCAAACTCCCAAGGAAAATGATTTAAAAAGACAAGATGTTTAATAAGCCTTGAAGGGTCCATTATTGCTTTGTAAAATAAGTCAAACAAACCCAAAATCACATTATTTTAAGGGTAAAACATATATTGGACCAAAATAAGGCTTATAGTATTTTATTACATCACTATTGGGTCATTATGATGTTATAAAACACATTATATATTTAAACGGTATTTAATTTTCCCCCAAAAATTTGACTATCTCAGAAAATTATGAAAAATTCACCATTTGATAATTTCGACATCCTGATTCAAGAAATAATATTGATTTTATCTAAGTAATTTTTTAAATATGTTAATTTTCACTTTTAAAATAAAAAACGACATTTATAAAAAATTCATGGGTTTTGACAAAAATGGCATTCAAACCATAATAAAAATTAATATTGTTTTCAAAAAATTATATGATAATTTATATTTAATAAAAATTAATTTAATAATAATAATAATAATCTATTAAAATATTATTTAATACAAAAATCCACTAACTCATTAAAATATATTTCTTAGTTTATGATTAACTAAAAACACTATTTGAGCTTTAAAAACTATTTACAAGGTAACAAAAATAACATAAAAATTTATTCATTATTATATAAAAAAATAATGTACATAACCATAGTGCTATAGTCTTATTATATAACCCCTTATAACACCTGCATAAGACCAAAGTGTAAGGTGTGCTATGGTGACAGACTCTTGGGGTGGGTCGGATAACATTTCTCAGGTGGTAATCTATATCAACTTCCACTTCTCTCGTAGGTAGTCTCGCTTGAGCTTAACCTATTGAAGCTCGGCTTGGACTTGGTGAAGAGCGAAGCCCAATTACACCACATCTTTTCCGAGTTCTGACAAATGGGCTTCATATGGGGCACGTCTACTGAATGAGGTCATTGCTTCCTTTGTCTGAGTAAATTTTATTTGTTAAAACCCTTTATTTATATTAATCATGTGATCATTGTTCAATTTATATATTAGAAAAGGTCACAATTCTTAACATTAAACCAAAGAATTTGACATTTTATATAAAAAGTTTACATAAAGAGACATATAATTAGATGAAGAGGGATTTACATTAATCAAATTTTGGGTCATTACAGTTCCACCACAACCTAGATAGCATCTCAACCCCCTTGAACTCTGGGTAGTCTCGTGAAGAAATTCTTTGAGATGTTGTCCCACTTCCACTCGGGGACATCTAAATGTTGTAACATGCCTCCTTGGACATGGTGTTCAGCCTTCACCTTCTAACACACGAGGCACTTTTCTACAAACTCTTCCACTGCCCACTTCACCCCAGGACACCAAAATTGGCCCCTCAAGCCCTTGCACATCTTGGAAACTCTTTGGTGTACAGCCAAGGGTGAGTTGTGGAACTCACCAAGAACTCTCTTGTGCATTTCCACTAATAAAAAAACATTCCATGAAATAGCATCTGATTCTACCTCTTCTTCAAACCATCCACCTAGAGTATCACTCTAGCTAACACGATCACACATAACTTCATCCTCTAAGTCCCCCGCACTGAGAATCCACCACCATCTATAATAGAGAGGATTGCACTATCATCTAGTATAATCATCCTCTATCATCCTCTACCCTTGCAGCCATGTAATGGGAATCCATCTCTTCTATCGCCTTCCAAGAATCCACTGTTTCTCCAACAATATCCTTCTGTGGCTTTTTTATCAAGTCATCGGTCACCAAGTTCCCCTTTCCTGAGGTGTAGGAAATTTTGAAGTCGTATTCCTGAATAAACTACATCAAACTCTACTGCTAAAAGTTCATTTCCCATTGAGAAAAGATATACCTCAAGCACTTGTGATCCATGAAGACCATGAAGTGACCCCCTCATGAGGTAATTCCTTCATAACATTAGTGAGAACATGAACACTGTAGGTTCAAGATCATGGGTGTCATTGTTACGCTCTTGGGGACGCAACTGCCTAGACCCCAAAGAGTTCACACCCCACTATTGCAACAACACACACCCCAATCTTTGGTATGAAGCATCACAGAACACCTCTAATGTCACCCCTTTCTTATAGAAACTTCATTACTAGGGCACTAACCAGAATCCCATTTAGATAAATGAAGGTTTACTGGCACTTCCAACTCCAAATAAATGTCTTGTCAATCTTGGTGAAGGTTGTCAATGGTGTTACAACTTGGGAGAAGTTGGTCACAAATCACTTGTAGTAACCTACTGGATCTAGGAAACAACAAACCTCTTCCACATTATTGGGTGCTTCTCAATAAAAAACCAGTTTGACCTTTAATGGGTATTTTTCAATTCTATGCTCGGACACCACGTGCCCAAGTAAGTTCATTTCTCATGACCAGAACATGCACTAGGAAGACATCCTGTAGAGATGGTGCTATCGGAGGACCTCTAAAATCATCCTCAGATGCTCGGCGTGATCCTCATCTAATCTTGTGTAGATATGGATGTCATCAATAAAAATTACTATGAACTGATCCAGATATTCCAATAAGACAGAGTTCATGATCCCCATGAAGACGGCCGGTGCGTTTGTAACGCTGAACGGCATGACCATGATTTCAAAATGCACATATATGCACTTGATGAAAGTATTCAAGTTGTCACCCTCCTTCAGCTTCAACTAGTGATATTCTGAACTCAGGCCGATCTTGGAGAACCATCCCATCCACTTCAACTAATTAAAAAGGTCTTCAATCCTCGGGAGGGGGTAACTCTTCTTGGCCATCTCCTGGTTCAGACTTTGGAAGGAAATACACATTTAGAGACAACCATATGACTTCTTTGTGAACAAGACTTGATCACCCTAGGGTGACGTTCTTGGTTGAATAATACCCTTCTTCCTCAGATCATCAATCTGAATTCGTAACTCCCACAACTCAGAAGGCATCGTTCAATATAAAGCCATCGAAATCAAATGGGCACCAGGTTTCAAGTCTATCCCAAACTCAACATCACATCGAGGGGGTAGAGTCACCACCACTCCAGGAAGAAGTGTAGGAACTCAGTGATGATCCCCGATACATCCACCGTCTCTATATATGTTGACTCCATAGATAGATCATCTAACAAAGAAAAAAGGGGCTCCACTCATTGATTTTCTTCCTAGAAACCCCTCCCACCGACGAATGTCACAAGTTGTCCACCCATATTCGAAAACATGGCCCTTTTTAGGAAGCATTTGATAACAGCACACACAGATAAACGCCCGTTGATGCCTATAATGACATCATACAACTTCATCTATAGCTAAAGAAGGTTCCAAATAGACTGATGTGGTCCGAACATTTGTCTATATCCCCAACAAATATGATAAAATCTGGTCTAGCCTCTAACTGGCATACCTCGAATGACTATGGCACCCCTAGAACTGTTGTTTCTACGGTGTGAAACTACCCAAAAACTAGTTTGTATGCCCCTTATCTGGCGGCCGCCTCCCCGACCACTCCCTGGTTGAGGTCCCTAAAAAGAACCCAAAGGATAGACTCCTCTTCCACCATCATCTCTTGGAGTAGAGGGAGATCTATTTCCTTGTTATTGCTGCTGAAAGGGAAAAGCTGAAACTGTGGCTGCTAAGGAGGGCACTGAACCTATCCACCCACCTGTACAAAAACTGGTCTGGGAACTGATTCTAAATGTTCCCACGACATCTACAGATGAATCATCTCAATCCTTGGCCCACAAGGAAGGGGTGATGACGGGGAGATCGAAACTTGAGCAGTTCGGTCTTGCTCCCCATTGGCCGAAACCTAGAAGGACCTGATGCTGGAGGCCTTCTGCTAACACCCTTCCCCTTTGACGAGCCCAACTGGATCCCTTCTCATGATAAACCTCATAGTGTGTGCATCATCTCCACCACTTCAGCCTTCTTTTATACCTCCAAGTACATCGGTTGAGGGAAGTGAGTAACAACATACTGAAGAGAAGGTCAGAGTGCCTCCTCGAAACATCACGCCCGAGACTCCTCATTCGGAAAGTGGTCCAGATCAAAACAATGGAGATCCTTAAAAGTGATCCCCAGCACTCTCACTAACCTAATCCCCTATTGAAGGGATAGTAGCTCCTAAATGTTCTCCGTCTTCATCATGGAAGAGAGGAATTCCGCCCGGAACTCGCTCTCAAAGTTAGTCCATGAAACCTCATCCTCCCTCTTCTCCCCAAGATAGAGCATGCAGCACTGAAATGAAACCCCTAAAATATGGATTACAACTAGAGGAACCCAGTACCCTTTCAGAACCTTAATAAAGAATAAATCTATCACTTACTCCTTTATATATCCCTTTGTCTCCATGTCCGAGATACTGCCCACGTACTTCTAGAGGTTCTTTCAATGAAAGGCACATAGAATATTCTACCACTGGTCTTCCTCCTCCTCTCGATCAGACTTTTGATGATCAGATAAATCATCCTCCTAGGCCTCTATCACCCACACTACTCATGCTTGTCGTCCGGGTGTCGTAGCAGCAAGGTTAATAAGGAATTCCTATGTCCATGTACTATAGAAGATTAAATTTAAATTTTGATTAAATTTTTATTTATTTTAAATCCCAAAAGTAACCAAGTCACATAAGAAAACAAGTCATTATGATGTGTGTGTATTTCCTAGGGTCTCTACCCTGCAATCGGTGTAGCCTTACATGGTCATTCAGTAGATCTAGAGTCCTTGCATCAAATCACAGGGGGCCCTAAAATCCCGTTTCGTTGTCAGTATTCCCAGGCCTATTTCACAGGCTAAGATTTCCAAACACTATTTCCCTACCATCCCATGAAAACCACACTATTACTAGCTCTGAACTCCATCATATCTCTTAACCTTGCCTTTGATACCATTCTGTCACAACCCGCATTCACCAAGATGAGGGAAGGGACAATAGATTCCCAGACACTTCCTTCCTCCTGTTGAAAGAGATATAATGACCCCCAAGACCCACCATAAATAGGCCCTAGAGTGGAAACTAGAAAAAATGTATATAATCATACATAATGTGGATGGAATTAACCTTTTATTTATTTAGTAGGATCAAGAGATAAGATAGTAAATTCCAATCAACACCAAAACTAGAAGTCAAAGTAAATCCAAAAACAATTCATTCACATATGAATGTTCTAATAATAAGTGGTACAATGTACAAGAAAAATACAACAGGAAGTACCAAAAGAAAAGAAAAACAACAACATCAACGGTCCTGGTATCCAAGCTAATATAGTCCAGAACGATCCTTGATGTCCTCCTGGAAACCTGAAAATAGTTTTATATACGTTGTGTGAGCATACATGTATACTCATTAGGGAAAATCAAAAGCTCTCGTGCACATGTAAGGAGGAATTCTAATGCCCCGTGAGAAAAAGAGATAACCAAAGCACTTAGAAAGGAAACTATCCACCCAACCTCACCCAGGAACACTCCCCAAATAACACAAGTTAGGTACACTAATTGTAATAATACAACAATGTTTGGGTACTGCGCACCACTCTCCCACTGGTTATTGGAGACATCCTACACGTCAGACCTCCCCCACCATTCTCACTGTAGTCTCACTACCATACCCCACCAGCACACACCTGGGATACCACAACCACACATCCCACCACGAAAACACCGGGACTACTACAACCACATGAAACCATCCTCACAGACACCTGGTCCAGAACAACTACCGCCACGCCCGACAACACCTAGGCCCGAACAACTACTACCATGCCCAAAGGCACCTCGGCCTCATCCCGAAGACACTTGAGAAAAAACCTTCCTGCACACACCTAGGAAAACCACCACAACTACCATTCCCAAAATAATCATTGGCTATTATGGACCTCATGCCATAACTTCTTACCCTAAATGTCTTGGGTTACTTGGTACATGGAGTAGAAAAGGATCTTATAACTATCCACTCATAAGAGTGTTGGGAAAAACACCCTCTCCCATGAAATGGGGGTGTTCGACATGAAGTACTCAACATGGTTGGGGATCAAATAAGAAACATAGGAAATGAATTGTACATATAGCTAAACTAGCACTCATTCCAACCTATGGGTTCCAAAACCATCCAATACACAAACACCCTTGTTAATATACATTCATAATAAGCACAATATCCACAACTAAGCCACAACTCATTTCTAGAAAACAATTCCCCATTTAACCCATTCATGATTTCATATTCAAGAGATTCTATTTAATTAAATCATCACTACCATGAAACTAATATTCCTACCCACAAGCCAATGAAGGAAAATCAACCAAGAAACAAATTAAGCTTTCAGACCTGGTTCACTTGTAATGTCACAACAAAAAAATGGTTATGTCTGATCCCTCAATGTATTAGATCCAATAAAAGCCCCAATATATACCGTCACACAGCCCCAAAATCCACAAACTAACTACTGTACAACTAGGGATCCCATCCCCATTAATGTCATCTAACAAGCATCAAGCAGAACAATGATACACATCACCAGAACAGAGCAAGGGAGTTTTCAGTTTTTAAACTCACCATTCATTTAATTTCGTCTTTCAATTTGGTTATCCAGGGTCAACATATGTGGATTATTTTTAATTGGGAATTTATTTAATCAACTATGTTTACGTGATTTACCAGTTCCATTTTATATCCATTAAATTAGCAAATTATAAAAAAATAGACTTTCATTAGGGAGAATGAATGGACCACCAACGACCATGATATTCAGCATACATAATCCCATACTATTCACAACATATAATAAAGGGAAGAAGAGTACAAAAACATCATCAAACACACCCCATAATTCTTTGTAAACCATTTTTTATCATTTTTAATGTGTGGTTTCATCCATCCCCAAAGGAACATCATCGTATCCACCCCTTATGATACACAGTAAATAAGGATGAAGGAAAAAACCAAACTTGATTAATAATGATTTAAGTTATTCTCTATGCACTAAGAATTGAGGATGCACGACTTGCCGGGGAGGAACTCTGAGGACTCCAAGAGTGAGCAGGAAAGGCACCACCACAGGCGAACCACTAGCCTTGGGAAGCGGGACTCCAAACACACGAAGGAAAGGAAGTTAGACTAACTAAGAAGAAGAAAGAATCTCTTGTGATAAAAGGTGAGATCCTGGAGTTATGGGATATGAAATCATGACAGGATTTAAAGGTAGATCGTGGTTTCTCAATCCAGTTGGGTGGTTACACATGATGGAATTAATTTTCATTTTATAATTCTTATCAAATATGTGCCCATAACGACATTGAGTAAAAGGGTTTCCTTTAATTAGAGGAAAATGTATAATTGGGGTGGAACTAGATGGTATGGGAAAAGGGTGTGACACTGAGGAAAAGCCGGACGATCTTGTAAGTCAAGGGTCATCCGGATCTTAGGGGATTTTAGATATAATTTACGGTCTTGAAATGTCTTTGAAGGGGTTATTAAAGCAGTTGTACATCAAAAGATACGTTTTGGGTGAAGAAAAAGTTGGAAAATAGAAAAAGGAAGGGTGAGACACCATTTGGTGAGACACCGTAATGGTGTCATGGTCACAGTTCCACTGTCACGGTGCCATCTTCATGGTGACACCATTTCAGTTTGTGACCATGATGGTATGACCGCTACGGTTCCACCATCATGGTGCCAACATTGTTGTGTGTGACCATGATGGTGTGACCGTTATGGTGCCATCTCCACATTTCCATTGTAAGTGGTCCGACCGTTATAGTGCCACCATATGAAGTGACACTATTTTAGTGTGAGACTGGGATTGTGCTACCGTTATAGTGCCATCGTTAATGTGCCACCATCTTGGTGCCACTGTAATTGTGCCACCCATTCGGTGGAACAACATAAGTGGTTCCACCATTCTGGTGTGCAACTTTTACTGGTGCCACTTTTCCGATGTGCGACCACGAACAGTTCCACCATTACGTTGTTTCCATGACCAATGCCACAATTCACTATCTGGGACAATACAAGGGGTATACACCAGAGGCAATACCTATGGGAGTTATTCTATTCATGACACCACCTATTAAAAAGAATGTTTCACCAATAGTACTAGCCATGGTTGCGCATTGTCCTAGTTCACTCTAGGAGTTATAGAGGAAGATACCTCTATTTTGTTTTTGAAAATATGGACCCACATGGAGATGAGGACTTCTTTGATGTATTCATGCATGCTTTACACCTTGTGTGGACACATTCAGAGATCCATGGAGAGGTATTAGATGTTGGGGACCCGAAACTAGGTTGAGTTGACACATAATTGGATATATTTTTACCAAAAATTTAGGGAAGAGCCTTACCCATTTATGTTGTGAGAGGTGTGTATCGAGGATCATCTATAACTTTAGTAGTGTACAACGATCATGGTTGAGTATTTTTTGATGTTCATTGAACTCTCAACATAAATTATGGATATGGGTTGAGATCATTTTTTTCATTGATAAATATTTGATAAGGGATTACACTAAGATATTATGGATTTTGTGATACCTATTTGATATCCAACTTATGATGGGGTGATTGAGTAGGATTTGGTAGCGAATATATTTATTGATGAGAAGACACCGACTAGTGGTGTTGGGAACACAGGAAGTGGGACCTTATTAGATGGAAACCTATGATAGGTTCAAGGATCAAGGTGTGTGAGATGCTTCAAGAGACGATTATAGGATATAAATTCCATGTCTCAAGGCTCACAGACTAGATCTACTCAGCCATGCGAGAGGAGGTTTTTCACTTTTAAAATATGGGGACATCTCATGTAAGGTTATTTGATTATCTATTTCATTGATAGGTAGATGGTAAATTGTACTCCTAGATGAGAAAACATAGAGAAAAGGTAGTTTTCATGATTGTGTAAGTTGAGGAGGTGTGAGGAGAGTAGTGGTGTGTGGAATCTGGTTCGACATGTGGCCACCACCACCCCTAGGTATTCCATGTCAATATTAGGGAGTTTCAGGATAGGGGTGAGAACAACTACATATAGTATATTTCTAGGACCCGTAGGCTCTGAGGGTTTTTAGAGGTATGATATATGTCCATTAAATATTTTTTGTAGTATTTATAGAAAAGTTTTCATCCTACCATATCCTTTACACTTCTCTCTTGAAGATTTTCTGGGATGAGGTGTGGCATTGATAGAACCCTATGATATTGATGTTTTCCATGGATTCTATGTAACAAGAATTAGAAATTATTTCCCTAGAATGATTCATTCTTATGACATGATGAAAACAATGGGGGTGACTTGTTGCCACCCCAAAAAGATAGTTTCAAGGAGTAGTGGATGAGTTCCTTTGACTTGTTTGTTAATGGTAGTTTGGTGTAATAAGTTGTTAGAGTATGAACTAAATTATGTTAGATAGGTGGGAAAGTGAAAGGATAAGACTAAGTAAGAAGGGGATTCTATGATGGCTTTTCAAGTATGGTTCAAGGTATGAAATTTCCCTTAACTTCCCGGGATACAATTTTATCACATCATCATGAGCCACATTCCCCTGAGTGAATATCATGTTCGAGGCCTATGGATACCAATGGACCCTTTAGATCAGTCCTTCTGTTTGAAGTTCCTATAGAAATTTTTAGTGGTTATAAAATTCTATCAATAGTGTGACCAATCTGTGGGATGGGATAGCCTTGAATAGAATATTTCCATAGTGTTAGAGAGATCCTACAATGTTTTCATCTTTTTGGATTGGTTGCCTACCATCTATGATTAGATGGTTACCACCAGTGGGTGTGATAGTGTTTCCATATTATGGGAGGGATTTTTCCTCTATTGATGAGGAGATTTCCATGGATGATCAGGATATCCTCATGTAATGTTGAATAAAACATTCATTTTATTAGTTTGATATTATGACTTTTGGATTAGAGGATATTATGTGCTTTTAGGTTCTTATAGTAGTATTAAATAATGAGGATGTCTTCCTAAGTAAATGATGATATTTCCTCCCCAAAGTGAGTTATAATCCTATATAAACTACAACCATGGGACATCCCTAATATTACATACAGAATATTCAATGGCTCTCATTTATCTTCATAAGTTAGAGGTGCAGTTGGAGTTTTTCAGATGAAGGGCTTTGAAAGACCTGATGTGTTCACTTGGAAATATGTATGTTTTTCTCTTGGGAGGAGTATTAGGGAAAGTAGGACTAGATCCCTCAACAATATTTTGATCATTTCATGGTATAATTATTTAGTACCATTGTGTTTTAGGAATTAGAGTTGAACATGGGACACTTGAGTTTGTGTCTAGACATGATTTGATAGTACATGATTTATGGGGAGATCTAACAGAGTTAGTTATATATTCAAAAGGCCCAATTCTTGTTATTTGTATTATATGACATTTTATTGATAGTGGAACTACCATAGATTTATTATATGTTTAATTAAGAGCCACCTCAGGGCTTTTCCATTGATATATATTCTCATAGTGAGGTTTTCTATCCCATTTTGTTGATAAAATTAATGGAAAAATTGGCCACATTTCTTTTTACCCTTTTAGGTTGAGTAGTGTTGTATGTCTCCATTGAATGGTTGATTTCTCTTCCATTTTCTTGGAGGAAAGGTAGGAACAACATGGGAATATAGTTTTAATGTTCCCATGTGAACGAATATCTATTGGAATTGTTCTCGATGTATTATCTGAAGGTGGAGAGTATGTTTACCTTTGAAGGTTAGCGATGACATTAGTCACACAATAATATGTGGTAAAAAAGATGCTTTTCCCTCATTAGTACATGAATGAAAGGGGTGGTTCTAACCATATCCAACGACATCATGTGTGGTGGCCAGGGATTTGATGTCTGTTTTCTGAGTTAGCTCTTGGTCATTCTTTTACTAGTAGATAAAGACCAATGTGACAATATGATATAGGAAATGGTGTGAAAACTATGGTTTTTGTGATGGGGTTCCACTATCAGTGAGATAACACAACACTATCAAAGTGATTGTAGACAAGTTCACTAGGTTTTCTCACTTCCTTCCCATCTATGGGAAGATTCTAGTAGAGATCTTGGTATTCCTAGTTGTGCATGAGGCTTTTTGGGGATCCATTTTGGTTGGTATTAGTGTTTCTTACCCATGTATAGGTTTTTTCAGGTTTATTCAAGGACATGTTAAATCCATACATGTCACTATTTCACTAGTAGAAGAAAGTGGGAGATGGAATTTATAACCCATTCCTCCAGTTGTTTCATGGGTTAGTTATGTGTCATACATCTACAACTTATGGCCAAAACATTACCAGGTTCTTGGTGTTTCTGTACTTTACATTGTTGAGGAGATGTGTGAATTATTTTTTGTAAGATGTAAACCATGGTGAGATGGAAATTTAGTGTGGAGTTTCCTTTTTTACATTCCTAATGATGATATAGATCTTTTCAGAGATGACCCTTTGAGATCATGTTGTTCAAGTGAGTGTTTGATCAATGGTAGCACATGGGCCCTCTGAAGATATCCTATGTGTGGGAGATGTAGTTGGGGGATTATATTTTCCCAATTAAGTGCACGATTTCACTTTTCAGGATGAAAACACATAAACTTATAGAGTGTTTAGTGACCTAGTATTTTTCCATGTATGACTTTGGAATATTTTGAGCAATATTTTGAAACATAGAGGTTGAGTAAGTGTGGAATTTTGGGTCTCAAGGATCCTTAGAGAAGTGATATTATAAATTATAATCTATATAATATCACATATCCATGGTTTTCCCTAAAATATTGAATAACTATTAAAAAATTATCTGATAATAAATATGAAAAAACATTTGTGTTTGGAATGTGGGTTTTACCCTAGGAGAAATATAATGTTTGTTAGCAATTTGTTCCTGAATAGATGTGACAGTTGTTGGTGTTTTAAATGTTAGATGATTATTAATTAAAAAAAATTAATTAATAAACTTAACACCTCCCCCAAATGGGTTTCCATGAATTGTAGAGATAGAGGATTATTTACTCCCATTCATGATGAATAACCCAAGGGAGAGAAGAGACACCACATGTCTCTATTCTAAACATAGATTGACACTAGGTCGAGGTGCATCATCTTTTTTTGCATCGTGTCAAACACATGGAATTGGTGTTTCTCCACGATGTAGGACTTATTAGTCTTACATTACAATAACAATATATTAATTTTCATAAGATTTAGATCCATATTATGACTGCACGATATCCCCTAGGGGTTGATCTATGGGAATTTTGTGGAAATTGGTATTTATGGAGGATCATAGTGATTTTTGGTTCATAAATCCCAATAATAATATGTGTAGTGATGGAGCACATGTTGTGTGTTCTGCTTGTTTTTGTAAGATGTTATTTGGGAACTAAATTTTGTGGACTAGGGGTACATTATATGTAGTGAGGCTTAGAAGGGTTCATGAATTAATGGGAAGGAACACTGTATAAATGGACACAGACATGTGGAAGTACATGTCCAAGCCCCAGGTGTATACGGGATGGAGGGAATGAATAGATACATGGTTGTGGTTCATGGTACATGGGTATATGATCATGTACATAAGCATGGACAAGGACATCATATATAGATAATCTAAGCAGTATACACTATGTACCGAGGGAACTCTCCATGAAGGGAGACATGGAATTTAAGGTTATGTATGTGAGTGGACACACCTAAGTAATCAGGTGGTGTTATATGGTTTCTAACCCAATGTACACGATGTGTAAAATCTTATAAACTGTGTACCATGAGTGTAAACAGTCACGAGCGGGCCTCGAGAGATGTGTTTGTACCCTAGGAGGACATGTTCAGTACTCCCCTTGATGTATTCCCCCACATACATCCCCATCTTCCGAAATCAACTGGAGGTCCACAAGTATACATTCCTAAGTGGTCTTAAAAATTTAATAAGATGGTTTTCATGGTTTTGGTTTTAGTTATGTGAGATTAGGATATTTAAGAAGGAAAATTCTTATAGTGACACATTGACCCACACCAGGTTGGTGTGCTTCCTAGGTTCTTCCCTCTAAGGGTAAAATGTTGAATTACATCCTAATAATGGGATTATGATCCCATGTACATGATATATTGAGATAAAGTTCATGTAGCACTTTGGGAATCCTTGAGGAAGGATCCTATATCACATTTTCTTCCCCTGGTGGGGTTTGTGGTATTTGTGTGACATGAATGTAGGGGAATTGATACCTTACATAGAAGTTTGTTCCTATCATGTCCATAGAATCATCATGTATAATATCAACAATATAGTGTGTAGTAATAGAGTGGGTTTTTGGTCTATCATAGTGATACTGTGCTTGATCCACTGTCTTTTTATCATGATTATGAGACTTGGTATGGTTCATAGTTCCCCTAGTAGTCCTAGGCTTGATCCCTTATCTGATCCCTTTAATCTAGGGAGTTCCAAATTATGTTCATGGTGTCCCATAGTAATTATGGGTGTGATCCCTTGTCTATGATTTAATATATTCTATGTTCTTTTAGGAATCATATAGTATCCTATGAGATATGGGTGTGATGGAATACCTGATTATGGATATCCATGTGTTCCCAACAAGAATTTCCCTATTGTGATAAAAGATAAGAATTATATATTAGATCCATTCCATCATGGATTGATTGTATGTTCTATTATCTAGTTATACTTGACAAATGTTATATCTCTAATAAGTTTCATAGGGGATGGTATAGATCATGAAGTGACAATACATAGATGAGAATTATGTTTGATCTTCAAGTCAGATCACATGGTTGGGTGTATGTTTGATACCATGAGACATGGAGTCTATGATGAGTATATCTGTGTTATTATGGGATTAATTTTATTTTGACTCATAATTTATTGAAATAGAAGGTGGTTATAAGTTTACCAGTAATGTATTTCTGAGCTGTAGATATAGAGATTTCTATTCTCCCCCACTTGGGATTTCAATACCCACTAGCAATGGGTCATGTTGACTATTTCCTTACAACTTCTCCCATTAATTTTGCTTATTTGCATAGGCTAGTATATATTTTTATACTCACCATTTCATGGGATCTTACCTCACCTGATATGACTAACATAGAATACATTCCTTTTGATGGAGTCTTAGGAAGTCCATGAGAATGAAGAGTATAGAGAGCTAGAAATATTGAGTTGTGTATCTCTGGTTTCAAATGATAGAATTCTGCTATTAATATTTATTTTTCGATCTTCTATCTATTTTTGGTGGCATTTATTTTTCACATTCATTTATTCTATAATCCCTTATCAATCTGATTTTTGGAAAAATTTATTCATGCATTTTGGTATAACTATTATTATTATCCCATCACTATTTCATGGATATGACTGTGTGTATGTGCATACAGGTTCCATGGGATTTGGGCTCCCAAGTGTTTGATATGCCTACTTGATGTGGGTCTCATGCCCCTAGCCTATTGGATGTAGGGATGGGGTATTCACAATGAGCATACTACTGGAAAGACGGGCCTTAGTGGGTCAGGTAGTGACAATAATCTTCTTTTTTAAATCATGAAATTATTTCCATGCACTCCTCAGGAAAATTTTCATTTTATATTTTTAGATAATTAATTCTTACCTCTTAAATAATAAACCCTTGCATTAAAAAGTATACACTTCATCTTCGTATCAATTTTTTCCACAACACAAGTCATTTTAAATGAAACATTTTTTTCATGAAAAAATAATCATTTTGTTCATGTTGACTTCATCAGTGTTCCTACTCATCCATAAAAACCTATTAAAAACTTTATATGACATGTAATGATCAAAAAAAACTTATTAAAGGACATGAAAAAGAAAATAAACTTGTTAGACTATTTGAAAATCATGAGATCATATAATAGAGTTTACTCATAATAATAGTTGAGATCAAATAAACTATTACATACATATGAAAAATATTTAATGCCTAATGTTTTTTATAATTTTAATAAAAAAATATATATATAGTTTCATAATCATCAGGGATTCTTATGGAATATGAGAACCCATGAAAAATATATTCTTAAAAATATTCAATTTTCCCTTAAAAGTAATAATCATTCCTTTAACCAAATGATCATTACCTTACATTATTAAATAATAATATTTCCAAGAAAACTCATTAATAGTCAAAGTAAATTCTTGTAGGTTAAATGGTAAATCATCTTAATATAACCCTTATAAAAACCCTTATAAATGGAATGACATACTCTGTTAATTCCATCATAATTACTCAGAGAATATAATCCCTAGGATGATTTGATGGATTTTAGGAAGGTATCTCGTTATTTATTTGTAGATATAATAGGTGCATGAATTTTTTATTATTGAATAGAGGAGGTAAACTTTTATAAGTGATGGATATAAAACATTGGGAGTATTAAAAATATTAAAATATATTAATGTCTTACTCAGTCCAGATGGATCCAAAATGGACTAATATATAATTATTTAGTGTATGAAACTAATATATAAACATAAAATAATAATTATATATTTTTTTAATTAATTTTATCACTTATCATTTTATTTTTAACCCTTTTGACATGTTTAACTATAATAGTGGTAACTCACTTTTTAACGAAGTTTCTATTCATAATGACCAAAAATAAAATTGGAATCATTATGAAATTTTTTAATGATGATTAAAAATATATGATCCATTTATCAAATATAATATATTTATGTCATATAAAACACATTTAAAATAAACATTCAAAATTTAAAGAAAAATTGTTTTCCAGAAAAATGATTTTTTAAGTATAAAAATACTCTTAAAAAAATTTAAGTATAATATTGATTAAAAAACATTAATGTGGTTGTTTCTAATGAAATGGAACAAATTAAATATTAAATCCATTCCAATAAAATAATAAAAGGTAAATACCTGAAAAAATGTAGTTTTCTTTAAAATCGGTGCATTTAACTGTTCCTTGAAAAATTAATCTTTTTAGAAAAATCATAAAAATTAACCATAAATATATTTTTATATTATAATTTAATAAATAATATCATTATTATAAAGTAAAATTTCCAAAACAGAAATAAACTAATTATAATATCTATGCCCAAAATGCAGTAAAACAATTGTTTTGATGAAAATCTATTTCTGAAGCATAAATGACTTTATTCTCATTAAATTCATAATAATAATATTCAAATGGATGTTAAATAATAAAATTAGATATATAATATAATTATTTCATTATAATAACATATCAATGGTGATAAATATATTCAACTATAATTAATTTACATTGTGTTGATAAAAATAGTTTTATAAAAAATATATATTTTAACTTAAATTGATTTTGTCTTCACTTATAACCAATTGATATTAAATGAATAATTTATTATTGAAATTATCATGAACAAAATACATAATATATTTCATTATATTGTCATTTCTATTCGAACATGTCAAATAAATGACTAGGTCTTAATAGTTATAATTAAATAATTGTATATCATGGTTTGATTAATATTAATGTTGTGTATACCACCCAGTATCAAATATAATATTTAAATTAACTGAATTTCAAATATAATGGGGTGTAAAATAGATAGATTTTACCATACGGGTGTGGAAAGAAATGCTTCTGGAATGCGGTCTTGATTTTAGAATATCGTGGGTGAAGCACCTAGCATTGATTGAGATTTATTTTAACAATAGTTATCACCCATTAATAAGGAAGGCTCTGTTAATGTGATTTTATTGATGGAAATGTCAATCTCTATTCAGTAATTCTAATATAGGTTCTTTAGTAGACCTTGGTCAAAAAAAATTGTACAGTATAAGAGATAAGATCCATGTGGTTTGGGAGTGAATGAAGGTGGAACAAGTCCACCGGAAGGCTTAGGGTGTTCACTAGTGGGGTCCCAAAGTGTTCAAGGTTTGAGACCAAAAGTTATTTATTGTTTCCAATCAATAGTTTCTGTATATTTTTGGTCAATGGAGTATAGTTTATATCTATTTTTTTGTAATTTTAAGGTTTTAAAATGCATTGGTGATGTTTCCTATCAATTGGTGCTTCTATAGTGGCTGAATAGGTTCCAAAACAACATACATCTGTCCTAGTGATACAGATATCTCCATGATGAATCTTATGACATTTACTAGGTATATTTTGATATTTATGTTGTTGTGAAATTATTTGAGAAACCACTTAATATTTATGATCTTTGGGAGAAGTTGTTACATGGTCATGTCATTCCCATAGTTTAGGTGTTATAGAGGAATGGCCATCTATAAGATAGTATTTGAGAGTGTGATAAAAATATATCTGCTTATTATTTTGAGTTTTTAGGAATTTTAATTTTCATGAAGATGTTTTTAATTGTATTTTATAATTTATAAATTTGGTTTATTTCTTTTTCTATTTGTTTTTTCTTGGTGAATGTGTTTTGGTTTTAATTAGATTCTTAAGAAGTATCTCATAGGTTGATTGTTCAAAATTACCCCTTATTCCCCCCATTACATGTTTTGTTTTGATTCTGGAGGATGGGAATCATTTTAAGTGTATCTACTGTGAATTACAAGATATTCAATTCCCTTATATTGTGTTTTTTAGATTATTGATGTATAAGTACAAGTTTTAAGGAAGGATAGAAGGAATTGGAGATAAAATTTTAATTGGAATAGAATTTATAGTGATAATTGTTAGGATGAACCATGTTTGATCATTCATAATTGTGATTAAAGATTCATGTAATAGTTTCTCAATTTATCTTACATTTTATAATGGTATATTTATGGTTTGGAGCACTCATTTACACTGTATGGGTAATATTTCATATCGGTATGTAGGATCTAATCTGTGGAATGGTAGAGTACTTATATATCACTCATATACCATGTAAGGGTAAATACTATGGTTTCGGATGTAGCGTATGTCTTGTGTTGTATTGGAGGTAAAAAAGGAAATCATATATGGCATGGTGATGATATACACCATAGAGGTTATGTTTGGGGATCTGGTTCTATGTAATGGTCTGTTGTAGTAGATTGGGGATCAAGGATGTTGTGTTTGTGTGTGTATATATATATATATATTTATTTATTTATTTATTTATATTTGAATTATGTGTAGCTACAATTTGGTTCATGGATTTCACTATATCTTTAACCAAGTTGTATTGGATATGACCTTTTGACTACAACATGAATTTTGGAAGTGATATTACCTTGGGAATTTTGTAGTGTTTCACCTTGTCAACATGTATTGGTGAAAGACCTTATTCACTACGATGTGGTTAGGGGTGTTGCACCAAAGTCTTCTAAATTATCATTTTAATAAATTTAAAAACCTATTTGACTCTCATTATTCCCTATATGATTATCATTTCTTGGGTGACCAAAGTGGGTAATTTGGATTTCATTCACCCCCTTTATAGCGTCTATGATACACAGCTTCCAGTTTTTGTTTATTAGAGATCTTGGGTGAGTTCGACTCAATTATATTCTCTATTTTATTATATTTTGGACATCTTATATTATTTTTGTTATGAAATTTTCTATTTTTTTAAATTTTTTCATATATACTAGTGGGTAATGTTGTTTTCATTTTTTTCATACCGGTTTAGTGAATTTCAAGTCTTGTGAGTGTTTTTTATTTACATTATATTTATTCTACAAATTGTAAATTCTTCGATTGAGGTATGTGATTTGAGATCATTCTCTATTTTGTAAACCTATAAGATTATAACGATTTTTTTACATTGCGATTATATTAAGGAATATATTAAAACGATAAGGAACCAGTATTAAATTAAATATAATATAAAGGAGGAATTGCATGTGTCTACTAGTTCTCTTGTAGTTGCCACTTGATCATTACTAAAAACATGAGAGAACTTGTGATGAGACAGTCATGTCTACTGTGAAAAATGAACCCCTTATATTATTTATTATTTGGACTTACCGGGCATAAAATTTTATGTTCTTAGAAATGTTAATGAACCAGGTGTGTGTTAATCTAGAAATTATATTAAAATTCTCATCCTACAGATGGTGAAATTTTATGAAATCCCTATGTGAATTGGAATTATAGAAGGAAATAAAGTTGAAATATAATTCTATAATTCTTATCTAATGTATTATATGATATCCTTTTGTTTGATTGGATATTTTGGGATTCATTATTGATGGTGGTTGTAATTTTAAGAGTAAATGTATTCTTGTAGTGGGGATGTGGTTGGATTGTTATAGGGTGTGTCGAGGGATAGTTTTTGTTTATTGGATGATGACTATTTATATAAGATATTCTATCTTTTATGATGGATTTATCATGGTATGTGGTTTTTTTATTGATATATGGTTGGTCTATTGTTTATTGAAAATTTTGTTGTTTCCCAATTGTTATAGAATAAGGCTGGTAGTGTTGGAGTTAAATAAGTGTCAGATGGAATTAAAAAAATTTCAATTTAATAATAAATTAAATTTTGGTGAAGGATAATAAAATTAAGTGAGGTATAGAGAGTTTTCTTATTAAATATTGAATTTCATAGATTAAAAAATTAATATTGATTAGAAATTTAGAATATGAAATATTTTTGACACTTTTAATAAATAAGGGAATTGTGGGAACTATTTTGATGTTTCATGTAGTGACATGCACTCAAAGAAGGATATAATGGGTGGTGTATGTCCTAGGGTGATATGTTTGTATTGTGGGAAAAGAAATATCTATATATGTGGACCATTAGAATGTTATTGTGTGTGATTATTATCTATTTATTTTCCTTTGATTTCCATAATCCCCACACACTAGTAATGTATTTGATATTAAAATGAAATGGTTTTTTATTTAAGGTGTTTTTCGAAAATCTTTGTTAGGGAGATATGATGAAATACTATTACCTATCTCTCACTCTCCAATTAGAGGAGGTTCCTAGAGATGGTTTCATAGATGGTGGATATTCCAAAACATAATGGCTTGACAGGTGGATATTCCTATAGATGATGTCTTAGTAGGTGTAAATTCCAATAAATGATTGATCAACTGGTGGAGATTCTCTGAAATGGTGGTCCAAATAGTTGTGTTTCAAAAAGAGGATGGATTAGTTAGTGGTGATTCCCTGTGACGTTTTTTTAGTTGGTGTAAATTCCTTGAGCTGATGAGTTATTAAATGGTGGTGGTGCTTTGAGGTCACATGTGGTGGGATTCATTCATGGTGGGTGGAGGGAATAAGATTTATTTCCTTCATAGTCATGATATTATGATTTTATAGTTTAATGATTTTAATATATTGAAGTGATGGGAAAACATGATTCTTGATGATGGATAATGACTGTGAAAACCCAATGGGTTAGTGGGTGTGGATTCCTTATTTATATTCTATTTGATATTATTTTATTATCTTTGATGTGTTGTGTTGTGAGGGATCCTTGGTGAGGTTGGGAATTGGATAGTTTACTAGTTAATGAAACTAATTTATCTAATATTTATTTCATGGGGAATTAGTATGATCCTTAATCATTTACATGATAGTCCTTGGGTGATATTCAATTGAGTATACAAGTTATGATCAAGCCTATTATATAATCATCATTTTAGGGTTCTAGGAGGGTTTTAGATTATTAAATGTTAATTAGTATCCTAGAGGTCATAATTGAAAGGGATTTTATTCCATTGTATTCTTATTGATACAAAATTTTCAGGTTTTTATATGTATTTATTCACATTAATTGTTTTATAATGATAATTTTACATGTATTATATAGTTTTTATTTTCAATTTTTATGGTATATTCCTAGAGATAATTAGGTAATTTCCTTTCACTTTTTGTTTTATACACTGGGTTAACATCAACAACATGGGGCCTATCAGATGAATGCTTTATGGATAACATCCTAAATTTAGGTCCAACCCACAATGGGTACCAGTAGAAGGGATGGATGTGAAAATGTAGAATTATAACTTTTTATTAATATATAGAATGGGTCTTAGGGTTTTCCACAAGTTATTCTGTCATGGGTTAGTGAGGAAAAAGTTTCAGTTGATATTTTCTTGTTATCTAATTAATGGAACCCTTACGAGGAATATGAATATAAGTGTATCTATTATATTATGAAAGGATATTAATTTTTTTTATGTTCTATGTGAAGTGGAAATACTCTGTGGGGTAATAGTGAGGTGTGGTAAATGAATCATGTGGTATTCCCCTGTAGATAAATGTGAAAATATCTAGAATTTAATATGAAATCATATAATTAATGTTAATAAATTCAATCCTACTATTCCAATAGATTTAATTGTTTTCAATAAATGTGAAACATTTGTATTCTATATGTAATTTAGGGGAAATTGTATTTGGAGGAAAATTTTGCGATCATTAGATGATTAAACTGACTAAGGAGGATGCGAAGTGGTAGAAGATGTTTCATCAATTCCAGCATCTAATTTTGGAAAAAGAAAATTTTCTATAGGATATTGGGATCTCCTTACATTTTATTGGAGCTCGATTTGAGTATTGGGTTTTATTGGAAATCATTAAGATACGGGCTACGAAATGTCAATGGTGTACATTTTATCTTAGAGAGAGAAAGAAGGAATACGTTTCCGAATATGTATAATAAATTTTATAATCATCAATGATAAATGTGATAAATTGGAATCATATTCACTCTGTTCGTCCAGTGATATTGAGCATGCAGGATATTGGGATCTTGCCCAAATACTCTCTTCTTTTTTCTACAGAACTTTTTTTCAGAATAGGAGTCTCATGTTTGGTATCATGAGGAGGTTTTGTGTCCAATGATTAGATATGAATATTCTATATATACATTTTTGAAATAGATAAAGGTGTGTAATAAGTAAAAAAGTGACTTAACTGATAAATTCACAAGGGGGTATTACCTTGAGAATAAGGTCAATTGAATTTCTTGAGGATTAAATCTTTATATGGGGGATCAAGAGCATTATAGTTTATGATGATACATCCTGAATAGATTCAAAATCATTATTTTATTTTATGATATTTGGGTGTTGATAGTTCTCTAGTATCTAAGGGGGTCACGAGATTTTTATATTACACCTATAGGGTTATTAGTCACCTTTAGTCTCAGTGGGTGACCATTCTGGGTGGTCAGTATGAATTTGGTGAACAATACCCTTTTCAATAATTACAAAAATAGATTCCACTAAGGTTGTATCAGTAGTATGTAGCACCAATGTATATTTAGATGAATGGTCAGAATGATTATTCCATGGCGAGGGATGATGGAACCAGCAGACGGTAGCCTCATGATAATCCTTATCATTAGGTGCCCAGACGAGATCATGGATAAGGGGGCCATTAAAAATGTGGTAGGTGATCTAGTAAAAGATGTATCAAATGGTGATTATATTATGTGATTGTGTATTTCTTTTGGTCTTGTCGGTTTATAATTTACCGCATATCTAACTTGTTTAAGTCTATATCTTTACACTCTTTTATTACACCTGCTATAGTTCATGCATTGGGACTGGAGGTATAGGGACATCTTCTGCCTTTGTTCTTTTCAATGCTATTTGGAGGAAAAAAATTGTGTTTTGATGTCTAAAGATGTTGTAAAAGTGATGATCGGGAGATATCAGTTGCTGGGGTAATAAGTTTTTTAAATAAAACTATGAGATGGTATCCTTTTCATGGAATATTTATATTATTTGAATGTTGTTGCTGATTGCTTATTGAATATGGTTTCATTTTTTAAATTAGGGAGTCATGGAGTGGTCTTCATTAGTTGGAAGGATTTATTGAATGGTGAAAATTATGATAAAACCTTTTTTATCAATTGGATGAATTTTCCATGGAATACTATTATGTGGTGACTCCCATAGTTGGAAATGAATTTCTAGACATGTGTAAAAGATTGTATTCTAATGTGTGGATAGACAATTTTTGTTTATAGTCATGTTTTTTGGTGTGACAAAAATTTCTTCTATGATCATAAGGCTATTGAACTCTATTTTTTATGACTTCCATAAATAGTTCATTTCCATGTACATAAATTACAACCTAAAATTAATTACATCCTATAATGAGTATTTCAATGAAATTAAAAAATTCCTTATGGTTCATTCATGAAATGAGCATTGCGGGACTCCACCATAGTGATTGATTTGAATTAAATTAGATAAACTCCTTGTAAAAGAATTTCCGTAGTACATTGATGCCATGTATCTATTAAAAATTGAGGAAATTGTTTCATTAGAGGGATTCAAAAATGTGGCATATGTTCAAGGATTCCATAGTCTCATGGCGTATTATCCATGTTTTGTGACAAATTTATCTTAAAATTAAATGTTATTAATAAATATTTTTGTGATATGAAAATAAAAAAACTACATTAATCAATGTCAAGTTTCCTTAGAATGTCTGAAGAACAAGTTGATCGATTTCTTAATGCATCAGTTTTCAGAAGAAGTGGTGTGGTTCAAGGTTTTTTGTGATGATTCCAATATGAGTGTCAGATGTGTCTTGATGTGGTATAGGACAATTATTTTGTCTAGGTATAGATAATTATATTACTACGAACCTAACTATGAAACCCATAACCTAAAGTTGGTGGGGATGGTGTTTTTTATATAGTTGTGGCAATATTACCTCATGGGGGAGTGTAGTGTGGTCTTAAAAAGCCACAAGAATATATGGTATGATTTATCATAGCAGTATCTAAACCTACTTCAGGAAAGGAGGATGGATTTTTACATGGATTTTAAATTTGAAATATTTTATACCCCAAGAAAGGGGAATGGTGTGATAGATACACTAATCAGAAATTCATAGTGATTCATTTTAGAAACTAGGGATCCTTGGAGGTTGATCATGGAGTTATAAACATTATACCATAGAGGATAGGATACTGATATATGTGGATGCTTGTGATAACACATTATAGCATGAGAGTGGCAGGGTTGAATTAGGGTGATCCAAAAATTAGACTTGTTATTTAACTCATTTAATATTGTTTTGGATCTTATTCTTATGTGACTGAGAACTATGTTCAAAGAGTAGTTCCTGATATCATAATAATTGAATGAAATATAGTGATGAATGAAATAAACATAAGTACAAAACCAAAATATTTTACTTGGTTTTCCACAAATGGATATGTCCAAAGAGGACACACCAATAATGTAATCCTTCTGTAGGCCTGATATAATAGTGGTAAGCTCCTAAACGCTCCTTGTCTAGAAACTAAATAATTCCTACATGAAGGATCCTCATTTATTCTTCCAGGTTTTTATTTTATGAGCACTCAATTTTTTTGAAATATTCAAAATATATCAATATTCTCTACTTTTTTTCCTAATTTTTCATTTCTTGTAAATCATATTTAAAGTATTTCTACTACATTTTTTAAATATTATTTTGTAATATATTATTTATATATTATAATGCATTCCTATACCTATCAGTGTTTCTTTGGGTACTCAATAATAGTCATCACAACTTAACATATTTATTATTTCATTGTTTACTTAAGATTATCGTACTTACATATTTCATAATAATGAATACACTTAAAATGGATCATCTTCATACATCTTCTCTATTCATGGATCCTAATATAGAAGCTTAACTATTGATAGTTAACAATATTTCATTGTATTTCTATATATAGATAGAATGTCATTCATGGTCAACTCAAATCCTCTTTATGTAGCACGTGTATAAGGAACTATGTGAATATAATTTGTTCTAATATACGTACATGGTTCAATATTCATGAAATATTAATGCTTTTCATTATTTTCTATCCTCTCATTTGAATACAGAACATCTATATTTTAGTTTCCCTCATTTTCTCAATATCAGTAATCCTCAAGTCCATATCTATATTTTTTTATTCTCTTAAAATTCAATAGTTGAAGGTTTTATAGAATAATTCCTCCACCGTAGGTCCAGTAAATTATTTTAGGATCCATTCAACCCACCTAATTACTCTATGAAGCCATGTTTTCAATATAAAAAATATTATGATCAATCCATCATTATCATAAATGGTATCACATAGCATGAATGATCTCAGATAAACAAAGACTTAACTTGGGTTGAGAATCTTCCTCTACATGAAATGAAATTAGTGGATTTCTATCCTTAATTTATCCTAAATTTGTTCTTAGTACAACACTTCTCTATAATATATTCGTAAAAAACATCATTTACAATGGGTTTTATTTAATTAAACTCAAAAAAATATTTGAGTTTAGACTAAATAGGTTAGCATAGTCGCATACCCATTATCTCCAATGAGAAAAACTTTTTACGATCCCCACTACTCGATAGTTTTCTCATGATAAATGATATGATTTGAACAACATAGGGTTGGTCAAGGATGATGTTGGTGAAATATTTTGAGTGATGTCATGTAACTTTTCAAGTGATATGTTTTCATATTTAATTTAATGATGAACAGAACACCAAAAAATACCCCACTTTGGAATAACATTTATCCAAACACTATTTATTAATCCACATCACTCGTTTATATAGAAAATCATGTCTTCCCGGTGATAGTGTTCATGAAGAACCTTTTATGTTACCTGATATGCGACAGGATAGGAATCACTCTTACACTTCCACACATGAACCACAAACCTCTATTTTTTTCCCCTACCCCTGTGTATGCTCTGCATATATATATTTATATATTTATATATTTATATATATCATTAAAAAAAATTGGATCTGTATTATTTAGATTCTTCTTCCATTTTTTTGACCTTTCTCTTAGGGATGGACTTTCTGTGTAATATTTTGTAAAATTAATTTTATAATATTTATTTCTAAAGAAAAAAATATATTTTTTTACTCTAATATAAAAAATATTCCACTCCCCACAAAAACGATCTTCTCACAACTACTTAAAACTCATTAAACACATATTTTCAACAAGTTAATCTTATCTTATAATATCATGGTAGGAAAAAATATCCCCATTTTGATTATATTGGAAATATCCCATAAAATCAATATTATGATGGTATATAGATTTTAGGCTCTCTTATTCCTCCCCCTTTGTCAATAAAATACAGTAGTATATTTTCTCATTTCTTTTGGGGAATCAACACCCTAATTGAATGATTAATTTTTCTTATATTAACTCCCCATTTTCAACAAACTTATCATAAAACACTATGATTTTGAAACAACATTATGCTTTATATAATATTAA
Source organism: Viscum album (assembly GCA_963277665.1). NCBI lineage: Eukaryota > Viridiplantae > Streptophyta > Magnoliopsida > Santalales > Viscaceae > Viscum > Viscum album. The sequence goes on along the minus strand of OY728121.1, from coordinate 1,899,041,854 downwards.
ACATGTCACATCTTGCTTTAACAAACCACAAAATATATTTATATTATGTTTATTATCATAGATCCATTTAATTGGATTTTATGAATATAAGTAACAATAATACGAAATATATATAATGTTCATAACAATTAAATATTTATTTCATGAATTCTTAATAAACATGCACTGAATTTTTAGTAATGTCATTTTCTTATTTAGAATAAATTTTCTTTAACAATGGTCTTTATTAATTTTTGAAAGGGAATATTATAATTAATTTTAAAAATATTTTAAAAAATATATTATAAAAAATATAAATAATTAAATCATCATATTAAATTTAAATTTGGATGATTTTTTTGGAATGTATTGAAAAGATATATTTTTAAGTGAATAGTGAAAAATATTGATTTTTTTCAAAACAGTAATTATTATTCAAGAATTCAAAAAGATCCATTTTGTTTTAAAATATTTTCAAGTAAAACTAGTTAGATTACATAATTTATAATAAAATTATATTGGTTGGAATTCATTTTATTGTTTAATTTTTTATAAAAACATTTTTATTCCTCAATGGCGTTTTTCTGAAAAATAGCTCACTTTCATTGTTTTTTGTGTATTATTATTAAATTAATTTCTAACACTTCAAGTAATTGAATTTATAAAAATATATTCCTTATTTTTATTCAAGTGTTCTATATTTCTTATGTAGATTTATTTTTTTCATTTTCAATAGTATCCACAGAAAAAAAAATTACCACGACAAAGAGAAAATGATTTATTTAGGGTTAAAACTAATTTGATAAGGCTTAAAATTCATCCAAAAAATTTATTTTATTTCATTTTATGATTATATTTTATTCATAATATTCAAAAAATAAAAAAAAATGGCATTTTCCAAAGGACTTATATTTTACATTTTAAAAGTTTAAATGAAATATAATTTCAAAAATATCACCTTTATTAATTTAATATCTATAATATTTTGGGATAGGGGGAAAATATATTCAATAAATGGTTATTTAAATGTTGACTAATTTTTTAATATGGGGATTTGTTTTAAATTTTATGTAATGAAATAACTACCTCAAATGCTTATGCAACACCGACACAAAACTTGTGAAAGTGGAAAAAATAAATTGAATGATTTCTTAAACTATAAAAGTAAGATTTCTTTTGGTGTTTTGACGTTTCCAAAAAACATAAGATAAATGTAACATATTATATATGTTTTAGTGTTTTATTTTTTAGATCATTAGATTTCATTTTTTTCAATGTAAAATTATTCTACTAGTTCTTTATATGAATTAGTGGATTTTTAGATCAAATATATTTTATTAAGATATTTGAAAATCATAAATATATTTAATAAGGAAAATTAGGATGTTAAATGGATATAAATGGCATAAATAATAAATTTTTTCTCCATTTTCTTACTTTATATGTACTATTATAACCTTTTAATATTAAAAAAGTCATCTCCACCTTTAAGATTTAAATTGGTTAACCAAGGTGTTAAATTATAAGATATGTTTCAAAATGATATTTAAACCTATAAAAATTTTAATAGATGATTATATTAAGACTATATCTTCTCTATATTGTAATCCATGTAATCTTGGAACCATTTTATGTGATTTAGATTCATATTATATTAGAATATTTCATGTATTTCCCAAAATGACATTAATGATATGTTATAAAAAAATATTTTATTAAAGGATTTAAAATTTTGGAATACGATAATTTTTACAAAGTTAAATGGATATGGTTTATAAAATATTAAATACTCTATATATATATATGTGAAAATTTTCCATTTATAGTAATTTCATATCCCCTAATGAGTAAAAAATTTGTATATCAATGTATTTTTCAAAAAAGTTAATGAAGTGTTTAAACTAACAGATAAGTGTAGAAAAATAACAAAAAATGAAAACAATTTGTTTTATGATATTATATTGATTCATACATATATTATATTATAATTATATCCCTTTGGACAAATTTTTCTATAAAAATTAATTTATATTAATTTAATACATTAAATCATTCCACGAGTACCCCTCTCCTCACTTAAAAAGTGAACTTTTTATTTTTCGTTATTCACATTTTTCACCATTATAAGTCAAAAAAAGACATAAAATTCGATTTTAAAATTTAATATTTTTGAATAAGAGGTATTTTTATTAAAAATATAATATTTCATGGTTCATTAAAAAGGGAATTGAATAGAAGCCAGCCGAAGAAGAGGTAACATTCTAAACTCACCACTTTCAATTTATTTCTTATTATAACACCTATAAATACAATTAACAATTATAAAATTATTAATTTAATTTATTTTATATAATTAATTATTATTATATTGTAAATACCATAATTTAACTTCATTTTATCCCCTAGAAAATGATAATGTCGCTTGCGCTTATGTGTAGATAACCTCCTCCATAAAACAATGTGATTTTGTTTTCATTTACATTTTACATGGATGGTAATAAGGTTATATTTTATGAATATATAAGAAATATTTTACATAAAAATGTTGTTTCAATGGAAAATAATTTTTTACCTTTCTTTCATTCGATCTTTCATAAAATGAAAATAGTGTTAATGCGTACGTACGACCTACCGTCTCCATGAACTGTGTTATTAATTTTTAAAACTCAATATTTTATAGATGAATATAAATACATATATATATATGTCAAATTAATATGAAATTTATTTAATTGTAATTATTATACATATTATGTAACAATGATCAATATACAAGTATTGGAACATCAAAAAACATTCCTATGAAAAATGAAACAGATATTACTCGAAAACTATAGTTTTAATAAATAATTATTAATAAATTGTAGTATAAGTGTTATAAATGGATATTATATGATATTATAGGTATAAATATTATTTTTTATATAATTAAAATAAATTTTAATTAATTATATATGATTTTATATCACTTTTAATGAAATTACAACTTTTGGTAAGGGTTTCTCAGCTAACTTTTAATTTTATGATAATTATTATTTATTCACCACATGTTTCCATTATGTGGTTTATATAAAAATCATGAATATATATTATGATACATTCATGAAAATAATATATATTTAAAAATAAATATAAGTTTATCAATTTCTTGAAATTTCAATAAATAGATTACCAGAAAAATAAGACATTTATGGTACAATAACATTATTTATTGATATTGTTTATTATTAAGATTATAATGATAAAATTTCATGATATTTCAATAAATAATCTAATTAATTTTATTATATTATTTTTCTTTTTTAATATTACATTTTTTACACTCATTTAAATATTTTAACATACTCAAGAGATCGAAATAAAAATTTTCATAAAATTGATATTATTTCACTCTTCAATCGAAAATCATTTTTCTTAATTATACTTGTTTTCTATATATGTTTTCAGGAATGTTTTTAATGTTATCTAGTTGTTTCATAAATCAATTTTCCCACGATTTAATTTTATCAAAATGGCTTAAAATTAATCTTTTTTTCCTTTTCCAAATGATGTAATTTTTACTCTTTAGTGAAAATGTGAAATGAATATCTATTTTACATAAATATCATGTATTTAATTTCCCACCATCACAGACACTCAAGATATTGATACTTCCTTTAAAATTTCAAGTGTTACTTTAACTGATTTTTTTTAAAATATTTCAAATTATTAAATTTTAAATATGTTTTTCCATAGTGAAGAGTGTATTTTTATCATTAAATGATTCAAGTGATCCTTTTAAGAAATTTTTAATCTATGAAAACATTATTTAATATTGCTCGTGATTTACTTGAGACATGATTTGAGGATTCCATCCATATTCATTCTACAAATGGTTTAGGATTATAATGACATGATTTTTATAAAACCAATTTATTTTACATGGGTTATATAATTGTAAAATTTTTTATTTTTTATGAAACTATTTTTCTTTCCATTTGTTATGATATAATGATTGTTTAATGATCCTATGAAACACGTATGAATCGATTATGATTACGTGATTGGATGGACCATTAATATATATGAATCTAATGTATTGGGTAAATGTGGATATCTCATGGAATAATATGGACTGGAATGGGGAGTTAACCTAGTTAAATATGAGGCTATGTCCAATTTTATAGTCTTAGGAGTGAACCTTCACTAATAATAATATAGAATTTATATTGAACCTAATCAATTATGATATTCATATAAGGGAGAATTAAAAAAGGAAATTATTTTATATGATTATTGGAATGCTACAAAGTTATGTACTATTCCAATTTCATTCCCTCATAACTAATGTTATTTGATTCATTTATGATTCATGCATTATGAACTTCCACTATAAATTCCATTTCACATGATTAGGATTTGTTGGTAATGGTTATAAATTCTTTGTATTGTGTTCTTATACCATTATGTTCATGTTATGTTTAATATATAATTTGTATCTTGTTTTTATATTGTTACAAAGCATCTGGGCTCACATATTCTTATGTTTCCTTCCTCATGTTATGATGAATTTTTTTAAGAAAGGTACATCAAAATAAGGGATCTAGTTATAAAAAACATAGTGTTAAATTATGTATATCTATTATGAATGAGTTTTTTAGGTATCCATGTTTGAAAATACACTAAACCTATACAATTTTGGCATGGGTTGTAATGTTATATATTGGAAATTAAATTAAAAATATGTAATATTTATGTATGAATGATTTGGGTCACAATACTTCTGGATATGAATTTTTCAAGAGGAAAATTTCTGAATCCCCATTATAAGTGATACAATACTCCCCCTTAGTTATTACTTTAACACTCCTCATATGAGTAAAATTAATATTATTAATCATCTCCCATAAATACTATATTAATAATCCATATTCTTCACCAGTTTCATAATTTTTCTACATTTATCATTTCAAAATTCAATGAGTGAATTTCACATAAAGTAATAATATATCTACAAATACTCTATGCTTATTTATTTGGAAATATGTATAAGAAACAACTGTTTATTTCAACAATATCAATTTCATCCATATCCATCAATATTTATTAAATAAACACATTTAAAATGACATTTTATAATCAACATTATATATTTAAATCTCAATGAAACTTGTAATATACAATCAGTAGATAATAAATAAATGAAAAAAATGTGTGAGGTATACCACATGTTGGATCAACCAATTCCACATGATATATTATGATCATATTATCTTAAAAGGAAATATTCTTTTTAAATAACACTAATAATCCATTTTATTCACATTATATACACCCCTTAAATACCTTAATCAGTTAATTCTATATTTTAAAACAATTAATCATCTTGGGAAACCCATTTTTGGGTAAAGACATTTTCTTATAGAAGATTATAGGTGTCCTTTTCATAATAAATTAGATTTTTATGTCATTATAATTCTCAAATAAGATTTGAATAATATCTAACATCATATTTGCCTCTTCAATTTTTTTCACCTTCATTTCATTTAACATATTTATTTTCTTTTAACACATTCATCCCTAGGGATCATATCTCTTATTGGATCCTACACCATTTTAATTAAATATTAGAAATATTAAAATTAATTGGGAGAGGGGTACCTGAATAATCTTCATGTTGAGATGTGTGGATTGTATTTTTAGACTAACCAATACTTCCTAGACTTTTAAGGGTTTTCTTTATCATGGAACAACTTATAAACACATACTTTATGATACATTTTATTGAATTCATCACGACCCAAGTCTCATGGTTATTAAAAGTATATTTATAATAAATTTCATTTTTTGTGCTTGTTTCATATTCCTATCAAAATATAACTGATCTATCAATATGTTTTAACATTCATTATGCACATTCTCAATATTCTCTTTAGGTGTGAGACCATTGCTTATAGTAATATTTATATTATAAGAAGGAATATGTTATTTATCTTTGTTTGTCAATATCACCTCTTCTCAAAGTATCCAATTCCTCAAATTTTTAGTTTAGGACCGAAAAATGTACACCATTCTGAGTGATATTAAATAATATTAGGGTTACCGTATTGTGAGAAACTCTCATAAAATTTGAAATTTTCTTCTTAGATTCCTTAAACCAACATAATCTAATTATTTTTCTCATGTATTGATTATTTATTTGTCTCCAGCCTAGACCCTTTAGAAACAATTTCCATAGAAAAATTTCAATGGTCTATGGAGTGGAGTTTTCTCCACAATAAGTGATTATTTTCTCAATTTTTGTTATATAATTAACAATATAAATCTTGGATATACTTTAATCAACATTTTTCATCTTATTGTTCAATAATGCAGACTTATTTAGATATTGAGTTTTTTATTCTATTATTGTGTTATTTTTTATTGTTTCATGTGATATTTTATTAAATGATATATTTTATCAATCCTCACAATTTGACCACTTCTATTGAAATAAACATAAAATATTTGAAGATATAAATATCTATTCTTGATGGAACCATTTTTTATTTTTAGTGAAAATTACTCTAGAACATTTAAATTTCACCTTCAGTCAAATTATCTCCCAATAAATGTATTCTTTTTATAATATTCATATATTTACATATTATTATAAAAATCCATGACCTTACATTCACAGTTAAATAGTACCATAATTTTTAAGTGAATATTATTTTTTCTTATACATATAGTATGGCTATATTTGATTAATTTTTGTTCATAAAAAAAATATTACACTAATTTTGAAATAAATTTGGGGAGATTTTATTCTCTTAAATACTGATATCATCCTCTAATAAATTTTTGTAATTTTTATACACCCATATTTTTTTATATTTATATTTATTTCCGGTATTATAGATAAACTGCATTACTAGAACTAGATTTATCAGGACACCAGGATACCTTATTCTATAATCATGATGTAAATTTATCATTATATTATCTCAATCTATTTATATCACTCTAATATATTTTTTTGTAATTAATAATATTTTGAATTTTTTTCTAGTGAATCTCTTCTCAACTGTTTGAGAATTCTCATCTTGAATGAATTCAAAATTTCGTAGATTCATCTCCAGTTCAAAAAACATCACATTGGGATTATTTATATCAATATAAACTAGAGTAAATGTTCAATTTAAATCTTTATTAAATGTAATAATTTAATTTAAATTCATCTATTTTTCCCCTAGTAATAATTTATCATACTCTTTTATCCTCTTTAAATTATCCTTCGACAAAGAATCTTAAATTTTCATGCTTTGTTAAATACTTCCTCTAAAACATTATATTTATATTCTATATTAATAAGGCAAAAAATTACATTCAATTCATTCTCTATGAAATACCGTGTGTTCTTTTTTAATGTATTACCATATTTTCTTAGTTATTTATCTTGAGATCCAAACATCTTTTGAGACTCCTCCTCACATATCTTCATTAAAACATTGTATTAATCTTCTATATTTGTAATTTAATCATAAACATGTGAACCATATTAAAAACTAAATCCCATATAAATTCTCTTCATATAAAAATAATATTCAAAATTATCCTTAAGAAATTTACCTTTAGTAATTTATACCTCAAATGATTCAATATTCTCATTTTATTATTCAATACAAAAACATAAACTATTAATCACATTGTCTTTCTCTTCAGAATTATATTTTAACATTGATGCATCTGTTAATTTTTTTAGGTTTTTAATTTTTATTTTAATAAATTTATCTAATTTCCATTGTATCCATGGGTATTTCATAATAAAATTTAAGATTACATACCATTAATGCATGATCACAATACATGTGCCTTAAGAAACGCAACTATTGATTTTTAACTAGATATTGAAAAGACTTTGAGGATATAGAGAGTTCGGGGTAAGGTGGGTGCAAAGAATGACCATGTTAATGAGTTACCATCACTGTATCACATATTTAGATCAATGGGTGGCTATGAATGTCCTTTGAAAAATAGAACTAAACTATGTGAACTCATTAATCCAATCACCACAACACACCTTGAGATAAAATTGGTACTCATTCAAATGATATAAAACACGAATAAATTTTTTGGACTCCCCCATGAAGATCCAGATTCACATCATTAGAGTTTCCCTCATTTATATAATACCTAATTATCATACAGTTAAAGAAATGTGGAATGGCTTCTCATATTCTGAATTACATTATTAGAGTGGGATAAAGAATGGACCCATGGATTTTTAGCCCATTCTATCACTACATAAGAGGGTATGGAAAGACACATTCATACCTTTCTATTCCATCCATCAAAATCAATAGAAATCATTGTAAATATTCTTAATTTTATCGAATAAGAGTGTGAATCACAATAAAACTCAGGGGAGCACATTAAATCTCAAATTATAAATTTTAATAATAATGCAATAAATTGTTTTCTACTAATCCTAAACATTTATAAGGGTCTTTACCATGGAATAATGTAAATGTTAGATGATTTTTCTGGAGGATTATTGATGAAAAATTCTCATGATGAGAGGTACATTCTACTAGAAAATGTGGAAGGAAATATCTTCGAATGGAATACTAAGGGAACACAATGATGAGGCATCCATATGGTTGAAAACAATAGTTAGATAGCCGAACAAATGAAATTACTATGAAAAGAAAATTGAAATGATGATGGTATAACAACAACTAATAAAAACAACGTATGCAAAATATATAAATTATTCTTATTATATTCATGGTAATAATTACTATAGATATAGGCCACTGAACTAGGTCCATGTTTTTTTTAGAGAATCATGTTTTCATGTGCTTCAGGGGAAATTAAGTAGAGATGATAGTCCACAAACTAGATGGGACATTGTCTGAATTCCTGGAATTTATCAGAGTACCATTCAAAGAACTGAAAACCTACTAAAATTATCAAATTACATCAATATAAGATATGACGGAGAGCTAAAGGGACCAAAACACCTCACTCCAGAACCGCTAATTCCTATTTTCCAAGATCTCTATGAATCTTAGAGGGAGACGAATAGGAATTCTATCATTATTCCTATATATCCATCATCATGAAGATTTGAATTTCATTTCTATAAAAAGTATAAAATCTACAAAGAATTCATTATAAATCAAGAAAAAAACAAGCATCAATGGATGTTTAAGATGTGTTAATGTATAATGAAAAAGTAGTAACAAAAAAATAATCATAAGAAGAACCACCACCATACCAACAATGATTTTAAATTATACATTGAATATTATAAGAGACGTTTGATATTTAGAAAGTTCTGTTTTTACAAAAAAAATTAAAAAAAATAGCACTTTAAAATCCCTTGTGTAGAGGCTCTCTCCAACATGATGAAATACACAATATTTATGAAGTAATTGGTGACCAATAAACAAAATCTGGAAGAAATTGAATATTTTCCCCTAGCAATGGAGATTTTATTGTTAGTATCAAAGGACCTACTCAAGATGAAACAAAATCCTAGTTTTCTTTCCATATTTATCATTATTGGAGAAACTAAACATGGAAATTATTTGTGTGAATAATGTGTGAGTGTTAACATCATGTCATGCACCACTTAAAAGATAATTATTATAGTTGCACTGATTTACATAATAGTTTCACCCTAATTAAAAATCTTATTAGTTAAAATTACATGAGGACTAATCAAATACATTCTGATCAATGTTAATAAATTATACATCCCCATCGACTTGTTAGTGGTGGATATGGAGGAAGATTGGACACCACTCATTTTTGGAAGACCATTATTTGAGAATATAAGTGGTATAGTATATTTAAAAAGAGGATAACATGTTTGTTTCTTCATTCATCGATAAATGAAGAATTGTGATGTGTTAGAATATGATAATATAAAAGACTAAAAGATGAGTATGTTGCTGAAAATGAATAATTACATGAGGTTGTTGTTTTTTTACTAAATAAGATTCAAAGAGGAGATTCAAAAGATAATAATCATAAAATTGATGACACTAGAGGAGCGACTAATTCCAAAGAGACTGAGAAGGGACGATGGGTATAATTGGTACATGACCATTAATTTAGTTATTTAGTACTATGTATGAAATGGTTGATCTGTCTAATGGACAAAGGGAAAATTATTGAGGGGAAGTCTCCATAACCAAACACATATAAAACACTAATGAAAACCCACAATTAATTCTATCAACCCAATTTCCACCTTTTCCCCAAGGTGGACGAAAGAAAAATTAGTACAAAATAGCTAGCCAATATTCCATGAATCTTCACCGGATGGATACCCAAAAAATGATCAGGACACCAATGCTCACATCCACAACCCCTATTACCCATCATAGAATTAGGAAACCCTTCTCAGGAATATCCTTAAAAAAATTCATTTGAATATGTTCTTTAATGGGGTCTAAATAGATAACTTATGCTCACAAACATGAAATACTAGATGAACCATATTGTGTATAAAAAAATATAGTTAATAATAAATGAGACCAAACCTATAAATGACTGGGAAAGGTCCCTAAATTATTGTACAATATTTAAGACTAACTTTAGTAGATGACATGAAGACCACGGAAACTACAGCTTGAAAAAACATGATTAGTAGGATGAAATGAAATATCCAACTATTTCATGTTTTCCATCTTCTACATGGAATGTTGTACAGTAAAAAAATAAAAAATTACGTGCTCCATAGCATCATTGGGGTCTATCAAATCAGTTAAAACATCCTTAAGGGAAGTATTACCATTAGTACAATGTGGAATATCTGGTGATTTTATCTCATAAGAAACGTCTAATGGATATTTTCATGTTGAAACATGAAAAGAGGTATTGTAACAGAACTTGTAATAATGTATCTAGTTAAATTTCTACCTTGTTATTTCAGAAGAAAAAAATCAAAAAAAAAAGGTTTCAAGGCTTTACATGAAAACCTTATTCCATCCATCTATTTGAGGATGGAAAGAAGAGATCAAAAAAATATTAGTACCATGTTAATAAAAAAATCATTTCAAAATAGACTTATAAACACTAGATCATTTTCATCAAAAATAGCACTTGGAATTTCAAATAATCAATATATCTCCTTAATGAAAATATCAGCTATATTATTTTCTTAAAATGGGTGTTTGAGAGGTTAAAATATTTCATATTTTGAAATACCTTCCACCATAAAAAAGATCACCAAATACATGTATGATTTGGGTAGTCCAAAATTTATGTTAATATATATTTCTTCCAAAAATAAAATATTGAATTGGGGTGGCTGTTTCACACCCACAAAACATAGAATTGTTCATTTGCTCCTCTAATATATAACACACTCCTGAATAAATTTTAGAACTAATTGAGTCATTAATTTCCAATAAGCTTTTATTGACAAATGTTTTTCGGTCCTAGATTTTCCCTTCCAATTCTCTATGTGGTGAGGTATGGAAATAATGTAGTAATGTGGTAATCGACTGATTATTATAACACATTATTATACTAACTTTAGGATAATTCATTTTGTTGTGAAATAAAAATCCAAAAAGTGAAGGAGCCTAAATTTTGGGATCTAAAATTTTCTATATGATGAATTAACCAGGGAAATTTTCTTTTCATACTAGTGGGACATCAATCCTTCATGACTCGAAAAGGACTATTTGGAATAGTCGTGCCTCACCCGCCCTTGAAAGTGAATTTGAAAAAAAAATCAAGACATGTAAATGATGTCAAAATTATATCAAAAAAAATTCAATTTCAAAAATTTTTTGGTCTATCGACATAATTAATTGAATCAAAAAAAAATTGAGTCATATATAGTTAGTAAAAAATGAATTACCTACCCAAAAGGTAATTTCACTAATGTTTTATGACATTTACCATGGATATAAAATCCTTATAATATACTAACATCTTCTGTGTGGCTATAAATAATTATATTTTTTAATAGTCTATAAATATCCCTTCCTGCATGATGACCTCGCCCAAGCCTTTTCTTGAAGAATCAAACTCGATGGTAAATTGTTTATAAACAATTGTATGAACATAGCACAAGAAAAAAAATTATATTAAATCCTAAAATATTTGTTGATCCTTTGTTCCCCAATAAAAATTATTAATTTTGGTAATGTATGTATATAGTTTTTGATGATTACATAATTCATAAAAAACTTATGGTAGACACCTAAAAACCCACTCACCATCAAAGCATTTTGTGGAATCAGCTAGTCCAACACACTGGAAATTATTCAAGGGTCCATGGTGACTCCCTTATGAGTAATTCATTGACCTAGATAACAAAACATGGTTAGTTATAAGAATAAATTCATATGATTATAATGGAAATGGTCACTCTATAGTATTTCATGCATGCACTAAAAATATCCTATATTCTCCATCAAACTTCTTTATTAAACAGGTATATTCCACAAAATTTCAGGATTCCAGCAATATTGGACCTAAAAACTATAATAAATGATTAAATGTAGGATTAAAAGTGTTGTTTATAAAGATGAGTTTGAAAATACCCACACTCATACACATTAAAAATAGGTGAGAACTAATAGGGAGTCACAAAGGACCACATCTATCTCACCTCAAAAATTTCTATTTTGGAAAGAGGACTAGAAACTTGATTGGCCTCCCAATATTGATGTGTAACATTCACACATAAGGGATTTAATGTATGAAGAAATTATTTCCAAAAAGGAATAATATTCCCAAGAACATATTCAAAGCATGATTTCAGTTCTTTTAAATCTAACATAGAGTCTGTTTCAATCCAAAGGTTACTCCTACTATGATCAACAACATAACATTTTTCATGAATGATGGCTCATAAATCAGCATAGAATGAAGTACCATTCACAAGGTAATGGAAAAATAGTCTTTAATAAATCCATAATGACTATGAAATACACCACCATAGTATGAAGTACCAATTGCACCATATTCTACAAAATTGTCAGTCACATTGATCCATGATGAGATCAGAGGGATCCAACGAATTGATTTCTCGACTAGTGGGTTTTTACCTACCTGAAACACCAAAAATCAATAAAATATTAAGACCAATGTAATCAATATTCATGGTAAATATTTAATTTTTACAGGTAGACACAACATATAAATGCATTTTTTTGATTCCCTCACAGAATGAGGGAACCCCACTGCCAATGATTAATTCATTCCTAGCATTCCATGAATGAGAAATGATATAAGAATGTATTGTAATGGGGAGGTTCAGAACCTACCCACTATGTTGTGGATTAATTACATAAATCATAATATTTTCAATGATCTAAATATATAGTATGGTGTTTTAGGTTACCAATAAATAAATATCATAATCTTGAGACTATGTAAAAGGGAAACAGAAGGTCAATGAACTCGGTATCCATCAGAAATAGGTAGAAGACATGTGAATGTTTCAACACAGAATTTAGAAGTGGTTGCTTCAATGACAACTAGTTTTTCATGATCTCCCAAAGTAGAATATTCCTTATACATGTAATCAAGACTCTCCATAAAAAATCCAGTGTAACTTCCCCAACCTAGAATCCTCAAAACCGATGCTCTGAGCTAGGTGGTTACATGAACTTAAGTGCACATCCCCATATGCCAAGGGTTGTCGACTAGAAGCTGTGGTCCAAATAGTAAATTGGGGAGACTATACACTCTTTTTTAATCAGAGTAAGTCACAACAAAAGATAACCAAAATAATGGAATAATAACCAATAATACCATATTATTCATAAACAACCATTCGCCAAAATAGGGTACAACCATGTCCAATAGTAAATATGAAAAGGCATGCAACTTGTGAAAAAGTAAACAAAACTGAAAATTAAAACAAACTAAAAAATCCCCAAAATGGTCCCAACATCATGTCTGGGTCCCCAACCAAGAACACCCATGCCATCCCAACTCTCTAGAAAGAGCATTTTCCCTTTCCCTGGCCTGAAAACATGATGTTTTCCCGGGTACCCAACAGTGGCACGAGGAGGGTGTGAGTACAACTCTGTAGGCCACAACCAATAGTGTCTACACAATATCTTGTATAAAACATTGTTCATGGAAAAGGGAATCAAATAGTAAATGAATAGAAAAATATAAAAAACCCTTAACCTATTTAGACCCAATACCAACTATTATTGCCATTTTCTTATATTAACATTTCATCCCATTTCCAATTACATACCATTTAAAATGAATTTATCATGGGTTCGTTGAACACAACAAGTTATATGGGATCAATGTACACAATCACATAGATGAGGAAAACACACAGTTATCATATCTCACTTGGACTAAATTTTTCCTAGCAACCATATCCTCACCCGAAAGCCTCAGTTCGAGTGGTTTCACCTGTTTGGGGAATAGAGCCTCAATCCTATTCCCTAACCTATGCATTATGGGTTGAGTTTGGAGCCTCAGTCCAACCCAACCCGTGGGTGTAGAACCTCAAGTCTATACCCTACTCTACCAATCCATGTGCACATGTTATACATATATGTAACCATTGATCATTTAGACAACCTTATAACCATTTCCCAAGGAAGACATAAATCACAACAACAACATGAGAGTTAGAAATATGCCTTAACCCATTAACACAATTACCACATTTCACATCATTTATCCATTTAGACCAATTCCCTTATTATTACACTTATTTCACTAAGAATACCAGACTCATAATCCATTCCAATATGGTCCTTAATCATTTCCACATATTAACCCAATATCCCTTAGGTTATTATCAAGCCTAGGTTCATCACCTAGCTTCTATCCCAGCACAATCAATCAAATCAACATGTTTATCAAGGGCTCTAGATGAATACAAAAAAATATCACTTATTCTACACAAATCCCTTGGTCCAAGAAGGTCATCACACCCCATGTGTGGTCGTAGATTTGTCTCATTACCCTTGATGCATGCCATGGGGATCTTGAGTGTTTCCATTATCCATATTAATAACCATTTAATGTAAATTTTCCAAGGGTGATCAAAACATACCAAGAGACACTGAAGAGAAAAACCCCACATGCACAAATCCAAAAATAAACGATGGGATATAACATGTAGACCACCATCCTTGATTTATCTTATGAAGCTACTCTAAAACACTCCCTTTGATTCCACTTCATCCAACCATTGATGTTTAAACCTAGATCTCACCCAATGAGTAGGGTTTTAGAGCTTTAGAAAGAGAGGAAAAGAACATACAAACCCTAAACTCAAAAGAGATGAATGGATGGGCGTATCCTTACCTGGAACTTTGATCCATAGCCAACGACACCAAAAACGCATTTGAATCGGGGTGGGGGTCAATCTCTTGGATCCCATGGGATATTTTGTTCATTATTATAGCGAAGATAGGAGAAATGGGATGATATACCGAGTTGGGTATTAAAATACGAGAGTGAAAAAATTGTAATTTTTATAAGATTATGGGTAGAATGGTTTACCTGCATAGTTTACCAAACTGTGAGAATGCCACTATCCAAAGTCCCACCTCCTTCATGGTTTCTTGGGTTGTCCATATGGTTAGAACTAACCATACGCAGTCCGTACAGACTACCCAGAACCCCCCCCCCCTCCCCCCCCCCCCCTCCATTTTCGTTTCTGGAACCCTCAAAACACCCCTTAGCCTCCTTAAGGACTTGGTTAAGAACTTAATTAACCCATATAGAAGGTCATAACCAAAAATATAAGTATAACATACATTACGGAGAAATTCCATATCTCACAACCTCCCCATCTATTAATGGCTCATCTTGGATCTGAGCTCCAAATCATCAATATACCTCCATGGAAAAGAGATTGATGCACTGGGTCAACATATCTGATTCCAACTCCCATGTTTCTTACTAAGAATTCCCATACATCCATAGTATTCTCAATAATGGAACAAACTTTCCTCGCAATACTTTCTCGCTATGATCTACCCCACAAACCGTATGTTAATCAAAGGACGCATCAACCTCAATCTCAACATCCACAACGTGAGTTGGGTCAGGGTGATACCATCAAAGCTGAGGCACATGAAGAAAATCATGAATTCCACTATACCACTATGGAAGAAAAATCGTCATGCAACTAGCATGATCCTCTATACAATCTCAAATGGTCCCACATACCTAGGCCCCAACGAGCCCTACTTATGAATCTGTCAGGGACCCAATATTTGAGACACTTGAAGGAACACACTATCACCTACCTCGAACTAAATAAGACTACGCCTCCGATCGGAAAGCACCTTCTTCATACTCTAAGTTGTTCCCATCTGTTTCTGAATAAACTCAAAATTCTCTGATGTCTCCCACACGATACTCGATCCCAACTGCTCGAATTCACTAGCCTCTGAACAACACAATAGTGATATACACAACCTCACATAGAGAGCCTCAAACGGTTCCATCTGACCTATATCCTGAAAACATTTTTTTGTGAATAGTCAACAATTGAAAATTTATTTTTCCTTGAAACCACCAAAATACAAGACATAGCCCCTCAACATTTATTCCAGCACTTGGATTGTATGCTCCGACTGCTTGTCCGTATGTGGGTGTAATGCCATACTCAAAAGAAACTATGTACCAAGGGCCTTCTACAACCCTTTCCACAAGGGAAATTTTAAATGAGGATCATGATCCAATACTATTGTCCACGGTATCCCATGAAACTATACTATTTCACAAACATACAACTCACCCAACTGGTCAGCTGTGTATGTCTCCTGAATCGGTAAGAAATGAGACTTTTTTGTATGTTGATCCCCAAACACCCAAATTGCATCATTATTATGAGGCATCATCGGATGAGCCACAAAAAGATCCATCATCATATTATCCCACTTCCATTATGGACTAGGAAATGGCTGCAACAAACCCCCTAGGCATTGATGGTCGGATTTCAATTGCTGACTGGTAAGGCACCGTGACAAAAAGCCCGCAAGTTCCTTTTTCATTCCCATCCAACCAAACTATATATGGAGATCCCGAAACATCTTGGTCAAACCAAGGTTCACTGCACATTTTGATGCATGGAACTCCCACATCAACTCTTCCCCCTACACACCATAACAACCACATGACCATGAACAAAAATAACCCCAGCCGTACTAAAGACCCCATTGGAAGGTGGCTCCCCACCTTTAAAGCTTTCCCTCATGGAAAAAATTAAGTATCATCAAACTGATATTCGCTTACATGACTCAAAATCATCGACTCAACTTCCACGGAAGCAAGAGTCACCTGACTATTTTACTCCCACACCTCCATGTGCATCTCTACAAACAAATCCATCACCTTCCACTCATTTCTAGATTCCTGAACCACCTAGTTCTGAGCCTTCTTCCTCAAATCATCAGCTACACTATTCCTTTTCTCTGGTGTCTATACTATCTCAAAGTCCAAAGACATGAGATACTCAACCCATCTTCACTATCGAAGATTCAAATCCTACAACGAAAATATATTCTTTAGACTCTTGTGATCAGTATAGACCGTGAACCGTTCCCCCAACAAATAATGCCTCTAGAACATTATGGAATACACAATTGCATCCACATCATGATTAGGAGTGGGATAATTCCACTCATGGGGTCTAAATTTCCTCAACCCATAAGCCACACACCACTCATCTTGCATCAGCACAACCCCAATCCCAATACTGGATGCATCACAAAATAGGGAATACTTCCTACCTGGATCATGTAAGATCAATATTGGTGCAGTAGTCAATCAGTTTTTCAACTCATGAAAGTTGTTTTCATAAACCTTTGACCACTCAAACTAGATTCCCTTCATGGTCAACCCCAACAGTGGTGCTGCCAAGTGTGAGAAATCCTAGATGATCCTCCAACAAAATCTTACCAATCCTAGAAAACTATGAACATCTAAAACACTCTTTGGATTATCCCAAGAAAGAACACCATAGACAATATAAGGATCCACTGAAACACCTACCTCGAAGATGATGTGACCATCAAAATGCACTTATCCAATCCAGAACTGACACTTTTACCACATGGCATAAAATCTATTCTCTCTTAGTGTAATCAAGATGATGTGAAGATGTTAGGCATGATCATTATGAATTTTTGAGTACACAAAGATGTATTCAATAAATAAATCCAAAAAGTGATCCATATAAGGGGGAATGATTGGGTTCCTCAAATACATGAACATTGCTGGTTCATTATTCAAGAGAAAAGGGATGCCCACAAACTCTTACAACTCATACCGACTCTAGAAAGTTGTCAGTGGTATGAAAAATGGCCTCATGCTCAACTGGTGATAACCCAATATCTGATCAATCTTAGAAAAACTGATTCACCCCTAAACTAGTCAAACATGTCATCAATTTCTAGGAAGAGGATATGGATTTTTCACTGTAATATGGTTTAACTTCTGATAATCAAGACACAGCCTTAATGACCCATCAGCAATCATTGCAAAAATTACATGAGATCCCCAAGGAGATATAGTAAGACGTATGAAGCCCTTATGACCCAACTCCTCAAGATAAAGCTTTAACACCATGGGCTATGCTGGATCCATCCAATATGGTAGAATAGAAAATGGCTCCACTCCCAGAAGTAACTCAATCGTGAACTTGACATCCCTATCAGGCGCCAACCTTATGAAATCATTAGAAAACACAACCTAATACGCATTCACTACTATAGGTAAGATAGAATATTCCCCTATTTTTTCATAGAGCAGATGAAAAGCAACATGAGCCTACCCATATTCTGAAAAAATTACCTTGCATGGCCTGCTCGAACATCCCACTCTTCATGATGGACATAGGTGTCACCCTCAAGTGACCTGAATGATACATTGCGATGGTAACCGTCTATGTGCACCAAATACAACCCCAAAAATAACATACCCAATATTAGGTCAAATCCCAACAGATCGTGAATGAAGAAGTCCCATAGAAATCCATACCCCGTACTTATAGAGAACATAACTTACATTTAGAGATATATTCATTTCGAACCCCCAATGGAGTGTCAATCAATATAACCCCACCCACAGTCTCCATAAAAAAACCCAATGCTACCACAAACTGAGAATAAATAATAGAGTCTATGGAGTCATTTTCAAACAATGCACTAGAATGAGTAGAAGCTACCAGGATCATACCTCAAACAGTTGATGGCCCAGCCTCACCATCCTTGAGTTCAGACTAAAATGCATGAAGCTGACCTACCCCACTACCCTGGTCTCCAACCTATGTTCCATGCACTACGCTGCCCTTCTAATGTGGGTGATCCTACCCCAGAGTTCCGCACCCATTCCCCTTTCAATAGGAATCGTGGAGCTCCAACTACCTTCCTGATATGGAGCAATTGATCCCTTGCCTCTGCTTGGCATCTGCCTGTCACCAACATTAAAGCTCACCTACTGAGGGTTCATGTAGAACCTTTGCACATATCCCAAACATCTGCATGAACAACACTCAACAAGAGGTCAATTACACTCGCCATATATGTGCCCTGACCTGCCACACTGATAGCAGAACACTTGATCACCACCCTGAGAGGTAGCCCCTCCCTTATGACCACCTTACACACTTCCTCCCTACTGTAAACCTCTAAAACTAGGCTTCCATCCCTCGGATGTTGCACCACTTTTTTTCCCAGTTTTCACGACAAGCCCCCTAAATGATGTTATTCTGAGGTTCCCCTATGAGATCAATTCTTGATCCAATACCTCTGTAAACCTCTTACAGTGAATGATATTCACCTGAGACTGCATCTCGTGTCTTGGAACATCCTAGAAACTCTTCAAAACTTATGCCTCATCTCCCTCCAAGGCTGTAAAAAAGGGTCACAGGTCAGTGCAACATCTGACATACTCCCTCATCAACATAGATCCATATTTCAAGCTCATGAACATTGTATACCTCTCATGCATCAAGGTCTCTAGGTAAAAAATCTCGAGAAAAGTTTCCTGGAAAACATTCCCCAACATCTCCTCAACCTAATCAGTCTGATCCAGAATATCCGACCAAAACTTTTCAAATCCCAACAACATATAAGCTACCAACATGACTCGCTACTCAATAGGAGCCTCTAGATGATCAAGTATCATCTAGAAAAACTCTATCCAAAACTCTTCAACCTCTATACCACCCACTCTAGTAATGGTCAGAGGGTGCTACAGTTAAAACTGTCTGGTCATCTCATACATAATCTGTGAAACCCACCATGGGTCTTGATCAATCATCTGCATAAAAACTAGATAAGTTCTCTCAGAACTACACATCTCTACTTTCATGTATCACTGAATTCACTTGATCTTGTACTAGAGGATTTTTCTCATTAACATCCTCTTATTTCCCAATCGGCACTTGACATCATGGCGAAATTTCTCAACATTCCCAAATACAAGGTTCCGAACACATACCATAAATCATTCATAACATAATAATAAGAAGGTTCTTCACCAGACACAACAACCCAGCATACATGCACCATCTAAATGAACCATAACATCTGAAAACATCACCATGGCCATCCCTATCACGGGCCATGGCCCACAAGGGGTAATCAACCATACACCCCCATAATTCTAACACAGCACATTACAAAAAAAATATTAAATCAATTAGAAACCTTTAATTACAAACTTTTAATTATTTTATCCTTACCCCACCCACCCCTAACATTGTTTCATTTACGAAATTTTACATTTTAAATTATCAGTATGTGACGTGCATTCTATAGTTAATGCCTCACACAACCAACCTGTGTGTTCCTACCGTGATGCATGCCACATATCACTATAGGTTTCTACAATGATGCAAACCTCGTACCAATAAGGCCCCGATCCAAACATCATTAAACCATCACATCACACAATTTTTACATCACCCAATTGTGAGATGTCATCAATTATAAAATTACGCAATCAGGAACTACAATTTCCACCCGGGGTGACATTGGGTTTCCCTCATGATTGGGTTACCTACTCCCAAGCTTGAGCTCATTACCATGGCCCGACACATCAAAACTATTATCTACTATCTCATATAACATGTTTCCATAGTAGGAGAAGAAACACCTCATTTTATACCACTTTGTAACGACCCCAACCCAGAATCCACTAAACTTGTGCTCCGAGCCCATTGGTTACAAGACATTAACCGTGCATCCCCATATTCCAATGGTTTCTGACTAGTAGAGAGGGTCCAAATAGAAAATTGGGAAGACTATACCCCCTTTTATCAGAGTAAGACACACCAAAAGATAAAATAAATTACAGGATAATAACCAATAATACTAGAGTATGCATAAACAACCATTACCCAAAAAGGGGTATAACTATTTCCAATAGTAAATATTCTATTCCATGATACAAGTACAAAAGTGAATAAAACCAAAATTTAAAACAAACTGAAAAATCAACAAAATTTTCCATACACCAATTTAGGGTCCTTCTTTACAAACACACATGCTAACCCAACTACCTAGAAAGATCTTTTAGCCTTTACCTAACCTGCAAAACATAAATTCTTCTTGGTTACCCAATGGCATCTCGAGTAGGGTGTGAGTTCAACTCATTAGGACACCACCATCAGTGTCTACCAAATAATTGGTAGAAACAATTTTTCATGAAAAAGGGAAATGAATTGTAATTTAGGAGGAAAAAATTAAGTGCCTTTAACTAGTTTAGACCCAATACCAACCTTTATTACCATTTCCTCATCTTACCATTTCATCCCATTTCTCATTACATACCATTACCAATGCATTTATTAGGGGTCCATCAAACAAAAAAAATTACATAGGCTCAATGTACACAATAACATACATGAGTAAAGAAACATAGTTATCTTATCTCACTACAACTAACTTCCTCATGTAAACCATATCTCACCTCGAAGCCTCAGTCCAGGTAGATGCAACCTTTAGGTGAAAAGATCCTCAATCATCTTCCCTAACTCGTGCATTAGGGATGGAGTTTAGAGCCTCAGTCCAACCCAACCCACGGGCATAGAACCTCAAGTAAATACCCAATTTACAAAACCATGTTAACATGATATATATATATGTATCCATTAACCATTCACAAAACATCACAACTATTTCCCATGGAAAACATAAATCATAATAATAACATGAGCTTTACAACCATGCCTTAACCTATTAACACATTTACCACATTTCAAATCATTTATCAATTTTATCCAATTCCAGTTTTATTACACTTATCTAACTAATCCTTCATTCATTGTGTCCATCGCACTAGTCTTCGTTCATTATGCATAACTAACTAAGATTCTTTTCCAGACTCATAATCTATTCCAATATGGTCCATAATGATTTCCACATATTAACTCAATATCCATTTGGTTATTATTAAGACAAGGTTCATCACCTAGATTCTACCCCATCACAATAAATCACATCAACATGATTATCAAGGGTTCTATATAAATACACATCAATATCACGTATTCATCCTAAATCCCTTGGTCCAGGAAAGTAGGCACACCCCATGGGTGGCCCAAGATTAGTCTCATTACCCTTGATTCATCCGATGAGGATCATCAGGGTTTCCATTTACCTTCTTAACAATGATTTTACCTAAACATTCCATGGGTGACCAAAACATACCAAGATACACCTAAGAACAAAACCACAAATGCACAAATCCACAAATAAATGATGGGATACTACATGTAGACCCCTTACCATGATTTTGATAGTGAATTCACTCTTAATAGCGCCCACAGATTCAATATCCACCAACCCTTGAAGATTAAACCAAGATATCAACCAAAGAGTAGGGTTTTAGTGCATTGTAAAGAGAGGAGAAGAAGATACAAACCCTTAACTCAAAAGAGAAGCAAGGATGGGATTTGCATTACCCGGAAATTTGATCCGCAACCAACAGCACAAAAACACCTTAGAAAAAGGGGGAAATAGATCTCCTTGAGCCCTTGGGATATTTTGTTTGTTCCTAGGGTTAAGAGAGGATAATGGTGTGTAAATACAGGGTTGGTTGTTAAAATCCCAGAGTGGAAAAATTGTAATTTTTTTAAAGATTTTGGGCCGCACAATTTACCCACACAGTTTACCACACCATGCACAATTTGTGATGATTCCACTTTCCAATGTCCCACCTCCTACATGGTTTCTTGGGCTATCTGAACGGTTTCCACTAACCATGCGCAGATACTATGGGCTGCCCAAAAAACCCCTTTTTCTTATTTTTCATGTATCAAACCCTCAAAAATCCCTCAATCCCCCATAAGGACTTTGGTAAGAACTTAATTAACCAAAATAAATTGTCTTAAACTAATACATAATTAAAATATTCCTTGTTTGGAAATCCAATATCTTACATCCAGAAACATAGGCATAACATTGGAGCTCGTGCATTGTATCATGTAGCACTCTCTGATGTTAAGATGACACATTTTATTCTAGGATGAAGAAATAATGTTAGTATCATCATAATTCTATAATTCTATATTCATCAAAATGTTACTCATCGAAAAATCAAAAAAAATAGTAACAATGTAATTAATCTCCAAAATGGACATGCCCCTTAGTTAATGAGTGAAAATAACATCCGCTATCAGTAGATGATCAAACTATAAAGTGTATAAACAATCGAGGCTTGAGTTCTTACAAACCATCCAATTAAATAAATTTATAATATGATTGTAAGAGTGAATAATAGTTAGTTAAATTGATGAGAATATATTTTAGATCTTCCATTTAACTGACTTTTAGTGAATATAATTGAGAGAATTTCTAAAGACTCTTCATTATATGTAATGAGATTCCAAGTGAGTTTACTGACTAGAGTGTCATTAATGACTTTTAAATCATTTATACCCAAGCCTACAAGATAAGTAGGATTAATGGTTTGATTCTAGAAAATAGAGATGAATTTAATAATCGGGATAGATAATGTCTAGATGAAATTTCCGATCATACCAAGAATCTTATTAAAGAGATTTACAGGATATACAAATAATGAGAATGAGTATACAAACATAGAGGAGAACTGTGAGTTAATCATGAAGATTCTTCCTAATTCAGACATAGATTTTCCTTTACAAGATTTCATTTGAGAAATAATTCTTGAAAATATATTTTTTCTATGACTTCATTTCACTTTACCCTAGAATGTAGGTACACTATGATAGATAACAGGGAGATTCACCTTCCTAAACCCACACCTTTTGGAAACCATATTTTTCTTGGAGGTAGGAACACCATTTCTAAGTAAAATAGATGAATTATTCCAGATGAGCACCTATCTATACACATACTCATAATAAAAAACATTAATTTTATGGTGTAAATAGTTCTTTTGGAGGAATTTTGAACCATAAGTTTGTCATCGGCATAGAAATGATGTGAGTTGGTGAATAACCTAATCCTATATTACATTTTTTCTATAGACCCTGGATTGTGTGATATCAACAAATAATCTAATCAAATATTCTTCAGTAATAGAAAAAATTTATACAATGAAACTGACACCCTATCTAACACCTCTATAACAGTTAAGGATGCCTCTAGGGGAGCCAACAATGAGAATTCTATGTATGAAACATCAAAACATAGTATTAAGAAAATTGATGGAAGAAATAGACAAACCATGTCTCATAGGGATAGAAAAAATAATCATTTTCATCATATCAAAAGATTTAGAGATATAAATATTAAGATAGAAATACATTAATTTCAAATTATTTATCCTTATGTTTACACATTCTATGGTTTTAAAAGGAAATTTATAACTATTCCATCTAGACAGAAAACCAAACTAATTTTTTAAAGTCAATTCATGTAAAATTTTTCCAAACCAAAAAGTATGAATTTTTTTAATTATCATGGGTATAGTGTTCCTAATAGAAACAAGACTGAAATAACTGTTTTCTATATAATATTACTTCATGGGAATAAGTGAAATAAAATTGGAATTAACATTTTATGGAATTGAAGAATGAGTGAAAGATTACCTCACCACCCTAGTATCCTCATCAAGAACAATTTCTTAGTAGAATATGAATAGTACTGTTAAACCATTAGGACCAAATGAAATTTTAATGTTATTGAGAATATATTTGATTTAATTTTTTCATTCCATAGGTATATCAGTTAACTTGAGTTTTTAGGTCATATATACAAGGTGTTATATTTACAATTATCTTGGAGGTGTTATCATTCCTATAATCTGAATACAATCCTTGAAAAAATTTAACATATATATTAGAAATATAATTATTGTAAGTGTAGACAGATCCATTTATGTTGAAGATAGTGAAACATCTATTAACATTTTTTAATTTTTGTATGAATTGGAAAATATTAGTGTTCTAGTCAACATATTTAAGCCATTTGACATTATATTTATTTCGAGAAAGCCTTTCTTTGAGGGAAAGATGGTTATCAAGATTTGACAGATCTTAAATTTCATATCTAGAAGGGATAGAATTATCTTGATTTAAAATATAATAGTGACTAAGATGATTATATGATTCTTTAATATCCTAATCCTTATTTGATAAATATGCCTTTCTCCAATCCCTAAAATTATTTTTATATCTTTCAAATTACTTTCAAGATTTTAATTAGGACCATTAGGGGAATACATTTTTCTAGGATCTACATACCACCTCCTTACATCCATGGGTAACAAAAAATGAATTGTTGAATTTGAATAGAAGAGGGGATTACCGTATTAATATAATTCAAACACCTATAAAAGATCGGTTTATGATCAGAGTGGATCCTAGAATGTGTGAAGATAGAAACCTTCATAGTATCTCTCATTTCATCATCCTAAACAAAGTAGTGGTTCAACATATTAGCATACATTCCATACATATTGTACTTAATCCATGTGTAATTAGTACTACCAATGGGAACATCAATTAGGTTTAACTGATCAATCCCAGATGAAATTTCAGTTGCATCTAGAATATTGATATTATTCCACATTTTCTCATCCATCTTCAAAGAAGGGTTAAAATTGATAATAATAATAATAAATTTTCGGCATGTATGAGTTGAGTATGTTTCTAACTCCCTATAAAGATCACTGAATTTAATATAAATGTTGGAGGAATACATAAATTAGAACCCCAATACATTGTTATTTATCTCCACTAAAATTGACATAACCTGAAGACTTTTATTAAAATAATGTAGGTTGATTCTATCATGTTTCAGCACACAAAGATTCTCCATGTCATAATCAAATAAAAATTTGTGTCACCATGGACAAACCAAGGTCTACCCATTTGAAATCTGTCAAATTGATGAATTTTATTTTGGTATCATATAATCCAATTAAAGTTGTTTGTTGGTCATAAATAGGTTTCTGAGGGATGTGAGCATTGGGGAATTCCTAATCCAATGAATGTTCCAAAAAATATTTCTTCATTGATCGAGATATTACATACTCTTTGTTTGAGGTGACCTCCTCTATGATTTATCTGAATATGGGTTCTCTTTCCCCTTACCATTGGAGTTCATTTTCATGGATTTTCCCTCTTACATGATGCCACATCTAGTGACAATTAATAGGTTAGTAAATCCAATAGGTTTATGGACCAGAGCCAGATCATCTAATAACTTTCCATAAATAATGAATAATTTATTGAGAGAGATATCAACACATAGATATGGAACATCAAGGTGTATCATTTTAGAAGCCTTTTCTAGGTTACATGCTTAAAAAGTGATTCTTCTCTATCTACAAAGGATAAGGATTCTTGTGAACCACCTACATTGGAATCCTTAACCATAGGATTTTGTGAAATCTCAATAGTGTTAATATAAAATGATTTTTAACTAGTAACATAGTAAAAAGACATTTCAGGTGAATTGGGATAGAGAAAATCAGGATGATGTTCTATTTTAGAAGAAATAGCATCAAATTTGAGATTTGTGTAAGGATCCGCGTTATAAATTCATTCATATTCAGGATCAATTAATCTTAAATTACAGTTTTCTCACATTTTGGTATTCATTGGAGGGTCATTAATATGATTAACTCCCCCATCATGATCATAATCCTCCAACTGAGATCCCACCTAAAGATGGTGAACTTCAAAAGGAGCATTCATCTGATTAAGTAATGCATCAACCACTTTCTAACCTACCAAAATTATATCATGTAAAATTACATTGGTATCCCATTACTCCTCTAGATGGGATTGTGAAAACTCCCTAGAGACATTGTGGGATTACAAAAAATCATTGTATGAATGGACTCTCACAGATTCATTATGATACTTCATGGTGGGTTAATGGAAGACATATGTAATTAGACCACACGCCTAATTAGAAGTGGCAGAATGAAGTTCCTTCCCCTTTCCAATTCTTCTTAGATAGGTGGATTCATCTTGACCCCTTTCATTACAAAATGGAAAATCATTTAATTTTTTCATTCATCTACAAAATGACCAAAGTAGTTATATCTATTTCATAATGTTGGTTTCCTTTTATAAATTGTCTCCAATTTAGTAATATCTTATATGGTTATCAGAAGCACTACCTAACATACGATAGATCCCATATAAACATCAACCCAGGCCCTTGAAGTGTTTCCAACT
Organism: Viscum album; assembly: GCA_963277665.1. Lineage (NCBI taxonomy): Eukaryota > Viridiplantae > Streptophyta > Magnoliopsida > Santalales > Viscaceae > Viscum > Viscum album. The sequence continues at coordinate 1,899,014,268 of OY728121.1, read as the reverse complement.
CTGGGATTATAATTTTCCCTATCAAGTCTGATATGTTTTTTAATAGAGGAGAAAATGTCCCAAGGAATCATGGGGTTTCAGTACAACCAATTGAGTTTAAAAATATGTATTGAGAACTGAGATTTATTTCTCATCAAAATATCCTAATCATGGTCCCTATCCCATTCATGGACCCTGAGAAGCCCGAGTTCCAATTAGATATAGAAGAATCTCAATTCCTTCATCTTTCACTCATATGTGGGGAAAAGATATAAAAGTAGCCTCTTCCCATGACTATCATTCTCCGACCATCAAATCCCCAGATCACATATATCCTCTTATTATTTTCATTGAATGTACACATCACTCATCTTTATGTGTTATGAACCAAACAGTAATTTATTTCTTGAATTCAATATCCCTTTCCTCAATAGCATCTTTATTGATAGAGAAATGGATAACCTATACTTTTATAATCACTCTTCCAAAGAAGGGATTCAGAAATCATAGAATGATAGAGTTAAACCATCTTTAATTACATCTTCAAACCCCTGTATGGGATCCAATTTCCTTATTTCACCACAATTTAGCACATTACAGGAAGAATGATAATGATATCTTTATCCCCAGAAATATTTGATTGATTCACCATAGTATCTTGAATTTAAGAGACAGTGATTAATGAATCAACATGCCCTTAAACTCCATCCCCACCTTTCCTCCCCTGGCTCCTCCATATCCTCTTCTAATTATTGTTGATACTTCTGATCATGATTTTATAAATGAGTATGTCTTAAAATAATACTAAATTAATCTTTCGGATTAATGGATTGAAGAAGATATTCATGGTGGATTGAAACAAGGAGGGAAAATTTATAAGTCAAAATTACATTACAGATTTTTTAATGATCTAAATTGGTATGGAAGGAAAACTTTTCAACATACTACTTCTAAAAATGTTCTAATTTGACTCTGTGTGTGGTGTTAACATTCTCCATATTTGTGAGATTTTATTGGGTTGGAGGAAGATGGAGAGAGATGCATTATCATTATTGGTGAGGAGTGGCTTTTAGCTGATTACCCCATACACATTTTCCTTTAGTGTTGAATAGTGCCTCATATTTTCCACACCGCACATAGAAATTTCATCCATATTCTCATGATTTATATAAACCAAAAAATCCCTCAAATGATCATTCATGTATGAATGGGTTCGATGCTCTCCCACTACCCGCCATAATATCCCATATAAGTGGAAACAAAGAACCCTTTTCCTACCTTGTACCGACCTACATACCTGGATTCCCTCTCACATGCTCAAACTTACACTATAGCTCCTACTTCCAACTCAACATTGAACCTATGACCAGAGCCACTAGATTTTCTTTTCACGCTACTCAGGTGATGGCTTTGAGAGGGTTGACCTACCATTTTTGATAAAACTCCTATTAAACACTTTCCAATAAATAGAATCCTCCCGAAATAACCAACCATTACAACATCCTTTTTTATTCAAATAATAAAAAAATAAAAAATATAGCCCTCACATATATTCAATAAACAAAAAACTTTAACACTTATTACCAAAAAATAAAACACACAAAAAGTGGGTGAAATAATCATCATAATTGTTTTTGATTTCCTAGTAATAAGTTAAAATCATTATTTTCATACACACCTGATTTTACTTACCACTCAACAAGGAACCTATGAGATAAACTGCTAGATTTAGTATTCAGTCTACTTAGGTGAAAACATTGAGAGGGTTGAACGACCATTTTTTTATAAACTCCTATCAACCATGTACCCAAAAATAGAAACCTCCAGGTATATCAAATTAAAACAATGAATTTTTATTCAAATAAAACCACTATATAAATATATAGTCTTCATACATAGTCAAAATATTTACAACATTAAAACTTTTTTCCAAAAAAATCTAACTCACACCCTATGGGTGAAAAAAATCCCTATTTGGATTTTTATTTCCTATAAGACATTAAACTATTTATTTTCATACACATTTTTCATTTTTATACCCATTATTATCAATGAAATAAAAAAGGTATTCATATGTCCTCCATTAATGGGATCACCATCATTTTTACATCCCCTTCTTGAGAAAAATCAGTACACTTAATTAACGAATTCAATTCACCATCTTGGTACAAATTTGAGAATTCTATATTTTAATGAAATATCATGTCCCCCTTAATACATTATAAAAATAAAATACATAGTATACCATCATAATGCTCCATTAAATTCTGAGTCAAATCTTAAACATAAAATTTATTTCTATATTACATCAACATTAATTATTTCAATCTAAAATGAGTGAATAACCATTTTTTAATGACTTGTCATCAAATTATCTAATCCTATTGATCTAGAGATCAGTACAGGAAACAAGTGTTAAAGTAAAAAATTTCAATAGTATCAATATTATCATTACTAATCCATAACTAATATTACTGCATGAGTAATCAAATAACCTCATGTTCTCAAGAAAATTCCAACCAAATACTTAGTTTAAATCATCCAAATTCACAGGTGTGGGATAAAAAACATCTAATAGTAATGGATTACAATTTTCAATATAAATTATGTGATATCACTTGTGCCAAAAATATCAATGTATTTTTAGAGAATATACCTTATTTCATGTTAGTTTGAGAAGCCTTTTTGTTAATGACTCCAACTCCCCATTATTATATTCACTTCTTTGCACCACTTATTGGGAATATTTTTCATGACTGGAACATATTTATACCATTACTTCTATAGAAATATTTATGGTATCATGAATGTAACTCCCCGACCCCAGTGACCTAGAGTTGGTGCATTATTTTAATACATTGTCATGATTACAAGGAATCAAGTCTCGAAAGACTGATCAGTTTAGCAGTCCTGGAAAATAGATTACATACATGAACGTTACATCAAACTTTCCATCATACAACACAAAAAAAATCCTTTGATATTTCCATTGTTCCATTAACTTAACCCTTCATCTCAAACATAAAACACATCGTGGGATCCTGGGAAAATAAAACATAAGAAAGGGGTGAGCTTAGATGCTCAGTAAGGGTAAATAATTTAGCAAAAGCTATATACTTTTAAGGAATGATGTGTAATAAAAACAAAAGCCTTTTTAAACATAATCTTGAACATTATATGGAAAAAATAAATCAGACATCACCATATAAACAAGCACGTGGATATTCTTCTAGTCAAATAATCACATCTAATAACTAATTTCATAATGTTGGAATACCAAATTCCGGACATCATTACCACATAGTCAAGGCGTTGTGCCAAGACAAAAAATAAATTTTTTGTCAAGGCCATGTGCCAAGACACTAGTTTGTCTCATGAGACCTAATGATGCATCGAGGATCTATAGCGGGCTCCACCCATCACTTACAAAGTCCACTGCATTCCTCATATGAAAAAGTTGAAACATAACCTAAACATTCACATTAAAACTAGAATACAAAATGTCAATAGATTAAATATAAACCATGAATGGTATAAAAATTATAACATCCGCAGTCAAACATATCATAACTCATTAAATATAATATGAAAGATTGTATTATAATAAATCAACCTCAATCAAAAATAATATCCAGTAAAGGATGCTGACATAGTTGAAAATGATGAGTAAAACTTTTTGAGAGATATATTCTTTTTGTAAAATCATTTAAAAGTCACATATTTATAAAAGAAGTAATTTAAAATAGATTTTTGAATCAAAGTGTCCCATTCCACTTTGAAACTTTTTAGAAGTATTATCATGTCAAAACATTCATGTCCATATAAAAAATCCATAAATTCATTTTGAAAACATGGACATTAATTAAAAGGATTTAAGCAGATAAATCTTTAAAAAATTTAAAATGATGATATAGTTAAATAGACCCTCAAATAAAACCTTAAAAGATTCATTTTGAAAAAAAAAATTGAAATATGTGTATTGATGATAAATATTTCCCAGTAAATACTTACAGATAAACAACCTCAGATAGTAATGAGATTGAGAAAATAACCCTTACCTCATTGTAATCAATCGAGTCGTATGAAAAATAGTCAATGACCCCCAAATGAATCACAGAATATCATGAATATAAAAATAATCATGATAATATATATCAAATGGAATTACACAATACACCACATGCAATAAATAAGTGGTGAATAATGGAAATATCATGGAATTAAAAATGAGATAATAAACCCCTTACCTTGTACTTTCCTTTGGTTGAGGGTACATTTAACCTCCTATATAATGATCACTGTATTTTATTAGATTATACCAGGACCATATTTATATTTACTATATCATTCATTATTCATTTATGACATTATACTTCCCATTTAATAATGATTTTCATGTTAAATTAACATTTCTGGTAATAATCGTTTTCTTTATCGTACGTATTTTAACTTGTTATTCTTGACCGTATCATTTAGGTCATGATTTAAATACTTCCAGATTATAAACCTTGATTCATATATAATATATATTTAGAATATAAATATTTATAATAGATAGATATATGAAATGGAAAAAATCATTTATGGAGACAGTAGGTCGTACGTACGCATAAACGATGTTTCTATTTTCATATCGTATTGAACAGAAGTAGGTGAATAAGATATATATATAAGTACATAAATATATATATATATCCATTAGAATTATTATTTCATATATTATAGACTTATTATTAATATATATTTATATAATCGTCGATGAATGGTGAATGTGGAAATGAATCTAATCACGTCATGGAGACGGTAATCCGTATGTACGCACGAATGACAATATCATTTCCTTAATGGTGTGGAATTAGATGGTATATTAATTTTACAGAGACATTAGAATATTATTTTCATTATTTATATACATATTACTCATCATTAAATCCGTCCAAATAACATAGTGTTGAATAACAAATTACACCACGGCGTGGAGACGGTAAGCCGTACGTACACACGCATGGTGACATTATCATTCATAAGATGGATAGAAAAATGAATATAGTTGTGCCATATTTATAATAACATCACAGTATATATAAGATACTAGATTTATTATTTTATAATGGGAACGACAATGAAAGAGTAAGTGGAGGAATAAGAGAACTTGAAAAAGTTTTGTGAAATCATTACCTCTTCTTTAGGTTCTTCCTTTTGATTTGATCAAAAGGGCTTCTTAGGCTGGCGTTTTGGCCAATGTATGGCATCTATGATTATGGTAGGATAGTTGGGAGGATTTTTTGGTAGGGATTGGCAGAGTCAAATGGAATTGGAGGTGTGAATTTTAGAGAAGGGAAAGTGCCCTTTTATGAGAGCGGTGAGAGGAACCATTAGAAAAACATAAAATATTGTTATAATAAATTCATTTTCAGTTTTTAATGGCTACAAAGTGAATTATTTAATGGATAAGGTGGGTATGGGTCTTAAATCACTCAACCAATAGGTTTTAGACTGTTTTAGGTCACTATATTAAACTTAACTTTTAGATTTTACTCTTATTAAAATAGTTCGACATTTACCAGGTCTCTTTGTATTTTTATATTATATAGTTAATAAACTTACTATAAAATTATAATCTAACCCCAATTGGTTCAAAAATGTCATATATATTATTATATAAGTCTTTTAGCTGAACCATATATTTTTAGAAATAGAATACCAATTAATAATATAATATTTTTTTTAAAAACACTTTGATGAAAATTTTACACTATTTTGTATTTTGTTTTTGATAAATTCATAAAAGCATTATTAATTTGAAAAAAATTTATCTAAACCACCATAATATTTCATAATAACCTATATAATTTTTGTAATTCTTAAAAAGACTCAAATTACATTTATTTGGATATTTATAATATCAATTATTTTAATCTTTCATTAATAATGAAATTATTGCATCATCATTGTGTCATAAATAAATTAAATTATTTAAGGTCTAAAAAATATAAATAAAATACCACTAAGTAGGAAATATTTTTAGCTTTCTAATTAATATTTATAGTCAAATTTATCTTATGTATAACCCTATATTAAAAATGTTTTAGTTATTAAAATTTAATTTTTACTCTTTTAACTCATCTTTGAATTAAATAATAATAAATGTCCTAATCTAATAAAAGTGGACCTAAAGGATCATATTTTATTTATAAGGTTTTTTTTGGTCGAATTACACTTATACAATAGAATTAGGACATTTTTTTAGGGTAATAATAATACCATTTTTACCCTCAATTACCCTATTTACTTTTAACCATGGTAAATAAAATTAAATAAGTTACTATTCACCAAAAATTATTTTCATCTTATTGAACCACATTTTACTTACTGATATCAACCGTGCCTCTTGGATTTTTGAAATTAAACTCACAGAAGCGGTAAAATTAAGTTTTATGTAAATTTTCAAATGCTTATAGGAGGTGGGTCAAGACTATAAAAAGTTCAATAAAATTTTTATATATCTAAAGTTATTAAAAACTAACTCCAATGAATTACATTGAACATATATAGGTATTGTGTATCTATTTTGACCTAAAACAAATTTAAATAAAATAAATAATTATTTAAATAAAAATTCAGTTTTAAACTATAACATAGTGTTTTTCACTATTCATCAAAAATTGAATGTTTTTAGAAAAATACGAAAAATTCACCATAAGATAATTTTGATATTATGACTTCAAAAATGAATTCTATTTTACCATTTTTAAAACATAGAAGTTTCATTAATTAATTTAATATTAATTCTCATTGTCCAAACCAAAACCCGTATTTTTAAGAAATAATAACTATCAAAAGATTAACAAGTGTTTATGTCCAATTTTAATGTAAAATTACTTACAATGACCATCATTAGATTAAATGGTAAAAATATAATCTAATTATACTACCAAAACATTAAAATTTATAATTCAACAATATAAATTATTTTGATTGAAAAAGATGTTTTCAGTAAAAATATAGTATTTTCATTATTCACCCAAAAATGAAAGTTATCAGAAAAACACCAAAAATTTATAGAAACTAAATTCTTATATACTGATTCTAAAGAAGATGTTTATTTTATCAAATTGAATATATAAAAGTTTCAAATATTGGATTTAAAAAGGGTTCTCCATTAAAAGGCGGTAAAATTGTATTTTTTGAAAAATAATTCTTTTATCTGAAAAATTGAATTTGTTCTTACATTATATATAAGAAACTCATATTATGGATTCTAAAATTATAAGTATTATATAAAGTTCAAAATTTAGTTAATACTATTCATAACCGCTTTTGAATCGCTAGTTTGGTAAGTCGTGATGCGCTTCAACTCAGTGTTGCGTGTAGTGCATGTTATTTCATTACTTTGATGAATTAACGTACTATGAAATCTTGGGGTGTTACATTTTTTCCTCCTTCAATAAATTGTGTCACAATTTGAAATTTATCTTCAAAAAAATGGTTGAAAATATATAAATTCCCTTGTGGAAAACCCACATCAGAAATTGGGTTAATAATATTTTGTCTTAATAAGAGGATAAGGGGAATGAAAAAGTCACCACCAAATTATGATCTCGATTCGAAGAACATTGGTGGAAATTAAAGACACACAATTGGAGGATGAACATAAATATATATAGGGATTTATTGAGGTCATCAGTCTCAAACAATTGTAGAATTGAGGGCCTCAAAGCCATCAATTTATGATGATTTAAAATATAATCCATTCAACAAAACATAAGGTTTTAGGATAACACATTTTAAATTTTAAGATCCGTTACCTAATGTTTAAGAATTAATTTCTTCATAGAATAAGAGAAAATGAAAAATATATATATAATTGACAAGTAGAGTTCCATCCTTTAACTAATTTCTACCACAAACTAACCTTTCACTATAAAAGATAATAGAACATAAAAAATATTATATTTATCCTATTTGTATAGGGTTCCTAAAAATGAATTTATAATTCATCTACCAGACCTTTTTTAAAAACTACATTATTCAATACATGATATTACGTGGGCTAGTGGTAGTTGATACAACCCTGTCGCCCTTCGGTAGCGGGTTCAGGTCTCATGGCCTTGTCGGACTCGACGGGTTGCCGCCCAACCTCTGGGTTATCCTTTTTAAAGTAATCCAAAAATTATCTCAAACTATAATTACCCAAAATTCTTCAGTCCAAACTCACAGTCTAAAATTTATAACAAATATAAACACAATGAATATCCTCTTTTCCACATAATAACATGTGAACACCTTCATCATGTATTCTTTTAAAACACTGTAGTATCCTAAATTACCATAAAACCTTATTGATTACATTCATGCTCTATTATTCCTTATAGAATACTAGATATACTCCTTCTATCCAAAAATGTTGTAAACTCCAACAATGGTAGAATATAAAAATCATTAATCAGTTTCAAGGTAGTCATGAATATCCAATGTAATTTATCCAAATCAATCATTTATTATTCCAAAATCACTACCTCAGTATCAGAACCATATTATGGTTTATCTTTCAATCAACCATATATTTTCTAAAAATTTAACCTGCTATTGAGTTACTTTTCTTTGTTCCACACAATCTCAAGTACTTAATGAAATATTACTGCAGTATAATCCTTATATACTCTATTATTCTTATAACATGTATATCATTAATAAAATACTCAAATGACACAATACTTTAATAAAAACATAAAAAATATAATCATTCCTCTTCATAATCGATAGTATCATAACTTTATTATTATCCAATAGAAACATTTTGGGTATACTCTGATGATTTGGACATTGATTCGCGTAGTGTCCCAACTCCGTGTAGAAGAAGCATTATACATTTGAAAGTTTTTTCTTACCCTTGCAATCATGTACTCGGTGTCCTTTTTCTCCAAACATATAACAAACTCCCATTCTCTTCAAATATTTACCAAGGTGATTATTTCCGCAGTTATCACATATGGGGAAATCCTTCTCTTCCCTCTTCCCCTTATTTAGCTTTCTCTCTTCTATCCTTTTCTTCTCTTGTTTCCCTTCAAATCCATAAGAATTAAGGAATTATTTACATATCTTATTAACACGTGATAATATTTATTCATATGCAGAGAATATATGGGAGACTATTTCCCTTCTAAATGTTGGCTGAATACTGTGAAAGATATGATCCTTCTTACTCTTTGGATCATGCATATTTCTGGAGTTCACATTCATTCTACTGGGCACCATTTATAAACAATGGCATAAACTTGATTATTTTATGAATCGCAATACATAAATCCAAACTTGTAAAATACTTAACATAAATTGAACAATTTTTTGATATAATCCATAATCACAAAAATGTTTTTTTTCTGAGAAAGTATTTACACCTAAACCCTTTATAATGGTTTGTAAATAAAATGAGAATTATCCTAAGCATATCCCCCGGGAGTGTCGTAACCAAGAGTGAAGAAAGGCCCGTTGTCGTGCACCAGTTTCCATTCGAGTCTAGCTCAAAGAGGTGTTTTGGGTTTTACCCCTAGGTACATCTGTGCTAGAGCCGCCTCTACCTACTCGTGTCTGGACATGGATTTATTGTTTGGAAAACACACAAAATATCTACAATACCAAAATTCTAGGAAGTTATTATATAATAATACTCAATGTTTATCTTAGGTCTATGTGATCTAATTAGAGTTTATCTAAATCTAGTTTCCAAAGTTTTCACTAAACGTCCTATGATACCAACTGTAAAGCCTCGACCCTAGTTACCCAGAGTCGGTGCATTTTTTTAATACATTATCATGATTACAAGGAATCAAATCCTGAAAGATAGCTAATTTTAGTAGTCTTGGAAAATAGATTTCATACATTAATGTTACATTACACTTTCTAAGATACCACACACACAAAAATCCTTTGATATTTCCATGGTTCGCTTAGCTTAACCCTGCATCTCAAACATAAAACACATCATGGGATACTGGGAAAATAAAACATAAGAAAGTGGTGAGCTGAGATGCTCGGTAAGGGTAAATAATTTAGCAAAAGCTATAAACTTTTCAGGCAATATGTGTAATAAAAAAACATCCTTTTTAAACATTATCTTGAACATAATATGGCAAAAATAAATGAACCATCACTATATAAACAAGCACATGGATATTCTACTATTTGAATAATCACATGTAATAACAAATTTCATAATGAGGGAATTCCTAATCCCAGACATCATTACCATATAGTCAAGGACTTGTGCCAAGACACTAGTTTTTCTAATGAGACCTAGAAATGCATTGAGGGGCTATAGCAGGCTCCACCCATTGCTTACTAAGTCCACTATATTCCTCATAGGAAATATTTGAAACATAACATAAACATTTGTATTAAAACTAGCATACAAAATGTCAATACATTAACCATAAACCATGAATGTTATAAAAATAGAACATCCAAAGTCAAACATATCATAAATCGTTCAATACAATATGGATGATTGTATTATAATAAATCAACTTCAATCAAAAATAATATCCAGTAAAGGATGCTCACATAGTTAAAAATGATGAGTAATACTTTTTGAGAGAAATATACTTTTTGTAAAATCATTTAAAAGTCACATATTTATAAAGGAAGTAATTAAAAATAGATTTTTCAATCAAAGTTTCCCATACCACTTTTAAACTTTTGAAAATGATTATCATTTGAAAACATTCATGTCCATATAAATAACTCCTTAAAATCATTTTGAAAATATGGACTTTAATTAAATGGATTTAGACAGATAAATCATTAAAACATTTAAAATGATTATCTAGTTAAACAAACCCTCACATAAAACCTTGAAAGATTCATATTTAAATTTTTTTTTGAAATATGTGTATTGATGATAAATATGTCCTAGTAAATACTGACACATAAACAACCTTGGATAATAATGAGATTGAGGACATAAACCTTAACTCATTGTAATCAATCGGGTCATATGAAAAATAGTAAATAACTACCAAATGAATCACATAATATCATGAATATAAAGAGAATCATGATAATATATATCAAATGGAAGTACACAATACACCACATGCAATAAATAAGTGGTGAATAATGGAAATCTCACGGAATTTAAAGTGGGATAAGAAACACCTTACCTTGCACTTTCCTTTAGTTGAGGGTACATTTAACCTCCTGTATAATGACCATTGTATGTTATTAGATTATAACAGGACCGTATTTATATTTATTATATCATAAATGATTCATTTATGACATTATACTTACTATTTAATAATTATTTTCATGTTAAATTAACATTTCAGGTAATAATCGCTTCTTTATCGTACGTATTTTAACTTGTTATTCTTGACTGTATCATTTAGTTCATGATTTAAATACTTCTATAATATAAATAATGATTCATATATCATATATATTTAGAATAAAAATATTTATAATATATAGATATATGAAATGGATAACACCGTTTATGGAGACGGTAGGTCGTACGTACGCATAAACGCAATTTCTGTTTTCATATCGTACTAAACGGAAGTAAGTGAATAAGATATATGTAAGTACATAAATATACACACACACAGACAGATATATATATATATATCTAGTAGAATTATTATGTCTTATATTACATAATTATTAGTAATATATATTTTTATAATCGTCGATGAATGGTGAACGTGGAAATTAATCTCATCGCGACGCGGAGACGGTAATCCGTGCGTACGCACGAGCGACAATATCATTTACTTAAAGGTGTGGAATTGGATGGTATATTAATTTTACATAGACATTATCATGTTATTTCAATTATTTATATACATATTACTCATCATTAAATCCATCCAAATAATATAGTGTTGAATAACAAATTACACCACGGTGTTGGGACGGTAAGTCGTACTTACGCACGCATGGTGACATTATCATTCATAAGATTGATAGAATAATGAATATAGTTGTGACATATTTATAATAACATCACAGTATATAGAAGATACTAGAGTTATTATTTTATAATGGAAACAACAAAGAAAGATTAAGTGGAAGAATAATAGAACTTGAAAAAGGGTGGTGAAATCATTACCTCTTCTTTGGGTTCTTCCTTTTGATTTGATCAAAAGGGCTCCTTATGATGGATTTATAACCAAATTAAGGCCCATAAGATGAGTGTAGGATAGTTGGGAGGATATTTGGGTATGTTTTGTCCGTGAAAAATGGATTTGGAGGTGTGAATTTGAGAGAAGGGGAAGTTCCCTTTTATAGGAGGGGTGAGGGGAACCTTAGGAAAAACATAAAATATTATTTTATAATATATTCATTTTCGGTTTCTAATGGCACAAAAATTAATTATTTAAAGACTAAGGTTGGGATGGGTCGAAAAACACTCAACCAATTGGTTTTAGACAGGTTTAGATTACCATATTAACCTTATCATTTAGATTTAACTCTTAGTTAAAAAGTTTTACATTTACCATGTCTCTTTGTATTTTTATATAATATGGTTAATAAAATTACTATAAAATTATAATCATACCTCAATTGGTTCATTAATGTCATATATATTATTATATAAGTATTTTGGCCAAACCTTAGATTTTTAGGAATAGAATACCAATTAATAATATAATATTTGTTTTAAAAACTCTTTTATGTCAATTTTACACTATTTAGTTTTTTTTTTCTAAATTCATAACAGAATTATTACTTAGAAAAAAATTCATCTAACCCACCAAAATATATCATATTAACCTATAAAAACTTTTTAATTCATAAAACGTCTCAAATTACATTTATTTGGATATTTATAATATCAAACATTTTAATCTTTCATTAATACTGTAATTACTGTATCATCATTGTGTCATAAATAAATTAAATTATTTAATGTCTAAAATATATAACTAAAATACCATTATGTAGGAAATATTTTTTATATTTCTAATGAATATTTATAGTCTAATTTATCTTATGTTTAACCATATATTAAAAAAATTATTTATTAAACATTTATTTTAACTCTTTTAACTCTTCTTTGAATTAAATAATATTAAATGTATTAATCTATTCCAAGTGAACCTAAAGGATCATGTTTTATTTCTAAGGTTTTTTTGGTCAAATTACACATAACCAATAGAATTATAACATGTCTTAGGGTAATAATAATATCATTTTTACCCAAAATTACCCTATTTACTTTTAATCATGGTAAATAAAAGTAAAAAGTTACAATTCACCAAAAATTGTTTTCTACTTATTGAACCACATTTTACTTACTAATATCAACTGTGTCTCTTAGATTTTTGAAATTCATCTCACGGAATCAGTAAAATATAGTTTTATGTAAATTTACAAATTCTCCTAGGAGGTGGGTAAAGACGGTAGAAAGTTCAAAAAAATTATATATCTAATGTTACTATAAAATGACTCCAATTAATTAAATTTAACTTATATAGGTATAATTTATCTATTTTGACCTAAATTAAATTTAAATAAAATAAATAAAAATTCAGTTTTAAACTATAACTCAGTGTTTTTGACTATTCATCAAAAATTGAATGTTTTCAGAAAAATACCAAAACAACACCCAAAGATAATATTGATATTAAAAATTAAAAAAGTAATTCTATTTTACCAATTTCAAAAAATATAAGTTGAATTAATTATTTTAAAATTAATTCTCATTGTCCAAACCAAAAAGCGTATTTTTAAGAAATAATAACTATCAAAAGATTGACACTTATTTATGTCCAATTTTAAAGTGAAATTACTTACAATGACCATCATTAGATTAAATGGTAAAATTATAATCGAATTATACTTCCAAGTAATTAAAATTTATAATTAAACACTATAAATTATCTTGAATAAAAAAGTTGTTTTTAGTTAAAATATAGTATTTTTCACTATTCACCCAAATATGAATGTTATCAGAAAAACACCAAAAATTTATTGAAACTAAATTATTATTTCCCGATTCTAAATAAGGTGTTTATTTTGTCAAATTTAATATATAAAAGTTTTGTATTTTGGATTTAAAAAGGGTTCACCATTAAAAGGCGGTAAAATTATATTTTTTGAAAAATAATCCTTTTATCTAAAAAATGAATTTGTTCGTACATTATGTCTAAGAAACTAATAATATGGATTCTAAAATAATAAGTATTATATAAAGTTAAAAATTAAGTTAATAATATTCATAACGGCTTTTTAACAGCTAGTTTGGTAAGTCGCGGTGCGCTTGAACTCTGTGTTGCGTGTAGTGCAAGTTATTGCATTACTTTGAAGAAATAATGTACTATGAAATATTGGGGTGTTATACTGAAAACACCACTCATATGATATTATTAGATTAGAGAGTGGAATATATATGTGAAATATAAAAAAAATAAAGCTTCTTTATCTAGTTTTTCATACACATCGATTCAAGCAACAAATGTGGTAGAAAATCACTTTTGAAGATCTCCAATAATTATCCAAATACCATAGGGAAGACAAGAAATTGGTTTTTTAAAAATGAATTACATAAGAAAAATCATGTCATCCACTATATCTTCATTATTTATAAAAATTGACATATATTTATTAATGAATGAAAAAATGTTTTGAAGATATTACATTTCATTAAATATAAAAATATTTCCCAATAACATGTAATACTTGAATATTTTTATTCTAGACATTGTTTCTTAATCATTTAATTCTTCTTGGAAAAATTTCATCATACATAACCTGGTTCCCTCGTCAATTATTGAACATTGAATATTCTCCTTATGAATTTCATGGATGTTTCATGCCTTTTTAGTATGTAACTATGGACTTATAAAAATTTACATACTAATAAAGTCCAAATTTTTTTTGAGGATCCTTGTGAGAATGAATATTTATTATATTAAATAATATTTTCCCCTAATATAATCACTAGTTACCATTCTAGCACCGCTTCCCCAAGGATCTTTTCTCCCCCTAAATATTGCATGATAGGTATCCCAATTAGAGAGAATGAGAAAAAATAAATTTCCATATAAAGAGTAATTTATGTGTAAAATAAATATATAATATGGTGGAATAATGGAGGGGAAGGTATAAAAAGTATGGAAGAAGAAGAATCCTATAATAATTTCAAATGTAAGACATCATGGCCTAACCCTCTGACTTAAAATAGTTGTAGAAAACAATTACACTTCATATGAATCCCTCTTACCCCAAAAAACATCCCTATTTATTTCCACTGTAGCAGCACTAACATACTCTAATATAATATACCAAAAAATATAATACCATTTACACAACTGTATTGGAAGTTATTGGGTACTCACTTACTCCCATGCACAACACTGCCACACACTATTCTCTAAAGCTACAACCCAACCCCACATTTGAATATTTTTTATAAAATTGAAATTCTACACTATTCAAATGGTTAAGAAACAAGTGAATTCTAGATGTAGTACCGCTTTTTTAAAGGTTTTAAATTCATTAATATAGTTCCATCTTCCTTTTTTGTCCATCAAAAAATATGACCTCCTCCATGGAAAATTATGATGATATTTTCAGCATTCTATTTGTATTCCACATCACATTTTTATACTACGTAAAAAAATTTCTCAATGTGAATCTATAATCTATTAAATGTTCTAAAAGTCCTCCATTTCATAGCCTAACTTTGGAATAGATGTTCTTAATCATCGATTTTAGAGGATCCCCCGTCTTTTTATAATTGACTCCAGCCTCAACCAGCTTCCAAAACATTATCCATCACCCATGTATTCCCCCATGAGAATCTATTATTATGATATTCCTAGATTTCATGTTAATTCAATAGTTCTGAGAAGTGGTTTCTCAATTTTTTGAGACTATACATTCGTGTTCTGAATTCCTTACCTCAACACCATTATGTTTAGCAAGGATATTCAATTTCTAGTATTCGACATTGAAATGAACATCACCGTCATAGAAATTCATATCTTGATTCTTAGAGAAGTTCATATCACACTGCATGGGCTCTAATGTATTCATATTATCTAAAGAAATAAAAAATTGTGCTCTAAATTCTATAAGAACCAATAGCTGGAAAATGTATACATATATCCTGAGATATTGAAATGATTTTGGAACCTCCTATAAAGATATTGTGTAATTAATATCATCTTATCCCATAGAAAAAAAAATATTATTATGATGAAAATATTTCTTATGATTCGGTCTTGATACTATATAACATACCTTCTATCCAAAGCCTTTAATTCTTGGAACACAACTGTTTAAAGCACCATAATTTAGCCTTTTTAACTACGCATCCCTCCCTATATCCTTCCACCACTTTGAGAAATATATATATATATACGAATTGTCTATAGTTATTCTCTTTAACTATAGTATGTTCTTGAAATTCAAAATTGTGTCATAGGATAAGCTTCTCTATAAGAGATTTTCTCAACATCTAAGAAAGAATAAATTCTTTGGGTGCCTCCATAGTACATATAAATAGTTCAATAGATGATGGTTTACCTACAAAAATAGTTAAAACATTCATAGATGTTGTATTATTCATAGGTTCATTATTTTAATTTTGTATCTCGTAATATATAACTAAATTAATATATTGATGTGGTCGATAAGTTAGTTTAATAGGAGACTCTGCAGTGATGACACCTCCTACAACTACTCTCACTACATCTGTAAAGGGACTAAATTACACATATATTCTGTAGTTTTATGTTCTTAAATAGTTTTAATTTCGTCCACATTTTTGGAAATCACAACCTCCAAGTCCTCTTATTGAGATCGGAAAAAAATTATCCCACTAGTACTATAAAAATCACATGCTAAAATAATTTCCAAAAATACAGAAATAATTTGACATAATATGTAATGTCGAAAAACCCCAAAATGATTGGGGCAATAACCCATGGGAAAATAGAAGGATTTCACTATGGGTAAATGTGAGTACACATTCTATCACTATTAAATGTAGAAAAACCTCATATATTTCTCTCTTGAATATGTGGGGAAACGACCTCACTAAATATCGCTCAATGGAACCATCCGTGATTATATGCTCAAAGAAGCTGATGGGATGAGATCTGACGGGAGAGAGCCACATTTATAGGCTACATCAACCCCTCATATTACTCATCTCTAGTGGATGATTTGGTGGGGTTTGTCCAACCACCACATACCATCGCAAGCCCCCTTTGAAAAATTGGGGGGCACCATCGTCTATGGGAAATTGTTCCAACACATCTCCCACTTAGAGATTTGGTTGAGAATCAATCACATCTCCACTGATCATTTCTATCTTCCCAACATGCTACTCACATCTCTCTGATGTTTCTAGAGGATCTACACAATCTAAACATATCAAATTCAACTGTCATGGTTAAAAAATATTCCATATTTTGTTTAGTATGAATTTTCAGGAGGTCCACACTTCCTTCATCAACCACATCTCAGACAAAATGATTTTTTACTCCAATGTGATTCATCCTAGAATGAAAAGAAGGATTCCTTGAAATGTTCATGGTTCTCTGACAATCACAAAACCATGGAATATACTCCTATATCTTCGTGAGATCCTCTAATAACCATCTAATCCAAATAGCCTTTTATTAATCTTGTCTAACTTCCATGTACTCCATCTTCATCATTGTTAAATCTATAACTAACTATAACTTTTAAATCCATCTCACATCTCCTCCAACAAGAGTAAACACATAACCAGTAGTGTATTTCATCCTATAAAAATCACCTAAAAATATAAATCATCATAACCTATGATTGTGAAATATGATCCCCCATTATATAATGAAATATATAAGGTCTCCTTGATGTATCTTAGAATCCTATTCACTATGCTCCATTTCTCCCATCCTAGATTTTCCATGTACCAACTAAAAACTCCAACTACATGTGAACTTTCTATTCTAGTACAAACCATAATGAACCTCATACTACCCACCACTGATACATATGGTACTCGAGACAACTGCATCCTCTCTACATTAATGTTAGGGCTCATCGTAGAGGACAACTTGAAATTAAAAGGAATATGGGTAGAAATTGTCTTACAGTATTACGTATTGAATCATTTCAAGAATCCTTGTATGTAATTCTTTTCTGATAGAAAAATCATCCCATTATTTCAATGTCGATAAATTATCATCCCAATACTCTTTTTTCCTTATTCCAAGTCCTTCATATCAAACTCCCTAGCCTACTATGCCTTCATCTCCAGGATATGATCCTTGTTAGGGAATGTAACCAATGTTTCATCCACATACAACAAAAGAATGATCAAATCATTACCATAAAAAACCATTAAATATGCACATGCATCTGAATGAATTCTGTTGTATCCAAGTCTCATGATATAGGAATTAAAAATCTTGTACCAACACAAGAGCACCTATTTGAGACCATATAGATATTCTTTCAACCTACAAACCACAACATCTTTTACATATTAGGAAAAACAATATTGTTGGAGTATACAGATCTCTGCATCATGATCACCATGGAAAAAATAAGTATTCACATCTTGCTTCTCTAGATGAAAGCTGTATATAACTAACATATCTAGAACTATTTAAAGAGTCATTAGTCAATCAATTGGAGAAAATATTTCATTGAAATAAATACCATCATTTTTAGCATATCCTTTGATACCATTCATGCATGATATCTCTCAACCTGTTCATTTATATCTCTCTTGATCATAAATACCCATTTATTGCTGATAGTCTTCTTTCCTTGAGGTAATGGAACAAGATCCCAATTATTACTCATTTGAAAGTATTCATGTTCCTCCTGTATTGCAGCCATTCATGAGGTTACATCTAGACTCTAGGTCACATCTATAACAACATATGGTTCACTATCCTTTGTCAGTAAGTAGTATGCAATATTTCTCTCAATTACACATTATGTGTACCATATTGGTTTTATTTTCTCCAGATTTTACAATTGTGGTCCATACTCAACCATTATTTGATCTCATTTCTTTATTAATTATTTATAAGAAACTTGTTTTCCCTTGGATTTTTCATCTGCATTGACTTTTTTAGTTTCTAAATTCTCATTCTCTATTTCTCAAATAGTTTTAGTTTACACATTGTCTTCTAAAAAAATAAAATATCTACTGATGATAAGTTTGTGGGTAGTGGGGTCCACAAACGATACCCATTCACACAATCAGAGTACCCCAAGGAGATATATTTCATATATTTCTAATCCAAATTCAATCTATCATGTTCACTAAACATTTCATATACAGGACTTCCAAAATCCTACAACTAAGAATAGTTAGTGGGTTTACCAGTCAACATCTCCATCAGTGTCTTTAGATCAGTCATCCTTGAAGGATATCAGTTGATCACATAATAGGTGGTATTAACTACTTCTTCAAAAAATGTTTTTTTAATTCCTACATTCTTCAACATCTCCCTTGTTTTATCAAACATGGTTCTATAAAACCACACTACCACTCCATTATACTGAGGATTATACACCTCCATGAACTATCTCATGATTCCTTCTCATGGAAAAAAAATTATCAAAGTCCTCACATGTACATTCTCTATAATTTTTGGTCCTCAAACATATGATCTTCATTCCAGAATCCAGATCTATCTATGCTTTGAATGTTTTAAAGACTTCAAAAACATCCACTTTTTCATTGATTGGACACACCAAACATATCATGGAAAAGTAATCAATGAAGGATACAAAATACATTTATCCTCCCATGGATATAATTGTTTTTTACCAATTGTCAATATGGATCAACACTATGATCTACTAACATCTATTTATTGATGCCACAAACATTGACGTGTGTTTCTTGCACAAAATAAAATGCTCACAAAACATTAAGGATACCTTTATAAGACAATGCTGCATATTTTAATCCATATGAATCTTCAGACCTCATTAGAAAAAATGTTCATGCTTCTAGTGCCATAAAAATTTCAATGCTTATATTGAGGTATTTTATGTGATTATTATCTCTTTATAATTGTACATTTCACCAATAAGCATGGAAAATTTATTTGAGTGCCTATCTACATTAATTAACCCAAGTGAACCCTTCTTAGTTCTCATAACCCCATTCTTAGTGTGAGTCTTTCATGCGATGTCATCAAATTATCTCAATGAAAATATGTTCTTCTTCAGGCCTTTCACATAGAATACTCCTTGTATGGATTGAAACATGCGATCATGCATCTTTAGCTTTATGGTGATGACTCCAATGATTTAAATGTGTGTTCATTCGCAAATTACACATGTCCTACTGGGATGGTTTTATACAGATCAAACCATACCCATCAAGATTTCTTGTACCATGTGCTCCTATTTTTATTATCCATGCATTATTGACATGCTTCTAGATTCCAGTAGTTGTCACCACTTCATTTACCAGTAAAACTACGCTTCCAGAATTAATCACTACATATTCATCTTGGTCTTGATTCTAGATCCCACTAGAACCATGCTCCATTGTCATATATGTCAGTCTTTTCCCCATTTTCCAATCGAAAATTATCCGTCTTCAATACTACCTACATCATCATTTTCCATAATAAAAAATTAATTTTGTTTAATATTTTGATCTTGATGATTTCCTACATATGCACACATTGACATTCCAGAACCTATTCCATTTCACAACTATGTATTAAACTATATTAATTTGAATGATCAACCATAGTTATAATCATAGATCATACTGAAAATAATGAGAATTATTAATAACTAAATTCATAAATAACACCAGGCCAAAACCATCCCTATGATACCACTTTTTAGGAATAAAAAAAATATTATCCCACTGGTGCCATGATAATCATAATATAAAATAAAATGAAAAATGTGGAAATAAATGGACACCAAATGTAATGTAGAAAACCCATCAAAATGAAGGAGTAAAACCCCATGGGAAAATATAAGGATCTCACAATGGGTAAAATTGGGTACATTCCACCTCACTATTACAAGGAGAAAACCCTTGTAAATATATATCATGAATAAGTGGGGAAACTTCCTCACTATATACTACTCAATGGAACTGCCCGTGATGAGATGCTCAGTGAAGCTAATGGGATGAGATCTACATGGATAGAGAACCATTTATACGCTACCTCTCCCCCTCTATCTACTCCTCTCCATTGCATGATTTGATGGTGTTTGTCCACCCATCACCTTCCATTACCATCCCCCTTTGAAAAATTAGGTGGTGGCACCATCCATGGGAAATTATGCCAACACATACTCTACTGGACCTCTAAATCTCTCAAGTGGTGACTCATTGAAGTGTATCTAGGTATGCCCATTATTATTTAGTTATAATAAGAAATTAAAAAACTAATTCATATTATGTATAAATAATTCTTTCATTGATACCATCATTTTTTCCAATGATTGCCAGTTCCATAAATAATCCCATATTATTGTGATCCATCACTCAGGTTCGTATCCAAAAACACCAACTATAATCTATTCCAAATTCTCATGAAACCATGTCATTTTAGCTAATTACAACCATTTCTCAGGCATCTGATCTTTATTGCATTCCAAAATAATCAAAACGCCCTTCAACTATGTTGAAATTTTATGTTTCCTCCTACATCATTCTTCCAGCCAAGTAACTACTATTGTGTCTGAATTTTATATTTTATTGTATTACCATGGTGCATCCCCAATTATCATCACATAATTTAATATGTTACCTTTATCTTCAATATTGAAATTTGTGTAGAAACAATTGTTCCTAACTCAAATCATCCAATCATGTACCATTGCACACCTAACTCCACAACTATGTAGTCATTCTACTATGTCAATTTCATCAAATATGTGAGTCGATAGTTTCCTCGATAATTATGGTATCTACACCAATTTTAATATTTCAAGAACAATATATGAAATAGATTAATGTAAGAACCCAGATATTCATTTCATGTAAGGATCTTGATTTCATGTTCTTTTTTATGAAAAAGTAAGTATTGGGGGTTTTTATTATTAATCATTTTGTACATATGCATACACACTGTGTACCTAGGTACCACGTACAACCATGTAATAGCAGTGTAATGGATGTATACATGGTCGTTTAGGTAACTGGGAAGACTTCATAAGGTGGGGGCTGTTAAGGCTGCTACACGGCGTGTACCATTAATGAAAACGCCTGGTAGTTTTCCTTTTAATTGATAAATCAGAGCAGTGTAATGTTTAATATCCAGAACTTATTTCTTCTCCACTCAATTCTTATAGGAGAGAAATGGAAGAGCTGTGAATTTTGAGCCCCCCTTGGTTCTCTATACATGCTCCGATTAAGACACATTCAGTTGCATTGGATTCCCACTAATGATTTCTCTTTTCCCCTAGAGCATTTCTTCATGATTCTTTTTCTCTTGTTTGTTATCTTGTGTTGATTTTTTTACCCTTTTGTAGATCTACACCAATCTAGTCAAATTTTATGGATAATGTTCTAGTTTATCAATCATGATGCATTGAGGTCGGTGGTTTATTCCTTTCATTTTTCATATTTGGATTATATAAGCAAAAAGTGTCGCATAACCATGATTGGGGTATTACTTGATTTGGAATTTGACCCTATTATTTACCTTCTTTGTTTTGATTGATTGTTAAGGGGTTGTTTCATTGGAATAAAGTTAGTTACCTTATTTATGGGACATCCCATGGGTGCATTACCCTGGATTGACTATTTATGGCCATTTTTTCTAGAATGACTATTTGGAATATATTTCTTTCCAGGCCTAATTGGATTATGATGGATTTTTTTTAACTATATTAAATGAATGTGGTATGATTTGTGAATGTTGGCCATGTAGTAGTTATAGATTACATGAGATGCTTTGATATCATATGCGCACAGTTTTTCCAATGGACCATGAGAGCCTTGGACCAGGAAAACAGTTGGTGTTTCTATGTTTATTCACATAGGACCATGAGATCATTGGTATAGACTAGGACCTAGGGGTATTGATCGTGAGAGCTACCTAGGAGGTCTTTTATGATTTATTTATGATATGTTATCCAAGGGTGTATTGACCAATAGAGATTCCAAGAGGTCATTTATAATTCATTATTTATATATTGACCCATGGCGTACTGACCGTGAGAGAAACATAGAGGTTGTTTATAATTAATTTATGTTATGTAGACCCAAGGGTATTGACTGTGATAGCTACCCATGAGGTTTTTTATGATTACTCTATGTTATGTTGACTAGGGGAATTGACCATGAGAGCTACCCAATAGGTGGTTTGTAATTGATCCTTATTATGTGGGACCATAGGGGTTCAACTGTGAGAGCTTCCCAGAGGGTCTTTTGTGAGTAATTGAATGGTTTTGATGAGTCTTCCAAGCCAAAGCACAAGAATGGACTTAGTCTTACTTATTTATTTAGATTGTCTATTAAGACATTAATTTTGTTACTATTACATGGGGGTTATACAGAATTGGATAGATCCTTGGATTTCATGATTAAAATGATGATTAATAAATGTAAATTAATATAATTGAAAACATTGTGATTGTTTAATTTTGAGTACATATTAGTTCATTGCTACATTTTTGTATATTGCCTGCTATATATATTCACGGAAATTTATGCACATATCTTTTTGTGGTTTCCTATTGGGATTCATCTGACACCCCATTTGGGTCATGTTTTAGGCCAAAACATATTATATACTTATAGGTTTATATAAAGGAATTTTTCCTTCTTCATCATGAACTTGATTATCGTCGGAGCTAGAGAACATGGGGCCAAGATGAGACATTCCATGCTATTGGAGTTTACTGCATTTCTGATTTTTGGTTTTAGTATTGTATTTCCAGCATTGATAGTTATTTGGATTCTTTAAAAGGAACATGTGACATGCATAATTTACATATATGAACTATTTGTTAGATTACTATTTATCTTTCTTTGTTTATTTTTTTATGGTATTACTACTTATACTATTGTTTATTATTTTTCATTATGGTATATATACTCTGCCAATGATTGCATTTTTCCCCCGATTTTTACATTCTCCCTCACTGGTAGTCGGGAGCCTCTTGCATTTAGGTAAATGCACTTGAGGTCATGTGGCCATCCTGGTTCGGGGCCCCTTTTGGTGGCACCTAGAACCAACATGTTACAAAGTGGTATCAAATGTGGTTTTTCTTATTTTCTTTTCCATACTATTTGGATCCAAGAGATTGGCATATGAAGGAATAATTAGTTGGTAATAATATGCGCCAGGTCAAATCTAACCCTTGTACAGGGAAAATCCAAGTTACCTCGAATATTTCAATTTTTCTTGTTTTTCAATTGTTACAGTTGATTTGATTTCACCATTGGGTGATACAATTGTTTTGTGCTATTATTATTGATATTTTTGTGGTTCTGTTTTTGTTGCAAGTTGATAAGATTAGGGTATGCCATATCATGCATCATATATTCACTTTCTAGAGAATAAATTCCGTTCATTATTATCCTACAAATTAGGATGCATCACAGATTGCATATTGTTGTGATAGATATGAATGATGTAGTGATAGATTCCATGATATGATACCTAATATTTTTTATAAGGTATTGGTAAATGTAAAGTTTCATTTGGAATGATGCCGCACTTTGGTCCATGAGGTGTTATGGGCCCTCTTGGATTGGAATTTCGTGGATCTTGTCTAAACTTTAACTGATTTTTTTCAAGATATGACTTGAACATGGATGCTAAACATTGACTCACGGGGAGTATGGGATTCCACAGGTTGGAATTTATCATGACTTAGACAAATTTAATGTTTTTAAGTGTTCTAGAGATGTTTCTGAGGCATACTTTTCGGACTCACAGACAACAAGACGAGTGATGTTACAGACACACGAAATGTGTTATTGTTTTATGTAAGAAAAAACTTTTCTTAAGAAAAAACCAGGTAAAGAATATACAGGCCATGTAGTTGTAGACCATGTGACAAAATATTTAATAAGATACTTTTGGTTGATAAATGTTGGGTATAACACGCCATGTATAGGGAGTACACGTTGTGTTGTAAAGACCGTGTGATAGGATGTGCGGCTTATGACATGGGTGGATGAAACTTATGGTGTACGTGTTGTGTCTTGATTACACATGTTGTGAAGCATTGATTGTGTATCTGGACATGTGACTAATGAAATGATTGGATGGAACATAAGTAGTATTTGTCATTTCTTGGTTGAACAAGCCATGAAGTGTTACTCCACCAGAACTGTGTGGTTTGAGCCATGTAGAAGTACTTTGGTTGGAGGAAAAATTCAAGTACACAGTGTGTCACATAACGAACAGGCCATGTGTAAGGCTGTTACATGACCAGGAATAGTAGAGATACAGGCCCATGATAATGATAAAGGGGAACATGTTGTGTAATGGTTCTATATAATGTGTAACCCTATTTTGTAAAACATGAATTATTTCCTTCTCTTATTCCATTCTTTCACTTTGAAGTTTCTATCCTTAATAATATTGAACGGAGCTGTGTGATTGACCTTGCAGATCCATGACACCAGGAGGTCCTCCAGTTTTCTTCCAGCTATATGGATGTGATCAAACACTAGAAATGGTAGATTGGAGACAACCAGTAGATCCTTCTATCATACCCTTTTTGGAACTAGCTGTTATACCGGATGCATGTGCTGAATCACAATTCTATGAAGGCTTTTTGAGGATGATGTAGACTTTTTAGGGAGCCCCACATCCAACCCCACCCATGGGGGATATGAAGATAATGTTCTAGAATATCATCCTCCCACATTTTTAGGGGATACAGGACCACATCATGAAGAGTCGTGGTTGGAGGCTATGATTTCTATCTTCGAGCAGCAGGAGATTCCTCATGATAGGATGGTGAAGATCCCAATATACATTCTTTGATATTACTACCATAGAATGTGGGATGTTATCTCACATGAAGGATTTTATCAAGATATGTCTTGGTAAGAGTATCAAAGAACCTCATATAATTACTTCTACCCTGAGACATTGAGGGATGACCATGCCTGGGATTTCATGAATTTGGAGAAGGGCGATCTTTTAGTGATGTATTACTCATCTCTCTTTACATAGCATCAGCGCATTTCCCTTGTTTTGGGAGGTTACAGGTAATATTTTTATAGGTGGTTTGAGGATGGTAGCAGGTAAGACATCTAATCATAGGTGAATGTTTTTAGGATGGATTCAGTGACTGCTCTAGTAAATTAGGTGCTGATTACTAAGTGCAATCTGACGGAGTTAGGGGCTGTGAGCCAGGGATGTTCAGCATCCAGGGCTAATAATCCTTTATTTGATAGCATGATTCACTTTAGGTATCTTTCATGTGGTGAGTCTAGTAGAATTGATGTATCTTCAGGAATCCAGGTGAGGTACTACCATTGAAGGAAGAGTGGGAATATGAGTCTTCAGTGCCTAAGAGACCCAGTTGAGGGCCGATCTTATGGAAAGATGGGTCATCTTCAGAATTTTTCAGATTTTTCCCACCATTAGTTTGTGAGATCAAATGATTTATCTCTCTACATTTAGGATCGGGACCACTAGTTTATCCTCCGATAGGTAATTGGAGTTCTATAGGTTTTTTAGGCCGGGGAGGTGCTCGTGGTTGCGGTATCCCAGAAAAAAAATTCTAGCGACATCTTCTTGGATCGGCTCAGGGTAGTCAAGCAGGGTCGCATGGCTGTAGTATAGGTTATAAATTTTTGATGGAGCACACCCAGATGGATGAGGACCTCAGACCCAATATGGTTAGAGGTATGATGCATGTTTCCTCGGGCTTAGATTATTCTCTTTTTTTAAGGGTCTTCCCATAATTTTATATCTATTGCTGTTGTGAAGCTCATTGGTCATTGTATCATTACTTTTGAGGATATTATGAAGTTATACATTCTGTTAGGGATTAGGAAGGCTAGTTTATGTTAGTGCAAGTAATACCCTCTTGAGTTTGGTGGGTGTCACTTCCTATGGGACCTCTATGTCCTATAGATTATAGGTTTTTATGTCATTATCAGAATGGATTGGTTGGTCACTTTTCCAGACTTTGCTGACTGCTATCACCATAGGGAGACATTCACGTCACTAGAGGGCAGGTATTTTCTACAAAAGGGAAAATGGGATGTCCAGAAGAGCATAAAGGGCCCCGAGCATCATGGGAACAGTGGAATTACAACCTAGATTTCTAGTTTATATTTGGATTACTAGGGGACTTATTAGATGGGCTTTCCTCTAGTGATGGATCATTTTAGAGATGTCATCCCAGATGAATTTTCAAGTTTACCTCTATAGAGGGAGGTGTATTTAATTATTGATATTCTTCAAGTAGTGGAACCAGTGTCAATTCTTTCGTATCAAGTGGCTACACAAGATTTATAGGAGTTTAAGAAGTTTCTAGTGGAGTTACAGGTGAATGGTTTTATCTAGCCCAATTATTCTCCTTGGGGTAATCCTATCCTTTTGTGATGAAGTCGGACAATACTGTCAGAGATTGTGTGGATTATCAGAAGCAGAACCAGTTGATGGTCAAGAACCGATATACATTTCCAAGGATTTATGATCTCTTTGATTAGATTTGAGGAGTCCGAATTCTATCAAATATTTAATTGAGATTCGGTTATCATTAGTTTTGTGATAGACCATTAGATATACCTCATACAGCCTTTCAGAGTAGGTATGTTCAATTAGAGTATTTGGTTATGTCGTTCGGTCACACGAACATGCCGACAGTTTTCATGGCATTGATGAACCAAGTATTCCATCCATATGTCGATTCTTTTTATGATACTCATTGTGGAATATATCTTGGTGTACTATCAAATTTGAAATGACCATGCCATCCATCTATATATCATTTTGAGTACACTGAGAGAGCATCAGTTATATGCTCATCTCTCAAAGTAACACTTTTGGATAGACTAGAATCATTTCATGGGTAATTTTATCTTAGAGATAGGAGTATCAGTAGATCTAGAAAAGGTGAGAGCTATAGTTTCTTTGGATAAACCGAAGAACATATTTGATATATAATGTTTTCAAGGTTTGTTTGGTTACAACAAGAAATTTATTCATGACTTTTAAGAATTAGTAGTTCCACTGATAGGCTACAATAAGAAGGGTGTGAAGTACTCGTGAGTATATTCCTATAATTCATCCATTCAGGAAATGAATGGGAGGTTGACTTCAGCATCGATACTGATTTTTCCACAGCTGAGAAATAGTTACACCATTTATAGTGATGCATTAGGTATCGGGCAGGGATCTAAGCTTATATAGGGCGACGGAGTCATTGCATACGATTCTTGGAATTTGAGGCCACATGAGAGGAATTATCGAATGCATGATCTCAATTTAGCTATAGTTGTGAATGATTTACATTGTTGGAGACATTATATTTTCGGAGTGCATTTTTTGGGGTACACTTCCACA
This sequence comes from Viscum album, assembly GCA_963277665.1. NCBI lineage: Eukaryota > Viridiplantae > Streptophyta > Magnoliopsida > Santalales > Viscaceae > Viscum > Viscum album. Next base: position 1,898,985,799 of record OY728121.1, on the reverse strand, counting down.
AAGACTCATTTATATCTTTGATTATCTTTATCTGAATTTGAGACAACGAAGGTGGGTTGAGTACCTTCAGTTTTTTTACATTGATCTTTTCTAAACATATGAGAAACGAAACATAGTGGATGAATATTTGAGTAGAAGGAATCAGATAAAAGTAGTTCATGAGGTTATCAGTGAGTGGTGTCTTATTTCTTTGTTTATTGAGACACATTTGGAGGTGCACTATAGATAGGGGCAAACATTTCATTATTCTATGGATGTTACCTCTACTCTATTGGATCGAGTGCGAATGAGGAAGCTATCAAATTATGATGGCCTAGTCCAATATGAGAGAATGTCAGGTGAGGACCCTACTACTGGATGTACCAAATGCGGGGATGAGTATTTTCATTTTTAGGGACATGTATGGGTGTCAGAAAATATACATGAGGAGCTATATTTAGATTTTCATGCCTCAATATGGGCAGTTCATCCAAGTGTCACCAAGATATATAGAGATCTACATTGTCAGTATTGGTGGCCATTCATGAAGAGGGATGTTGTTGTTTTTCATGAGATGTTCCACCTTCCAATAATTGAAGGCGGAGCATTAGTGACCGGTAGGGATATTACAGCAGTTACCATTTTCCGAGTGGAAGTGGAATGACGTCACGAGGTATTTTTTGATGGGTTTACCAAGGTCTTCACAAGGAAATGATACAGTATTGGTTGTTGTTGACAGACTCATAAAGGTTTCACATTATTTATCAATCAATAAATCTTTTAGTTTTTATTATCTTGGAAGGTTATACATCTGACGGATTGTATGTTTTCTTGGAGTTACGCACTCTATCGTTTCAGGGAGGGGCTCCCATTTTAATTATCATAACTAGAAATGAAACTAGGGGCTATGTGTGTAGAGGTACTTCTGAGTATACCTTGCCATCTCCATATAGATGGAATGTTTGATTACACGATTCAGGTATTGTAGGACATGCTTCGATCATGCATTCAGGATTTCAGGGGCTCATTGGATAGACACATACCCCAAGTGGAATTTTCCTTATATAATAGTTTTTAGGAAACAATTCAGAAGGAACCACATGAGGTTTTGTATGGTAGGCCATGCTTATCACTGCTATGTTGACTAGAGATATGAGAGTAATCTATGTTGGGACCTCATCTTGTCAATGATACCACGAAGCAGATGTCGTTTATTTGGATGAGGATGGATATTAAAAAAAATTCTAGAAAAATTCAAATGGTCAATGGAGACGACCACTGGAGTTTGAGGTCAGAGATCAGTTTTTTTACATGAACCACCAAGGTTTGGACATAATAGGATTAGGAGATGGGGATATCATTCACCGAGATACGTTGGGCCATTTGAGGTTTTCAAGAGAGCTGAGATAGTTTCCTATCGGTTGTAGTTATCTTAGAGGTATTGGGCTTTGCACAACATCCTTCATGTTTCCCAGCTACAATGTTACTTTTCAAACCCATCCCATGTTTTTTAACCCAAGACCATTGATTTGGAGGTAGATGCATCCTTTGAGGAGCACCCTATTAATATTTAGGATAACAACATGAGGTTTCTTAATGGTAAGTCTTTTCCTCTGGTACGGGTGATATGGAAACACGGGCGAGTATAGGAAAAGTCATGGGAGAGGGAGCCTGGCATACGATCACAATGGTCAAAGTTGTTCATATATTAATCTTCACCACCCTTGGAAGGGTAATTCGATGATGAATTTAATTAAGGGGGGTATTGGTAAGAATCTTGATCATTATTCTATGTATGGATCCTTAGTTCGAGTTTTTTTTTTGATGAAAAAGGAGGAATTGTGAATTTTTCAAAGTACGTGTCATGTACTTATGCGTACACACTGTGTACCTGGGTACTGCGTATAGCCATGTACTATCCAAGTAATGGCTGAGTACATAGCCTTCTAGGTGACTTGGCAGACCGCTTAAGGTGGGGGCTGGTTTAGGCTACCACACAGCATGAACCTTTAATGAACACGCTGTGTAGTTTTTTTAATTGATAAATAGGAGTGGGGTCATGTCTATTGTCAAGAACATATTTCTCCTCCCCTCATTTTTTATAGGAGTGCAACATAACAACCATTAACTTTGAGTCCCTCCTAGTTCTCCATCCGAGCTCCTATTGAGACATTGTCGGTTGCATTGGATTCCCACCAGTGACTTATATTTCCCCTAGAGCCTTTCTTCTGGATTCTTCATCTCTCGTGGGTTATTATGGGATGATTTTTCTTAATATTTTTGAATATATACAATAATATTTTCTAATTCAAGGGCCTATGTCCAAGTATATCAATAGTGAAACATTGAGGAATGTAGTTTTTGCCTTTTGTTGTTCGTATTTGGATTATATATGCTAAAATTGTTACATATCCATGATTTGAGTATTTCTGGATTTGGAATTTAACCATGTTATTTAACTTTTATGGTTTTATTGATTGTTAAGGGTTGTTTCTCAGGGCTAAGGTTAGATACCTTGTTTACGGGACACCCCATGGGTGCATTTCTCGTGATTGATTGTTTGTTGTCATTTGGTTTAGAATGCTTATTTGGTGTATCTTGTTTTTCATGCTTTGTTTGATTAGGATGGAGTCTATTTGATAATATAAAATTCATGTGGTATGTTTTGTAAATTTTTCCATGAAAAAGTTATAGATTACATGTGTTTCTTTGATATTATATGCATACTATTTTTCCAATTGATCGTGAGATCCTTAGTTAGGGAAAACTATGGGGGTATCCATGTTTATGTACACATGACCATGAGAGACTTGGTGTACACATTGACCCAAGTGTATTGATTTTGAGAGCTACCAAAGAAATAATTTTTTATTTATTTTTTATATGTTATCCCATGGGGTATTGACCGTGAGAGCTTCTTGGAGGTTGATTATAATTCCTTAATGATATGATGACATCGGGGGTGTTGATCATGAGAGATACTTGGAGGTCGTTTATAATTAATTGATGCTTGGTAGACCCATGGTTATTGATCATGAGAGATACCAAGGAGGTTGTTTATTATTACTATATGTTAGGTTGATCAGGGTTATTGACCATGTGAGCAACCCAAGAGGTAATTTTTAATTGATCTTTACTATGTGGGACCAAATATTATTGACCGTGAGAGATCCTCATAGGGTCGTTTGTGAATAATTGAATGATTTTGATGAGTCTTCAAAGCTAGATCCCAATCTTGTACATGGTCATTCTAGTTTTTTTAGATGGTTTTTGAGACATCAGTTTTGTTACCATTACACAGGGGGGGATATAGAGCTTAGTATAGATCCCGAGATTTCATGATTCAATGGATGAGTAATAAATATAAATTAATTTAATTTAAAATTTCATGATTTTTATCTTTTGAGTACTTCCCAGTTTATGGCTTCATTTCTGTATATTTTCTGATATATATATTCACTGACAGAAAGGCACAGATCTTTTGGTGGGTGCCTACTAGGATTTGTCTCACACCCTATTCGGGTCATGTTTTGGACCCAAATAGATTATATGGTTGTAGGTATAGGCAAAGTAAAACACACTTCTTCATCATGTACTTGATTACGATTGGAGTTGGATAGAATGGGACCAACCTAAGGCATGTGATGCAATTGGAGTTTATTGATTTTCTGTAATTTGGATTTAGGATTGTATTTCTAGCATTGTAACTTGTTTGGATGGTTTCTAAGACACATGTAACATGATCCATTTGTATATATTCTTGATTTGTTAAATTACGATCAGTCTTCCACTTTTTACTTTTGTTTTATGGTATTACTTATTCGGTTATTCTTTATTATTTTTTATTCGGTTGTGTATACTCTACCAATGAGATAACAGTTTCTCCAATATTATACACTATCCCCCACTGCAATTCAGCTACCTCTAGAATTTTTGGAAATTCTCTTGAGTTTATGTGACCAACCGTGTTCATGGAACCTTTGGGCGGCACCTGAAATCGGGACTTACAATCATGATGCTTCTGAGTCTTCCACAAGTTCATCCATGTCTTCTGTACTTCTTTTTCAATCAATATTCTCTCTATCTAAAACATCTAAATGAAATCCTAAAATAATATTTTCTGGAAAGAGATGGATCTATAAATAATATATTTCCATAAAACTAACAATGTAAGTGTATATGAATTATAGAATAAAATAGAAGAGTAGAGGAAAATGTAGTTGATTATGAAGGCATAATTGTATCCCTGCAAGAGATAGAGCTCTAAGAGTTATAAGGATAACCATGTTAGTTCTAGAATCCACTGAAAAAAAAAATAGCATATCCCATTACTCCTAAAATTTACACTTATTTATTGTCTCAACATTTTCCTAAAACTGATCCCATATAATATCCCAAAAACATTCAAATTCCATTTACAATACTAGCCCTCACAATTATTAGACACTCACATGATCCATTAAATGACACTAACCAATATTGTTCTCTAATGATACACCATATCCCCATGTTCCTAATACTGCATCACTACTATTATTATATTTAGGATAAATTAATAAGGGGAAATGTGTTCCTCCAAACTTCTTATGGTGATGATTTTGGTTGGTCTTCATGGATCAACAGTTTCATAAAAATCATTAAAGTGGTGTTATGTTGCATAATACAACTTGTACAAAAATCATTTCATATTCTTTCATTGGAATCAATAATAATTATTATTTTTGACTTATCTCTAATAGTGATAATTATCCCACTTATTCAAGATAATTCATCCAATAAATCATTTTTTAACTATTTTCTAGTAATCATTCTCCATGAAACAGTTACTCAACTAACATTATATTATCTATTTGTTGTTTTATAACTAACCACAATATAACATTATAATTTATTTCTTATTTCATTAAAATGAGTAAAATTTCATCCTTATTTTTTCCCTAAATACATGATTCCTTTATTTATGTGATGCTTGTTGAGTATAAATACCTTTTGAATATGGAATCACTCTTTTATATTCATCTTTAGCTCCATTTCCAAATATATTGATCATGTTATTCACTGGACGATACTTCTTGAGATTTACCTTTTCATTCCTCAACAGATATTGTGAAAAATTCATTAGAGACACCAGGGGAATCTCTATATTCTTTTTTATTTTACTATTATTCATAACACTAGATCTGGTTCTGGGTGAACCAGTTTTTTCAGCCTTCATTCATGTTCTCTAATTACTAGAATATTGAATTTCTTATTATTTATTATTATTTTTATTCTACAATATCAGAGTTTATATTAAGTGTCAGAATATATATATATCAATAATTATTTAAACCATACCGTGCATGAAGATTCTATGATTGATATTCGATTCGGTCTTGTTTTCCTCAATACAGCTCCATGCTTCCACACACAGACACACCCATAGTGTGTGTAATCCGTCCAATATAATATTTTCTCACTCTCATTATACCCTGAGTATCATTTAAATTGATCCAATAAATATCATCTTCCATGTTTACATAACAAATATGAGTATTGTTTTCCATCATATAGAGTTCCCCCATGAGGCCATTCAATTATAGACTTTATCTTCATAGCATGTAGATAATTCTTATTATATTTAAATTTCAAATTCATCACATTTTTTGGCCATCTATATTCTAAATATATGAGATCTAGTTAGTATGAGTCATATCCAACTTCTCTTTATACTATTCAATAACATAAATTATTGTTTCTATATAGAGATTTTCTTTTTTCCTGGTTTGATTTCACCTCATGAACAAGTTCCTAAAATATATCACTTTGACCCATCGTATACATGTTCACATTTTTGATATATTTTTTTGAATATGTGAATTTATAGACATTCTATATGTTTCCTCAAATCTATTACGAGGGAAAAATTATTCCCACCATCAACCTGAAATAACTGAACATAATTTTTTAGAGCATGAATCTCTATATGTTGGCTACACCAACATTCTTTATATTTTCCACATATGTTTTTCCTATATCCTCAACATATTTATATGATCTAAAATATAAATCTATAGATTTTTAATTAATATATTCTACAAGGTTATAATTAGATATTCTAATGGAATAGTTTTTGTTAAAATAGATTCCACTTAATGTATTGTCTATTTTTTATTGATCTTAATTCGTTGGAATTTAGACAAATTACATTATTCTTCATTTGAATTCACTTCGGGAATTTGTTATTTATTCATATCACTTGATCTAAGTATACTTATTTATGTTATCAATGATTTATTATCCAAAAAAAGCAATTTCTTCCACGTCTTTAGATAATTTATAATCAAATATATCTTTTAATATGTCTTATCCAATAGTTTCCCTTATGACCTATTTAGTGCATACATCAACCATCGTGTTTCATATATATATCTCATACACCCTTCCAAGTTGACATCTCAACAAGATCCCATATGTCAATATATGAAAATGGATACCAACATATATTTAAAAGTATGGAATAAATTCTTTATTATATTTAAATTATTTATTTAAATGGTGTAAATGATCATTTTTAATAAATTACTTAACATGTATAATCATCAATAACTCCACCATAAAAATATTATAGGTTGAATAATATTAGAACATTTTGACTCTGGTACAACTTCTATCAACACCAGACACAATGAAGGGGATGAATCATTGTGCATACCAATTTAGGCCTTCACCCACCTCATATATTCAGTATCTTATTCCCATATTATATGGAAATATAAATTAAAATATTATCTTATTAATAGTATCCTCATCACAAACCATGAAAATATTTTGAGAGTAAAGCATTCAAGACACTGGTGTTTCACATTGTTCTCTAAAATGGGATATTCCATGAAGCAAAGACCATCGATGTGTTAATGTGCTAGAAATAAATAATACTCATGTTCATATTTCAATAATTATAAAGGGGGAAATTTCGATCCAGGTTCAATATATTATCTTCACTCAGTGCACTACGTCTTTGAAAAATCCAATTAGATAATTGACCTAAAAGTATTTTCATAATCAATATGTTGAAACATGAACTATTGACATATATAGCTTTGAATGAATTCACTTTGATATTAAATATTCCACACATCATCATCATCAAAGAAGATAGACTCAGCTCTTCATGATAGAGAGTTGGGTCCATATCTTCTAATGCACTATAGAGGAAACTCTCTCTAGATAATAATTCCACAATGAGAATTATTCCGTGAATATCTCCTTCAAACATCCAGATAAAGAAGTTTGGTGATAAATCCCCCCACACGTTCTTCCAATTTCCATGAACCTGATGATGTAGTGTTACCCACTTTTTCATCCACCTTTATCTCCTGGGATAGATATTGAAATTTAATCATAACTATTTCCTTCTTTTTTATAGATAAATCGATGTTATCAGGGAATAATAGAAGTGTACCCCACCTCTCCCTCGATTATTCTATTCTTTTTTTAGGTGCTTTGAAATATCATAGTCATCATTCCATATATAGTAACATTAAACCCATTTTTATGTGGCCAAACCTACTTTAAATTTCATGTATATATTTCTATATTATTCAAACATGGAAACACATAGAATACCATGAAATTCACTCCCTGGTTTTTTGTTTGGAAATTTTCTATATCTGTTGGAAACCACAAGTTTACCCATTCATGGGAAATCATTCATATTATAAAATATGACTGCATGTGAATAAATCCCCTAGAAATATCCATAATTCCCATTTTCATTAATGTTATTTCCATCTTACATCACATTTCCCACACATAGAAATTCGTGTATGAGTTTCTTGATAAAATATGATAAAACATACATGACTCTAAACTCATGAATGTAGGATGTAGATCTAACACATATGAAAATCAAATGATCAGACTAATGTATACCAAACCCAAGGGGAATACAACTACCCAAAATCTAGATGAAAACCTTTATGTTTCTAGAGATTACCCTTCCATTTTTTGAAATCAACATTACATAGATTAAGAATTCCAATACACAAAACAACCTACACATTGATACTGCAACATGGTGTGTCAATTATCATCTTTATTTCCTCATTATACATTGATATAACCTATCTATGACAACACCCATGGAGGCATTCATAATTCCACATAGAGATCATCTCAGAACACCACATCAAGTGAAATGGTATAGTGACATTTCCATGAGTGATTCTTGGTTCATATGAGTTGTAATAAAATGGTGTTCAGTTCTTATGATGTAGAGACATGAGCTTAGGATTGTGGAATATTAGGACTGGTAAATTGTAATTTTAGAGGAGGGGCATGTTTTGTTTTAATCTTGCACATTAATTTTCCTTTATAAATGAAAATATCCCCTTATTTTTCTTATTCCGAATAATAATGATACTCACAGTGTTAAAAAATATATTAAACATGAAATAACTCAACATTCCCTTCATGTTTTACTTGAGTTGGTTCTCTCCTATTACCCACTCAACACAACCATATGAGTTGATAAAAAGTAACATCTGTATAACTTGTGCTAAAAAATGCCCATGTGTTCCCTAACACTTAAAATATTTCACTTCTTCTCATACCTCTGACTAAGATTGGGGTCTTAGAGGAAGACCACAAGCTTTCCTATCCATGATGTTATGGTTCTATCCTTCAAAGTGTTTCTCCAATCAAAAAATAAGCCAAAAATAAATTCCTCAATGTTTATCAAAGAAATACGACAATAATTTTTATTAAAACACAACCACCATAACGAATCTGAACTTCACATATTTTCAATAAGAAACCAACATCAACACTTATATTAAAAAAATACAACACACACCCATTGGGTGAAACTCGATGAAAATTTTTGTATCTAGATGGTTTTTTATGATTGTAGTTAAAAAATGAAAAATGAAATATATCTATCATTGTTTTATAGAATTGTGTTTCCCTCTAAGTTTGGACATGATTTTTTATTTATTTTATTGGAATGGATTACAAAATAACAAATGAATTTCATTATGATAGAATTTTAGATCCTAGAAAATCTTGAAATCAGTTAAATATAATGTAATTTTTTATTTTTTCATGCAATTACCTAATTTCCTCCTGTGTATTCTATACACATTAGAGATCAGTGATAAAATTAAAATAAAACAAAATATCATAACTTTTGATTTCCTTGGGAATCATTATAATTTTTATGGATTCTATAATACATATATCATGTTATTCTTAATATCTTTATTATTTTATAATTTTAAATTAAAGAATAAATGATTTATTTGTTTTCAATAACTTTCAAATCACATGTTTTAATTTTATTATTAATATTTATTTTTAAATGATTTTTAATGATTTTAAATTTTTCTAACAATACTAATTGATAAATGTTTTTATAAATTATTACATATGATAAGTAATATTTTATATGTGCTTCCAAATATTCTTTTTAAATAACAGTTATTGAGAAATTATTATAAAACACATTAATTGTGGTAGGTTATTTTTAATATAACTTGGAAGATATGTGTCACTAGAAAGATCTATCATATAGTTTCTAAACAACTTTTTCAGATGGGTACATAATAAATATATTTTCCACATGGTTATTATAATAAGGATTTTAAAAAATCACTAACTGAGAAATTAGAAAAACAATTATTAATTATACCAATAGGTAGAAGGACTTATATTTCTGTTGATTTTTATGGATAATACACCTTATAAGGGTTAAGGGGGGGACCATACATGACTTGTAGGCCCATGGGACAAAGAACATACAAGACCAAAAGGCCCAAAGCCCCAAGGCCTAATACATTAACATTAAAGACCCAAGATGTGACACACTTGAAATATCCCCTCCCAATAATCTACATCTTGATTGAGAATAGATCCCCACCTCACATAGATGATTGGCTAGAATTTCCCCATGTAGAGATGCACAGTGCCTAGTGTCAATGGTAGGTGGAAAATACTCTCATTGTTTCAATATGATTAGCACTATTTCCTTATATGTGTTTTTAAACATATCTATAATCTATATTGTTTCACTTGGTTCAAAAATAAGTGTATCCAAACACCACTAATTGAGAAATACTCATTACAATTATTATTTATCATATGTGATTTTGTATATGAATTTTCAAATAATTTTTTTCAGACACCATTAATTTATAAATTAAGATAATAATTATTACTTATGATATGTGATTCTGTACATTTTTTTGCATATTTACATTTTAATATGTATTTTTTCTACATATTTTATTGGAATTGTTATAAAATATTAGTGTATAGTTTTTCCCAAAATAAAAAATAACATATATTAATATAAGTTATAACTACCATATTTAGTTTTTAAATATCATTTTTTAAATAATATATAAATATAGTTGTTTCCTTTGTTTATAAAATTTCATTTTCATTCTTCTGATAATTAGGTTTTTATAAACAGATATAATGGTATGTGTTATGAGTATTTATCTTTTTTTGGGTAATTTGAGTACCTATGAAAATATTTCATGTAAGCTATATTATTTTCTTACTTCTACTTTTCCTATACATTCCCAATAATCATTCCACTCAGTAATTGGTAACATATTAATTATGGGTTAATTTTCTAATTGAAAACCTTTCCTATTTTTCATTAATTTTTTCTATTAAAAAACAATCATATTTTAAAATTATAATAAAAATATAATTAAAAATGATTTCCAAAAATGAATTCACATTTAACTCTTATTTAATGTTTTAGACAACCAATTCCCATCACCCTCGTTATTGTGATTTAATATTTTTTCATAAATCAATAATAAAAATGGAGAATGTGTTATACTGTAATTCTACTCATGTAAATTCAATTTTTATTGGAAAAAACTACATTTTGATTTTTACTTTTTTCTATTTTTATTCTAAATTTAATTTATATTATTTCTACAAAAAATTATATAATTCATTATGAATATTATAAAAATCCATAATAGAATTTTAGTAATGTATTCTTATAGTCTATTCTAAAAATTACATTTTATCACCAATACATCCATTCCTTTATCCAATTCCACCTTATCACCAATAATGTTGTAGATATAATTTCTATGTGAGATTGAAATTGTAAATCATTACATTAATTATATAGATATGATCCTATAATAATATAACATCCAATTTAAATAGAATTATTAATGAATAATCAATGTATATACCAACAAAAATAATTTAATAACTATAAAATCCAATTTCGCCACCTATATGTGTCTTAGAAAATGACTATTTTCAAGTCCATTTTATCCTAAATAACTAAATTCCACCAAGAGTTTAAAACTCTACATATTTTAGTGAAATTTTTACCAAACTGGAAGAGAAGTATACATTTAGTTTTTTAGTTTTTTATTCTATTTAGAAGGTAAAAAAATTGAAGGATACAGGATATGATAACCATTGAAAAAGAAAAAAGCTAAAACCTTATACAGAAAGGGTAAAATATACGTATATTAAGTCTCTTTTTATTGAAATAATGATTTTTACCATTTAAATAATAAAAATAATTATAAAATAAATGGGAATTATTTCATGAGAAATATTTAATTTACATCATCATATGTTTTCTTCTCTGATATTGTGTAATTTAATTCCCTTGTTATTATTATTCAAAAATGTATATTTGTTTTCACCTATTACATACTTCCCATAATTTTATTTCATACCTTAATATTTATTAGGGTATCATAGATTAGGAATAAAACTATGAAAACATGTTTTGCAATAATTATGTGGATAATTTCTTGGAAACATTCCTGTTTCTACAACTTTCATCAATCATTGAGGCACTTTTTTGGTACATAGTTTCCCTTACCATAACTTAAGAGTACACTAACAAAACATATTTTTTAAAAATAGATAATATTTTATCATTTTATATATTCATTGGTGGTACAGGTTGAACCTATAGGAAAAATATTTGGGAAAAGAGTGATGACATCCAAAACTTTTGTTTTCATCACAACAATTAATTTCTAATCAATTTACATGATAATATTTAGTGTCATATCTTATTACATTTTTAAACTACGTAAATATGATCTTGGTTGTTTTATTTTTATTCTGTGATTTTAGTGGTTTCCCACTATGTATCTTATTTTTGTAGTTGTGTATATTCCAATAACTCTTTTCATGATTTTATATTTTTTGATATTATTTTTTAATAATATAACTTTTTTGGTACAATCCCCATTAGGGAAGATTATTTTGAAAATGGTATGGGAAACTAAAGTGAAAATTTAAAATGGATTTTATAATATATTATTAACATTGAAATAAAAAAAAATTTACATTTTTCATTCATAAGTATCTTTTGAAAAAAAATATTATAAATTTTGGAAACCATTAATTTAAAATGAATTTTTCAATAATAGATCCTTGAAAAGACATAATATTGACATTGGGGTAATGAGAAGATGAAGACAAAACACCCGAATGTTAATGTTAAAACCCTTTTTATTATTTCTATAATACCATTATTCCCAAATCACTTTGTATTAAGAGTAACAAAATTTTCATTTATTTTAGAAATTCATTTTCCTAAAAAATATTTCAAAATACCATTTAATAAAATATATCTATGTGATAACCCAAGAATGGAAAAGTAATGTTCGATATGAAACAATATAACATGAAGAAATGAGATTTGATATATCAACATTTTTATAGGATACACTCTCTATGAAGCTAGAAACATTTTAAAAGGGGTTTATATTATAAAAATGAAAACAACTATAGAATATTAAACAGAATCATCAATGGTTATAAGGTACCGAACTTATACAAAATAAGTTCAAGTGAAAAATAACAACTCAAGGAACAAAAATTCAGTTATGAAAAACTCGTACGATTGGGGTAGAACATGAGTTAAAAGGAATTTTTAGAAAATAAAATGATTTTAATTTATTTATCAAATTAATTACAATGAAATATTGTATTGAAAATTCATGTTGTAATTTCCCACCACCCCAGACCACTAAACTGTGTCTGGATCGGCAGAACACCATCATACCTCAAGAGTTCCTCCCCATAAATCAAAGGATATGAACTAAGAGTACTGGTCAATGGTGGAATAGTGGAGTGACTATACCCAATTATCATGGAAAAGAAATATTAGAACTAAAATCCACCAGAAATAGCATCAATATAAAATAATAAAGGAATGTTATTAATCGAGTACCCCAAATAATCAAAATTAACATGTTGTATCAAATGAAATGATACCATACTTTTCTAGTACTCATACAACTAGACTAAAATAATTCCCTAGGTAACCAAAAGACATATCAAGAAGAATCAAGACAACTGTTATCATTCATGGATTGATCCAAAAATCCCATGCTTCATCCTAGTTGTGCAGTCCATAAAAATTACCATTAATCATGTGGAATCTTCTTGGGTACACATGTTCAAGGGTGGAACATTTAGGAATTGAGAACATCTCAATAGACCACAACTATTTGTATCCCTAAATATAAAAATTATGAGATTAAAGTCCATGTAGAGGTGTAAAATATAAAAAATATAATAGTTTAAATGGTTATTATAAAAATAATAAAAGGAAATGGAATCCCAATTTTGTGGTGACATCATAGGTCGGTTAATATCATCTTCTAGAATTATTTACATGACCATGGTTGATCATACCTACATTCCCCATTTTTATGGTGACTCTAATAACATCATGATGACTATACCAAACATAACAAACAAAAATCACCCTTAAGGTTAGTTCCAATGGTACCACAGACCTCAATATATAGATTTTATTATTATAATAGACAATACCATGTGAGTGTTTTCTCAACATGGCCATATTTGAAAATGGTATCACAATCCTCTCTCTAAGGGAGTATTCTTTATAACATTTAACCTTCCATTATAGGTATCTCCATAATATCACCCAAACCTGCCACTATGGGTGTATCCATCAAATTATCCAGACCTTCCACTACATGAGACTCTATATAGAACCAGTTTCTATCCCCAAGTGTGGATTTCATAAAACTTTTAGTCCACCCACATGTTAATTCCCTTTCCACATTAAGCATTTCATTCATGAATATAATCAGTTTCTATAACAACATGAAACTATTGTTTCCTTTCACCATTTCATATTTTCATATCAATGAATTAAAAAATCCACAATTTTATTCCACTGAAATGGTTATATAAGATATATTTCAATATAAAAGGTCAAATTATAAAACAAATGATTCCCTTGGAATCATCGTCTTTTCAAGTTCAACGCATTTTAATAGGGATTTGTACTAGGTGAATCCATTTTTAAAATAATTTTAATTAAATTCAACCATTTTATAAAATATTGATATTAAAACACCCCACATTACTCAAGATAAAAAATACAAGATATTTATTCAATTTGGAATGACCATCTTACAAATTAGTGTATATTTTCATTTAATTCCATGTTATGAAACTTGTTGCTCAAGATTCTCCAAAACCAAAGACCAAATGTCAATCCTACTATGATATATCTCATAACTATTCAAAGAGTTTTAATTAATTAGAATAATGTTATAATTAATTGGAAACAAACAAAATCAATTAACCAATATAGATTATTTAGGCATAACAAATAATTTACTCCCTAGGAACACCCAACACACAGAAAACAAGTACAGTAATCCTAGAATTGACCATGTCAACCACCGTGCACTCAATTATCAAAAACACCTATTAGAAAAACTCAAAACCATTATCTAATACAAGAAACTAATCATAAAAGTAATAAAAAAACTCCACACAATGACATACCTCCACAAAAACTATGGGTGATAAGGTATAGTCATAATCATTGGATGTTTTATGTTAACCAACATAGAATCCCCGTCATCTAACGATGATTCCACCATTATCTAGTAAAATAATCACTCATTAATTAATTATAACAACCATGAATTATAGGAAGATAAAATTGTGTGAATAAAGAAACCATAGCCTTACTATTGGCTCTTGATCGCAAAGGACAAGGCTCCCATGACCAATAATCAAGGTTAGACCACCTTAGAGGAAAGGGGAGAGGATGCATATGAGGATACATGGTCAAGTGAGGGGAGAAAATTATTTTGTGTTAGATAAAATATATTTAGGGAAAATTGGTAAAAATTCTCCTTTTAAGGGGTGTATTGTTTCCCCACATGGTTTGTCAAACTGTGCACCGACTGTGTTGTCATTTCTACCCCAAACATCAAACCTGCACAGTTGCCCATTATAGTTTAAAAATCATGCAATGGACATGATATTTATCACTAGACACCTCTCCAACTTGTCACAAAGTTTCCCATGAACCATGAAAGGATTAACTATACCACATGCTATACAAAATAGGCTTCACATTTAAAAATAACTATGCACCCCGAGCTATTTTCCCTAAAATATAAATTTCAAACTCTAAAGATCCCAATATATCCAAGCACTCGAGGAAGCCATTGGGAATCTAGAAACATCTAAAAATCACCTTTATGACATATACACATTAAATATTCCATTCTGAACCTCAATTTTATTACAATCCATTCCACCAGAAAATAATATTATATTTATTGTAATTTCGAAAACACATATGAAACATAGGGTATAACATTCTCCCAAACTTATAACAGATCATTCCTAAGCTTTAAATTTTGTTTCCTTAAAGACCAATATATCATACTTTGATGTACCCTTCATTAGACATATTTTTAACAATATGCGTTTACTTGACATCTATTTGTTGTGGTGGGAACAAACCTCCCAAAACATGCCCCACCCATGAAAACCTCTTCAAATCATGTAACATGACACCACTAAATTTAATCAATCCCAATATGAAACGATGAGTTTGGTGGAAATCAGGAATTTCTAGAACCACAAAAATCACACCTCACTATCTAATACCATTGGTTTACACCAATCCACATTCACTTAGTTTCTTCTCTAGAGGAAATGATTCACTTCCATGAACCATTAATACATGAAGTCTTTCCTCAATATTCACTTAATCATACCATAACTTAATAAAAATATTTTAATAGGTAAATAAAACTAATTTGACACTCACATTAACACCTCCATGCCAATATTGTCCCACGATAACTATTTATAAACCAAAAAAATGAGTCTTATTATTCTAGGAAATATTTATGTACACGCAGATAAAACATACACATCAAATTAACAAAATAATTACCAATACAGTTATTATATCACCACATCCTACCTCACCCAAGAACACAGGTCAAGCCTTTTCAAATAGAGATACCTTAATATGATTTGCAGCCCTACTTGATATACGGTCAATACTCATGGACTCAGTGACATAAATCCCAATGGTACAAAAAAATCAACATGGTACATACAAAAAAGTCTTGATCAGTATTTGGATGAAAATCCAATGATTGTCCCTGGATTGACCTTGCCTACCATTTATCTGTACGGAGGGAACCAACACACTACCAAGCCAAATCAACCATGACTACACCAAGATCATCCCAAGGACAATATGTAGTCCCAAACCCTATCCATCAATATAGTGACCACCCTAAAAATAATTTACTATTATTTTAATCCCATTGACCACCTTGTGCGAATCATAATCATTATATCGTTGAACCTCTCTATGATCTCCTTGGGCTGAATTTTTCCCATCACAAAACGTGATGGCTAGATGAGGCTGAAAATGATCACCCATGAGTAATAATTAAAAAGGAATCATGTCACCCACTCCACGATCTTGAATACATTATCCAAGGATTATAAAAAAGTTTTTCTAAAAATTAGGTCCTTATTGTAAATGAATGATGGTGTATCCACACCATCTGGTTTCTCCCTTATTGTTCCTAGAGCAACGAACCAAAATTTTCATATAAAACTAAACATGTTTCACTCCTCATGTTCCACACTTTTTCACCTAGCTTGTCTACCCATTAGGATTACATCGAGGATCAACCCTTAATCGTTCATCGGATTGCACTAGATTCATTAATGATTTTGTTTCCCTATCAGAATATCAAAATTATTACTAGGGGGGCTAGGTTTATATTAGTGTAATCCTTGTATCAAAACCACATCAATCCCAATCATCCCCACTTGGTTTCTCATTTATTTATTAATTATGAAATATTCCCCCATACTTTCCAACCACAAATCATATGACATTGTGTATCTCCGACACATGCTTTCCTCAAAAAATATCATTGAATCACAAAAACTACATGTTCTTTCACATATCAATCATGAGAAACTAAATAAAATATAGTGAATTAAATATCAATTAAACTCAAATCACAATCCCAATACAATAGATATGATTCTCTTGGATTAAATTTTCACTTTGTGTAGAGAACCCCTGGTGTCTTTTCAAATCTAGAGGCATCAACCATTCAAAAACTATTTATACAGCCATTAATAACAAAGAGTCATTCTGAAGGTCCCATGAGATTCATTTAGACCTCACACCACACTTTTGAAGCTACATTCCAAAACTAAATGGTCTAGAAACCTAAATAGTTATACCGTGAAAACCAACAATCCTAGCATGATTTCACCAACATCACCATGGCATGGAATCTTATTGGGACCACCCATATAAAACAAACCAAAATTCCAAATCATTTGAAATAAATATCACCCCAAAAAAACAAACGAAATCCAAGAAATCTTACCAACAACCCATGATATACTTCTTTTATAAGCTGACACATCCACCCCTACCTCTCATACCCTAAGGGAACTCGTAGACTATGATGACTCCTCTCATAGGTAACCCTTGAAAGTAGAAATGAACCAACTTCTGAAAAAATATCCATGTTAACAAAAATAATAGGGATCTCTAACCCATCCTATACACCAAGCCCCATATAGGTCACATTAAATCCTATAGGTCGAAGAGAACAATCCACTAAGGTATCATTCACTATTTCATAATCTAACCCATTCTACCCTTTCGCGGGTTATTCATAAAAAATAATTCCACCATCATTCCCAACATGCTATATATCTCAAGGTCATAATAAAGAATATACAACATGGAAAATATCATAGCCTTAAACACCAACACAAAGGAACCATAGGTATTACCACTACTCCATATATTATACATCTATAGATATAGGGTTTATTGTTTTCCTTTTTCCACAAGTAATTATACATCCATGATTTCTAATACACAGGATCAGTTAAATGAAATTTCATATATAAATTATTGAGGAGAGTACTTTATAATTTATTCATGGCATTTTATTTATCTAACACACAGTAATAATTTAAACAAGTTATCCCATAATGTGACACATAAGGTTTCACACCGTAAAAAATTTCATTAACTACCATTTAAAACTATTGAACATTATATGTTTTTACATCCCTTGGTCTTTTCTAGATAGAGATTCTTTCACATGTTTTAAGTAAAAACACCTTATAAGTTACTTAGTAGAAATTTATTTATCCCAAACCATCACATTATTGAATTTATGTGTATCAATTGACTAGAAGTATCTTGGGGAGGTGTTAAAGTATAATTCCACCATACACATATATGTAAAGCTTATAAATGTATACAAATTTTTTAAATACCAAATCATCTTAATGTTCTAAATGAAGATATAAATTACTAATATTTGTAACCCCCAATCATCAAATAAAACTGTATCAGGTCCATGCCCCCAAAAACAATCAATCACATGAAATCATGAACATATGAACTATATTATTTTTATGATGTATAAAAACACCCTCTCTTTCTATACTAGGCTATAAGAAAAAATCCCATTAATCATTTACTCTATAATCAAGTAAATCACCATATGTGAAATCAAATCAATCGTAAAAATGAACAACATAAACCACAATCTCATCCCTGGAAATATTATTTTCCTTTTCCTATGGGGAAGATAGTCCTAGTAATAATATCCATATATTTTCTACAACATTGTAATAACCCACAACCCAAGACCATTGTATGATTCTAAACTAGTGGAAGACTATATTACTTCAAGAACACATTCCTATACAGAAAAGGATACTAACGACCTGTGTTGGTCTATTTCAGTGTAGTGGAAAGTCTATCCCATCTTATCATAGTAAAAGAAAGATATAAATAATATCAAGTTGGAAACACATTCAGTGAAATAAATAAAAAATTACATGAAGGTAGTGCTGATAGTAATCCAAATAAACATGTTGTTTTGAATGAAATGTTTATGTCACGACCCATCCTCGGGGCCCGTTTCGTGACTACCCCCAGCCCGCCTTCCATATGCCAGGGGCTGTCGACTAGCAACAAAGGCGTAAATCCCGATAACTGGGAAGGCATTGCCATTATAAAAGTAAACAAAACACCACAGAGTACAAGCAGAAGTAAAACACTAAGTACAATGAGAAGTGCTGAAAGGTAAATGGGCCAGAATACAAATCCAAAAGAAAGTACAACTACAACTGAACAAAGTACAACAGAAAAAGACAACAGCTGGAAGGACAAAAGCGGCTCCTGGGTCGTCCTCCTCAGATCCTACCTAAAGGGTAGGTACAGATGGCGCAGCTTTTGGATCGTCCACCACGGATCCTACCTGAAGGGTAGGTACAGATAGCCTCCACAACGCTCTCGCCCGTCAACCTCCCCCGAGTGTCGTCTCGCAGTGAAGTCCATATCAGGATACTGACTCGTCGTGTAGTCCACCTCCGGGTACTGACTCGTCGTGTAGTCCACCTCCAGGTACCGTCCAGTCCTCGAACACTCGGCCTCCGTCATCACTGCCCGTCGTCTGCAACCAACATAACGAGGTGCGGGCATAACCTGTGCAGGGGTGAGTACAACGATACTCAGTAGGGACCCAGAGACCCTCAAGGTCTCACTAAAACCAACAAGGATAACCACAAATAAGATCTCAATAGATAACCTCTACTTAGGTATATGCCCATACATATACCTAAGTTATCAAGTAACCCATCTCAATCATGAGGAAACACAAGGATTATGAAATCAACGGAAAACCACTACCCAAGTATATGCCATACATATACCTAAGTTATCAAGTAACCCATCTCAATCATGAGGAAACACAAGGATCGTACACTCAGCTCAAACCATGATTTTCATTATCGAAACTGTAGCTGCTGAAGAGCTCTGTCTCTGGAGTGTACAGTGGTCCTGTCACCACTCCTAGGTACTTCTCACTAACCTAAGACTGCTGAGGTACTCCTCCTGTCGAGTACCGCGGGTCTGCGGCCAACTATCGGGCGCTCCGTCCGTTGTGGGTATGTCTCCAAATACCGGGCGCTCCCCCTAATAGCCTACAGAGGTACTCCTCTTGTCGAGTACCGTGGGTCTGCAGCCAACTACCGGGTGCTCCGTCCGTCGTGGGTCAGTCGCCAAATACCGGGTGCTCCGTCCACCGGGCTAGTCGACTCACTCCATGTCGAGTTGGTCAAGCAGTGGTCAGGTCTCAACTGGCTGCATGATCTCCGTACTCCGAACGCTCGTCTCCGGGAGGGTCCGCTCCACAGGCTACAGGTCGATACTCAAAGTATCTCAAATTCTCCTGAAATTATATCTCAAAGGACCGCCTCGTCATAGGGGTCTCAATGCCACAGATAGCGCGTCAATCGGACGCCCGGTCTGTGAGTTATTAGCCTTTTTCGTCCCAGGGGCCCGGTTGGTTTCGTGAGCAAACCAACCCAGCCATATCTCAATTGTACCCCGAACTCTCATAGGGTATACTCATAGGGACAGTTTCTCAACTTGATCACCAACGCCGCTGACGGTTCATCAAACGGGCGTCCGGTCTGAAAGATATCATCTTTTCCGTTCTAGGGGCCCGGTTGGATTTCGGGTACAATCCAACCCGGCCACTATCCAACTGCATCCAAAACTCGGGAGAAGTATGCCAAAAGTTGCATATCATCAAGAGGAATTCAATGAGACAGACGGCGCGTCAATCGGACGCCCGGTCTGTGAGTTACTGGCTTTTTCGTTCCAGGGGCCCAGTTGGTTTCGTGAGCGAACCAACCTGACCGCACTCCGACGGCATCCAAACCTTGAGCGGAGTAATCCAAAATATCCGTCTCACTTATAGAAATCCATCAAAGTCGACGGCACCTCAATCGGACGTCCGGAGCTCAAGTTATGAGTGTTTCCGCTCCGAGGGCCCGGTTGGTTTCATGTACGAACCAACCCGGCTGAACCCAAAGTATATTGAAACCTTGGGTGTAGTATACCGAAACGACCGCCTCGATCCAAGGATCGTATCTCTGCTGACGGTGCATCGTTCAGAGGCTCGTAGCTCAAGTTATGAGCAAAGTACCGAAAAGGCCCGAAAACGGGGGTCTGGGCCCAGACCGACCCGGCCCAACCCCCACCCCCCCCCCCCCCCCCGGGTTGGCCCGGCCAGGCCTGGGCACAGCGCACCCAGCGCGCTGGCTAGCTCGGCCAACGGCCGAGCCGTTGGAAAAGGGGGGGCGCCTGCCCCCCAGGTGTAACCGCGGCCCCCCATTTAATTAGGGGCCTTTTGTAGGCCGGCCGGGGGAATTAATTCCCCCGGTTTCACACTTGTCCGGCCGACCCACCCCGGCTAGCCGGTTTCTGCCCCCACGGGACCAGCGATAGCCAGTCCCCTTTTTCGCTGACACCGGCGGCCCGGAACCGGCCGCGGCTTGGATCGTCCGGCGGAGTGCGACGACACCGCGCCCTTCCGCCGCGGCCCCGCTCCGGCCGCGGTGTCTTCGGTTTTCTTCGACGCGGCACTACGGCGTCGCATCCTTGTTCAACTCTCGGTGCGGTGCGACGGCACCACGCATTACTTTGTCGTACGATTCCGCGTGGTGCGACGGCACCACGCCATTCTGTCCCAACCATAAAGAATCAAACAAGAATAAGGAGGAGGGTCGGCCGTGTTTGTGTGGTCCGACCCCCTCTCGTTAGTCGATAACAATTAGTCATATATCCACAAAGAACGAAAAACTAGAAATCACGAAAGAAAATAATTAAATAAAATAAACCCCTACCTGAGCGTATCTAGAACGGGGGTTCGCCACGGAAAAAAGTCGTCACGAGGTGAAGCTCCATAAGTTGACGGAGAACGCCCGAGGAAGAAGTGGCGTCTCCTTTTCTTTGACACGGGAAGAAGATCGAAAGAGGGTGCGTCGTCGATCTTTGGAAACACACCGGCTGCGAAGAGGAGAAGAGACGGCACGTCGATCTCTTCTTACGATGACGGCGTTCTTCGTCGAAGTCTTGGTGTTCTTCGTCGAAGTCTTGGTGTTATTCGTGATGATGATGAAAACACCCAAGAGCTCTCTCCTCCAATGTCCACACACAACAACCAACCAAAATAAAATAAGGCTCATCCTTATTTTATTAACTCAAGCAACAATTCAAAATTCAAAACATAATTTAATTAATTGAATTGGGGGTTGGCATACTTAATGAGAGGAGAGGTAAAGTCACCCAATTAAAGGGAAGTTAAAAGGTTATAAGAGTTACACAACTTAAGTGGGGGGTTAAGGGGAGTTAGGGAGTTAAGGGAATTGAAAAGGTGGGGCTCATGTGGGCCCCACCCCATCTTTAATCCACTCAAGAGAAACTAACAAATAGTGGGTCCCACCCTAACTCCTACACTTAGGTTCTAACTCATGGAGAAGAGAAATAAAATTCTTAACGAAAATTTAATTTCACTAAAACTTAATCCATAAATTTAAACAACTCATAACGAACAAACGCAACTCCAGGAAAGGCGTTCCTAAGCAATTACTGGCGCGACGGTTCAATCGGTTCCCTCGGAATTCGATTCCGAGCAACGGTTCAAAAGTTAGAAAACTCACTCGTTCGTTCACTGAACGTACATGAGCCGAACTTCGGAAAATGATTCCGGGCTCACCGGGCCTCAGAATCAGGTGCCGTCAGAAACTGAATTCTTGTAAAATCCCAAATAAAATTAAGAAAAAATTTCCCTTGAATTTTACGGGTCTTTACATTACTCCCACCTCAGGGATTTACGTCCCCGTAAAGCTACAACACAAACTAGGGATACAAAAACAGTACTGAGCACGCATCTGAGCATCCTTCTCTCATGTACTCACCTGGAGGTTCCTATACTGCCAAAGAAAGCACACCCGAGGAATCGACCATCCTCATAGGATCCACTCATGTCAATCCTCGATCCCTACTAGAACCTTCGTGGAAGTAACCCCATCGCCATCGTCCTGCTCCTCATGCTCGATGATATGCGAAGAGTCGAGCACGTATCTCCTCAGTTGAGATACCTGGAAAACGTCGTGCACCTGGTGCAACTGAGGTGGATGGGTCAAGCGGTAAACCACCTTGCCTACCTAGCTGAGGACATAAGAAGGTCCGCTGAACCTCATAGATAACTTTCTGCCATGGCCATATCTCCGTAAACCTTGTCGAGGTGGGACCCGTATAAGGACGTGATCATCGTCCTCGAACTCTAGAGGTCTCCAATTCCTGTTAAAACTGAAACTCAAAACGACTGTTGCCACGAGGGTAAGGTTGACCGACTCAAGAGTGATCGGTAGTACCCTCCTGCGCATGAGTTATCCTATGCTTCCTGGGGTTTCCTTTCCGCCGACCAAGGAAAACTCATCCCGACGTCATAGTTAAACCACAAACGTTTTTCCTAATACCGTCAATTTTTGTATGAACTGTGATTGTCCAGTCCATACTCAAACCAACGTCGTAAGGCCTCGACGCTGACACCAAGAGATTCCAACCGAAACTCTCGCCTCAAGGGTCTGACCACACCGTTGGCGTAAGTGTGATTATCGAGTCTCCTCCCAAGGTATCTCCAGACATGAGGGTCAAGTGCAAAAATTACCAGAAACTCTAGGTCTAGGACAAGATTTGTGAAAGCAAGGAATGATTCATATCGACGTCTGTTACTACAGCAGCAAGTAGTGGACACAGATTGTCCCTTGAATCATTTTTAGAGCCATTGGGTCACACTCCTTGACTGCATGCGACCGCACTCTTCCTCCGCCCTCCAGCTCCCTGAGCCTGGCGGGGATAACTAAGGTGGGTGGTTGTTGCATGTTAAGATGTACACCACCTCATGCTGCTCTCCTAGCTCTGAATCCACAACTTTGGCTTCGCAGACTCATCTCTCCTTAAAGCTTACTCTTATGGAAACATTTAACATGCCCGAGTCTCTAAGACTGGCGTCAGTTTCCTATTTCTACTGCACTGTGTAGTCTTCATCTGCCCCTGGATGATTTGCACCTTCTTTGCCTACAATCTGAAAGAGCTGCTAAAAATTTATCCTTTTCCGAAAAGAGAAACTCAGTCTCATCCTCGGGATGAACCACGTCCATTACCTAATACAGTCAATCCTGACATGAATGACGCATTCATTCCATGGATGGCGTCGTAAGGCCTCGACGTAACTACCAAGAGATCCAACTGTCACTCTCGCCTCTAAGGGTCGAGTCACACCGTCGGCATCAGTGTGAGGTCACTGGGTCTCCTCCAGTAGAAATATCGAAAGTGAGGGTCAAGTCAACAGTCTTAACCAGGACCACTCAGTATCAACCAAACAAAAAGGACAGGAAATCAAGCATCACAAAGATAAGTGTCTTTTTATTATTGCAGCTCATAGTACAAATACACGAATATAACAGAAAAATGGAACTATAAGTACAAGGGATGTATCCACTAGTTCCTCTTCTATCTACCTTCTCCCAGAGCTCTACTGCCTTGTCCACTGCTCGGTTGTTTCTCAAGCACCAGCCGCTGCTTCTGTCTCGGTGGCTCCACCAACACCCGTGGATCAACTGTACGAGGAGTTGGACAGTCACGTTCCAGGTGACCCTTCCTTCCGCATTCATAACACTTCATGCTCCTCATACGGCTGGCTCTGGTCCTCTTGGACCTCTGCATCATCTGTCTACTGCCCATAGATGACTCGGCTACTGATCGAAAAACATGCGGCAAAGGAAGCAGCTCCTAAACACGCTCGGGGTGTAGAGCTACTGGCACAAACTCCACCCTGAAGAAGGTCTCGAAGTCTTCCCATGTGAAGGTCATCCCGTCGCAAAACTGGAACAAGTGGCTCCACCACCTGCCTTTTGCTGCATGAAGAAGGCTGGAAGCAAAGATCACAATGAAGTCTGCAGGCATCCCCACTAGCCTGAAGACTCTCACCACAGCCTCCAGCCAATCCTTAGCCGCCTGTGGGTCCGTCTCTCCCCGGAACCTGGGTGGCCTCTAGTGCTGGAACTCATGTAGCGCGCTCAAGTGGCGTGCATCACCTACTGCTAGGGCTGGTGGCATTGGTGAACAAACGTATGGTAGTACCGCTGGTGCCTCCGCTGGTGCCTCAACTATAAGAGGGCCCTGTACCGATGTCTCGTCACTTGACAGGCTGTCTATACGCACATACCTCTGGGCTCTAGCTATTCATCTGTGAAAAGTCATCCTGAAAGAAACAACGTGACATGGTCAAATGATTATACCTGGTGAGCTGACCTGGTTTGAGCTGACATTTAAAAACATCTGGAAACACACACGCAATCAGTGTTTTCATGCAAAAAGTCGGAAATTAGTTATCAGGGTCCTGGTGTATGGATACGTCGGCCGCCCGCACCAACACTGGACTCCCTGAACTGAAAACCACACTCGATACTCTTAACACTATTGCTTCATAGAAAGAAAATATCAGAGTTTTATGTTCTGCGGTAGAACCGACTCCTCTGATACCAATTTGTCACGACCCGTCCTCAGGGCCTGTGCCGTGACTACCCCAAGCTCGCCTTCCATAGGCCAGGGGCTGGCGACTAGCACTAAAGGCGTAAATCCCAATAACTGGGAAGGCATTGCCTTTATAAAAGTAAACAAAACACCACAGAGTACAATCAGAAGTAATACACTAAGTACAAAGAGAAGTGCTGAAAGGTAAATGGGCCAGAATACAAATCCAAAAGAAAGTACAACTACAACTGAACAAAGTACAATAGAAAAGGACAACAGCTAGAAGGACAGAAGCGGATCCTGGGTCGTCCTCCTCGGATCCTACCTGAAGGGTAGGTACAGATGGCGCAGCTCCTGGATCGTACACCACGGATCCTACCTGAAGGGTAGGTAAAGATAACCTCCACAACGCTATCTCCCTTCAACCTCCCCTGAGTGTCGTCTCTCCGTGAAGTCCACCTCCGGATACTGACTCGTCATGTAGTCCACCTCCGGGTACTGACTCGTCGTGTAGTCCACCTCCAAGTACCATCCAGTCCTCGAACACTCGGCCTCCGTCAGCACTTCCCGTCATCTGCAACCAACACAATGAGGTGCGGGCATAGCCCGTGCAGGGGTGAGTATAACGAGACTCAGTAGGCACCCCAAGACCCTCAAGGTCTCACTAAAACCAACAAGGATAACCATAAATAAGATCTCAACAGATAACCTCTACTTAGGTATATTCCCATGCATATACCTAAGTTATCAAGTAACCCATCTCAATCATGAGGAAACACAAGGATTATGAAATCAACGGATGACCTCTACCCATGTATATGCCCATACATATACCTAAGTTATCAAGTAACCCATCTCAATCATGAGGAAACACAAGGATCATAGACTCAGCTCAAACCAGGATTTTCATTATCGAAACCGTAACTACTGAAGAGCTCCGTCTCTGGAGTGTAGAGTGGTCCTGTCACGACTCCAAGGTACCGTTCACTAACCTAAGATTGCTGAGGTACTCCTCTTGTCGAGTACCACGGGTCTGCGGCCAACTACCGGGCGCTCCGTCTGTTGTGGGTATGTCACCAAATAACGGGCACTCCCCCTAATAGCCTACATAGGTACTCCTCCTGTCGAGTACCACGGGTATGCGGCCAACTACAAGGAGTTCGATCCGCCGTGGGTCAGTCGCCAAATACCGGGCGCTCCATCCACTGGGCTAGTCGACTCACTCCAAGTGCAGTCGGTCAAGCAGTCGTCAGGTCTCAGCTGGCTACACGGTCTCTATACTTTGAATTCTCGTCCCCGGGAGGGTCCGCTCCACGAGCTACAGGTCGATACTCCAAGTATCTCAATGTCTCACGAAAGTATATCTCAAAGGACTGCCTCGTCATAGGGGTCTCAAGGCAACAAACAGCGCGTCAATCGGATGCCCGGTCTGTGAGTTATTATCCTTTTTCATCCTAGGGGCCCGGTTGGTTTCGTGAGTGAACCAACCCAGCCGTATCTCAATTGTACCCCGAACTCTCATAGGGTATACTCATAGGGACTGTTTCTCAACGTGATCACCAACGCCGCTGACGGTTCGTCAGACGGACGTCCGGTCTGAAAGATATCAGCTTTTCCGTTCCAGGGGCCCAGTTGGATTTCAGGTACAATCCAACCCGGACACTATCCAAATTCATCCAAAACTCGGGCGAGGTATTCCCAAAGTTCCGCCTCATCAAGAGGAATTCAACGAGACAGACGGCGCGTCAATCGGACGCCCGGTCTGTGAGTTATTGGCTTTTTCGTTCTAGGGGGCCGGTTGGTTTCGTGAGCGAACCAACCCGACCACACTCCGACAGCATCCAAACCTCAAGTGGAGTAAGCCAAAATATCCGTCTCACTTAGAGGAATCCATCAAAGTTGACGGCACGTCAATCGGACGTCCGGAGCTCAAGTTATGAGCGTTTTCGCTCCGAGGGCCTGGTTGGTTTCGTGTACGAACCAACCCGGCCCAACCCAAAGTATTCCGAAACCCTGGGTGTAGTATACCGAAAAGACCGTCTCGATCCAAGGATCTCATCACCGCTGACGGCGCGTCGTTCGGAGGCCTGTAGCTCAAGTTATGAGAAAAGTACAGAAAAGGTCCGAAAACGGGGGTCTGGGCCCGGACCGACCCGGCCCAACCCCCCTGGGTCGGCCCAAACCGGGTCGACCCACCCCGGGTCCGGGTCGGCCCGGCCCGGCTGGGTGCGGCTCGGCAAGGGCACAGCGCACCCAGCGCACTGGCCAGCTCGGCCAACTGCCGAGCCGTTGGCAAAGTGGGGGGCGCCTGCCCCCTGGTGTAACTACGGCCCCCCACTTAATTGGGGGCCATTTGTAGGCCGGCCGGGGGAATTAATTCCCCCAGTTTCACACCTGTCCGGTCGGCCTGCCCCGGCCGGTGGGTTTCTGCCTCCACGGGACCGGCGACGGCCGGTCCCCTTTTTCTCCGACACCGGCGGCCCGGAACCGGCCGTCGGTCACTCTGCTCCACCACGGCCCTGAACCGGCCGCAGCTTGGTTCATCCGGCGCGGTGCGACGGCACCATGCCCTTCCGCCGCGGCCCCGCTCCGGCCGTGGTGTCTTTGGTTTCCTTCGACGCGGTGCTACGATGTCGCATCCTTGTTCAACTATCGGTGTGGCGCGATGGCGACGCGCATTACTTTGTCGTACAATTCCGCGTGGTGCGACGGCACCACGCCATTCTGTCCCAACCATAAAGAATCAAACAAGAATAAGGAGGAGGGTCGGTCGTGTTTGTGTGGTCCGGCCCCCTCTCGTTAGTCGATAACAATTAGTCGTATATCTAGGAAGAATGACAAACTAGAAATCACGGACGAAAATAATTAAATAAAATAAACCCCTACCTGAGCGTAGCTAGAATGGGGGGTTTGTCGTGGAAAAAAGATGTCATGAGGTGAAGCTCCGTAAGTTGACGGAGAACGCCATAGGAGGAAGTGGCGTCTCCTTTTTTTTGACACGGGAAGAATATCGAAAGAGGGTGTGTCGTCGATCTTCGGAAACACACCGGATGCGAAGAGGTGAAGAGACGACACATCGATCTCTTCTTACGGTGACGACGTTCTTTGTCGAAGTCTTGGTGTTCTTCATCTAAGTCTTGGTGTTCTTCGTCGAAGTCTTGGTTTTCTTCGTGATGAAGATGAAAACACCCAAGAGCTCTCTCCTCCAATGTCCACACACAACAACCAACCAAAATAAAATAAGGCTCATCCTTATTTTATTAACTCAAGCCACAATTCAAAATTCAAAACTTAATTTAATTAATTGAATTGGGGGTTGCCATACTTAATGAGAGGATAGGTAATGTCACCCAATTAAAGGTAAGTTAAAAGGTTATAAGAGTTACACAACTTAAGTGGGGGGTTAAGGGGAGTTAGGGAGTTAAGGGAATTGAAAACGTGGGGCTCCTGTGGGCCCCACCCCACCTTTAATCCACTCAAGAGAAACTAACAATATGTGGGTCCCACCCTAACTCCTACACTTAGGTTCTAACTCATGGAGAAGAGAAATAAAATTCTTAACGAAAATTCTATTTCACTAACACTTAATCCATAAATTTAAACAACTCATAACGAGCAAACGCAACTCCAGGAAAGGCGTTCCTAAGCAATTACCGGCGCTACGGTTCCATCGGTGCCCTCGGAATTCGATTCCGAGCAATGGTTCAAAAGTTTGAAAAACCCGCATGTTCGTTCACTGAATGTACCTGAGCCAATCTTCAGAAAATGATTCCGGGCTCACCGGGCCTCGGAATCAGGTGCCATCAGAAACTGCGTTCTTGTAAAATCCCAAAGAAAATTAAGAAAAAATTTCCCTTGAATTTTACGAGTCTTTACAGTTTATCATACATTTCAGGAATTTATACAACTATATTATAATAATACCCCATGTAACCGCAAGGCAGTACTGTAAGAAGCCCAAATTTATTTTTTAATTCTCAGATTGATCAAAAACTCTCATGCTCCATCCTTGTGTCCTAGCCCAAAACATTTACCCAAAATCATGTTTCATCTGCTTAGGTACCCAAGTGTCATCGAATTTTGAGAAATTAGTGAGTATAACATAGTAGGTGAACACCAAGGAATCCCAAAAAATAATCAGTTTGAGAATAATGTTCTAGAAATGGTGCTAAGAATAAGCATAATAATATTTTAATGGGTTAAAATAAAAGGATAAGAAGTACCTATATCCTTGGGTTCATGGTGAACCCCAATTTTGTTTCTTATCACCAATAATCCTTGGGTCCATTTCCCAAATTGACCATTCCTATTACATCCATTTTTTGGTGTCTCTAAGTACATTGTGATGACTATTCCAATCACAACATCACAAAAAACCCACAATGCATGTTTCATAACGTTCCAGAATCAAATGTATCGAGTTTTATCATTTATCACATACTACTGTTTGATCAGAATTCCTGTGTAGATGGAAAACTAAAATAGTAAGAGTTTATTGTATATTAAAAAAAATTATTAATCATAAAAGAATTTAGTTTAAAAGATATTAAACTAATTGAATTCAAAAAACAACTTATATATTAAAATAATAACAAGAATGGGCCATTGGATCTAATGATAAAGGACATCGTAATCATGTTGATTTTGATATGTATTCCACAAGTCATATTTTGAAATTAATCATATTCATAGTAAGCATTGTATGTACTGTAATCACAGTGGTTACAATTTTCACAGTAAAAAAATAATCTTTCTATCATAATGTGTATAGAATAATACTATGTAATTGAAGTAATCATAATCATATAAATTATAATTACAATGTAACACAATTGTGTTGTAATTAACTTAATTATGATAAATTAGATACAAAATAAAATAATGAAATAAGTCACATTCTTTTAAAAATGTAGTTGAAATGATATACAATTAAATGAATACAATTTTTTTAACCCAAAGAGAAAGGTATCGAATAACCTACGATAAATGTCCCTGTATTTATATTTACAAGAAATTCTATATTTCCCACACCAGGATATGCCTTTGATGTGTAAATTTGTTTAGTCTGTCTTCTTATCCTTGGTATCCCTCAATCAAAAATGTGATCTGGTCCTCTATCTTCCTATCCTTGGATTCCCATAATCGCAATCACAATGATTGGTTCCAACATAGGAAAAAATCTCTAGAATGGTACAAGTGTATGGAAGAGGTAGTACACAACATATATGCTTCAGAGATATCTCCCATAGAAAAAAATTTTGTAGATATCTATGACAACATTGTTTATGGAATAATCACTTTATATGTCTTCAAATGACAAGGTATTTATATTCATGCAACCTAATGGTAATCTTGAACTCCAATGGTTATATTTTCTCCGGAATCCTCTGAGGGACCTTTACACCTGACACTCTTATGGTCATATGATAACTGAAATAATGATATCATTTTTATTTAAAAGATAAGATAAACAAATAAAAAAATTATATGATAAATAAATTTAAATGAGTACTATTATTTTTGTTATAAAATTAAGTATGGTTTATATCAGTATGAAAATATTCTCAGTATGTAAGATTGGACTGTGTGTATGATATAAATTGTATCTGGTGTGTATGATATAAATTGTATTTGGGTTCATTACGATAGTTATGGAATGATTCATTTCTATAATTATCATGTATATTACTTTTATTGTATGCATTATGAAAATTGTAATGATAAAATGTGAATTTTTATCATAAATAAAAACCATAATGAAAGTATGATAAAATGTTATATGAATTCTTATAAAAAAATTCTAAACAAGCATTGGACATAAAATATATAGTAATTAATTATTGAAGGAAGATTTTGTGATTTCCAAAACAAAAGTAATAGAAAATTCATGAAGAGACTTTTGACTCAACAATCTCCCCATTTTTAAAAGCACAAACCACAAGTCCTAAATATAAATTTTCATTGTAAATCCCATGTCATAAAAAACATAAAAAGTAAGAACACACTTATACTTATCTCCCCTTGAGTATTAAAAGTATTCTAAATATGAAATACAATACGACTAACTCTCCCTTAGTGTAAAAAACTGACATATAATTGTATTCTCTTTCTATTAGAAACTTTTCTCCCCCTTACTAAAGCATTTTCCCGTTTTATGAAAATTTATCCCCTCTATAAAATAGTCTCTTATTTGTTATTATAAAAAAAGGAATATGGGAACTATTCTAATTCCTAAAATAGGTTCAGAGAGACAGAATATACAAAGTAATAAATAATTTTATCGTCTAGAATAAATGAAATAAA
The DNA here is from genome assembly GCA_963277665.1 of Viscum album. Classification (NCBI taxonomy): domain Eukaryota; kingdom Viridiplantae; phylum Streptophyta; class Magnoliopsida; order Santalales; family Viscaceae; genus Viscum; species Viscum album. The sequence continues at coordinate 1,898,953,779 of OY728121.1, read as the reverse complement.
ATTTATCCAAAAGACATTGAAAACATTAAATTAAGCTATATATTGATGGAAAAAACATTCGTTGATGTTTCAAAAAAATTATGTGATAAAAAATTATTTCTTCTTCATGAAGTTCAAAAAAAATTCAACTTATTAAACTCCTTTTTATCATCATTCTATTTTTCAAGTAACTCATTCTAAGACTAAATGTTTTCTTCCTGTACTTAAAATAAATCATCTTTGGTAGAAATAATTCTTCCTGAGAATGAATGTTCTCATCCAGAATATAAAACTTATCTTCGAAGGATTTTATTCTATGTCCATGATGCTGAAATATATCTTCCTATGACTTATTGATATGTTCTGGAACATCAAATCTATCCGTTAGAATTTTTTTTAAATTTTTATTTTCACTATATCATCATTTTAAAACATAAATATTGAGAATTATGATTTAATGAGATAAAATTTCTTATGGATCTCCTTGATTTATTCTGATTTTATATCAACTGGGATTATGAAATCGTTTAAATTTCAGAAATTATCATTAGTCATATTGTTGAAGGCATCATAGACATAATTCACAATCCTCTTTATGTCTTAAATTAAATCTTTAGGAACATTAATACTTACATGAACATCATGGGACCATTTTTACACATTGTTTCATTATTTTTTGCGTTTATAAGAAATCTCTTCAAAATCATTACAAACTGATTGATGCTTAGACAACCTTTATCTTAAGATTCTAACTCATACAAATTTATCATTTCAATTATCATGAATCGAGTCAATTTTTTTTTCTCAATCCTTGGAAAAACAGAAATGTTATTTTCAATATTTCTAAATCATGAAAAAATGTACTGAACAACATTCACTAAAATTGTTTTTGACTAGTTAGTATCTTCTATGAAAATATAAATTTATTCTAAAGTTTTATTCTTCTTTTGATTTTTAAAAGTCTCGGGTTATTCTTCGTTTTAAAAATGATAAATGACATTATTAGGTTTATTACATTGAATATATGGGGATGATATCTTACAAGAGGTTACAACCAATGATCTTAGGGGTACATTGTGTGAAAAGGATTTTTGACTTCAAGTGACTTCATTATCACTCTCTTTCTTCTCTTCTTTATCTACTAATTATTCTTATTCATTATTATTTTCTTTACTGACTTCATCGTCACCAATATACTTGTCAATATTCCTCATTTCTCCATCCTCTTTTTCTTTTTAATATTTTTATTTATTTGATTTTCTACGATCTTATTCTTCACTATATTTTTTCTTGTCTTATCCAAAATTTAGGATATATGGAATTATCTGACCCACATCTACTATTTTCTTGAGAAGGATTCTAGTGATTTCCTTTTCCATATATTTCATTAGAATATCAATTTCAATAATATTTATCTTTTTCTTTTTAGCTTCTTCTCACATTATTATTCTTTAAAATCATTATCAATATTAATTTCTTTTTTCTAGGTCATCATCAGGGCCAATACCAAACTAGGGGTATCCTTCTTTCCTTTCGTCTATTCTTTTTCTCTATTCAGCAGAGACTTCTTCACTATAATCTTTTGGCCTCTTTTACTTTTTAGGGGAAAAATACTTATCTTTCACTTTATTCTTCCAGAATATTGGTATGGATTTTGAAACATTCTCGGGATCTTCAGTAGATTTTTTTATAGGATCGTCATCAACATCCTTTACAAACCATTTGGATTCACTATCAAAAATAATTTTCAAACATTTAATCATATCATTATTAATAATTGGAACTCTCACTTCATTTAGATATGATTTTATTGAAATGTAAAATAACATCAAACTTTCAGAAAGAAGCTTACTAATGACTCTAGGAAACATAAACTACTGTGATTTGGTTTTTCTGGATTATTATATTTTGATTGTTAGAAAGATGTAACTCAACAGATTTAGTTCCCTCATATTATCCAATTAATTAATAATTAAATCATTAGAGGTCAATAATGTTTCCCAATAACCATTTCATGGAATCAACAACCATTACATCCAAAGGGAAATGAGACAATATTTTTATGATATATGAGTAACTTTTATTTTTTCCTTGTGAATCTCACAAATATATTCCTCAGATCATTTCTAATTGAATATTCCTTTTTATTTTTTAAGCTTATAAAATGGGAAGATGGTATATTTTTCTGTGGGTACACCAAGAAGATGATTATATTTATCTGTAGATAGGCTAATATTCATTCAATACATATAAAATGATAACATTAAATCTTATTTAATAAAAATGGTATTATAAAAATCTCTAACATAATTAACATGAATGAGTTCTTGATCGCACTTGGGATTTATCTAAACAAACTAATTCCGACCCTTCAAACATGATAAGTATTTTCAAATAAGAATCAAAATTTTAAAAAAAATCTGTTGATTAATCATTCCTTGAGGATATTAATTAAAAATAATTTTTTATGAGACATCACTTTTAGAGAATATTCAATGGTTTCTAACATGTGTATGATAAAATCCTCTGAGAAAGAAAAATATTGGACTTTTATACATGATAATTGATAGATCATAATTGTAAAGTTCATAAAAATGAAGTTTGATAGGGTAGGGGATCCCTTTATATAGATGAAGGAAAATGACTTTTTAGATTCTACATTTTGGATTTAGTCAAAGTGATTTAATGGTTAAAAATGAATTTTTTATGTTTTTTTATGAAAATAAAAACATTTTATCATATTAATAACGAATGTGATAAACGTTTTAGAAAAAAGCTAACAAAAAGCGTTGAATTGAAATTTTAAATTGTAAGAATTTGTACCTTTTTGAGTTTCAATCCATATATATCATTTTCAGTAATTTGTTTCTCTTAAACAAATTGTGTACCAAATATTTTGAGTTTGAAATGTATATTGATTATGAAAGATATATTTAGAATGAAAAATATATTGAATACCCAAAAGTATATTGAGTACAAAAAAGTTTAAAAATGATTTTTTTCTAAAGAAAATATCTACTCCCAGTTTTAAAATGTGTAACATAATCTAAGGAGATGGTTTGAAGAAGAAGAATTTTTGAATGATTACATAAAATTGAACATTCCTAGATTTATTTTAATTCATTCAAATCTATTTAAAGGTAATGTCTTTCTAAAACAATCATTAAGTTGTTCTTGTGTTTTTATAAATTGAAAAATAATAACTCCTTTAAGTGTGTGATACCTAAAAAAGTGATGACTAATATCTATGTGTTTTTCTAGGTAGTGATGTGAATGGTTTTAACTTAAATAATTGGAACTATTTTTATCACATAGTATTTGAATTTTAGTAAAACTCATTCCATGATCAGTGAGTGTGAGTTGAATCCACAAAACATGACCATAACAACTCCCAACAACCACATATTCAGCTTTAGTAGTGGAAAGTATTATAGAGTGTCGTTTCTTACAAGACCAAGAAAGTAATTAATCTCATAATAAATGATAGATTTTTTATTTAGTTTTCATATCCTTTCTAATACCACCAAATTCATCAACAAAAAATATTTTCAATTCAAAATCATTTTTAGAAGAGTAAAATTATCATAAATCCATAGTTCCTTGTAAACAAAAAAAAATTATTTTTTAAAAATTTAAATGGGTTTATTTTGTTTTCCATTGATATCTTTCACATAAGCATACAAAAAAATAAATCTGGATTACTTGTTTTTATGTATTGAAAACATCTTATAGTGCCTATAAAGGTTGTTTGATCAACTGATTTCTTAGTTTCTTAAAGATCAAGTGTTCTTAGGTGCCTATTGGAGTACTAATACATGTGGTATAGTCATATCCATACATTTTAATAATATATTTGATATAATTATATTTTGATATATATGTTCCTTCTGGTTTTTAAGAAATTTGGAAACCAAGAATGAATGTTAACTCACCCATCAAACTCATTTAAAACATATATTGGATAATATTTACAAAAGAAATAGTTAAATATTTCTAAGTTGGTCTGAATATAATTTCATCCACATAAATTTCAACAATCAAATCATTTTTGTTTTCTTACTTTATGAAAATATTTGGATAAATAGTTCCCCTGACATAATCTTTTTGAAATAAAAATCATGTTGATCTTTTATACCAGGATCTAGGTGCTTTTTTAAGTCTACATAATGATTTGGTATGTTTATAAACGTATTCATTATGTTTTGTATCATAAAAACAATGAGGTTTTTCAACAAAAACATTCTCTTGAACAAATCCGTTATGGATATAACACTTCCCATACAATTGAAAACGCTTGTAATTAAAGAACACTTTAAAGGCTAATAGAATACAAATAGATTTAGGTCATGCTACCAGAGTATACATTTCTTCATACACTATACCCACTTCTAGATTGTATCCATTAGCAACTAGTATTTCTTTATTAATAATCATTTTTTATTTTAATCATATTTGTTTCTAAAAACCTATTTTACTTTAATTATAGAGGTTTTTTTAGGACTTTCATCCATGGTCCAGAAACAATTGTGATGAAAATAGGTTTTTAGAAACAAATGTGATGAAAATTGGTTATTTATATTGATTATTCCATTTTCATCACATTTTTTTAAACATAATTTACCCCAATTATAAAAGTTTCTTTATGTCTTTCAACCATTTTCCAGTCTACGTTCCTTTCAAATTCATTTAGCTCATCATGAATATCCTTAATCCATTCATCAAAACATAAATCCTCAACATAAATTTAGGTTCAAATTGAGAATGGAAAGGAAAATGTTCTATTTTATTTATCAAATAACTTATATTCCTTATAGATTGATTTAAATCACTAATGAGACTATAACTAAGATGATTCCTAATAAACAAATGGATTGGGTTTTATAAAACCTATTCATAAACATAATATGGAAAGTCATCCAGAGTGAATACTTTAGAAATAATTTCTTGAGTATTAGTTTTATTATAAGAATCTTATATCAAAGGATGATAATCAGTTTTGGAAAACACATCCAATGATGTAGGTTGGGATGGATTAAAAACAAAATTATATATTCCCAAAAATTTAACAATTTCAATTTCCTCAACAGTATAAAAAATTTATTGAAAACTCTATATGACATAGAAGTAGTGTAATAGCCTATGAATATACCTTCATCAGATTTGGGTGAAAATTTATGTAAATTATAATTTGTATTCAAGGTAAATACATTCCTTCCAAATACATTGAAGTATAAAACCTTTAGTTTTCATCCCTTCCATAACCCATAAGGTGTTTTATTAAGAAATTTTCTAATTAGAACTCTATTTATAATATAAGATGTAGTAATAACAGCTTTAGCCCAAAAATGTTTAGAAATTGAGTATTTACTCCACATGGTAATTGTTATTTCAAGAAGAATAAAACTTATTATTTAAGAAATACAATTTTTCTAAGGAGTTCTAGGTGCTAAAAGTTTTCATTAATTCCTTTCATACAATAAAGTTTCAAAAAAAATTAAAATTATCCACCATGATCGTTGTGAATAGTTATCTGTAGACTAATTTATGATTATTTTACTTTTGAGACAAATATTTTAAAATAAATATAGGTTTCATATTTATGTTTTATAAAATAAAATAATGTATAACTACTGTAATAATCAACTACAAATAATACATAGTACTTTCCTCAATAACATCTATATTGTGTGGGTCCTAATAAATCCATCTTCCCTTACTGTAAATCATCGGTTGTTCGGACTTCACTATCTGATTTAAATCATGAATTATGCTTCATTACATATAGAAAACTGTCAAAAACTTTTGACTAATAAAATATATGTTTTATTATATATTTAAAAAGCCTTTTATTTTCCAACTTAGGAAAGTTTCTAAGGTTACAGTGTCCTAATATTTTATTTCATAACAAATATTTTTCTTTTATCTCAATATGGCCAGGTATGTCTTGTCTCCTAAGGTCTTATAAGCTAGTTTTATAAACATTATCATGCTTATGGGTATAAACAATTAATTCATACTTGGAATTTTTTATTATACAATTATCATTCCAAAAATTCACAATGTAACCTTTATCCAATAATTTACATATGATAATATGGTTTCTATTAAGACCATTATCAAATAATACAGTTGAAATTAATTCTTTTCCAAGAATAACAATGTTACTTTTAACAAAAATATTTCCTTGAGAATTATCTCTGAACGTAACACTTCAACATTTAATTTCATTAATATTTTTGAAGATGTATTTTTTTAGAATTGTTCCTAGAATATATGTTATCCATGTACCATATATTCTTGTTTTTGGTACATTATTTGATTTCCTAAAAACAAAACAATTAGATTTTTCGAACCCAAATTATTTGATTTTAATTATTGAACAATATTTATCATAATTCCCACTAATTTGAAACTTTTTGAAATAGGGGTAACATTTAGGAACAAAATAGTTAATGGTTAAAATAGTTTTTTAATTTGAATAAAAAATTATTGAATTATTCTTAAGAGGATGAATATGTTTAAAATTCATATCAAAACCATTCTTTCTGGATATAAATTGATAAATATTAATTTAACGAAAAAATTTGAGACTTTTTTTAAAACAAAATTTTTTTCCACTTTAATAATAGTTTCAGAATGTTCATTTGTTTTTGAAAAATTTTTCATACAAATTAATTTTTCAAGATCCTTAGAAATCTTATCCTTCTTAGAATTAGATTTTTCAGGGTTTTTTAAATAGTTTCAATTTCAAAATTGATTTTATCTAGATCTTTAGAAAGATATGATATTTCTTTTATTAAAACATTTATTCTAGAATTTATAGATTCATGTTTTATTCTTTCTTTTCAATTCTCAATTTCAAAAAGTTTTTAAAACACTAAAACCTATTCATGGTTAATTGTTTTTCTTTTCTAAGGATGATTCATCATATGAAGATATAGAATTTTCCTCATTAAAGTATGTGGAGCATAAGGAAATATTTGTTAGGGATTCATCAGTGTGTACCTTTTCCATGAGACATTAATTTTAAAGTCGTATTCTATCATATCGATCATTATTTTTCTAAATTGAACTCCCATCATCTAATTAATTGTCAAAATAATATCCTCCAATGGAACTCCATGATTGATTTTATTTTAAGGATTTCCTTCTATTGGACATGTAATACTTTTTCTAATTTCTCTTATAATTTATTCCATTCCTATCATTACTTTTCAGCTTTGGGATATCTAGTCTTATAAGTCTTACTAGCATACATTCATAACATGTAACATCAGTATCCACTACAATAAGAAATGTCTTTAACAGCTCTAGAAATGGATTTGTCAGTGATAAAAAACCACTGATATTTGAAGCATGGTTAAAATCAAAAAAAAATTATTAGTGCTAAAAAAGAAAAGTTAATGGCACCATTTAATAGTGATTTTTTTATTTCTACTTAAGGGTATCTCTAAAAGTGCTTGTTTTTCACTGATAAAGGCGATGAAATTAAAGGGGGTAAAAAAAATTTCAGACGCCTATATGCCCGACGACTTTACCAGTTCTTCCTTGACCCCTTTAGCAGTGCTCCACACCCCCTTTATCTCCACTTTTCACCCCACCACCCCTTTTATCAGTGCTCTACAAATTTATAGCCTTATGTGTTCCCACCTTGATTCGAACTCTACACCTCTCCTTCAAAGATGGAATGCCTTTACCACTAAAACATATTGTTTTTCTATCTATTTAATGATACAGATATATATATATATATATATATATATATATTAATATAATTAATTTTTAATATATTTATACAATATATGAATGTAGGTGATATATATTTTATTCATTTAAAGAAATTACAAATTATATTAATTTACATATATTATATTATAATATATATATATATATATGTTTATTAATACACACACATATGTATATATAAAAATTATTAATATATCTATATAAAGTACAAAATGGTTATATATTATTTTAAATAAATTTCTATAATATTTATTTATTTATATATATTTCGATATACATTTTTACATAAATATGTCAACATATGTATTTATTGGATTGATTTATTAGAATTGAATACAAGAAAACATGAATATATTTAACTATAATTGAAACTAGTGGTTAAAAATGATCAAATTTAAAAACAATAATATCAATATGAATGTAAGACTTGGGAATAAATTCATACCCCACTAAAAAGGGAAAAATACATTTTTAAATATGGCTAAAAATCCATTGAATGTTAAAAAACTGGGGTACCCCGACTAACAACTAAATTTTGGAGGTCATGTGGGTCTTTTTCACCTAAAAATGTGACAAAGGATTACCAGTGTCATTGAGGGTGTAGATCACATCACATGATTTGATTTGATATGTTGTAGAACCAAAACAGACACCCAGATCAATAGTTATGTTAGTTTGAAGTTCAAGTTGAATTTTCAACTTATTTTATATATTTATATAAATTTTAAATTTTTTATATTTAAATTGATATTAAATGAATATTAATTAGTAAAAATAAGAAAATGGTTAATTAAATATATTTTTTTAGTCACTTTATAATCCATTTTCACTAAATGCCTAATATATTAAGTGTATATGCCTATTTACATTATCTAAAACATATTTTAATAAATATATATTATATTAATATCAATATAATTATATTTATATATTAATATATTATTTTCATGGAAAAATGATTTGTAATGTATACTTTTATTAATGATTTTTTACAAGAGCTGATAAAAGACCACATTTATTAGTGCTTTTTTAAATGCGCTGATATAGGGTGGGCCTTTATCAGCACTTGTAAAAAAAATTATAAAGGTGGGTCTTCTATAGAAAATTTTTTCACCATTAAAGACGCCCTTCAATACTTCTAAATAGTGATGTTAAATACCCCCTTTAACGTCTCTCTTTCTAGCACTGACAAAGTGGGTCTTTAAAAACATTTTTACCAAGAGCTATTAAATAACTAGTGTTGGATAAGACAAATTATATAGTAGTGATATTTTTTATCCTTATTACATCTCTTATATCGATACTAAAAATATTATTATTTCAATAATCTTGTTTATCCATCTAGAAATATTAGCCAACTCATTTTATGAATTTTCTAGTTCACTTGTGTCTAATTTAACAAACACTTTATTTTTATTTGATGACTTAACTATATTTTCATGATTTTGATATTCCATTTGATTTGAAGTAGAAGTAATGTAAAATCCACCATTATTCAATTTGACTTTCTCAGCATCAATTATAAATATATTCTCATATTGAAAAATTGTTCTAAAAAGATCATCAAGAGTAACATTAATAATCTTTCTTGATTTATAAACTATTGTTTTCTTTTATTATCATTCATTTGGATAGATGTTTATAATATTTTCCATAGGGATTTCATCTTCTAATAAATTATATCCCATAGCTTGAAATCTATATAAATTGTTCATGAATGTTTATTGTACCTTTAAAATAGGTTCTCAAGAAGGGAATTCAAAATCATGATAATCATCTTTAAACATAGCATTTCTAGTTTCAACAACATTAGAAGTACTAAAAAGAGTAATCTCTAGCTTCTTCCAAATATTGTAGGTTACTCCACAAGATGAAATCTGGCTCTATATATTTCTTGTAATTTAACAAAGTAAAGTATTTTTTACCTAATAATTCTATTGATATTCATGCTTCTCTTGATTGGTAAATACTCTAACTTCTTTATCAGAAATTTTATAGTCACCAGTCACCATAATGATGTTATGAACTCTAGTGTTGATTACAAAAGGATTCATTCTATCCCTCTGGTATTCCAAATCACTTTCTTAATTAATTAGTGCATTTATTGGATTTATATTGTCTATTGAACCGAAATTATGTCCTAACATCATTGAAATAATACAAAAAATTCTCTTCCACAATACACGTTAGTGTAAAAATAATTTATAAACTAGAACTTTATAAATGAAATAAAACAACCTTGAGAAAGTAATTTATGAAAATATATTATCTGTGGAATCCTCCTCTAATACTAATTGTTGGATCGAAATATGTTTGTATATGCAAATCTATAAGAGGTGGTGAATTGTAAGTTTAATAACTTTCATTTTTAATCATAAAATAATATAGTTAAAAATATTTTAAACAAATTGAATTGAAAAAACCTCCTACATGTTAAAACCATAATCAGATTAGGAATTATGATCCAATGATAAAGGATATCATATTTAAGTTGATATGTGTTCTATAGGTCGTATTTAATAATTAATCGTATTAATAGTAAGTATTGTAAGTATTTTAATCACTATGGTTATGATGTTCAGAGTAAATCAAAAAATGATTCTATCATAAAGTATATAGAATCATACTATTTAATTGTGGCAATCTTACTCGTAGAAATTTTAATTATAATATAATAAAATTATATCTTAATTAATGTAATTATGATGAATGAAATAAAAAATAGAATAATGAAATAAATCTCTTTCTATTACAAATTTAGTTGAAATGAAATACATGTAAATGAATAAAATTCTTTTATGACAAATATATATGTATCAAAAAACCTAGGATATGGGTCCCTTGATTTATACTTTCAAGAAAGTTTAGTTTACCCACACTAGGTTAATCCCTTGATATGATAATAGGCTTTATTTTGTATGCTTATCCCCAATATCCCATGATCAAGAAGATGATAAGATCCTCTGTATTCCTATCCATTGAAGCCCTCAATCATAATCACAATGATCAGAGTCCCACAAAGAAAAACAAATTGAAAAAAATTACAATTGTATGGAATAAGTAGTTCACAAATTGTAATATTCACTGCTCTTGCACACAAAATTAAATTAATAGATCTCTCACAAAATGTTGTTTTTTTATCATCACTTTTGAAGTCTTCCAATAACTAGGTATTTATTGATATGCATCCTAATGGCCATCTTGAACTCCAACAGTCAAATTTTCTCTGTAATTATTAGAGTGACATGGAAACATGGCACTCCAATGGTCATATGATAACTTAAATCATGAAATAATTTCTATTTAAAAGATATATTAACTAAATGATCAAATTTTCTGGATAAGATAAATAAATTTAAATGAGTCTGACTATTTTTGTTACGGCATTCCGTATGATTTATATCATTACAAAAATATTGATTTTACAAGATACTAGATTGTGTTTATGATATAAATCATATCTGTTGTGTATGATATAAATCATATTTAGGCTTGTTATGATACTCATGGAATGAGTCAATGTAGTAATTCTCATGATTACTACTTTTATTGTTTGCATTATAATAATATTAATGATAAAATATGAATTTATTTTTATAAATCAAAAGCCATAATGATAGTATGATAAAATTTTATATGATTTATTATAAAAACATTTTTAAAATTCATTGGTCATAAAAGTTTTAGTAATTATTAATTTAAGAAATATTTTGTGATTTCTAAAACATAAAGAATATATAGGTCAAAAAGAGACTTTTGACTCAATATCTACCCATATGGGTGTTTTCTCAATATTATAATGGGCCAAAAATGATGTCATGGACCTCCATCTCAGGAAGTATTCTTTATAAAATTAAAACCCATCACTATGGTAATCTCTATCATATCATCGAAACCCACCAATATAAGAATCTTTATCACATCATCCAAATCATGCACTATGGGTGTCTCATTTATATAACCCAAACCCAACATTATTAGTTGTCCCCATCAATAATTACAAATCCACCACTATGGGAGTATCTATATAAAATATATTTACACCACCAATAGTGGATTTCATATATCATAATGTATCCCCCAAAGGGTGTACCCCATCATTATTAAAAAATTCATTCAAAATATGTAATTGTTTTTAGGACAACATGAAACTATCATTTCACTTCACCACGTAATATTTTCTTATACATGATGGAAAAATACCAACATATCTGTTCCAATTTTAAGTGTACATACTAGATATAATTCCATAAAAAATTGAAATATAAAATAAGTATGTCCCTTGGAATCGTCTAACATATCAATTTTGAAAAATATAAATTGGGCTTAACACGGTTAAATCCATTATGATTTTTTTTAATTAAAATAAATCATTACATGGATGATCGGCATAACTATATCCCACATAACTCAAGGAAAATAATAAAATTATGTCTATTAATTTAGAAGGACCACCTAACATATAAATGAAGCTTCCCATTTAATTCCTAATGTGGAAACCCACCACTCAAGATCATCCAAAACCAATTCCCAATGATTAATCCACCTTAACCCTATCTCATTACCAAAGAAATTATTAATAAATTATAATCCAATTATAATTAATTAACAACTTATTAAAATAATCCACCTTATATTATTTAGGAATAAATGAAAATTCACTAATAATGTACTCCCGAAATACTAAATACAATATCAGTGATCCTCTGATAGACAATGCCAACCTTTGACCACCCACCTAGTAAAAATCACTATCAACTGAAACCAAACATGTAGGTTGAGACAAATAATTAAAATAAAAAAAATTAATACCCCACATAGCAACTTAACTCCACTAAAATGAAGGATGATTATGTATAGTCATATTCTAGGGATGTCCTTCAGCTATGAAGCATAGAAATACCTTTATCACTGGATAATTCGACCATTCTCCAGTGAAATATTCACTCAATCTCTATTTTTAACAACCATGGATTATAGTAAGTGAAAAATATAATAAGAAATAACTATAGCCTTACCATTGGCACTTGATCATAAAAGACAGTGGCTCCAGCATTCATGAATCATGTTGGGACCACCATAATGGAAGGGCAGAGGAGGAGTAAACACCGTAGGTTATTGGGTTGAGTGAGGAAAAAATGATAGGGTATGGGATAAAATCATTAAATGGAAAATTTTAAAACCCCATTTTTAATGGGTTCACAATTTGGATGCATAGTTTGTCAAGTCAATTTTTAATCATTCTATTAGTACTACCCCTAAACATTCACAAAGTATAGACCTACCAAACATATTTCAAGCCATTCTCCATGCTTTATCGTTATCACTAAACCAATTTTCGACTGGGGACATGGTCTCCCCTTACACTCATAAGTTTTATACAAACCATGCTTTTATACAAAATAATCCACCTGATTGGGATGAATGGTTAGAACAGACTTTGAGACCCTAATTTCTTTCATCAAAAATTATATTACAAACCTTAGAGATCCTAAGAATAATCCAAACACAAGAGGCACCCCGATGGCTTCAATCCATATTAAAATATCCCCCTTTAAAATGGAAATCCTTTTATTATTCCATTCTCAAACGAGATTCAATAATTGGATCATCCAAAAAATGAAAATTCATGTTTCATTTAAATTTATAAAACAAATATCATACAAATATTTTTTCACATGTTATAGTAAATCAATATAAAATCATACCAAGGAAACATGGTCCATGACATGTAACTTGTCTCAATGAATCATAATTGAGACCAAGAAAACTGTTGCGGCTTGCACAACACTTTAATCAAAACTCTTTGAAAAATCCGATTGTAATTAAACAAGAAATTAATTAATTAAATGATAATTCAAGATAACACATCTCAAAATATCATTATATACACCATTTAATTTACATTATGTGTGTAATACCAAGAATATCTCAAATATCGGATTTTCATATGAAAACTTTACCTTGGTCCGGATTCACTTGGCAGATGCCTCAAAAATCCTGATTAATAAAATTATGTTATTTAAATATCTTACAAATTAAATTATTCATAACTATAACCATTTCTAATCCATGTTTTCATTTATTCTATACATATAAATAATATTTATTTTGTACCTATTTTAAACAGTATATGTAAGTAATCTTTATCACCTTAAACTAGTTTCATAAAAATGGAGTTGGTAATCTATTTTTGTTAAATTTCATAATTAAAAGATAATTAATATTATAATAATAGATTCAAAATGATATTTATAAATTTATAATTTAATTCCATGCTTTTTTTGTAAAACATGAAGATGAAACTGAATGTGATCATGTTTCAGTTATTCTTAACGATCGAAATGTTCTTTATTAATTAATGATTTTGATATTGATATAACCTTACCAGAACAAAAAAATTATTTATTTATATAAATAATGTTATACAAGTAAATAGGACCTCATAGCCATTCATGATATACATTCATAATATTTTTCAAGTAGGAGGTTAAACTGACCAAAACATAAACCTACGATAATTAATGGATAATTATGACATTTTTTAATAGTGATATCATTGTACTATTTGAATAATTTTCTTATTTTTGTGTTTATTTCATGATATATAAAAATTATTAATATATATAGAGATAATATAATTTATATAAATTCACTACTTAGAAAGGAGGGTTATTTTTCACCTTAGTTTGCTCGTTTTAAATGATTAAATTAATGATAGTCGTTTTTTAATTATACTTCTAATGGGTATTCAATTTATTTTAGTAAATACATAATGATATAATAAATAGAATATGTATCCTTTAATCCAATCCTAATTTCCTTCCATGCATGGCATTGATGGAATGAAATATAGAAATCAATCTTTGCATTATGGCAGTAGTCTGCACGTATGCATGGATGATGGTATAATTTTTGTAGAATGGGACGAAAGAGTGATATGGATTATTATATAATAATCACAAAAAATTATACAAATATCGTAATAATTTTTTAAATTTCCCTTTTGTACCATAATTATAATTTGGTGTTTGAAAATGAAACATGTTTCTCCGTGGAGGAAGTAGCATACACAATGCACGAATGATGGATTAATTTTTCATAAAAGAAAAGTGAAAAGGTGATTAAGGATTATTCCCATAGAATAATAACATTTAATATATATATATAATACTACTTTAATTACATAGTGATTTGAAATTTATAATTATGAATGAAAAATAAAAAAATAATAAGTTTAGTTTAAATGATTACTCACATTGAGCAATTTGAGATTTACATGGAAGATACCTTGAAAATTGATGGAATTGGATAATCTCATATAAATAGAATATAAAGAAAGTGAAAATTTTATAGTAGGAGATAATAAATTTCAGTTTTTCAAGAAGAAATATAATTTTTTGGGATTTCGTGATGGGGTGGGGATAGGACCCATCCATAAATGGTGAAAATGGAATTTTGTAAATATTTCGACTTTATATAAAGTCAGCAGGTGTTAAACCTATAAAAATACAATGATTTTGAGAAATAATGGAGTAAGGAAGATTAATTTCAATGAAAATATCATAAACGTGATTATTGATATGTTTTATCATGTTTTAATCCATTTATCCCTTGAATTATCAATTTTACCATGTTAACATTTACAGTTGTAACTAGTTTTTACCTAAAATATCATAATCAATATGCATAAAATTATAATTGTCCTGATTGATAATTTTGATCCACTTATTCAAAATTTAAAATCCATTTAATTTTATTATATTAATTAATGTTATTAAATTTGATTTTTGAAAAAAAAACATAAATGTAAGAAATTTGTTTTTTATAAAATGCTACTTATGTTCAAAAATCTCAAATGCGGTTCTGAAAATTAATTTTTTACATTATAAATTCACGAATAAATTACATTTTTAGTCTGATAAAAATGATCAATGAAATTCCAATTCATAATTATATAAAAATAATGTCAAAAAATTCTTGTAGTTGTAAAAATGTATTTTAACTATTCGCACCAAAAATATACTTTTATAAAAATAAAAAAAATTGATCCTAAGAAAATATCACTATGACGAATCCAAAAATGATGTAACTTTTTTCAAATTAAAATTATATGTTTATGAAATTTATCTTTTAAATAACATGTGAGATATAATTAAGATGGTTTTTAGAGGAAAATATATTTTTTAAAATATTAACAAATATTATTCAAATTTCATATTATTTTCTAATTTTATTTGTTTTAACCAATTATTCATAAAAATAATTTTTATCATCATAAATCATAATTTTCAGGAAATATAAATTCATATTGCATAAAAAGTAAATAATTATAAATATATATTTCTATGTATAAGTTGACTATATTAGTTATTTTAGTTAATTTAATTTAATTTCATTTATATAATAAATAAACATTATTTTCTTTTCAATATATATATTTAAGAATGTGGTTAATCCTATTCATTCTCGCTTATTTAGTGGGTAGGTTTTAATATTCTAAGCATATCACAGTTTTATTTTATAGTTCTATGGGGAGAAATCCATCAAACACATTTACTAATTTAATGGAAATCATATATTATAATTTCATGGTGTTATTGAATGCACAATAAATCAATGAAGTTAATTTTTAAAAACATGCATTTGAATCATTCTTAAAAAATTTATGTAGCACACGAAATTATTCAGTTAATTTACTAAAATTTCTATCCCACAATGGATACACATTCACATAAACATTTCCTTTGGTCGTAAAAGACCTTGTGGAGAAACATAAGGGGACCCAAATATCTATTTCGTTGCCAGTTTCCTTAGTCTACATCAAATTTTAGGTTCGAGTTTCACTTCTTCCCTACTAATCCCATTCAATATTGACATGTTCCTAACTCCAATGTTCTCCCTAACTCTTAACCATCGCAATTAATACCACAATGGAACCACTCCATCCCTGAAAGGGTACCCCTCCCGGTGAAAAAATGATGAAAGGAAGATAATGACCCATGAAACCCTTCTCTAATAGGCTGATGGGTTGGAGACTAGCACCAAGGGTATATAAATCACATGAATATGTGACATTATGCTCAATAATATAAGAAGGATCATAGGTTAGGATAAATTTCCACCAAATAACTTCATCACATAATTATAAAGTATGTGAAACAATCCCATTATGAAAATTATACTAGAAAGTTATTGTTTCATCATCAAGAGAATACATTCAATAGAAAACTCCAATCTCCTAGAAAGATTCCCACTACATCCAAGATACATGAACAATAGATCATAATCTTGTTATCTATCCTACAAACATTTAGAAAAATATGATATGGTGATCACTTTGTGAGTACTTAGTTGGATCATCCTTTTATGCATATCGACATCTATATACAACAAATTTCGATGATTAGACATGAGTGATAAGATCCAAGAAAAACATTCAAAACCTAATCACCATTAGATACCAGATAAGTATGTTATTATATCATATTATATAAATATCATCAGATCACAATAGACCACAAAATAAAATATAATCCATATTTACATCATCTCATATCATTTCCACATATCAGCATTTCATCCATAAGATGGTAGTGAAATGTAAACATTATGGTAATAAACCTTGTGACATGCCCCTTCTGTATATGACCACAACCATGTATCTCCATTAATTACCAAATACCACTACCAACTATATATCACCACCTCTAATTTTAATAGACTATTCATTTACCTCTAAATATCACCACCAAATATTTTCTAATACTAATATATCTTCTATCATCAATACCCCTCTTATTTTTCTGTGCACCATATATTATACCAATACCTCACCAGGTCTCCCAATACATCATGTACCTATGATTACCCCATAGGTTATTCCATTACGTAGATTACCACTCAATATCTAGTAGGGTTTACTAGTGAACCAATATCATAGGTGTATACCTCAATTGGTCACATGAAACCAATACCCCATAGGGTAGGCCAACACATCGTTTTCCACTCAATACATTGTAGGGCCTACCAGATCCATTGCCCCATAGGTTATACCAATATATATAGTGCCACACAACACCTAATTCGGTCTACAGAATCTAATACCCCATAGGGTCTTCCATTACATATAGTACCACTCAATACCCTGTAGGTTATTTTAGTATATATTGTACCACTTAATTCCCATTAGGTCTAGATAGTATATATAGTACCATTTAATACAAATATAGATTATCAGATATGATTCCCCGTAGGGTCTATCAGTATATATAGAACTACTAAAAATTCTATAGGTTCAGCCGGATCGAGTACCATGTACGATCTTCTAGAACATATAGTAGACTCTACCCATGACACATATATAATTAACAATAAGGAAACAATAATATATCAACAAATTGTTTCTAAAATAATTCTCTCATATACAGAACAAGCATATTTAATAGATATATTCCAAAAAAACAATAAACTTGTAGTTTCATATTATTTAGTTATCCAAAAATTATTGATCACTAGGATTTTTGAGAACATAGTTGTTTTAACCTTCACCCATCGTAAAACCCATACACTATTAAAATGATTTATTAAATTTCATCCTAAAATCCATTCATTTCATCCAATTATAGATCATATCCACCCCATCATCATAAATATCTTAACATCCTCATTCCTTTATTTCATTTGGTTCTCAAAATCCATTTCCACTTATTTTAAACATATTTGATCAAATATATCTTGGTCACCAACCCATTCCAAAAATTTTTAATTTTAATATCATAATCAGTAACCCATTTTCTATCCTCTATTAATATAGGGATCCATCCCTGCACCATTCATCCTATTCAATTAATCCATTAACATTTATCTCAATCATCAAAAATTCATCAACATATTATTATAATCTAATAATTAAACCCCACATATCATTTCTCATTCATTCTTAAATTTATAAATAGTTAACCAATATTCAAAGGGAACAAATAAGAATAACACAACAATAATACAAAATTAATAATAATAAAAACACCTTATGTTTCTATATTCTAACTATCCTCTTCCAATAACTACATTTTAGTATTTATTTATGATTCATTTCATTCATCCATTCAGGTTGTTCATATAATATTTTCCTTCCCCATAAACTATGAACACTCACTATGAAATGTCAATTATCACAAAAATAGAATCATAAATTTTGAATGGAATAAAACATAAGTAGTTATATTCAAGAATATTCTTATACATGATATAAAATAAGTCTAGAAATCCAATAAATCAAATGATGATTCGAAAAATACAGAAAAAACCCCTGAAAAAAATATTATCATTAGGATAAATTTCTCAAGGAGGCACAAAAAACATATATTAAGGGATATTTATCTCAAAAATTATAGTTCTATGTCATGGAAAATTATGTTTAGAGAGCTCCAAAATAGGCTCCTCAGGCAACATAGTGTTTATAAGAAAAGAATGTGAAAATTGAAATTCCATTTGGGAACTAATGTTATAAAATTTCTAGAAAAATACAAATTCACATTGTGAAACTCCCTTTCATATCATGAAAATCCCTCTCCCACAATAAAATATTTTAATAAAACCTTTTTTTAAAACTCATATAAATTCAAGGCAACGCAATCAGAAAGAAATTCACATCGTAAATACTCCTCTAATATCATGTACTTCCCCCATTAAAATACCATTGAATGTTCTA
Organism: Viscum album; assembly: GCA_963277665.1. Taxonomy (NCBI): domain Eukaryota; kingdom Viridiplantae; phylum Streptophyta; class Magnoliopsida; order Santalales; family Viscaceae; genus Viscum; species Viscum album. Next base: position 1,898,934,341 of record OY728121.1, on the reverse strand, counting down.
AAAAATTCTCCATTACAAAAAAAATCCATGTGTGATCTTTTTTGAAATTACCCAAATATACTTTACATCATGAACCTCCTTTCATGATTTGAACTACATATAAAACATAATTTCAGCATCAGAATGTCCTCTCCCTCCACTAACTCTTCTCAAACATTTATGTATACCAAGAACAAGCAAGGGAACATCCTTGGATGTTCTATAAAAGTATCAGTAGACATGTGTAAATGTTTGTACGTTTCTATTGTGATCCTCATCTAGAAGACCATGGGACTTGGGAAGCACATAGATCCGACCAATCCTAAATTAAAAGGAATCTTCTAATACAGTCATTTAAATTTGGTTATTCTGGTTTTCAAATTGAGGTTCACACAGGTCTCTATGTTTTTTTCTAGTACTTCCAACAATGATGACATTCATGGAGTGAACACTTTTTGTCTCCCAGGAGTATACAAGATTACTTTCCTCAAAGACTATAAATTCAAGAATTATAATCTAGGAAATTTTCTTTTTACTTATGTATCAAACTCATGGTATGAATTTTTAGATGTTTATGGCATGAATATCCAAAAGAAAATGTGTAACTACCTCCAAAGAAACAACATCATATTTTGAACAAAATATGTCATATAGTCTTCAAAAACAATTTATTTCCAATGTTAAAGGTATTAATAATGGATAAGCTTGGTTTAATCCTAGAGATGACATCATTATAAACTTAGTTATCTGTTTCGAAAAACTGGGACTTTTATTTGGGTTTGTGATTTTGAGAACAATGATATCAATTAAATAAAGGTTTTATTTATAATATGGGGAAATTTATTCTGTTATAGTTAGATTCAGACTTTCTATGTATTTATAATCCTAAAATATATTAACTGATCACTTGATTAATTTATTAGTTTATGGCGCCTCAGTTAATTTATCTAAACCACCTAGGTTAATGGATAATGTGGATATTGACCTAAAAACTATTACTTCTTTGTCAAACTCGCCTACTATGTGTGTAAAATTCAACAACTCTCCTTAAATAACTAAGGAAACCCACAATCATGTTTTTGTGTTTCTAGTGAATTTGAGAGTTATTCATTAACCCCAAACATGTGCTAGAAATTTCCAAACACTCATCCCCTAATAAATCTTTCTCAATCAATAAATCATACACTAGGAAGGTGAAATGTAGTAATTATAAACCAATTTATTAATGTTGAACATGTATGAAACCAAAAACAAAATCACATTAAATTATTTAAATATTCACTATGAATCAAAGTCATCCAATGATAACTAGATTTTAATTCTAATAATATAAAATAATAAACACATATGAGGTACATTATTCTATTCCTAAATCACTCAGATGAATACCCCTCCATTAAAGGTATAACAAAGAATAAAATTGAAGAATATGGTATTAAGAAAATAAAGTAAAAATCCCAATGAAAAAAATGTAGTAGTAAAATTCCTATTGATCACCCTAGAATTCCTGGTAAAATTATATCCAATTAGTAAAGTGTTATTTCATACTTTATTATTGATTTGAGATTATATGATTTATTGTTTCTGGTTTAAATTACTAAAATATCAACCCTTTTGAATATTTTATGTCTTTCCTCTTTCTCCTCATAGAATCATTTTCCACGATCCAGTATTTTATGAAATATACCCATTTCCTTATTTTCCCTAAGAGTAATATCTGTAACATAGAGAACCATGGGGATACTTCTAGGTAGTCACATTAGTGATGGCATGGAATAATGATGCTCAATAGGAATTTCTAGGAAGTCCCATGAATTTCCCAACTATTTTCATATTTTGAGTTTTCTTTCATTGATATTATAAGCATTTGGAAATCATTATAATAAAAAAAAGGATTATGGTGATGTCCTATTATTTCTTAGGTAAATTCTTATTATTACGTCAATGTTTTACATTATAATGACTTATAATGGTTGATAAATTATTACGATCGATAAAATATATTTACACTGGAAATAAAAACCCTATAATCAGAGCCAAAGAGTTAACTTCAGCCTCAAAGCCTTACGATGAACATGGAAAATCCTTACTTTTATCCTTAATTCTTATAGTCAAATCATTTACCATATTTCAAACAAACTGTAAATCAGGCTCCTAGTAGTAGTTCAGGAACCTTGGTATTGATTTGGATCCTCTTCAACCTCTTCAATATAATATATGGTCATCTGAAAAAATATAAAAAAAAACCAAGATTCAATGTGGGCCTTCATCCCTGAATTTAGAAGAAAAATAAAAAATTTAAAAAAAATTTATTATCCATTTAAAAAATAAATCCAACATTATATTATATTATAATTATGTGACTAGTTCCCTCAAAATGGTGGAATGGTGGGATTAAAGTTCATTGATACATAGGACAATGTATATGAAAATATTTTCTTGTAAATGGATCTTTCATGATGGTTACTCGATCTTAAAATAAGAATGACACCTCATGGACGTGTCTATATCAATTACATAATTTAAATAAAATATTTCATTACATACATTCCTATGTCCTTTTAGTTTTTGAGTTTTAGAGAGCTATGGATGAACATTAATTACTAAAACCAATTTATTTTTCAACTAACATTCATTTTATCACTGTATATACAAATTCTTATTCAATAAAAATATATCAATGTCTCCAAAAAAATTTCTATTGAAGATATTCATCTAGAAACATCATACATGTTACTTTTCTACATAACCTGGGGAAATGGAATCATGAGGAAGTGGTAAGTTCAAATGAACAGTAAGGTATAAATAATGAAATATGAACATATCGTGGGTAAGAATAATAGAATAAAATAATAATATGAACATATAGACATAAATATAAAAAAGTGAAGCATAATGTGATCCTAAGTACATAAATCATAACATTGAAATGTGGCTACAACAAAAATGTGACACATTCATGAACATATCACCAAATCTCTTCACTATGTTGTCATAAAATCCCATTACCATGGTTTTTCACCCTAGGTATCATAAAAATTACCAATTATATATAAAAATGAATAATAGATAATTCATATCTAGTTATTAATTAAGTATCAAATATAGTGGAGCACTATCAAGGCACACCCATAATATTTCAAACGTAATGTGTCCAACATAAATAAATCATACATAATTCTAGAGAAGAATAATTTTACCCAATAAAGAAATGGGTTACATGATAATACAAAAACTAATCATAGGAAATCCAGAGAAATAAGGTTTATAGAATCATAAGATAATAACATATGAATGAACTGAGGTTGTTTACAAAGATTCTAAATACCCTTTTAGGAACATGAAAAAAAATTATTTTTAAATAATAAATAACCTAGAACATTTTAAAATAATTATTCTTTGAAATGTTTGAGTAAAAAGTTATTTTCGGAACCATGAAGTAGAGGATATGATGTTTCCTAGAAAAAAAAAGTGGAATAAATAAGTGATCAAATAGAAGAAAAACATAAAAAGATAATTTAGTAAACATTTTTAAAATTATCATAAAAAGTCAATGTTAGGGGTCACATTCAATATTAATTTTCAAATACATGAAGTGATAAATTTGGAAAACATTTACTTCTGAAAATGTAATATAAAAAATGTATCCTTCAAATTTTATAATGGTTATCAAACAAAATTCGGGGTGTAGGATAAAAAATTTGATTTTGATGGATAGATGACATTATTAGTGTTTTTGAAATATATTATTCAAAACTCCACATCGTAAAATGAGTATCAATACTACCTATTTAAAAAAGGTCATGGGAAATATGGTGGTCAAATGAGATGACACGTAATTATTTTTCCAATTATAAAGAATAAAATTTGAGGGAAATGAGATATGAAAAAGGAGGGGGAACCATCATTAAAATGTATTGTAATTATTCTTAACAATGATATAATTTTTGGGGAAGAGATTTCTCATTGTGAAATATTTGGATTATAAAATAATTCTCTTCAAAGTGGTAGTGAATGTAAATTAAATTAAAAAACTTATGGTCAAAGTATCTAAGAACAGAAGAATTATGCTCAATAATAATTATTAAAAATCAATGAAGTGAGTTGTGTTAACAAATAAACATTCAAAATTGGTATCTTTTGAGAAAAAATATATTTAAATAAAGAACGTGATATGGATATTCAAAACCCATGAATTATTTTAATATTTTAAGAGACATTATTTTGGTATTAATCCCACTACATTTAAATTATTGTGGTTCATAATAAGAAATATGGTTCGTGAATTTAAATTTGAGGAAAATAACCCCTTACCTTGATTCTGAACTTCCACTAAATATTTTTAATCTTTGGTATAACAGAAAAATCATAATAATCTATTTTATAACATTATCCATATCCATAAAATTTTATAAAATTAATCTATAAATATTCTCTTAATGAATATTAGTCATTTATTTTTTATTTTCAATATAGGTTTTCAGTAATGTTGATCATTTTGAACTAGTTTTATAATAGCAATGTGTGTCTTCATTATTCACCCATAGTTTATTATCCTTGGTTCATACAAGATACTAGAATTAATGTTTTATAATTATTAATAATATTTTATAATTTCATTTCATACTTATTTTATTTATTATTTTTTATGATGAAATCAATTATTAGCTTATTTTGGTTATTTATAATCTCTGAACAGTGTTATTTGAATTACTAAGTTAAATATTTACATTACCATTCATGAACCAAAAAAACAGTATGTAAAAATGTATGATAATTATAATTAAGTATTTATTCTCTATTTTTCTTTAATGGAATTTGGTATCTCATGACCTTTAATGTAAATGATATATACTAAATAAAAACATTGTCATAGTGTTCTAAAGGCATGTTTAATTTTCATAAATTCATGGAAACCAACATTGGGAATATAGGTTGATGGAACCAGTAAAAAAATATTTTTTAAAGAAATCATGATAAAGGGATTATATTACACAGTAAGACTTAATATGTGGTATTATGTAATTCAAGAATTAGAATTTTTTATGGGTTCCTTGGCATATATCAAGACACAAACCTCGAACATTGAGCTACTTCACCAAATGCCAATAAGAAAGAGGTATAGAGGGTTACATCATCAGTGTGTCCATAAGTTCAGTTAAACAATATTATTATTTATTATTTAACTTCTTGAGTAAATATTATTCTTGCACATAGATTGATAATTATATATGTTTTTTTGATATCATATTATCTGTCAGCAATTATTATATAGAATATTTTGTGAGTTAAATATTTAATAAATATATATTTTTTACTTAGTTAATATATTATTTATTCATTTGAGAATAATAAGGCTATATTTATATATTATAAAAAGAAGTTATTATTAATTTTTTTGAAATAAATTGTAGTAATGGAGGACAAAGTTTATGCATTCGATGAAAAATAGTGTATTTTCAATATTATTTTAATAAATAATATAAAATTTCATTCACTAGATTTATGCACAAAAAGAAATAATAATATTAAAAATATTATTTTTATTATAGACCCGAGATCCATAAAAATTAAGGAAAATAATAATTTTAATGTGGAATTATTATTTTCATACCCTAGCGGCATATTACCCAAATTATATTTTATTATTAGTGTGACAAAATCATTTTGGCATACACAACACAAATCAGAGAGAATTAAATAGAATCCTTATATATTTTCCTCTCTAAAAACACTCTCAATAATAGAGAATGATCCTACACCACCCCCACTCTGATGTATAATGATATATAATAGAACCCTTCCTTGAATATATTCATAGGGAAATCAAAGTTGAACGATGCAAGTATTTTTATCTACTGTGCTAGAACTATAATATTACTACAAAAATGTTCAAGGGATCATGGAACATTTTTAGATCATCATTATAGGTAATATAATCTTGAGATTTAAAAAATACTTATGTTTTGATGTGGATGAATTTTCATATTGGATTAATCAGAAATTGTGTCAAAAAGAATTGTTGGGCATACTTAATCTTCTTCTTAAGATGTACCCAAAACCTAGAAGTGTTTTCAAAGAGATTCACATAAATAATTATAAATATCTAAATATTATTTATTAATTTAATCATTTAATATTATTTTTCAATCCAATTTAATCCTTCTTTAATATAAATATCAATAGATGACCTTGTTATTATTTTTTATATCAAGGATAATCAAATAAATTAATTTAATGAATGAAATATTGTCAATTAACTCATCAAGAGGTGACAAGGATTCTAGTTTATATACCCAAGAGTACATGCCATGTATCTCATTGGTACACATTGTGTAACCATGTTCAATTCACAAATAATTAATTAGGAATTAATTCAAGTTATGTAAATTTGTAAGATGTGGGGTGTATTTAAATACATAGTATGTTGACCGGACCATGTGGGAAAATTTTCTGTTGGACTACATAGCACGTAACAACCATACATGATGTGTAGTCTATTAGTAAAATATGGGTCGTGAATTATCTTATGTAGCTTACATGACTTGTGAGCATGTAACTCGGATATCACACACTATATAGCCAATTTAATTTTTTTTACTCCATTATTTTTTGTGTCATGATTACATGCTGAGTCTCATGGTGTGTTCCATGGATAGATGGTGATAAATATACCCACCATGAAGCTAGATAGTACGCACAATGTATATTATCAAATATTTCGTAATTAAAATTCATTTATTATATTGCCTAAACATTATCAACATGTGTTTCAAGTGGTCATTATGTTTATAGTACATTCCAAGTAATGGGATATATAAATATAAACATTTATATAATAAATGTCTAATTTATTTCTGTGTAATGTGTGAAACTGCATATTGTGCATAAGTCATAATACATTCATTACTCTTTGTATTTTGAAAAATGAAACACTTTGTAAATACCATGTTTTATGTCTGGTCAATATTTTCATAGTAAATTCCATGAAATTATGTGTTAAAACATGTAGGAAACATTATGCATGAGTAGAAAATATATTTATATAATAAACATTAGGTTGTTAAGAAGGGTACTCACCATGTTACCTCTAATGTATATTTTTTTACACATTTAATTTTAAATACTATTTTTTAATGTGTTTAAAATTACGATGGATGGGAATATAATGTATATTTAAATGAGAATTAAGATAAAAGATATGTTTAATTAAAGAATATAATAAATTAATTTTATTGTTATTTATCTTAAATAAGAATGATTATAATTGAATGATATTTTATTTAGTTGGTAATTTATTCCTTTTATGTGGATGGTCTTTATAATAGAACATACCATTATATGTGAAATAATTCCGTATAATTTATTACTAAATTAAATTTTTCACATTTGTGTCAACCATCCTCTCTTTATGTAGGGACCAGAAAGCCCATGGATTATATTATGTAATCCCCTTATCCAATCCATTGGTTCCCCTCACCTATGATTGAGATAAAGAAAATGTAATAGATAAATATAACATGCTAGTAGAGGTGATTCTTGTTTGGAGTAGAGGTGAAACTAATCCCAAAGCTACATGAGTGGATATGTGGAAAGCTACAACATAATCCATAAAATGCATTTAGAACATTTTCCATTAGGACGATAGTTAGTTTATTAGATTCTAGATAAACTATTATTTTCTAAAATCTAATCATCATACCAATTTAACATTTTATTTCTATCAATTTTTTGGTTATTTTATTATATATTTTTTTTCATGTTCACATGAATTAATGAATTAATGAGCATGGAAGGTAGATAAAAAAGAGAATATGTGTAAATTTCTTCTAATACATGGTTATTTACATAGTTAAATCCTTTAAATATTAATAAGAATGTAATAAAAATAAAATGGGAAATTAACTCACTATGATAAAATCCCAAAGATAAATATATATTAAGTTGGTATGTACTTAAAATACCTAATTTAAAATCAAACCACTGTTCAAAGAACTAGGCAAACTAAAGGTGGGGTGCCTTCAATTATCAGAAAATTATAACTTAATTTTCTAATATGACATAAAATATTTCACATCAAGGGTTGAGATCTGGTGAAGGAAATGTTGTAACTAAGAGTAAATGGTTGAGGAAATACAATTTAGTGATGTTAAGATAGGAAAGTCTACTCAATAGATCAAGGAAATTTGATTTAATGTAGTTATAATTTGGAATTCCAACCTAAAAACCATAAACATTATTGACCATCCAGTTTTATAGTGATGATAAGGGGAATATGGTTCCTTTCGAGTTAAAAGTCCAAGCAGCATGATATTTTAAATCCAATGGTGAATGCTATTGGGTTTATACAATATAGTAGGCGCACAAAAAATATAATATTTATTTGTTTATCTAAATTTTTCAATGAATTTTATAAAATTATATTATTCGTATTATTATATGTGACAGTAAATATAAATTCAAACATATCACTATGATCCATACATGAGAAGGATAACCTTCTCACTGGAATAATTTTCCAGTAGTGGAAAGTCACTAATGTGTAATCCTATACCGTGTAAGAAAATTTTATATGTTGGAAGAACTTATTCATGAAATACCTAGTAAAGAGTCTAGTGAGGAAGGGTTTTCTCTCTTTGAGGAAAATTTGAATGATGAAAAATATGTTTAGTTTTTCATTCTAAAATCCATCACCAATTATCATATAAAGAAACATAAGGACATGGATACATATAAAATTATGTATCACCTTCAGTATCTCTATCAATAAAATGATTGAAAATAAATATATTATATATTCACTTCTCTATTTAAAACTAATCATGTAGATCTGGTTCCATTTGGGGCTTATGTAATCATGAATATTGGATACATTGAACTCCTAGTCATCTTAGGGGTTGAATTAGAAGATTATTTTTGCACATATCTCTTACATTAACTACTACCCAAGACCATATCCTATTTTACTTTTAATTATAACTTGAGAAATAATGACATATTTTATTCAAATACAATTTCATATATTATATAAATGTAGAAGGAAATGAGTCTTAAAAAACCCATAGTCCACATCTTGTGCAATGAAATTAAGAACAAGGAAATGTGGACCAAGACTCATAATAAGTCTAAAGATATCAATCATCATTCTTCCATGAAGTGGGAAATCCATATGAAGTAAAGGGAAAAGGAAAAAATATGTTTTTAATGTGGAAAGAAGGGCCACTAGAAGATGAACATCCCCCAAATTAAAGTGAAAGATAAATGTCTGTTCGTTATTGGGTGTAATATTTCAATAACAACACATTGGGTATTAAATATAGCTAGTGGTCATCACATCTATCCCTAGAAATAGGAACTATGTATATTCTAAATTATTCCTGTAGGATATGTGTATTTTTTAGATTTCAATTGTGTGAGGATGGGTTTTTCTACCCATCATAGATTATAACATTTCATTTCCAATAGATATGATATTATTTTAATATATTTTTATTGTATACCAACTATTCCTAAGTGCAGAATTTCTATATCCTACATAAATACAACTGATTTTATTTTCTAATTTAAAAATAATAGTTTTTTTATTTTTTAAATATAATAATAGTTGTGGTATGGAAAATGTAATTAATAGTCTTTATGTTTTAAATTAAAAAATCCAAGTATTGGAAATTGATAACGAATCATGTTTTCAAGACTCATATAACAACCACCTATGAAATCACCATCTTGGTCAATTAAATGATAATCATTTTACCAATATCTATCAAGATGGTTATTTAGAGTCTTTTGAGCTAAAAGCACATGAAAAATATCATGCTTGTTTATAAGGAAAAATTTACAAACCACTATTCGGGGGACAGGGTGAAAGGTCCCTATCGTTTATAGGATTGTTATACACTAATGCGGGTGGACCAATTCTTGTAGAAGCTAGAGGTGGATATTCATATTTCATAAAAATTACTAAGGAATTAAGTAGATATGGTTTTATCTACTTAATTAGGTAAAATGTGGAATCATTTGTGAATTTCAATGAATTTAATAATGAAGTATAAAAATAAACATGGAAATAAGATAAATAAGATTTTATTAATTCAAAGCGGTGAATATATTAACTAATAGTTTATCTTATTCATATGAGAGATTGAGATTATATCTCAACTCAATCCATCGTAAACCCCACAATGAAATGGGATTAGTAAATGGAGTAATCCTATCTTACTAGGAATGTTATGGTCAATGATGAATCATATAGACCACTCATTATCATTTTAAGGAAAATTGTTACAAACTGCTACATACACACTAAACTGAGTACCCACTAAGGGAAAAAATGGAATTCCCCATGATCTATGGAGTGGAATGAAACCTATTTTATCATATACATGTGTATGGTGAATTGATACAATTTTTAAGGCTTTTTTAGGAAAAAATAGCACCTATAGGAACAAAGTATATCTTTATAGGGTATCCAAAGGAAACAAATGGATAATAACTATACAACCCATTAGGAAAAATTGTTATTTTCACCAAAAAAAGATATATTTCTTGTGAGGGATCACATCCTTAGGAATTTTAGTGGGAGAGAGATTTATTTCGATAATGTTATTGATCAAGATACATATGATCCATTATAGGGACATATTACATAGGTCTCCATGGAAGATGTGGTCCCTGAATCACAATTACTACAAATAAGCAACAAATAGGTAAGAGAACTAGAAGGATATGGTTTTCTATTAACCAATGATAGTTACTCATTATTGGTTGAAATTAATAAACCTATCTCATATAAGTATGTAGAGAGCTCTGAAGCTACAAGATGGAACAATTCCTTGTGTTTTTAATGGATTCCTTATATTAAGAACAAGTTGGGGTTTAGGTCGATCTTAATATTAATACAAATATTGTTGTATGAAAACGGGTATTCAATAGAAAACTAGATATTTAATCTAATGAAAGTACTTAAATATAAAGGCTAGTGTCTAATGGGTTTAAATATTATCAGGGAATTTAATAAGATCAAACAATATCTTCAATTTCCATGTTTGAATCCATCAAATTTATACTTGATATAGTAGAATACCATGATAATAAAATTTGTTAGATGGATGCGAAATTATATTTCCTTAATGGGAAGCATCATGATGATATCTACATGAAACTACCAGATGAGGTTATTACTCCATGTGATGCTAAAATGATATGAATATTGTATATATCTGTTTATGGATTGGAGAAAGCATCCACATCACGGAACATTCTATTAGATGAATCTATAAAAAAATTGTTTCATTAAAAATAAATGTGATACATGTATTTAAAAAATATTTCGTGGGAATGTGGTCATTATCCTAGAAGTATATGTTGATGACATGTAACTTATTGAAAATTAAATACTGACCTTATAATCGGTTAATGGTTGATTTAACAAGTGTTTTTCTATAAATGATTTCCATGAAGAAACCTACAATCTTAGGATCTAAATCATTCATGATAGATATAATATAATGAAGAGAATAAGTAAAATTACATACTTTGGTTAGATACTAAATATATATAGTATGGAAAAATCCAATATGATTTTTGTTATTCTATCACATGTTATATATCCTTCTAAGAAAAGGAATTATTAGACATAATAGGATAAAGATGGAATGGGTAAGATCATATATGCCTCAGAGATAGGATCGACCATTTATGTTATATTATATTATATAAATCATGTTTACTATTCATTAATCACGGTAGGTAGATATTAGTAAAATATATGAGAACAACGTTGATCTTCTATTAAGGTCATCCATAAGTATATGAGATAAACTGAGGATATTTTCCTAGTGTGTGAAGGATATGAGGAGAAAATCATTAGCGGTTATTCTGATTCTACTTTTCAAACTGACCATAATGTTATAATATTGTAGTCCGGATATGTTTTCTATCTCATTATACAATCTACGATATTATGAATTCAATGTAGAAAGGTATACATGATTCTATAGGGGTTTCCAAATATCATGCACCATCTGATGTGTCCAAATAATCAATTTGGATATGAATATTTTTCTAGGAAAATGATGTAGTATATAATATTAAAGACCCTATCACATTATATTTTGATAATACTATAATAGCGGATATTATAAAATATCCTAGTTCATACTCAAAAAAGAAATCATATACTAAAAATTTGTCACATACTGAGGTTTTTTCATAGAGGGGTGATGTAACAACCCTTCTCTTTATTTCACAATAATACATGATTTATTATATAACATTACACTTAATACAACATGTAATATGGATATGTCTAGTGTATTTTGGAATTAGGTACAATACATAACAAATTAAAATTGGGAATAAATAATCTTTATTGAAGACTTACTTAACATGATCATAATATTCCATCAAACTTAAAACATCATGGGATAACCTTGGAACATACATAAGAAAGGTGTCAGCTATAAAACCCAGTATTATAATAAACATGGAATAACATGAAGAAAGTAAAAAAAAATGAAAATTGGAATATAAATGGATCATAAACGGGATAAGAATCATAATCCTGAATAATAAGACATGATATAGCCTGATAATATATAGGAATCATGGGGAATGTGGCAAAAATATAAAACATCGCATCACAAACATAGGTTAAGGTTAACTACCAGGAAATAATTCTGAACAAAGTATCATAGGGTAATAAGGTTCAATACATTTTTGAAGATTATATCTCAGGATACTAAACAATAAACAATGCATTGGAGTGCTATATATACTTGGGTGCTCCTGTCTCTTTCATTTCATTCTCATTGTGATGAGTTCCACATAGATCATACAACAAGGATTAATTCTTCATCATATTTTATTTCCCAATCAAGATGTATATAATAAATACATGTATTTACCATTTCAAATATGTAAAAGTTTATACATTTGAATACTATTAATACAAAATGGGTATGGTATTCACAACTTAGTTTTTTTCAGGGAAAATCAATGTGAAATTTTGGAATCTTAACAACATCACGTAAGAATTCATAAAATGGTTTTATGAGAGGGAAATGGGTATCTCTTAATTTTTACATCAAATGGGTAGTAATAGTAACTTGTTAAGACATATCCTATCATTTGGAATTGGAAATAGAAGGCATACGAAATTAAAGAAAATTTAATAACGGGAGAATGAGAGGATCCCTTACTAAATTTCATTATGGTAATTCGTGTACATAAAGGATAATGGGAGGGATTTAATAAGACAAAATGGTCTATAATAATTTATAAATAAAATGGATAGTAATTGGGATTGCTAATTTTATATCCCAAAATGAACAAATAGGAATTGTAAGACATAACATAAAATAGGTACTTGAATTAAAATGAGAACAGGGAAATATTTAATTTGAGTGTGTGAATCAAAATGCCTTGGACGGGCCTCTAGAGATATTTGGGGTACCTTATGTGGACTCTAGATAAGGGATTCAATATTGGAAATCTAATCCAAGTATTTTTAGTGAAGAATAAGGGGATATTGGGATGGTTTATATAGGAAATGAGTGGGAATTTCTTTATGTGTTATCAAACTTGTGTTTTGGACTCTATATATCAAAATAACAGTAACATAAAACATCCGATGTTTTATACTAAATTGTAGTGTTTTCTCAGTATTTCATAATCTAAAGGGTCAAAATTATTAAAATAATACACTAGTTGATGTGGAGTTGAGTAATAATTTTAAATAAATAATTATAAAACCATAAAATATATTAATGGTTTTGTGGGATTTATAAATACCTTTTAACATTAATAAATTAAACATAAAATTAAATTATTTTAAAGGTAAAATATATATTTTTTCATGGATACAATTTATTCAATTTATTAAATAACATCAAGGTCATTATTATTCCATAATACCCACCAAATATTTTTAGGGTATTTAATTTTTACAACAAATTTACTCTCTCCAAAAATTAAGAAAAATTCACCATTGGATAATTTCTATGTTATAATTGTAAAAATAATTTTAATTTTAACTAAATAATTTCCTAATTTATGTGACATATCGCTTTTAATATAATAGTAGACATTTATTGAGAAATATGAGGGTTTTTTTACAATAATAGGTTTTGAACCCTTATAAAAAGTACATTTGACTTCATAATAATCATATGAACTTTTTAATTTAATAAAAACTATTTAAAAAATATTTCTAAAAAATATTATTTATTTTTAAAATCCATTATTTCATTAAAATATGTTTTTGAATATTATCTGCAAATATAATTTTCAATTTATTATATAAAAAAATATGTATAAAGTAACAATAATAAGTAATTATAACAATCATTCTAGAATTTTCATAATCATATTATTATGTTCTTGATGCATATCACATTAATACACCATATTGTTTCATAATATTAAAGTGGGTGATGATGAGATGTTCATGCAGTAGTTCAACATACATGGTTTACGGCATGATCTTGATGAGCTTGAACTTCTCCCATGAATGGTTTCAATCATACAGAAGTTGTTAGATTTCAACTTGGACCTGATCAAGGTAAAATACTAACATTTATATCCCCTAAGAAACACAGATAAATGGGCTTCATAGGCTATAATCCTATTGTTTGATGTCATCAGTTCCTTTGTGTGTGTCAATTGGAATCGTTAAACCCCTACATTTATACTAATGATATGATAATTATTTGAATACTATATTATTGATGGTTATAATTCCTAATTATATTTTAAATCCAATGGGATATAATAAAACCAACGAATTTCAGGTGTTTTTTGAACCATATTCATAAACAAGAAATTTAATTAAATCTAAAGAATAATTTTATTTATAATAGTTCAGGTCATTACAATATTCCCTCTTTAGAAATTTTACCTTCAAAATTTTCATTTCACCTAGTAAAAAAGATGATGGTATCTCGGGTTCATCACCTCCCTTAATTCCCACATCGCTTCTTTAAACATGTTGTTTCTCCACAACACATTGAGTAGGTGCATTTCTTTATTTTGTATAACGTTTTATCTATGATATAATATATTCACCAATTTATACTTATAGAAAAGATCATTAACCAATGTTACCACCTCTGTATTGAGTATATGTGAGGGGTCTGTTATGTACCTCTTCTAGAGGGATACATGTAATACTTCATGTTTTTGTGATAGGTTTTGTGGAAGTTCTTGTCAATAAGTCACTACTCTAATTCAATCTAGGATCTCAAAGGGGATAATAAATCTTGGATAATTATTTCCATTCTCCTAGAATCTCATGACATTATTCCATAGTGATATGTGGATGAATTCCATATATCTAACATAATACTTTATGTCTCATAAACAATTTTTATCATAGCTCTTATATCGAATATGAGAATCTTTGATGTTCTTCAAGATGGCCATAAACATTTCCACCTTTTTCATGACCATTTTAGGACCCAGTGGTTTTCACTCCCCCACATTATCCCAACATGTAGGTGTTCTTCACCACATCCCATAGAGATATTAAAATAGATCCATTTGGATGGTTGAGTGGAAACTGTTAATGTATGTGAACTTCACTAGAGGAAAATTTTGGTCTCATCCTCTATTGATTGGCTAAAAATTAATTTCATATTAGAAAAACATATTTTAAGTGGTGAGGGGGGACCCAAAATGATATAAATGACATAAAGATAGAAACTATTTCCCAATAGTCATAGATACATCAAAAACTAGATCAATACAACAAATAAAATCTCCTCCCAAGCATAAAAATATTAATTCCATCTTCCACCTTCCCATCACAACTTGTCTAGCTATCCAATGATGATCTGCACAAGCCTTGTACTGATAATAAATGATAACCTCTCAAATTTCCTACATTAAATTCAATTAAACATACTCTCAACATATCCTCGAGTGTCTGGATCGTCCTCGTATATTGGTAATCATATTGATGATGATAACTCATGATGAAGTTCAACATAGTGTTTTGAGATTGTTAGAAAATCTACTAGAACATAGAGGTAAATATTGGGTCTCAATTAGATACAAATGATAGTGATGTTTTAGAGAGGCTCTCCACTTCTCTAATTTATATCCCTTCAATTTAATCAAGTGATTTTTCCTCTTGAATCTCAATGAAGTGTTCAGTATCGTTAAGAAGATCCACCAAAACCCGAATAATGTAATTCCTCTCAATTTATTTAGATGACTACTGAAAAAGTTCATGGTGATGTTTTTTCTTTTCTAAATAGGTATAGATAATGGTTGCATCATCCCCTTGGATTTTTCAATTCTTACATCACTTAATAACATACAAGACATATTGATATATATTCAATGATCTCCTTCTTCATATAATCCTACTAATAATACTTTATGTCTCATAAACAATTTTTATCATAGCTCTTATATCGAATATGAGAATCTTTAATGTTCTTCAAGATATCCATAAACATTTCCACCTTTTTCATGACCATTTTAGGACCCAGTGGTTTTCACTCCCCCACATTATCCCAACATGTAGGTGTTCTTCACCACATCCCATAGAGATATTAAAATAGATCCATTTGGATGGTTGAGTGGAAACTGTTAATGTATGTGAACTTCACTGGAGGAAAATTTTGGTCTCATCCTCTATTGATATATATTCAATGATCTCCTTCTTCATATTGTCCTACCAGTGGAGAAATTTCTCATGTTCGGATAGGTAAAAGACTAATATTGAATCAAGATTTGGAATTTTTTTTATGAGTTTTACTAAGACCTAACTAGGTGATTTAATCTCCCCTAAAGGATCTTTATTATACAATTTTATGGTATAGTTTATAAGTTCATCAATCATATCAACAATTGGAATAATAGATTCTTATCATTTGTTTTTATAATTACACTTGTTAACTGCCTCATGTCCTTGATTCCCATGCATATCCTTTCAATTATCAAGGTGCCACAATCCACCATCTGAAAAATTGATATCACATTGAATAGATTTTTATGGGATTCTCAAGGGGTTGGAATTTTTTAGCAGGACTCTTTGAGTAATATTGTAATATCAGTTAAGCATGGTGGAATTGTATCTAGGTAACTGGAGTAATATATGCACTTACTTCAGGGAAATACAAATTGGTAGGTTATTGAGGGTCATTACCATTGGGGTTACTTAATCATAGGGAATTAGAGTTTCAGCTCTTGAGAGAATAGAAGATCCCCTTCCCAACATAGGATGGATTTTCAAGTCCATATTTATGTCCACAGTGATCATTCCCAATGGATCTTGGTTCTGGGTGAGGCATGTTTCTGGAAATGTGACATGAGGGTGGTATTCTAAACATTCCATGGTGCCACGCCCCCAAAATATCCTTTATGGAGTCTATATTTAATCCCTCATTTATTCAAGAGGTCCTTCACTCCAATCAACAAGCGGAATTTGATAACATCAAACATGAAGTATCCCCAAGACAATGTGTTTTTCATGGAGCTGTGAGTGGAAGTTTCTTGACCAAGGCCTATAGATATACTTGGGATATGCATCCTGATAGTGAAATAGGGTGAACTTGACTCTGGTGAAAGAAAATACCATCCAAATATAATTTCCTTTTGTGGATAATCTAGTATGATGTTCTTCTTTCAGAATTGGCAGTTAACGGTAATAGAGTTCAATGGTCCTCAAAACGTTTCTTCTATTCATCTCTTATAGAGGTGTATATGTTGCACTTTTTCATTCAAATAGGATGGGTGGCCCTTATCAGTAGAAGGTTTGGAAAGTTCTTAAATCCAGCCCGTATTATGGATTCCATCAATTTATTTCTCCATAATGGTTGTGCGGTTGTCTACGTAATAGAAAGGAGGAAAAAAATAAAGAGATTCGGCTGACAGTGAGGTGTTTGTGTTTAGGTAAGTCCTGGAATTAGGTAACGTATGTCCCTCATATCATCTACATGGCTATGGTGGTGTGTTCCAAATGCATTATAGTGGATTTGGTAAGACTCATGAAGTAGGGGTGCTCCATCCTTATAGTGATACCTTCTCGGGAATTCCTCATCGAGATGACCTAAGTCTATACAGATGGGTCATTAGGTTTTTTGGTCCCCTCCCTCTAGTGGTACCAAGCTCAATATCAACGGTTCATGTGCCTATGGCTGCATGTGTGGTGGTGGCATGGTCCATGGCCCCAATGGCTTGGTTATTTTTTTCAATTAGTTTCACCTATGATCCTTAAAATTCGCTAAAGGTGGAGGCAAGGGCCATTCATAATGGCTTATCTCGATGTAGGTCAAAGAACAGTGTCCTCTATACTTAAGAAATAGACTCCAAGCCTACCTCAATATCCCTCCTTGGAATCTCTACCCCACCGTGCCTCTTCACCTTTCTAATTATTGAACATAGGGATTTCTTATCTGAAGACATGGTGTTCCTGTATACATGGTGTGAAGGTAATTATGTGATGGATTACATGAATTCTCCTACTACCCAAGAATGTCCCCTCTTTGAGTTTTTATAATTCAACTCTTTTCCTCCTACTAGGTTGGAACATGTGATTTGGTATGCCCTTGGACTTCATTTATTTAGACCTTCATGACTTAGTTCTCTCTTCATTCCTCCCTCCTTTGTTGTTTAAAAATAGTATTGGGCTATCACATAATTTTTTGGATGTCATCTTTGTCAAGATCTTGGAAAAATATCAGTGATTCTATCTTTCTCTAAGCTTCCAATAAATGGGATTCATAGGGTATGATACTACTAGTTAAATAAATCACATCCTTTTTATGTCAATTGTATTCGTTAAAACCCTATATTAATACTCATCATATGATAACTATTAAAAAGAAATATTATCAATGGTTATGATTCTAAAATTTACTCAAATATGATGGGATATAATAAAACCAATTAAGTGCATTGGTTTTCTATTACCATATTACAAAATAAGAAATTTAATTGAATCAGAAAGATAATTTTATTTAAAATTTTTGGGTCTATTACACATTAAAATGTGGTAAGTAGTGTTTCCATGAAATTAAATATGGAATAGCTCTAGAATAAAGACTAATCTCATAATAAGAATGAGTATCAAGTGATAGCTTGTGAAATGAAGGTTGTTTGAGTTTGGATCTATTATAAGTTGGTGTATATCAGAGTTTGTTCCCTAGAACCAATTTTTGTGTACATTATGATAAACTATATTTATTGTTTTGAATATTAATATAATCATTATCCCAACATGATCATTCTTCCATGTGACATAGTATGTGGTAATGTCCTATGAGTTGTTTTCATATATAAAGGTCATAGTAGTTCCCCGATATGATGTGAAACTAGAAGTGTCACAATAGTATTATTAAATATATATGTTTTATGACTGGATAAAATAATTTTAGGGACACATATGTAATAGGTTATCGAGGATGGATACTCATAGGACATTGAGTCGCCTTCTAATTTCATAATTCCTTGTAAATTTCATGTGTAGAAAATTATTATAATGAGACACAAAAATAGGTCATCCATAATTGTACGTGTCATAGGATGTTTGTATCTATGGATTTTTGTATTTATCCTTATACTTTAATATTATTACTAAATGTTGTTATGAGTTTTCACATCAATTTATTTATGAAAACAATGAAGATATAAATTTTTGTTGATGTATAATATGTTGAGTGTATCACAAGTAATATTGAAATAATGAATAATGTGAGAATGTATTTTTCCAACATGTTCTTTAAGGGAATTTGGTAAATCAGCATACATGATGAAAATGATATATCCTAACTAAATCCATGTCCTTGGTGTTTTGTAGAAAAGTTAATTTTTTAAAAAATTCAATGAATGATACATTGAGCCGATCTATTGATGGCACCATCAAGAAACATTCTTGATTATAGATATCATGATAAAGGGGGTATATTACACATTAAGATTCTATATGTGGTTTTATGTTTTTGTTACATTAACTTCTTTCTCTACTCATGCCATTTCATGTTGTATGATTCTATCCTTAGACATTGGGTTACTTCGCCTAATACCACTGAGAAAGTGGCCTAAGGTCCAGACACTAAGTCTATCTAAAGATTTAGTTAAGTAATAATATTATTTATTATTTAAAAAGTTGGAAAAATGTTATTCACGTACGTAGTATAATAATTTTTATGTTTTCTTGATAGTTTATAGTTTTCCATCAGTTATTAAAGAGAATATTTTATGAGGTGATATTTAAATGAACAATTATTCTTTATTTAGTGAATATAATAATTTTTTTATTGGAGAATAATGTAATGAAATTCATTTATTAAATAAATATCCATTATACATGGTCTGATTAATATTATGGATGAATGAAAAAATTGAGTTTATAGTTCTGGTGAGAAATAATATATCTTGAATTCTTTTTTCAATTAATATTATCTAATTTAAATCACTGGGTTTTCACATGTTAAGAAATAATAATATTTTTAATAATACTATAAATGTTGGGTTTCATTGGAATTATGAAAAATAATAAGGGCACATGTTAAATTATTATTTTCTAACCCAAGTGGTATATAAATCCAATGATTTCAATTCATTAGGTTGGCCAATTAATTTCTTCATGAAGAATGACAACCAGAGAGAATTTTCTCAAATACCTAGAGAGCTCACACTCTAACAGTACTCTTGAGAATACAGATTAATCCTCTTCCACTACCACTCTTAAGTATAGAGATATGGAGGAGAAAAATTCATTGAATATATTATTGGGTCGATCAAAGGTGAAAAATAAAAGCATATGGGTCTACAATAACAACACCTATATTTTCCTACAATGACATTCAAAGGATCATGAAAAATATGTAGATAGTTATTGTAGGAAATCAACTCATGATTCCTAAAGTACAATGATGTTGTGATGTAGAGACATTAACAGATCCATAAAATAAGAAAGAATTCATCATAAGGTAATTCATTAATTTTTAACATGAATTATAAATAACATATAATGATCATGGATCTTGGTTCCCTCATTCAATCATAAATTATTCTTTCATTCATTTTTGTTGAATACAGTTATTATCATCATGTAAAACTTGGATTAATCAACGATTATGATAATGATACGTGTTTGGAATAACCCATATAATGATTCCACTTTTCTAAAAACCTACTATGTATGGGATTCATCATATCCACACATTTAGTATATATTATATGGATGTTGAATACGACGTGGATTTCAATATTGATTTTTAGAGGATTCAACTGTGCTACAACACCTTATCATACGACCTTGATTGGGTAGGAACCTTATTCACTATTGTGTGGTCAAGAATGTTGTGTCATGGTATTCACGTTTATATATTGTGTATAAATTATTGAGATCTTTAAAAACTCATCTATCTAACCTCAATTATTTCAAATCTTAAGAAACCTAGGTGAATCCTTGGGTGGTCTTTAAACCCCTTTTGGGTGATTTGATTCTTTTCCAAAGGATATTTTTTATGGGTGGTCTCATATGAGATAACTTCCTTTCCCTTCTATTATTTGTTATCATTATTAATCCAGTTATGTTTGTGGTTGTGGGAATGGCTTGCTAGGGTGATGATAAAAATTGATATTGGTGGGGAATATTGGGTTCTACATTTTTCATATCGCTTTGGTGTTATTTCAGTATTGTTGGAGTTTTTTCTTCACCATTTCTCTGTACAATGATTCAAAATGTTTCTAAATGAGATAGGGGATCACATTTCTCTCTTTATTGTGTGTATCTATGGGATTAACATGATTTTTTTCATTGGGTGGATTATAATAATTAACATAACATTATAATGAACCATATCTAAATTAAATTTATAGGAAAGGAGTGAATTCAAATGTTCTTTCATGTTCTCTAGTTATTTTCACTAGATCATTTCATGAAGCAAAAATGTTTTTCTTATGTGTCTGTTGTATATGGTTTGAAATGTGAACCCTTAATGTTATTTATTATTTATCCTCACTATTCATAAAAGTTTAATTACTAATGTATTCTAATTAATTGGTTTTGTGTCAATCCAAAAATTATATCAAACTATTAATGCAAGAGATGATGAAATGTTATGAAATTTCTCTTTTAATTGGAATTATGAAAGTTATAAAGATTAATTACACTGATATTATTATTTTATGTTGTGTTTAATGTTGTCCATGTGTTTTTTTAACATGTTGGATTTTGAAATGATAGTGGTGATCGGTTTGGATGTGAAATATGTTGTGGAAGAGGAACTTTGGTTATATTGGTATGGGATATGTTGAGGGATGGTTTGTGGTCATTGGCTGATGGATGAGGATATGTTATAGTCCCACTATTGTAATAGTTTTTTCATATGATGTAGCATTTTTTATTGTGAGACAGTTGGGCTATTGTGTAGTGGCATTATTTTAGTTTCTCGATAGCTATGGGATATGATTGATAATTTTTAAACTAAATAAGCATGGGATGGAATAAAAAATGTGTAAATTGGTTATCAAATTGAATATTTATGAATTCTAATTAACATGGGTGGGGAATATAGTGGATTTTCATTAAATATGTGATTAAATGGGATAAAATGAATATTTATTTGAAATATGAAATATGGAAAATGGTTGACTCTCTAAATGTTTAAGGAAATTATGGGTTTAATGTTGTTGTTTTGTGTAGTGAGTTACATTTAGAATTGGACAATGATTTTGGTGTATTTTGTGGTTTTATGTGTTAGTATTGTGGGATATACTAAAATTATTGATGTGTACACTTAGACAGAGTACTTTATGTGACTATTTTCATTGTATTTTTATATTATTTATATATGCACCCCACCTATGTGAAGTATTTGATATACATTCAAAGTTTTTTTTGGATTTTAGGTGTTTTTCACATAATCCAGGTTGGTAAGAGTATATAGAAGACTACTCTATATATCTCTCCTTGACACTCCCTTAAGCTGACGTTCCTAAAGAGGATGGATTGATTTGTTTTGATTCCTAGTGTTTTCAATTTAGTAAGTGATGATTCCCTAGGATGATGGATTATTATATAGTGATGGTACATTGAGGTATTGAGTGGTGGTAATAACATTTGGGAAAATGTTGAATGACCATTAAAATATAATCCAATATTCCTATAATACCATTAGATTATAATATATCAGTCAATCGAATGATTTCACAAAAGAAACTCAACACAATGGATAACTGAACTCCATTGGTTCCCCTCTTCCTACACTATCCTGAAGTATGTAGACATAGAACCCTACTTACTGCCTAAATTCATCATTGGTCACATACACATGAAAGAAAAAAATTGTATAAATTATTTGAAATACATTCAGTGGTTGTATATGAAATAGTAAAATAAAAAAGAAAGAAAGAACACAATAGTTTATAATGATTTAGAATTTATTTCCTATGTGTATGGGGAAAACACACAAATTTTTTCTTTTTGTTATAGCTAGAATATTATTGGTGATAAAAAAATATTATAAAAAAAATTATTCCACACTAATATCTTTTTTCCAATATAAATTATCTGTTGATCCACCCTTTAATTTTTCTCTATGTTTCATTCTATTTGATTTGAATATCCCACACACTTATATGAAAAGTCAAAATTGATCCAATAATAAGACTTGATCCCCTAAAATCATGGATCACTAATCATGATTTAATGATCTTGATAATCATCCTAGTGAGTCTTTTGTCTTATAAGATATCTTGAACTTTGATGCTTCATTGTACAACCATTGGTAGATGGTAACATCTAATGGTTCTACTTTTATTAGGGAAGTCTTACTACCATTTTCTATGCATCAAGTCTAGCCCAACATTGTGTGCATTATATTTTGGGTAAAATAATTCTAATGAATTAATATTCGAATAACTAAAATATAATTCAACTCCAAATAATCTCCCACTTAACGTATGTTTCTGGGAAACCTCAGAAACTATTTAAACATAGCATGTATCATTATTCCCAATCCTTTCATTCCATTCACCCATAACCATCTGAGGAACTATGCGACATAAAATAGTCATAAAACAGAAAATATATGAGTATATCAGTTTGGTTTTGGATTATTATGATCTTTTATATCTCCATTTATTTATCCTATAATAAATGTCTATTCAAATGTTACTTCAAGTTGATATGCTTTATTGGAGAATAAAACATCATATTTTTAGCCAAGTGAATCACATTTTCATTATCATAAAGAATAACTTCTCCTTACTGAAATGATCTTATACCCTTCGACAATATATTTAACCACATCATTTATTTCCAAGATTTTATTGTAGATACATACAATGTTAATGTTGTAAAAAGAGTTATAAAATATTGTAACATTGAAGACAAGTTTATAGTCATTTCTGTAATAGTAAATGCAAACTCGGGTGTACTTTTCCAAGTATTTGTGCCCCTATAAATGAATGAGTCTACAGATCATTGTAACAGATCATTAGTTACAAATTATTTAGCTTGATTTTTTGATATTTTAATATACTAAAGGATCCACATTGTATCCTATTAGTGTACATTCCCTGGATGATCTCTTTACTATCTCATAACATCAATTGCATGGATAATGTCGGAACAAGTTTACAGTATTGCATATATCAACGATATAATAAATGATTCATATGGTACATTATAAATTTACTTGGAATAATATTTTTTCATTTGTTCTTGTGAATTGGATAATATAAATTGAGTAGTAAAATGGGTTTTAAATTGTTTACTTTCAATCATATCTAAACTTTTTTTGATCTTCTGAATATAATGCTTCTAAGATAGTACCTGATCTCCAATCTCTCTTGTTCTCCATCCCCAAATCAAATTTTCATAACCTATATGATTCACCTTTAATATTTTAGACAAATCACACTTAAAATTTCTAATTTTCCATGAATATGATCCATTTATCAAGACATCATGAATATATAAGTGAAATATAATGAATTTCTCACATTTCTATTTCTTCTTATAGTCGAAACAATAAATATTTCTACTAACAAAAACTTCTTCAAACATAATTGAATTGAATTTCCGATTCCATTATTGAGGTGTTTTCTTGGGGTCATAAAGTATTTTCATCATCTTACAAACCAAATTTTGGATCCCTTAAACTAGTAAACCTTTTTAATTTGTTGATTTAGATTTTTCCTACAAATGACTACGAAATAAATTTATCTCAACATTAATATTTTCTAGATATAGATCATATGATGCTACCATACTTAGAATTGTTCAGATAGTAGAATATTAAATTCTTTACAAAATATTACTAAAAAAATTTCTCAGTAATTTTTTTGAAACCCCTTCACCACTTGTCATATTTTTAATCTATTTTTTCATCACCCTTGTAATTAATGTTATAAACCCACTTATTTTAATGTTCCATTTACCCTTAAACATTTCTGCCTTCTCCAATGTTTTTTTGATATATAATGAATTAACATCATTATTCAAGGATGAATCACACTTCTTAGAGAGACTTAGAGATGTTTCGTCCTCTAGATTTTCTAGTTCTTTTACATCATTTAGGATTATAAAGTTCATATCGACCTTATTAAATTGAAATAGTCTCTTGATTATTGTTGATCTTCGTAACTGAATTATATGATCATAACCACTTGATTTTCTCTTCCATATTGTACTTGAACACCTAGTAACTAAACATTTAGAGCCCATAATTTCAATTCTCCCACCCTAGCTTCAGCCTCTATTGAAATTTCTTGTATTTCTGATGTTAGTACTCAAGAAATATTAGTTCCTATTGACGAAACATATGAATTATTCTATATTTTTTTATTAATAATACTTGAATCATTATGGACTTTTATTGTTTATTTTCCTGTAACATCTTTCTTATCCTATTATCGGTCCTTCTAGAGAACCTTTTAATCAAGGAAAACAACTCTACTCTAGATAATTTGGTTTCTGTCACCATCATACAGACAGTAACAAAAAGTGTCTTCTCTATGTATATGGAAGAAAAACATTTTTATTTTTGGTTCATTTTTTCCCTATCCATAAAATTTAAATAAACATATACTAAACTACAATATACTCTAAAGTGATGAATTTGGCATCATTTTTATGACCATATCACATTCAGAAGTTCCTACACAACCACATATACTGGACATCAATTATTTTTTTAATCTCTCATGTTGAGTGCCACTGCCCAAATAACCTAATTCATCCCTAAGTGTAACCTCATACTCCTAGATTTATCTAATATACTACTTTTTATTCTTTTAACCACTCCATTTTTGGGGACATCTAGGAACTTTTTTATCATTTTATATTTCTTACTTCTAGTAGAAGTTCTAGAAGTGGTGTATAGTGTACTTACCATTGTTCTTCATCTAGATACTCTTCAAATTCCAGTTGCATTCTCTTTTATCCAAATATTTCCACTAACAAACATCATGATTTGATTAGATTTATGATCCAAGAACTAAATTCATACATTATTTGTATCATCATCATTGAATGTAAGAAGGTAATGGAAACCACCAGGAGTGTAGATGGAAAGGACCCCAAACATTTGAGAGCACATGATATGACATTCCTTCCCTATGAGTCAAACCATATAAGATAAAACACACTCTATTCTTATTTCTAATCACCCAAAATTCACACTTTCCAATTTTCATGTGATAATGATTTAGTATTAATTTACAATTACAAACTTATTTTTATTCTCACTAAGGTGGCCTAACCTACTGTGCAATATTTCTAGATCATTAGTTTTAAACCCATAAACCATTTAAATTCTATCTTAATTGTAATTCATGAATGGAGTGTCACCCTTTACTCCTTTTATAACCACCCTGGAACCCTAGGTAAATTTTCATACACCATTTTAAATGTTAGTTTCATTTCTTGCATTATACATTTATCAAGTATAAATAAAGTTTTTTCATAAACCATGTATGTATAAAACAACCATTATCAATAAGAATACCTTGTTTTCATCTAGATGTTGATGCTTCCTTTTTCTAAAAAAAGTCTTTTGAGTCACATTCCACCAAATAGACATTCTGAATCCTAGATGACTTTTCATCCTTTATCACCAGTTGAATGGGATGATTTTCCAGATTCAATCACTCAAATATATACGGTAGTGTTCACACACAAAAAGTATCCATTTTCATATTCCATCATGTTAATAGAATCTAAATAACAAAAAAATTATGGTATTAAGATGTTATACTTGTAATTTTTTAAATCCTTCTGGATTTTTCCTTTCTTCCCACATTTCCATCATGTTGGACTAGGACCAAAGATCATACATTCAACTCTCCTCTCATTTCATTTCTTTTGATAGATTCTATAAATATAATAGCTTTTAATGGGGTGAACATCCTCATGCATAAATACTGAGATAATTAATGGATGGTTCTTATAATTCCCTTCACTAGATTTCATCATTATGTATAAAATGTTTTATAACATCGTAAAGCATGTAAATGTTTTCGATGGAGTTATTAATAGTAGTAACCACGATATTTCAACTCTCTAAAAGTGATAATCATATTACCAATGCACGTACATCATTATAAAATGTTTCCTTCACTGATTGGTGCTTCCCATTTATAATGTTGAAATAATTCACATTATATATCATTAGTATTCCTTTATACAACCTGAACTGGAAAAACCTACCAATATAAACATTTTGATAAGGGTTTTCATTTTTTCATATGTTTTAGTCAATTTCTTTATAACAACTATTGTAGTCTTATTTTCTCAAATGTTGAATGAAAAATTCCTTTATAGGGTAATTATTATAAAGGATAGGGTCTTTATATACATATGATCCTATTTATCTTTCTATATAAGCATTGGATTTACCCTAGACAATGAGATATATATGTACTTTTAAATTAGAAATTCTTCCATCTATATTCCACAGAAACAAAAATCTGTTCCATTGAACTAATCAATCTAGATCCATCCTTTCACTAATTTCATGCCTACAATGCTACCGTTTGGATAGCCTTGAGATCTAAACCACAATATCTAATACCAATCTTTAGGGAAAATCCCTAAACACCATGAAAATCCTATCAATGATCCTGATAAGACCACTGGATTATTTCACCTCAGACCACTGAGAAATCACACATAGGAGACTTTATTTAAGGGAAAACAAATCATTAGAATTTATTCTAGTAAAATGGTCTCCTAAAGTAGGTTGCCTTATCACCATAATCCCCACAAAAAGTAATCTTGTATCTCAAAATCACAATAAATCACACAAAATTACAGAATTTGTGAAATAATTTCAGTGGTAGTACATCCGATGGGGAAACAGAATGTAAGAAATAACACAAGAGTTTATCTTGATTTGGGCGATGTATACTATGTTTATGGGGAAAATCCATTGTTTATTTCCTTATATCATGACTTAATGATTACATCTGATGCATAAATATTACAAAAAAATTATTAAACACCAAATTTTAAACTCCATAGTAAATGCTCAAGTGAATTGTCCCTCCCTTTTACTCTGTGTGGTGAACTCTTTTCTCCAATTGTCTCATGGAATTATATATATATATATATATATATAAAGTGTGTGTATTTAATTATGTATATACATATACATATATATTTTACACCAAGATATATTATATCATTACATCAAAATTATGTTCCAAAATAAATTTTAAAAAATTCATAAACAAATAAACTATGTTTACTAATAAACATATTTAACAATCAGATCAAATTTTTTTCGTTTATGAGTGAAAATATTTTCATGAAATTTAATTTCTGATAAAAGCTATGAAAATTTCAATATAAATTATTAATGAAAATTCATGGTGAACATTATTGATTAAGAAATATAAATATCAACATGTAATATAATTTCTAATGAAAACTCCCAAAATAAAATTCAAAATATTCATTGGAAATTCACAATTATTATTTTAAATTATGAGTTGGAATTATTTAAACCATGCATAAATAGTGTATAAAATTACATTGTAAAATTACATTGAATATTTTTAAGGAAAATTGACACTAAAATTTTTCACTAAAATGTTTTAATTGAGATATTTATTGAAATTATATAAACTATATGTGATGTAGAGTTTGAAAAATAAAAATTTTAATTGAAAATCACACATACACACATAAAAATATAAAATACATTGAAATATTAAATTGAAGATATATATCAAATATTTAAATTTTATTTTTTCAATTCCTATATACACATATATAAAAAAATATAATAAACTCACATTATAAATTTTTTGCGATAATTTACACTTGAAATTTCATATAATATCTTACACTATATATTATAATAACAAAAAATGAAATACTATAATACAAATTGGCCATATAAATTTTGAGGGTATATCATCAGAGATATTTTTAGGCATTAATATAAATTCTACTCAAAATTTTACCATTAATAAAAAATTTGAAATTATATTAGAAATTTTCATTTTGATTCCATATTTAAATTTTTGCGTAGATATTTACACTAAAAATCACTAGTGAGGATTGCGAGTTAATATTTCATAGTAAAAAAAGTCATTCCATTTGTAGTGTCAGTTTCTACTTTAAATTTTCAGTTGAATTATATACTATAAATTTGACTATCAATATTTTAAAACAAATACACATTTAAATTTCATAAAAAATATATAGACAAAAAATTTAAATTTTCACAAAATATTTTCAGAGTAAACATCCAATTCAAATTTTCGTTGAAAATTTCAAATGTTAATGTACATTAGATATTTACATTGAAAATTTACAATAAATTTAAAAGTGAAAGTTTACGATATATATTTATAATAATACACACGCATGTAGATAAAAAATATGTGAGTATTTGTGTTTGTGTGTGTGTAAAGATATATTTAAATAATTAAATTCTCTAAAGAAAATATTCACTACAAATTCATAGTGTATACGTACATTGATAAATATATATTTTTGTGGCAATTTTATACAAGATATTTATTTTTGGAAGTAGAATTACTATCATTTAGTGAATAATTTTATTGGAAAATTATAGTTTAAATTTGCACTTAAATTCTTAGAGAAAAGTTAGGCTTAATTTTTTATTTAATTCTTAGGAATATTCAATTAACAATCTTATATTGTAAATTTATGTTTAAATTTTGAATTCAAATAAACTGAAACATAAATTTACAATTTAATTTTTCACTTAAAATTTTAAATTTAATTTTACTCCAGAAATTTCAAGTGAAAAATTCTACTAAAACTATTCAGGGAAAATTACCATGTAAAATTTCATGTATTAATCTCCACCGAAAATTTCAAATTTAAAATTTTTATTAAGAAAATTAAAATATGTCAATACATAAATAAAATATTTGAATTTTTATAATTACTTTTCATTTAAATTTACACTAAAAAATATAACTGTAAATTTCTATGTGAAATTTTTATTTCAAATTTCAACTTAAATTTCAAGTGAAAATTTTAATTTAAATTTTATTATAATTATATTCAAAATTTGACTAAAACATTTTCAAGATAAAATATTTTTGACTTTCCATTTCAAATATATCTAAATGTAATGAAACTATGTTATTTTTTACTAAAAATTTAAATGGAACATTTTCTATGGAAATTTATTATGCAAGCATAAAAAAAATTCAAACGATATTTTCCACATGTAATTTTCTATTCAAATATTCACCAAAAATTACTATGTAAATATAGAAATATATAAATGAAAATTTGTTTTTAATGTAAATTTTTATTTAAATATTTCATTAATGACTATTAATCAAATTCTCATTCAAAAACATTAATGAAAATTTCAACTTAAATTTCTAGTGCATATTTCCACATAATATTTATAATAATTATAATTATAATTTTATGGTAAAAATTATAAAATAAATACATTTTTAGAATTCTAGTTCAATTATATTAACATAAAAATTAAAAAATTGTATATGTCATTGAAAATTTGAATTGAAAATATCCTATGAATATTACTATTGCATACTTAAAATACACATTTCTTGTGAAAACATCCATCATAAATATCCAGTAAAAACATAAATAGGTTATTTCCAATTATAATTTTTTTATAAAATTTAAATGTAAGTATATCAGTTCATAAATAAAAAATACTATTTTTAACAATAAATTTTATTTTATGATTAAAACTATAAAAGTTTAGTTTAAATTTACATTTGAATCTTTTAGAACAAAATAAAATAAAAGATTCTAATGAAAACATTCAAAGTATATTTTAGATGCATAATTTCTATATGTGTGTGAGTGAGTGTTTCTTTATATAAAACCTAATAAAAATATACAATGTATTTTTGTGAAAATTTTCATTCTATAAATACTTGTATACGTACTTATATATATATTTACACTTATATAAGTATATAGTGTAATTCACATTGCAAATATTTCATGGATATATACGTGCATGAATATATATATATCAATTTTAATTTATCTTCATAATTTAGGGTTTTTAAAAAAATAAGATATATTATGATATATTTTTCAAAATAAAATATTAGGGATTATAATTTTTAAAACATTATATTTATATATATACACTATAGTTATATTTTTGTTTGATGCCTCGCACATTTCTCCTATATCTATATATCCTTATATCCATATATATATTTTATGATATTAATTATAAATATTTTTATATATTTATTAAATTGTATTTTTAATACACTATATAATTTTTTTAATGAAAATTTCAAATGTAATGTTAATGTTTATAGGGTAAATTAACATTTTTATTTATTAATATTTTATATATATTATACATTTAATTTTAAATATTTTATTAAAAATAAAATAATTATTTGTTATTATTTATTATATTTTTATTTAATATTTCCGAGTTAAAGATATTTTTAATTGTATTACTACTGAGACAGTGGGTATTTAAATTTAACTATTTTAAATGAATCAATAGGTTGTGAAATTAATTGAACTCTAATTAAAACCACAACAAACAATGAGACTGGGATTAAATGATCAATCTAAGGTGATGTGTATCATTAATGAAACTTGTGATGGATATTTGTATGATGATGATAATTACAAATGAAAATATAATTATAAGATAGAAACGAGAAATAGCAGGTACATTTTCCAAAAATTCACCCATTTCATGAACACATATCCATATATATTGAGTACATATGATATGATCCAATGGGGAAATAATATGGAAGGGATAACCCTCTGGGGGATGGAAGAATGATTCATCACTATTATCACCATTATTTTTAATAAGTTATTTTAATAATAAAATAGAAATCATCACTATTTGATGGAAATTGGTAAATAACTAGTGAAATCTAGTTCAATGCGTCTACTCGCCATTCTCAATAATAGTTCATTATATCCAGTTCCACTCAATGTTGTTCATAAATGCCCATGTCAGTCACTACTTCTTCATCTTACATTCTTCCTCGCTACGAGAATCCCCTTTTTATCAACTATTATCAATTCACATCAACATTTAACTCTAGTGGGAGATAATATATATTAGCAGTGATTAGATTCCATCTCTTCAAGTTAGTTTCTTTATGGAATTTATTTAGTCCTCATTTCCTAGATTTTACCTTGATATTTAAACCCATGTTTGGTAACAAAGTGACTAGATGTCTCTTGAAGTTAGTAAAAAATTATTTGGGAGAATATTAATTGTTATTCTGAGAGGGAAACAACTATCACCTTTGGAAAATTTAAAATAACAGCCCATTTATTTTTAAAATGGCACATGGAAAGTTATTTATAGTAAATATTTTTATTTTATGAGTGTAAAAATTGATTGCATTCACCTAGAAATGGTTTTCATGCATATATTAATACCATATTTGATCACTAATTCTGATTGATTCTTTTCTCATGTCAGATAAAATCTATATTTTAAGGGTATTATTTTGACATTAACATATATACCATTTTAATCATCATCTTGAATTTATTTATTTTTATGACATTTTTCTCTGTTAAAGATCTATTTAAAATTTTTATTGAAAACTACTTATAACACTTATAAATAAAGATAATTGATATATTCATATACCAAATTTCATGTCAAAATGGATTATCACTAATTTTAAATCTCAATTCAATGGGGATTTTGGAAATATCATTGTATGGGTTGGAAGTTGGGGTCCAACCATAGTGTCCATTTCATAAAATTTAGCCTATTTATCTATTCTCTTTGTACATGAATTTGTGTTCCCATTAATTTTTTTGTAATATCTTTTATTTTTTCATGTTGAAGCATTATGAAGATATGAAAAAGAACAACATAATTTTTATATCCGAGATATTAAATATACCATTATATGTTATAAAATTTGATAGTATATAAATTTTTATGTTTCATGGGTATTTATATATTAGAAATAAGTGTCCATAAAAACATTAAAGTTGTTTTATGTATGGTCATTTAATGATCTTGCCTATCAATTTTATCTTTGTTATTTTTTATCATAATTTGAAGAAATAAAGTGATTTTTTATTAAGGTCTCTCTCCATGCCTTCTTCTAAAACATATAATAGACCAAGGTTTTACATATTAATGATTATATAAGTGTTTATTACACATATCACATTACTAAATATTTCTAAAAAATCAGTTAATTTTGTTCAATTTTGGAAAAAAATGATTACACGTATATTTATTTACAAATCCACATGTCACTAAAAAAATTTAATATGAAAATTTTATGCACTTTTAGAAATAAAAATTCAATGATGATTCTTTGGTATCACTTAATTAATATTATCTATTGTACTCATTGTAAGAAGCATAAATAGGTATGTTTCCATTGTTCTATTCCATAAAAACTACTTACACCTAAATTAATAATGAATGTCATGTAAATAAGAGGCATACAACACTTTTTAATTAATAAATTCGGAATCCTTTATATAGAGTCACACATCAATGATAATTTTATAGTAAATGTTTTAGGACCCAAGACACCCGAGGGGTGAATCCGGGGATTGACCAATTTAGGCATTTCCTTTTTCTACTTCCTATTCTAAAACCTGTTCCCTTGGTAGAAGGAACAATATTTAAACATGTTATCTTCTCAATAGAATCGACATCACACACCATGAACATATGCACAAATCCTAGCACAAAATAACATTATGAAATTAATTGGTTCACCAAAATTTTTTAACATAATTCCAACAAACCAATGATGTTTTTATGTGAAAGTAAAAAAATATTACCCACATTTGTATTATAATGATTTAGATTTGTGCATTGTTAATCTATGGGAACCCCCTATTCTCTACTCTCTAAATTTCTTTTGTGAAGGATAATGTCTGTTTATAGACACAAGGGTGACTCAATTTTCAATATTTTAAGGAAAAAATAATTTTCATCTCTAGATCTGAATGGATGGAATTAGATATTCAATATTCCCCAATATTCATTCTTAAAAAAGCATGGACTCAACCCCTCATGACTAAGGTTTGGGTCTATGTCTTCCAACATATTACTTCAACCACTATCTCTAGATAATAATTCTATGATTGGAATTATTCCTTGACCTCTTTCATCTTTTTGTGGTATAGCAGTGTGACATTAGATCTCCTCAAGACATATTCTTATTTTCACAAACCTGATATAGTATTATTATCTGCTTTTTAGTCCTTATTTATTTATCTTATAGGAAAAATAAATAAATATTCACTAAAAACATTCCCCCATTTTTATATATGAACATATATGATCAATTAATAATAGTTGTTCCCAACCCCCCCCCCCCTTATATCTCTTGTTATTCTTATTGGTTTATCGAAATATATCTATAAAAATCCATATTCAAAAATATTTCAACTACTTTTTTGATTTGAAATTAATTTAAGTTTCATGTATGATATTTAAATATTTTTTCAAATATATAATTTAAAATAATTCCAGGAAATTCAATCCCTAATATTTAGTTTTCAATAAATTTGTATTTGTAATTTTGAAACCTCATGTTGAGGAATATATTAGAATCATTTTATATTGAAAATATGAATTTTTGAGAATACATACCTAAGAATGATCCACAATTCTCATCCTTAATTAAAAATATTTTCATCTTCTAACACCATATATTCTCCATATAAAAATTGAAGTAAGACTGGCTTGATAATATTGGATGTAGCCCACATGGCTCAAAACTCATGAATATAGGCCAAAGATACTACCCATAAAAAATCACTTGATCATGATAATGTTGAAAAAATACTATAATAATTACCTATACTCAAAATTGGGATAAATACCTAAACTATATTTGAATCATCATTCCATAGTTCAGCCTTTCATTTATACAACTTATAATTTTCCATAAAAATGACCATCAAAATGGCTTATTCCTTGATATTATAAAGTTGAAGGTCTTGAAAAATATTAGTCACATCACAATACATAGGTACACCATAAACATAACAATTTCTATATATGGATTAATATTTTCAAATATAGATCTACCCAGACCATAATTCCATGTGAAACGATGTGGTGATATTTCCATGAGAATTTATTGGTTCGAAACTGATAGATTAGTATGTCTAAAAATTATTTTATGAAAATATTTTGATTTCAATCATTACAATAATGTATTTTATTACATGATTTATGTATTTGGAATCTGTATAATAGAACAAAAAACTAGAATTTCTCAAGAAAAATTCAAGGAGAATAGGGAAGCAGAAGATAACTCCCCTAGTCTTCTCTTCAAGTTCCTCGATTGATGTCCTCTGTAGCTCTTGAGTCCCAATATAAAATCCATGATTCCTTCCCATGAATGTAGAAACCCATAATAAACGTTCTTCTTATACAGAATACTAAATTATTAAACGTTTAATATAGTTTTATGCCTCCTACTAACATAGGTATTTAATGACCGAGGTGAGGACATGGTCTCTAAATACATAGAAACACCCTCATGAGAACCCCAATCAATTATGTCCTCTTGATTTTACATGTTGAACCTATGGTGTAAGAATGTAAAATAACAAAAAAGAATTTGAAATTATCCAACATTTCTTCACAATCTATATTCCCATGAAACTGTACAATCCATTGACGATCACAACAACATCCCCTAGTAGCCAACACAGCTTTGGGAAAAACCTATAGAAGAATATCCTCACAAAAATTATTTTGAAGAAGTTCCAAAATGGGGACCCCAACATATATTATAATCTTAGATACATGAAATAAATTATGAATCATATTTTGTACCAAAAATCACATGTGATAATAAATGACCCTACCATATAAAGGATTGGTAATGGTCTATAAAATCAAGTATCATGTTTAGGAAAAATATTTGTAGATGACACAATAGTCTTCGGGGAACACATCATGATGAAAAAATAAACAACATGTTGAAAATAAAAATCACACCATTTAAAATTCTCCATTAACTGCATGGAATGAATGAATGTAAAAAAATGAAGCTTTATGTGGTAAAGATAATCTTAATAGTCAATCAGAGTAGTGAAAATTGTATCAAGGGATGTTTCACCTTCAGAATAATAGGTAACATTTAGGGGTTACCTACAATAAACATATATGAATGGAGAATTTATATTTGAAACATGATAGTTTATATTTTAACATAATTTGTCC
Source organism: Viscum album (assembly GCA_963277665.1). NCBI lineage: Eukaryota > Viridiplantae > Streptophyta > Magnoliopsida > Santalales > Viscaceae > Viscum > Viscum album. Next base: position 1,898,897,706 of record OY728121.1, on the reverse strand, counting down.
TAAGGTAACCAGTTATCTAACTACATCAGTTTCTAAGAAGAAAAACATTTCAAAAAAGTTTCATGGTTTTTGATGACATCCATGGACTATCCACCTAGTTGATAATGATAAAAATAGATAAACATAAGTGTATTACCATGAAAAGTAAATAAAAATTTCAAAAATAAGCATTAAAAAATTGGATATTGGTTAGTAAAAATATCACTTGGCATCCCATGTAATTTAATGTCCACCTTGATGGAAAAAAGAGCTACATATTTAGGTAAAATGGGTGATATAGTGGTCAAAATTGGGCATAATTTGAAATATGGTCCACTAAAAAAATACCACATCAAATGAATGTTAATTGGGTAGTCCATAAATGATTTATAAATTAATTTATTCCCAAATAAAATCTAGAATTTTGAGTTGTTGTACTAAACCTACAAGAATCAAGGTTTGGTATTTTTGTTGTTCATAAGTAGAATGTTCCTAAAAAATGTGAGATCTTTTTGAGACATAAAATACCAATATAAGAATACTTCCAACTCTTTTTTAGTTTTACAAATATCCCTTTCCTTATCCAAATGGTGATTCATGGAAACAATGTAGTAATGTGGGATTCAAATGGGGTTTTTAGGGACGAATATGTGTCTTCTAGAATAAATAGTTACATTGTTAAATAAAAATATATTAGGATCATGAGCCTATGTTTTAATATATTTAATTTGGTGATAGATGCTTTTATCATTGATCATTTATTCTTATATAATTGGTACATCAATATAGAATGAATTAGAATGTTCCATTTGAAAAATAATTGGTTCAATGACCCATAAAAAAGAATCCATGGTAGAATATGTTTTTCTAGATTTTTAAATAACATAAAAATTAAATTCCAAAAATTTGGAATTCCAGAATTGTTGGTATATTGAAATAATTAATTGACTCAATAAATGATATAGACATTTAGGATTAGTAAATTCAATTAATTTAATTCCAAAAACATACTTTATCCATTGTTGAATGACATGCACCAGGTCCATCAATTATTTCTCATATATTTATTTTTGAGTTTTGTATATAAATAAGGCCTTGTTGTAATAGGATATAGGTCTCCCTTCCTACATGATCACAACAAAAAATATTATATCTTAACCCTTACACTCTATGGAAAATTATCTATAAAAATGAGGTAAATGTAGAATTGATGCAACAACCAAACATTGTTTTAAAGAGTCAAATATAGATTGAGACTTTCTCCCCCACTAAAAAATAATATTTTTTGTATAGTTCATAAGATCTTTATTGAATTTCACATAATTGTTAAACAATATATGTTAGAGACCTAAAACCCCACAAACCTCCATGAAATTTCATTGAATGTGCCATTCCAACACACTAGAATTTTTTTCAGGGGGGGACAATGTTGACTCCCTCATGAGTAATTTAAATACCTTGATACCCAAAATAAAGTCTTCCAATGATAAATTTCATATGGTTAACATATAATTGGAAACTCTTTAGGATAACAAACATGCTTTCCAAATGACCGTGATACTACATCTGACTTTTTCAATAACAAAGTGTATCTTCCGTGAAAGATAAAACAAATATTCACAATAATGGTTTAAATAAGAGATTAATGGTAGATTTAAATGTGCTGAGGGCATTCATAAGTCCTAATGACATAACAAAAAATTCATAATTCCCTTCATAGGTTTGGAAGGTGGACTTTTCAACGTCCTCCTTTCATACATGTACATAGTGGAAAGCTGATTTACGGTCCAATTTTAATTGAATTGATACACAACGAACTCATCAAAAAATTCATCTATAATGTGTATTATAAATTTTAAGGAAATAAGTTTCTTATTCAATGACCTGTAGTGAACACATATATTCCACCCTCCCTCTTTTTTGACTTTAATGATCAGACTTGAATACTTCTACAAATTTCCCCTTATAGAAACAAAACAATACACCTGTCTCTCACAATAATCCACCATTGGATAAGAAATTTTTAGTGTCATAAATTAACCATGGATTTTGGTTCTCACAACCTTATGGTATTATATGTATCATAGTGAGGTGTAAGGCCATTGACTCCTTGAATATTTGAGAATGAAATGACAAGAAATATGTGTAGAGATGTAATAATAACCTGTATAGTCCAGTGGTCAGGCTTCATCTTATGTATGCTAGGGTTCCATAGGGCTGTATATGCTAGAAAAATTCAATTTTCTAGAATTGTTCTACACACATTTGGGAAATACTTGTTGGTTTAAACTCTTACAAAGTTACAGGCTCATTGTGCTAAATAAACCCCATTTTAGCATTATTATAATGGGATATTACATATCCTATAGTTTTTATCCAATCCATTAATAAAAAAAGATCTATGCCAGACATTTCAAAAATGTAAGCTTCCACTTTGATAACCAAACCACCTAATTAATTTGGAATGGACCTACACAACCAACTTGAAAATATTATTTAGTTACATCCTAATCAAACTCCAATATTCATTGTCTGGTAATTATAAATACAAAAAAAAATTAGCAATGACCATGAAAAAAAATTACATCATTTCCCACTATCCCAATTACTAAATATATACAATCTCAAAATGAAACCTATGAGAATAATTGAATTAATTCCACAAACTCCATGGTTATCTAGCATGAAGAGGAACAAGTCTTGAAATTTCATCTCACAATTTCCAAATTCTAATGCAAAATTTGAAAATTTAGGTTCTTCCGTTTCTTTCATCTACACTTGTGGATCAACACACTCCCACTCCATAATTCGGTACCCTTTTCCCTTGAACATGTGAGACAGAAAATAAATTTCTCTTTAAGTATAACATATCCCATTATCCGTTAATTCTTAAAACTAAGTGCGGGTTATATTACAATCCCCCTTCAACATTGGGACCTTATCTTTTATTTCTACATTACACCCCTATCTAACCTCACTGTAACAAGGTTGATTTTAACTATCCTTCCACTACTTGTGTGACCATAAGGAAATGGTAGGGATGACCTTTTAATTTTTGATCCATGAATAAACCCATTAACTAAGAACTCGCATTACGCACTCCATAATAGTGAGATAATTATTTATTTAGTACCATGGTCAATAGTAGCCACAATGATCTCAATTTAAATTCATAAACCACCTAAAAAATATATATTTGTTGTTAGAAAAAAAATTAATGATAAGAAATGCATTCATGAATTCATTGATGTAATAATTTATAGTTACTTCCCGCATAATTACATTAAAATGCTAAAAACCCATTCTCTTTTGTAGATCCATATCATCCTAAAATTTCATCTATGAACTGCTCTTATAAGAGATCTAGGAGCGCCTTTGACCAAAGTATCTAGTGCTGAACATTCCCTAACAAAAAAAGTTTTTCAATATATATAAATATATAAAAATGAGTTTTTTGGATAATAAAATATTTTTTATCCCATTTTATCCAAATAATAATATATTACTTTGAAAAAAAAAATTATATTCAACATGATTATCTAAATGAACAACTCCGAATGAATGGTTTATCAAATGCCACTCTTCTTGCAACAAATTTGGACCATTATTCATAAAACTAATGGATAAAATTATTATTCATTGGAGAATGTGTGTGAACAAAAACATCACTACATCTGATTGACTATATTGTTCCTAAACCGCTCCCCTCCATACATCTATGATGTATATGAAATTTTGTAGATTCCCGATATTTCTCAACTCGATAAGACATTTATGGAAATGCTTAATGAATTGAAAACTACTTAATAAATCTTTTTTGTTTTTGTGGTGTCTACAAGAGAAGGACCACTAATTTTTGTAACTAGTCTTCTTGTTTCCATGATAGGTTTTCAACTATCATTTTTAAATCTCTAAAAATATCATAAACTTTTTGCTGCAACTTAGTTTATTGTAACATATCAGTAGTCTTCACCTACCTCATCTATTCCACCAATGTCTCTATTGATTCTACTCATTTCCATATTCAACGGCATCAATTAATAGAATTTATCTGATCCAATGTTGACCAACACCACATATCTCTCAATAAAGGTGCAAAAGTTCAGGTAACTATAAGTTTAAAAAATAATTTCCAAAAAAAAGCATTATAGTCATTACAATTAGGTATTTTATCTCAAGAGAAATGTATGGTAAATTTATAAAAAACTAAAATGAATAATTTCACCAAAAAAATACAATAAATTTAGAGAGGTGGAAGCTAACTGTCATGTTCATCTCTCCAGGAGCCTCGGTTAAATCTCTCTACAGATGTTTTAGAATGAATGATAATCCATGATGCCTTCCCACGAAAGTAGAAAATCATTATAAACTATATTATTTAACATAAGACCAAATTACCCTTTATTTAAAATAGTTTTACACACCCTCCAAATATTTTTCTTTAACGAATAAGATAAAGACTTTTTTATAAAAACTTACCACCCTCATGAGAACCCCTATTAAAAACACTTATGCAGTGTGGTGTTCAATAACTTGGTCTTAGAGAGATTAGATTGGGATAGAGGAAGACTATTACTCATGGATCTTTATTATAGGAAAGGTGAATATTTTACATGAATCCCTATGAAATATTTTACTTTAGTGATAAGAAACATCCCTCGTTTTCCTCATCCCATGAAGGAATGTCACCCATAGTCCCACAGTGTATATTAACCAAGATGCATCACAACTGTGCAATCAATTCTGACCAAGTTCGGTGATCTCATAAGGGCCACTATACTATCCTGTATCAGTGAAGACAAAGAACCCTTTTCCAATCTTGTGGTGACCTATATACCCACCTTCACTCACATATGCATTAACCGAAACTCCCTCCCCTACTACCCACATGGCTTGGAACCTCTAAGATAGGCCACTTTCTTGTCTAGTCTAGATACACTGGTGACAACCTTGTTAGTGTTGGCCTAAAATTCTTCTGAAAACTCCCACTACCACAAAAACAAGTTTTGGCAGCACCATCCTTTTACAAAACAAAAACAAGTGCTGATAAAGGGGTACCTTTATCAGTGATAAAAAAGAATAGTTAAATGTATCCCTTTTTTAGAGATTTTTTTAGAACTGATAAAGGTACCCCATTTATCAGCAATTCTTTTTTTGTTATTAAAGGGGCACTATTTATCAGTTCCTTTTTAAGTAGTGCTAATAAAGGGTTGTCATTATTAGATTTTTTTACTAGAGATGATAAAGGGTATATTTCAAAAAAATATTAGAAGAAATGTATTAGTATAAAAATATAAAAAAAATATCTATATTGATGTGCAAATAATATATATTTTTTAAATATGTTTTAGATAAGTATAAATAGACATTAAAATTTAATATATAAAAACTTTAGTGAAAATGACTTATAAAATATTTTTAAAAAAATTATTAATTAATCATCACGTAATAATCATTGAATAACAATATGAAGAAAAAAATCAAAAAATCAGTAAAAGATCTAAAATATTTTGAAAATGTAACTCAAATTTCAAATGGACAAAATATTTGATCTGGGTGTCCGTTTGACCCCCACCACATATCAAATTGAAGCCTACGATAAGCTCTATATGCTAGTTACACAATGTAACCTTTTGTCACAATTTTCTATGTCAAAAAATGTCTAAAAGGCCTCCAAAACTGAGTTTTTAGTTTGGCTACACAATATTTTAATATTCGATGGAATCTCTACCTCATTTGAGGGGGTCTTTTAGATATTTTTCTGTAGGGAATGGATTTATTCCTAGGGATTACATTAAAATAGATATTATGGATTTGAAATTTTATAATTTTTCATAGTGTGATATTTTTTATAATAAAGTGTATAAAAATATATATATATTTTTAATATATTCACACAGAAATTTAATTTTTTAAATCAATAATTAAACATATTTACATATAAATTATATTTCTCAATATATAATACTTATAATATCCATTTTATTTAAAATAAAAATATATGAATATTTATATACCTATATAATATGTGTTTGTGTCTGTCTATATCTCTATATATTAGTGTATGTCTATATTAACAAACTGATATATATTATCTATATATTATAACATATGAATATACATATAAATATATAATAAATGTCAATATATATAAATATGAATAATGATACTTACATATACACATATATAATATATACTCAAGTGTATGTATACTGTATATATGTATTTATTTATTTATTTATACACACATAAAAAAAATATTTTATAAATGTATTTAAAACTAATATTTTAAATATATATTATATGTGAATAAATATACGAATAAAAAATATAACTAAATATAAAATAAATATATATATATATAAATATGTATTAATATAAGAATAAATATATAAATAAAAAAATTAATATATATTAATATATGAATAAATATAAATATATTTATAAATAGATAGATAGATATATCATTAAATGAACAACAAAACAAGATGACTAAATGGTAAATGTGTTGGAAAAAAAGGGAGATGTTTGAGTTTGAATCTAAGTTGAGGCAAGGGGGTGCACAGACGGGTACGGGAGGGGGGCAGTTTTGTTAAAGGGGGTTGGCAGGGGTGGCAGGGGCATGGGCGGGGCTTCCTATTACTATTAAATGGGTGGTCAGGCACTGTTAAAAGGGGGATCTGATATAAATATTTTTTAACTTCTATCAGTTATTTTTTTAGTACTAACAAAAGGGGTCTTTATCAGCTATTTTAGCATTGGTAAAAGGGAACACCTTTTAATATAACCTCGATTATCAATTCATTTTAGTGCTCATAAAGTCATTCTTTATCCATGATTAAACACTATTTTTTGGCTTTATCCTATCTAACACTTATCCACAAAAATGAATTCTCTAGGTATATCCATGAAAAACTAATAACTTCTTTCATTCAAATACATCCACCACAACAAATATGAAATTCACTTATAGTTAATAAACATCCATCTTCAAAATTTATTGTCAAAAAAATCCATCACATAGCCATTGGGTGTAACAATCAACCCTTTAGGTTTTTTTCATAATAATACTTCAAACTCTTTCTTATCAAACTCTTTATTCTCTCCCTTCTTATCAATGAAATCAAACAGGTTATCATACTTATTCCCTCAAGGGGATACTAAAATTTTTACACCCCTTTCATGATAAACTTGTAGCTCAAAATTCAATAAGTGAATTCACAATCTTATCAAAACATTAAGAATTTGATATTTTAGGTAAATATTATGATTCCCCATAGTAATTTTCAATAAAACCATATATCATCAAGCATCCTTTAGTTTCATTCAATTTTTAATCATTATTCCAATATCTAATCCATTTCCATTTACAAAAACATCCATTATTTCAATCACTAATGAGTGAACCCCACATGTTATAAACATGTTAGAAAATACCCTAAGCCGATTGAGCTACTTATTAGTGTTGGAAAAAAAGTTTTAGTGTTAACAATGTCAATGTTTTCCATATTTTTCACTATTAATCCATAAAGCACCTTCATGCTTTAGTAACCAAATATCCTCACGATATCAAGAAAAATCCCACCAAATAGTTAGTTAAAACATCAATAAACAAAAGTGAGTGATATACGTCTTGATAAATAAATGGATGAATCTTATCACTACCAAACAAGTGATTCCACTTCAGTCCATAATATCCATGTATTTATATACAATATAACTTCATTCATGTACGTTTTAGAAAATTATATGTTCATGACTCCAACTCCCCCTTTGTTTCTTCACATCCTACAACTACCCGTTTTAATTATTTTTCAAGAGAAAACCTATTGATAACCTTATTTCTAAAGAAAACATTAGGGTATCCTAAAAAACACTATGATGTTTCAATTATATTGAAGTAAAAAATTTCCATGAAATTTTAAAAAATAAATCTTCTTCATCAATTTATACATTTAATTATCCATGATAATTATCATCAAATAAGACCTTAAATCACATTTTATGTCTTCCAAAAATAGTCCAAACATCATTTTGAATAGTTAAATTTATCATTTGAAACCTGAATCACTTCTACAAATGGATTGGAATACACATTATATTGATTATTTCTATAAATTCACATTGATTCTATCATGAATGAAATAATTTCTACATGTATTCCTTTTCTTTCAAAATATATATAAATTTATGAATCGCATCTCTGATTTGAAAAAAATAAGTCTTAGCACTTTTTCATCATTATTTCAATCTTCATGGACATATTTCGGCACGCATACATAGGCTCCATCATGAGTTCTTGACTGAAAATTCATTTTTTTTAATTTTTGAAACACTTTTTGGTTAAGTGAGAACCCACCATACAAATCACATTAAGGCCACGTGAGAACCAACAAATCATCATAAGGAACCATAAACAAGCTGGTCAAAGAACACTGTCCAGGACCACGCCCGTCACAAAAAAACCCATAAAACATGTGATACCATCACTTTGTGGCTTAGTGAGAACCAAACTCAAGATCCTCCATGATCAAAAACACCATAATCTGATTTATCATGTAAATATGTACTTATAAAACATTGCACAGAGAGAAAATAATTATTTATCTTGACGCTCCATGTTATCTTGAATATTTATTACAATAAATTAGATTTTCATTCCATGTAATAACATTTTAACTTTTTGGAATCACTACACAATGGATAAGGTGTCCCCTAAATCCTGCATGATAGGTTAATGAATATAAGAGAGAGAGTGAGAGAGATATAGAGAAATAGAGAATTTATTTTTAAAAGGAAATGACTGGGTAGAGTAATTACAGAGTATGGTAGAATAATGGAGGAGATGGTGGATTAAGTGAGGAATAAGAAGACTACTCTAAGAGATTTTTATCCAAGAAGTTGAGGACTAACCCTAAAAGTTATATCAGTATCTAAAAACAATTTCTAATCAGATTAACCTCCCTTACTCACAAAAATATTCCTGATTTAAATCCATAATAGTATCCTATCCTAATATCATCTATAAGGCCAAAAAAATTATAATAACATTTATAATACTACATTGGAAGTTTTTATAAAATCACCTTATCACTTTTAAAACACCACATAACAGTATTATCTAATGTATAATCACATCACCATGTTCCCATAATAACCAATAACTTGAAATGACACCTTTTCTTCAAGGTGAAAAAATTTAAAAATTCAAGTAGAACTACCACCTCATCAGAGATTGAAAATTCGTTGTGTTGTTCTATCTTCGTATTTATAACATCACAATAACAATGTCCACCATTGCCAATTTTTTATGATATTTCCTTATTCTATGTGTACACCAATTCCTATTTCATTTCTATATAGAGGGAAAATTTCTCAAAGATAAGCTAAATTCCAAGAAATGTTCTGGCATTTCTACTTCTCGTAGCCTAATGCTGGAATCATTATTCTTAGTCAATAATTTTAGAGTTATCCCATATTATTATAATTTACATATAACTTGAGAAAGTTATAAAACATCAAATGGTTCCCTATTATTCCCCCATGTGGATGTCAATTCCATGTTCTCCTCGATATCTAAACCAGTCCAAAAACAAAATTTGTGCCTCTAGTATTATTTTAAAAAATAAACTCTAGAAAATTGGAAATTTAATCGAATATATATATAACTAATCAACACTGGGATGTATCATCTCTATAATTCTTAGATAAACCAAAACTAACATGTTTAAATTGGATATTTTCCTCATCAAAATCTTGATAGTAATTTCAGAATTTGTCAATTTATGGGCATATAACAAGTGTCATTATAGAATAATTATCTTATTTTATTCTCAATTTTAGTGATATGATAAACTATTATAGATTTAAAAAATATATGTAACCAATTATTTATAAAATATAATTCCCGATGAGGCATATTCTATTGGCAGTTTTCTAGATTCTATGTTAGCATTATAGTTATGAACAGTGGTTTCCCAAGGCTTCGAAACAAGACAAACATGTTCTAAATCACTTCCAATAATAGCCTTATGTTTAGAAAGAATATTAAATTTCTTTTATTTAGTACTAAAATTACCACCACTACAAAAGACTCTATATTATATTTTTAGAGAAGTTCCTACCATCAGACATAATCTCTAATGTAGTCATATCAGCTAATGAAATCTATAATTGTTCTATAAATTTTACCTAACCAATAGCCTAAATATTTATACATATTTCCATAGAGATTGAATTTATTTTTTAACTTCCTATAAACCTATAGTATAATTCACATCAACATATTCCATTGAAGAATATTTAGGATTATGATGAAACTCTTTCCTTTGATTTGGTCTTGATCCACTATACCTTACATTCGATTCAAATTTTCATGACCCCATCCCCAAAAAATGTACCCCTCCTAGGCCAGGAATATTAGAAGCGAGATAGTGACTATTTAGTACCACCTCCAGTAGGCTTTGGGTTGGATACTAGCACTGAGGGTATAGTAAACTCACAAATGGGAGGCATTTCCCTCTAAGAGAACACATGCGAGAGAGAGAGAGAGAGGTAATACAGACACCATCCAACTCCAAATAAGATATAAATATAGAAGTAATCAAAAGTACTATTATGTAATGTCATGAAAGAGATAAAAAACTTGAATGGAAAACTGCAAGTATCAAAAGAAAGTAAAACAATAGTGACCACAAAGCATGCACAACTCCTCCAAATCCAAACTAAAAGTAACCTGCCTGATCTCCAACCTGATCAAAGTGACCTTAAAAACATATATATATATATATATGTGTGTGTGTGTGTGTGTGTGTGTGTGTGTGTGTGTGTGTGTGTGTGTGTGTGTGTTTCTTGGGTGAGTATGACAATATACTCAGTAGTATTCTCCCTAGAGCCTCTCGTGAAAAGGTAAAGAAATAATTCTAAAGCATGGTGAACAAAAATGAAACTAACTCGTCACCTAAACAAGTATACTATGTTTCCAGTCTCTTCATGGATACTCTCAAAAAGTATGGAATACAATAGTATATAATATAATAATAATATCAAGGTTACCACGCTAGAACATCCCCACTGGTTTATGGATTTTCCCCATCATCACACATCCTAAGAATCTCTCACCAAAAAGGATTTCCTACACACACCTGGGCATAGAACCTCAACATGAACCTCATGAAAACAAACTACTACACCCATGTTACCAAAGTAACCAGGTAGTTTCTAGGAGCTACTACAACTCATGTGACATGTATCATGCATTAGTTATTAAACCATAAAAAATTATTGACCATATATCGAGTAACGATCCTTAATCCATCACAGCCTATACACTTTACACCAATAACAATCTATAGGAACTATATTTAGAATATATGTGTGTGACTAACCACAAACCATTACAGCCCTCTACACACATATATATGGAAAAATAAGCAACATTCCTACAAGAAAAATAACAATATATATAATATAGAAGGTGGAAATGGGGGTATTCAGCCATCCATCCTCCCAACAGCATATTAGGGAAAACATCCCCAGGGATCAGAATCCCTGGGGTGTCAGTTTTCTTTTCTGATAGGGTGGAGTATCATATAGAAATGAAAAAGGTATATAATATATTATACCTCACAACAAAGCTATGGGAATAACCAAGCCTTATACCCAACTATTTCTAACATCATTGGGACTCCCATATATCACTGCTAATACTTGGTATCCTATGAGCACACAACCATTTAATGAGCTACATTATATTAAATTATCCCTTTTTATTAGTTTTTCTTTAGGTTAATTAATTATTAAACTATTAATTAACTATTATCATTCCACATTAAATTTCAATAACATTCTAACCAAGATCCACAGATCCTTTAAATGGTAACTGCATCTTTGTATTAAACCAAGCTTAAACCCCATGGGTTAAAATTATTTATTCAATCATTTATTTAATAGCATTATCCCTTTTCAATAATTCCGGGTATTTTAAGAAAACATTTTATACTAACAAACATGAGGGGATCAACATGGTGAGTAGATGAACTACCTATCGATTATTCACCAACGATATTAGGAGAATAGACTCATCTGTCCTCGAGAATAAAAAAAAGAACATGGAATAACCCATGCGTCTTCAATACTTTTGGAAAGAGGGTATGAAAGATCATATTCCTAAAGCATTGGGGATATAATGCAGATAAGAAAAAAACAAGATTCCAAAAGAATCAAGCATTCACTTCCAACCTACTTCAACATCTTTTGCGCTCTCCCTTACACCCAAATGCATATATTGATGCATCTCACTACTCTAGGTGTCTAATTCTACCAAAAAACCATTGGGCCTCCCTATCCCACATACAAAAATAGCCATCTAGGCTCTGTCATCCCTGGATCACACTACAAAATAAGAAGCATGAAACAAACAACAGTAATAAGGATCTTGGCCCTAAACAAGAAAATCTCCTTCATACACAATGAGAACCCACTACTCCAAAGAATAAGGCACATGGCCTTCATAATAAAAAGGGTAACTTGGAACCCTACCTGATATTATCTTTTATCACAAAACTGTTTTGTAAATATATCTTGAATTAATATATTCATTATTTGTAGGTTCTAACTCTATGAAACCCAAACAAAAAGCTATCAAAAATTAATTAAAAAATTAATTTGGCATTCCATTAATCAATAGAAATCATTAGGCTTTAGGTTTATCAATCAATTTAGTTAAACATACACATCTGCATAAATTTTATTAACATAAAATTTACAAAGACAACCTGATTCATTTACTTGACTCTTTATCTTTGGCTAATAAATTTTTAATTAATTCCAGTATACATTGTTTAATATTTTCCATTAATAAAAACATGCTACAGAGCAAGGCATAGATAACACACTATTTAGAAAAATAAGACACAACAACATACATTCAATATCAATTAATTAATCGAGTTTATATATTTATTATACCAATTCCATTATGATATAGTTGGCTAAAAATGATAACTCTACTACTTTATGTAAATACAATATAGAATCCATGAATCCCATACCTAAAAAGGTTTTCCAATTTATTTTCATGAGAACAGGCCAACACAGCAGATCCTGATCACCTCTCCTGGGAGAATGAATCCCCCCGAGGATACAGAGACTCCACCACAAAAACCAACAACCCCAGAAGCTCTATTCGGATACACATTCCATAATATGTCAAAAGAGAAATAGGAAAAAAATCCATGAATCCATAAGAATAGAAAAATAGCAAACCTTCTATTATAGATGAATCGACAACTCCTAATTGCATCGAAATAGGGGGGTGTGCAAGCAGCAGGTAGAAACTCTTTGGAAGACATGATCCAAGGCTCCAACACTACACACGACTTCTACGGGAAGGAAGGAAAGGTTCAAGGGTCTCGCACCAGGGTACAAGAAGGAAGAATAATGGAGAAAGATATCTCATCACTTTAGAAGATTTAACATACTAGTGTTTTCAGATATGCTAGATTTTCCATTATGATCAGATCTGTCAAAGATCAAATGTTTTCACTGAGTAAAGGCTTCCCGAAAATTAGGAAAATGAATATAAGAGCTGTGGGATTTGAATCGGCCATCAATATCTTAAAACATGGATTTTAATTCATTTTATATCAAAGGAATCGTCAAACTGGTGAAACTATAGGTATCTAGGAAAAACTAGAAATTTTCCAAGGAAAATGACTCACCAATCAGGAAACAGTGTTTATGACACCATTAGATGTCTCGCTATTCTAGAAGCACTGTAGACCTACCATTAGATATATCACGATTCTGGAAACACTATAAACCTACCATTAGATGTCTCACAATTCTAGAAACACTGTAGACCTACCATTAAATGTATCACGATTATGGAAACACTACAGACCTACCATAAAATGTCTCACTATTCTGGAAACACTATAGACCTACCGTTTGATGTCTCTCCATTCTTGAAACACTACGAACCTACTGTTATATGTATCTGCATTCTTGAAACACTATAGGAATACTATTAGATGTATCACCATTCTGGAAACACTATAAACCTGCAGTTAGATGTATCACCATTCTAGAAACACTTTAGACCTATCGTTATATGTCTCACCACTCTAGAATCACTATTCACCGAACATGTATTTTAGAAAAGTGTTGTGGATGAGTAACCTAAACCTCCCAGAATACCTCAAACACTATATTTCAGAAAGGGAATGGATCAGATAGGCCCATTCCATTATAATAGCTACCTCCCAAAACATTCTTGATCCTCGACAATCCAAAACCTTTCCATATAGGAAACAGTAATAGGGGTCTGAGAAACAACTCTTCAAGATACCTCTTAAGGCTCTTACCACCAAATGAGACAAATGATTCAAAAAGAAACACGTGAAACCACATGACAACCACTACCATCTTCTAAATACTCTCTTGAGGGATATACATCTCCAATCAAGCAAGACCCTCCAATAAAAAAAAATCCATCTCTTAACAAAAAAAAGTCTAAAACCATAAAACCAACATCATTAAAAAATAGATAGACATCAAATAACTTGGGGTATTGAGCACAAATATATGACTCACATTCCTAGGTATTACCCTCTATATGACCATACTCTTTGTTGTCATAGATCTCTAATGGCCACTCCTCAAAGGTCCCATCATCATCAACATTGATCTATCCCCAATCAATTATGTGAGAGTCATCATATTGATAACACCAGATCTGTGACATATGAAAAAAAAATTTATCCTTCTCATATGTGGGGGAAGTGGCACGTGATTTTCCACAACTCCAACATGATCCAAAACCTCAAAAGGCCTAAATATAGGGGAGAAATATTATTCCCTCCACCAAACCATCATTTAACATGATGGGGAGTCACCTTCAAAAACACTTGATCCCAAACATCAAATACCAAAGGTATCCTCCTATGGTCAAAATAATACTTTTCATGATCCTACGCTGACTTCATCATCTCACAAATCATCTGAACCAGCTGTGTCATATTCTATAACAGTTCCAGGCCAAGTATTGCACACTATCCAAACCCAGCCCAACATAATGGAAAACAGCATGGACATCCATAAAATGCTTTAAATTGTGCAGTACTTATGGTGGAGTGAAAAATATTATTGTAACTGAACTCTACCAAGTGAAGGTGCCTCATCCCTAAACCTCCAAAATCCAGGACACATGAGTGAAACATGTCTTGAAGAGTCTTTATGGTAAGCTCTATTTGAACATTTTTCTATAGATAAAAAGTATTGTTATGGCATAACTATGAAGAAAAATCATCCAAGAGACCTCTCCATACCTTTGGAGGTAAATGAGGATCTTGATCTGAAATGATCATCCGCAGGACTCTGTGAAGTCTCACCACCTCTTCTAGATACTTTCTCGACAAAATGTTCTCTGATCATGACTCCATGATGACTATAAAGTGGGAATAAAACATAAAATGATACAATACCACCCATATAGCAACATAGCCTCCCTGAGCTTGAGGTAAATCAGTAAAAAAATTCATCGATATGTACAACGACTTATAATTTAGAACATCTAACGGATAGAGAAATCCACTAGGAACATGGTGCTTGACTTTCACCTTCTGGAATACCAAAAATAAAGTTACAAACTGTGAAACTATACGATTCAACCCATTCTACAAAAAGATAACTTCTCAAATCTCAGTACATCTTCTTCACACCAAGATATTCTGAAAAATGTGAACTATGGATCTCCCTGAGTACTATCTCCCACATTGTAAAAGGAATAAAAAGTATTCCCTAATAGAACACTCAGTGTTGTCCATCCTCAAACCAACCATTAGGGGTGTCACCACAAAATACTTGGTCTATCCAGAACTCAACCACAAAATCCCCATATTGGGACTCTTCTATCTACCACACAAGTGATGACTGCACCATCTTCTAGAAAAGACAACCTCTTCCCACAACTTTTCCCATATCTAGATGTAATTATGATTATCCTTATGTAACCCTATAAAAATCATTGGATTCACGCACTACATCAGTATGTGACTTCCTTATCAGCGAATTGGATACAACAATCCCCTTTTGAGGTGTACATGAAATTTAGAATTCATAATCCTTTAAGATCTCCATCCACCAAAACTAATGCAAGTTCAAGTCACACCGGTAGAAAACTTACATCAGGATCTTATGATCAGTGAAAACCACAAAGAACTCATTGTTGAGGTATTCTCAACACAGCATCATAGAAAATGCCATTGTTGCCATCTTGATATTTTGGGTGACATAGTTACATTCTTATAGGCACAACTACAGAGACCCATAAGAAATGACCAACCTATAATATCTAGAGCACTGACCAAATTCTCCTTCAAATTTAAAAAACTTCTTGAAATTGATTAGTCCACAATAATTCTTGGTCCACCATTGTAAACATTATTAGAGGTGTCAAAACCAAATAGAAATCTTCTAAGAACCTCTTTTAATAGCCTGAGAGGCCAAGGAAACTTCGTACCTCTTATACTATCTAGGGGGATGACCAACACACAACTTCTTATATATTCAATGGATCCATAGATACTCCCTAATGGGATACAACTGGCCCCATGAAAATAAATTCTTGAGCCCAAAACTCACACTTCAACAACATCACAAACTGTTGTTGTCAACGAAGGATGCCTAAAATTGCACACAGATGCTATGCATGATCCTCCTTAGACGTAGAGTACACAAGGATATAATAGATTAAATCCACCATGAAAATATCTAAGAAATCATAGAACACGATGTTTATCAACCCCATGAACCCAACTGGAGAATTTTTCACAATTAACTACATCACCATGAATATGTAATGCCCTTGACAACTATGAATAGAGTTCATTGGAATATCCTCATCCTTCACTCGTATATGATGATACCTGGACCAAAAATTTATCTTTGAGATCCATACTAAACCCTTTAGTTGATCAAATAAATCATAAATCCATGGAAGGGGATAGTGGTTATTCCCTGTCACTTTGTTCAAGTGATGATAATTGGCACACAACTGCAAACTTTTGTCATCCTTATTCACAAAAAAAACTACTTCACCCCATGGTGACACACTCGGACGAACATAACCACACTATTACAGAACATTGATCTGTATATGAAGCTCCTACAGCTTATAAGGGACCATCCTATATGAATACATAATGATAGAAGATTCTACTAGATGTAGGTCGATCCCAAACTCAAACTCTCATCAAGGGGGTGATTCTAAAACCTCTTCTGGAAAGACATTAGGGTACTCTTCTATTACCCTAGGAAACACTAACTACAGAAACCTCTGATGAAATCAGCATCATCTCTTCCATCAATGATGATATTTATTAAACAGACCTTTGATCCATCTGAGGGTCTCTCTCCCGAATAAACACTATTGGCTATCCATCAACATCTAATAGCACCACCTACCCCCTGATGAAATCCACGATAGTTGACACTGAATACAACTAGTCCATTATGTGGATTACATACTATGTTTTTATTTATAAACATATAAAATCACCCCAATTGTATGGATTCCCCTAAATTAGCTCACATTATCTACATTTTTAGAATGTGTCATCTCAACCTCCAACTAGCATAGTCAACACCATGGGCACTTAAAGCCTCTCTACCTCAACTGCCAAGGTGTGGTAAAGGGTATGTGATCTGAAGGAGTGTGTTTCTCCTAAATCAAACAAGCAATACAACCATGTAGAAAACAAGAAAAGGGTACCTTGAACATTATCTGGCTTGCTTAAAATTAGAAACACTAGATCATAAATCTGACCAAAGCCTTCTTCACAACCTCTATTACCTAGATGATGACAACCAACATGGATATGATATGCTCTCTGAGGATAGATAGAATCTCGAGGTTGTCCTCTACATTCCCTATCTACACTATGATGATCCAAAGCTGGTGAAACCTACTGATGCTATTTCGGCTGGCACTTTCTCAATGGAGGAACCAAGAGAAGAACACATGGTTCACGCTAACCACTCTAAAAGTTCATGAATTGCCACTTCTAATAGCATATTCCATCGTTAGAACCTCAAGATAGTTATTCAGAATAAACACGTTGACATTGTATTGGATATCAAGATGAAAAGCCTCATTGAAATGCCTTTCCCTAGCCTTCTCATCTGGAAATAAGTCCAATGTATATCACAAAAGGTTCCTAAAACATATTCCAATCACTCTTACATTGGAGTTCCCCTGCAGAAGGGTAATAATAACATGGAGACTGGATGCCTTCATGGTGGAAGAAAGAAACTCGGCTCAAAACGTTTCTTGGAAATCCTCCCATGAGATTGATGACTCCTTGAAATCCCCATGAAACAAGAACAACCTCTACCTCAATGCCCATTGCAGTATTGTCACAACCAATGACACCTATCACTCCTTCCAAGCCAAGATCAAACTAAATGCTATCTTAACCTCCTCGAATTAGTCTTATGTGACTGCATCTGAAATAGAGACCTCTTACCTCTATATACTTTGGCACTAAAACTTTGAGTGTGTCCCCCTCCAAGTGTCTTCATCGTCAAGCTCTACCCTACAAAGATCTGCTAGCATATCCTCCGGGACATCATCTGCGCGAACCTTACGTGGACATTTACCAAGATCCATTCCTAAAAAATATCAAAAAGTTAGAGCTCATAAACCCGGAATATGGAAGACTCAACATTAAATAATTAATTTTTTTTATTCATTTTATGTTAACCTATCCCAAGGTCTCCCCATTCAAACACAGGAATAAGGATTAAAGATGCATGATCCTTTCCAAGTCATCTACACTGCAACTAGTATTATTTCATTCACTAGCCACTATAAACTTAATGGGACATGCATCAGATCATAGGGATCCCCCAACCCATATGTCTCAGCGAGTCTCTAGTGTTTACTTCTCTTTCTAAACATGATTGAAACCAATTCCCTACCAACCCATGCAACCTCACTTGTGTATAACACAAAAATACATCATATCCCTCAACTATAGATCTCATATAACTCTTTCATGATCCCTCCCCAAAAATATTACCTCTCCTGGGCCATATATCTGAGAAAGGATATATTGACACCCGAGTCCCACATCCAGTAGGTCTCGGTTTGGAAACTAGCACCGAGGGTATAATAAACACACAAATGGGGGGTATTACCCTCTAAGAGAACACATGAGAAAGAGAGAGATAATAATGAAACCAAACAACTCAAATGAAGACTACAATAAAATAGAAATCCCAATTACACAAATGTAATGTCATGAAAGATCTACTACAATTGAAATTGATGACTTCAAGTATCAAATGAAGTAGAACCACAATGACCACGAAGCCCAAAGAGATCCTCCAACTCCAAGATAGTAGTGACCAAACTGATCTCCAACTAGAATCAAGTGAAAACAAAATAGTATATCTATATGTAGGGTGAGTATAATAGTGTACATAGTAGGATCCTCCCTAGAGCCTCTCATGAAAAAGTAATGAATGTATTCTAAATCATAGTGAACAACAATTGAAAATAACTCATCACTTAAATAGTAATAATGTGTTCCAATCCTCACCATGGATACTCTCACCATGTATCACATACAAGATTACATAATATAGTAAGAATATCAAAGGTACCCCACTACCACATCCCCATTGGTTTTCCTCTTTTCCCCAATGTCGCACTTCCTATGTGTATCTCTCCAAAAAGTTTTTCTAGAAAACACTTGTGTGTAACACCACAACATGAACCTCATTCAACACAAACACTACACCCAAATAATCAATGTTACAAGGTAGTTTCCAGGAGCCATTATACCTCACATAACGTGTATCATATGTTAGGTATTATACCTTAAGCCATTATAACCCATATGTTAGGTAAGGATCCTCAAGCCATCACAGCCTATACACGTTACACCAATAATAGTTCATAAAAAAACAATATCCAGAATGTAAGTGTGTGAATAACCAAAATCCTTCATATCCCACTACATGAAAATATGGGGAAAACTAATCGATCTTCCTACCATCACAATAACTACAACGATAAGAGAGTGAGGCCAAAGGGGGTAGTCATCCATCCATCCTCCCACCGTAATGATAAAAAAAACACCACCTCATTGCTCAGAATCCCCAGGGTGTTAGTTTCTATAACCAATAGGATGGAGTTGTGTATAGAAACACAAAAGGTAAAGAATATACTATAGCTCACAACCATACTAAGGGAATAACCTAGTCTTAGACTCAGATGAAGCTAACGTATCTTGGACACTCGGCTATCACTAGTAAGGCTAGGTATCCTATAATCACACAACCATTTAAAGAGAAACATTATATTACTTTATCATTTTTTATCAGTTTCACATTATGTTATTTAATTAGTTAACCATTAATTAAACATTATCATTCCACATTACATTTCATTAGAATTCCTACCAACATCCATAGGTCCTTTAAATTGTAACCTCGTCATTTCATTCCACAACGCTCCAGCCCCCTAGGATAACATTATTTATTCAATAATTTATTTAACAAAAATATAACTTCTCCATAATTCTAGTTATTCTATGAAAATAATCTAATATACCAAACATGAGGGGCTCAATACGGTGGGTATTTGAACTGCCCATTGAGTCTCCACCGCCTATAATAGTATCGTAGACTAATAATTCCTTGATAAGATAAACACAGAAAGTATATGGAATACCCCATGTGTCTTCACCTCTTTTGGAAGGAGGTTAAAAAGGACCACCTACCTCAAGCAGTGGGGAAGGTAATGCAGAGAAATATAGAAGATGATTCAACAAAAAAACAACATTCAAATCCAACTGGTTTCATCATTTATAGTGTCATCCCGGACAACCACGTGAATAAATCGATTCATCTACCCACTCTAGGTGTCAACTGCTGTCACCAAAACCACTAAGCCTCCCTACCCCCACATACCTCAACATCCCCCCATGCTCAACAAACTGTGTCTCACACCACGACACAATCATCAGGAAAACAACAACAAAAACTGGGATCTTGGCCCTAAACAATGCATTCAGCCTTCACACACAATGAAAACTCACTAATCCAAAGAATAAGGTGTTTTTTCTTTAACAGTATAAGAGTAATTCAGAACCCTACCTGGAATTATCCATTATCACAAAACTACATTATTAATCCATCTTGAATTAACTGATTCTTTATTTATAGGTTCCAAATATGGAAAACCTAAATAGTATGCTATAACAAACTAATTAAACAATTAATTTGACATTACATTATTCAAAAAACATCAACATGCTTTAGGTTTATCAATAAATTTAGATAAACTTGCACATCTACATCAATTTTATTAACATCAAATTTACAATAATAACCAGATTCATTAACATGCATCTTTATCTTTGGACAATTAATTTATAATTAATACCAGTTTAAATTCTTTACCAATTTCCATTAAGAACGAAATGATAAAAAGAAAGGCATAGATTATTGACTATCTAGAAAAATAAAAGGCAACCACATACGTTTGATATAAATTATTTTATCTAGTTTATATATTTATTATGTCAATTTCATTTCTATCCAGTAGGATAAAACATTATAACTATACTACTTCATGTAAATATAATAGAGTACCCACAAATCCCCTACCTCAAAAGGTTTCCAACATTCTTTGGCTAAGAATAGGCCAATAGGGAAGATCACGATCACCTCTCTTGGAAGATTGCATCCACCTACGAATGTAGAGACACCACCACAATAACCAACAACACGGTAAGATCCTTTAGGAAAATAGAGAACACATTCCATAACAAGGAAAATTAGAAATAAAAAGAAACTTATCCATGAACCTATAAAAATAGTGGTAAAACACACTTTATATTAAAGATTCATCAAAAATTAATGATTATAATTAAAGAGCTGGTGCACATGCAGTAGAAAGAAACTCCAGGGAAGAAATGATCCAAGGATACAACACTACGTGTGGATCCAACGAGAAAGAAAGAATGGTTCGACTATCTCATACCAGGTAACAAGAAAGAAAAATAATGTAGAAAGATATCTCATCACTTTAGAAGATTTAACTAAGTTATAATTTAATATATGCTATATTTTCCATGGAGATTGGATCTGTCAAAGTCCAATCATTTTTGACTGAGTAAAGACTTCTCGACCATTAAGAAAATTATGATAGAAGTTGTGGTTTTTGAATCAGCTTTAAATCCTTAAAACAAGGCTTCTAATTCATTTTACGTCAAAGGAAACATCAAAAGGTCGAAATTGTAGGAATTTGGGAAAAATTGGAAATTCACAAAGGAAAATTGCGCATCATTCTAGATACACAATTCATGAAACCATTAGTTGTCTAACCATTTCGGAAATACTATAGACCTACCATTAGATGTCTCACCATTCTAGAAACACTTTAAACCTACTGTTAGACGTCTCACAACTTTGGAAACACTATAGACCTACATTCAGATGTCTCACCATTATGGAAATAAAATAGACCTACCATTAGGTGTCTCACCATTCTGGAAATATTGTAGACCTCCTGTTAAATGTCTCACCATTATTGGGAACACTATATACCAACCTTTAGATGTCTCACAATTTCAGAATCACTATAGACCTACTATTAGATGTCTCAGCATTCCTGAGACATTGTAGACCTACCATTAGATGCCTCGTTATTTTGGAAACACTATAGACCAACTGTTAGATGACTTTCCATTCTAGAAACTTCACAGAACTACCTTTAGATGTCTCACCATTGAGGAAGAACTATATACCTACCATTAGATGTCTCACCATTCTGGAAACAATGTAGACCTACCGTTTGAAATCTTACCATTATAGAAACACTATTCACAGAACTGGAATTTTGGAAATGTTTTGGGGATGAGTCCCCATGACCTCCCATATTTTAGAAAGGTAATGGACTGGATAGGCCCAAGCCATTAGATAAGATACCTCTCATAACATTCTCATCCTCAAGAATCCAAACCAACCCAAATAGGAAACATAAAAGGGGTTTAAGAAACCACTCATTGAGATACCTCTTAAGGATATCACCACTAATAGAGATCAAATGCATCCAAAAGTAACACCTGAAACCACTTGACAACCACAACTATCTTATAAACACTCTCTCATGGGAGATACCTCTCAAAATAGATAAATACACAACAAGAAACAAAATAAATCCATCTTATAACAATAGATGGTCTAAAACTACAAAACAAAAATCATTACAATAAAAGAGATAAACATAAAATAGCTCATGTTACTAAGCATGTATCTATGACTCAAATTCCAAGGTACTCTCCTTCACACCACCATGCCAAAAAAAGACACAGACCAAGGGGAATGCATTCCCATGCAACAATCTCTCTATGCGGTCCTAGATCCCTACAGGATGCTCCTCAAAGGACTCGTCATCACCAACGTTGATCTCCCTTCAATCGATGATGTCAGAGTCATCATGAAAAAAATGATAGAGCTATGAAACATGAGAAAAATCATGAATTGTTCTCATCTGTGGGAGAAGTGACATCTGATATGACACTACTCTAGCATAATCCAACAACTCAAAAGGCCTAACAAAAGAGGGAGAAATTTTAATACCAAAACCAGACCTTCATTGCCCACGCCGTGGAGTCACCTTCATAATTATGTGACCTCCAATATAAAACTCCATAGGTATCCTCCTATGATCATCAAATGACTTCTGACAATCATGCACTGCCTTCATCCTCTTGAAAATCATCTAAACAATCTCTATTGTATTCTGTACCAGTTCCGGCCTGAGAATTGTTGACTCTCTGACCCTAGTAAAACACAATAGATAATAGAAAGGTCATCTATAAAAGGATTCAACTGGCACCATAATGATGGTGTAGTGTAAAGTATAATTGTAAGTTAAATCTACCAAGTAAGGTTCCTTATCCATGAACCTCCAAAATTTAGGTCACAAGATCGCAACATGTCATCAATTTTCTGAATGGTCTACTCTATCTGACCATCTTTCTGTCGATCAAATAAAGTGCTGAAGAATAATTGAGAACCAAAAGCATCCTTGAAACCTCTCCACATCATAGAGGTAAAATGAGGATCTTGATCAGGAATGATAATCCTCAGGACTCTGTGAAGTCTTACCACCTCCTCCAGATACACTCTTGACAAAACCTTCACTCATCTTGACTCCTTGATTACTATAACATGGTATGAATTTTCAAAATGATCTACTACCATATTTATAGTTTCATATACTCCTTGAGCATGTGGTAAATAGGGAACAAAGTCCATCGAGATGTTCTCCCACTTCCAATGAGGAATATCTAATGGTTAGAAAAATCCACTGAGAACATGGTGCTCGTCCTTCACCTTCTGGTAGACCAAACATCCAGTGAAAAACTCAACAACTACACACTTTAACCCAACCCACCAAAACTAACGTCTCAAATCTCAGTACATATTTTTCACACTAGGATGTACTTATAAAGGTGAACTAAAGAACTCCCTAAGAACCATCTACTACATCTTCAATGGAATGAAAATCCTTCCCTAATATAACACTCGGTGTTTTCCATCCTCAAACCAACCATCAGGGGACTCCCCACAAAAAAAACATGGTCTCTCCATACCTCTACCTATAGATATCCAAGGATGGACTCTTCTACCTACTGAACCATAGATGACTACATTGTCATCTAGAAAATACAACCTTATCCCCCAACTTATCCAATATACAAATGGAATTTGGAATGTTCTTCCATTACCCTCTAGCATTGACCTGATTCACACATTGCATCACTTCATGGCTTCATGCTCAGTGCATCAGTTACAACATTCCACTTTCTAGGTGTATAAAAAATTTCAATGTCATAATCATGTAAGAACTCTATCCACTGACACAGCTTCAAGTTTATGTCACACTAGGAGAAAACATACCTCAGGCTCTTATGATCGGTGAAAACTACAAATCGCTCGCCAATGAGGTAATGTATACACAACTTCATAGAAAACACCATTTCCAATAACTAGAGATAATGGGTGGAATTGTTATGTTCATGTGTTCTGACCTACCAAGACCCATAATAATTGACCGATCATTGTTGCATCATAACACAGCCTAATCCCAAATGCAAAGAATCACAGAAAACATAAAATTGAACTCCTTCTGCTGGAATAAAATGAATGAGACCATTGAACAACATCTCCTTCAGATATTCCGAAGCTACCTAACACTGATTCGTACACACAAATTTCTGGTCCTTCATGTTCAATTCTTTCAGTGGAGTTTCAACCCGACCAAAATCGGTTACAAACCTCCTGTAATTTCCTATGATAGAATGGAATCTTTTCACCTCTGCTACTATATTTTGGTATGCCCAATACAAAACTACTTCTATCATCGATGGATCCATAGCTACTCCATGTTGGGATACAATATTCCCCATGAAATGGACTTCTCAATCCCAGAACGCGCACTTTGACATCTTCCCAAATAGCTACTATCAATGAAGGATTCCTCAAATTGCATGAAGATGCTCGACATGCCCCTCCCCAAACGTGGAGTATATAAGGATATCATTGATGAAAACCACCATGAACTTATCTAAGGACTCATGGAGCGTATTTTTCATCAACCCAATGAACACATTTGAGCCATTTTTCATACCTAACAACATCAAAAATAACATGTAATGCCCATGATGAAAATCAAAAGAGGGCTTTGGAATATCTGCATCCTTCACTTGCATCGAATGATACATGGACCACAAATCGATCATTGAGAACTGACTTGAACCCTTCAGATGATCAAATAAATCATCAATCCATGTATGGGGATAGTATTTATTCACTATCACTTTGTTCAATTGATGATTATAGACACAAAACCAAAAAAAATTGATCCTTCTTGCCGAACAAAATTGGTTCACCCCACAGTGACACACTCATCCGAACAAAACTGCACAGCAAAAGACCATCGAGCGGCATATTAATCTCTTAAAACACATATAGGGACATCTTATATGGAGACATAGAAATAATATACACTCCTAGTTGTAGTTTGATCTCGAACCCGATCTATCATCAAGGGGTAATGCTACAACTTCTTCTGTAAAGACATCGTGGTACTGTTCTATGACCCTAGGAGACACCAAATTATGACCCTCTGATAAACTCAAAATCCTCCTAGCCATAAAGGATGATAAGGATGGTGTATGACTTTGATCCATTTGAGGGTTTCGCTCACTAACAAGAACCACTGGTTCTCTATCAGCATTAAAGAACACCACCAGCAATTCAAGATAGTTGGCACTGAATACAAAAAATCCATGTTGAGGTTGACATCATATGGTTTTATTTTTATTAATTGGAAATCTCTCAATGAGTGAAGTGGCCTGAATACTAGCTCATAGTCTCTAAATAAACCAAAAAAAATCATCTTGAACTCCAACAAGCATAGTCAATGCCAGGGGAACTGGAAGCTTCTCTACCTTGTGTCCCATGTCACGGACAAGGGTGGATGATATGAAGTAGTTAGTTCCACAAAATCAAATAGGGAATACATCCATGCAGAAAACAAGAAAAAGAAAACCTCGAATGATTTAAGGCTCTCCCAAAGTTATAAATGTTAAAGAATGAAGCTGACCATGACTTTCTCAATTTCCTCTCTGACCCTGATGACATACACCACCATGGTCACTCTCTAATCTTTATGTAAGGGGATCATCTCTTTTCATTCCTCCTCCTTCCCCATATTATCTTCATAGATCCAATGCTGGGGAAATCTGTTACTTCCTCCTTAGATAGAACATACTCAATGGAGCAACCTGGAGTGGAAAACCTAGAGCACTTTGAGCTCTTTGAAAGGTCAAGCACTCTCGATGTTCATGAAATAGGCCTCCACAAAAAAATAGGAACATGATACCTTGGTAGAGGCATGGGAGCCTCCTCCCTCCACTAATCATGATGCCTATGGCTGGGACCTACCCCCAGCTAAACGAAAACTCTTCTTCCCTGATCATAGAGAACCCTAGACAACGACTCTTCATCATGAGGAATACAGAAGACGCCAAACTCAAAAAGAATTGGTTCTGGTTAACATCCTCTTGATAACCTCTACCCTTTCTAGAACCTCAAGATATGTCTTCAACAAAAATGGAGTTACCTAGTGCTGGATATCTGGATGTAAAACCTCCTCGAAATTACTCTACATGGCCTTATCATCTGGGAATAAGTCCAAATATTTTTATAAAAGGTTCCTGAAATGATTTCCATACTCATACACACATGATCTCCACTATCATATGGTAAGAATCTCTTGAATACTGGATGACTTCACGGTCGAAGAATGAAACTCGTCTCTAAACTGGTCTCAGAACTCCAAAAAAAATACTTTCGACTCATCATGGTCCCTCAGAACCAATAACCACCACTTCCTCATTGCCCAATGCAGTATCATCACATCCAAGGACACCTGGTGTCCCTTCCGGGCATGGATCGAACAGAAGGTTATCTCAACCACCTCCAACATGTCTTCTATGACTGCATATGAAATGGATCCCTCATAATTCTGCAGACTCTGGTGCTGAAACTCTTGAAGTGTCTTCCTCCAAGTGTATCATCATAAATATATACCCTGAAATGATCTACTGGAAAAACCTACTTGAACATTTATTGGAAATCTTGACGAGGATGTTGACCTAGAGCCATGTTTTCAAAATAAAAATCATGTAGATCTCTTAAACCTGGAACATGGAAGGATAAAGAACAATTAGTTCCTTTTTTCTTTATCCATTTTAGGTTAACCAATCCCATGGTCAACCCATTCAAACATAGGAATAAGGAAGAATGGTGCATGATCCTTTCCTATGTCTCTGCCCTGCAACCAGTATCACCTTTTTTAGTAGCCACTGTAAACATAAATGCATGTGCATCATATCATAGGGGGACCTAAATGGTTGTTCCTCAACATGTCTCTATTGCTTACATTTCCTGCTAAAATTGACTGAACTTGTTTCCCTACCAACCCATGCAACCTCAAATATTCCTAACACCAAACTCCGTCCCATCCCTCAATCAGTGCTCTAATACCACTCTGTCACAACCCATTCCCCACAAAGTGTACACCTCCTGGGCTAAAAATGTGAGAAGGGAGATAGTGACACACGAGTCACACCTCCACTAGGCCATGAGTTGGCGACTAGCACTGAGGGTATAGTAAACACAAAAATGGGATGCATTACCCTCTAAGAGAATACATATAAAAGATATAGATACGATAGACACCAACCAAATCTAAATAAAAATACAATATAAATGAAATCTCAAGTACACATATGCAATGTCATGAATATACTACTACAACTGAATGGGAAAACTGCATGTATCAAATGAAAGTAAAATGATAGAGACCACGAGTCCCGAAGAGATCCTCCAACTCCATGATAGTAGTAACCAACCTGATCTTTAATCTACTTCAAGTGACCTGAAAAACGATATATATATATATATAGTGTGTGAGTATAATAATATACTATGTAGGATCCTCCCTAGAGCCTCTCGTGAAGATGTAAAGAAGGAATGCTAAAGCATAGTGAACAAAAAGTGAAACTAACTCATTACCAAAACAAGTATAATATGTTACCATCTTCACCATAGATACCCTCACCAAGTTTTTAATAAAAGAGTATATAATATCATAAGAATTTAAAGGGTACCACACTACCACTTCTCAAATAGTTTTCTGATTTTCCCCAACATCGCACGTCGTAAGCATCTCTCTCCAAAAAGTCTTGCCCATAGACAAATGGGCGTAGCACCACAAAATGCACCTCATGAAAAAAAACCACTACAGCAAGATAACCAAAGTAATCAGTTTGTTTACCAAAGCCTCCATAGATAACATAATTTGTGTCATATGTTGGTTATTATTCCTTCATCCATTATATCCCATATGCCAAGTAAGGATTTTCATGCCATTACAACATATACATGTTACGCCTATTATAGTACATAGGAAACTATATGAAGAATATATGTGTGTTAATAATATCAAGCCATTAGAACCATATACAAACATATATGGGGAAAACTAAATGGCATGCATAATAGAAAAATAGCTACCAACAGAAGAGAGAGGGGCCAAAGGGGGGTAGTCATCCATCCCTCCTCCAACCATAATGTTGGGGAAAACAGCACCCTAAGGTTCAGAATCCATAGGGTGTTAGTTCCCCTAATATACAGGGTGTAGTAGAGTATATAAACACATAAATTATAGAATATACTATATCTCACAACAACACTATGGGAATAACCTAGTCTTAGACTCAAATATAGCTAACATCTCTCAGAGTCCTGATAGTAACTTCTATGACTAGGTATCCTATAATCACACAACCACTTAATGAACTACATTATATTAAATTATCCCTTTTCATCTATTTCACTTGACATTAATTAATTATTTAACCATTAATTAACCATTATCATTCCACATTACATTTGATTGGCATTCAAACATAGATCAACAGTTCCATTAAATTGTAACCTCATCATTGCATTCCACCAGGCTCTAACACCATGGGTTAACATCATTTATTTAATAATTTATTTTACTGCATTATCAATTTTCCATAATTCTAGGTATTCTAAGAAAATATTTTAAGTAACCAAACATGAGGGGATCAACATGGTGAGTATATGATCTACTCGCTGAGTCATTGCCACCTATAGCATGAGTGTATAACCATCCTTCATCGAAAAGATAAACACGGAAAGCACATGGCATACCCTGTACATATTCACCTCTTTTGGAAGGAGGGGATGCAAGACATACTTCCTCAAGTAGTGGGGAATGTAGAGTAGAAAAAAAAGATTCCACAAGAATCCAACATTCACATCCAACCCATTTCATAATCTATGGTGTCCTCCACGACACCCACATGCATAAATAGATGCATCTCCCCTCTCTAAGAATAAACTACTTCCACCACAACCACTGGGCCTCCCTTCTCCCACATACCACAATAACCCTCCTAGATCATTTGTCCCTAGATTACACACTCACAAAAAAAAGCATGAAAAAAAAACAACAATTGGGTTATTGGCCCTGAACAGGGATTTCAACCTTCACACACAACGAGCACTCACTACTCCAAAGAATAAGGTGCATGGCCTTTAATAGAATAAGGGTAACTCATAACCCTTCCAAGAATTATCTTTTATCAACAAACTAGTTCTTTAATCCATATTGAATTAACTGATTCATTATTTGTAGGTTACAAATATGGGAAACCCCAACATCAAGCAATCAAAAATTAATTAAATAAATAATTTTAAATTACTCTAATCAAAAAGAATCAACATGCTTAAGGTTTATCAATCAATTCAGTTAAAAAAGCACATATTCATCAATTTTATTAATGTCAAATTTACAATAACAATTGGATTCATTTACATGCCTCTTTTTCTTTTCCCAATTAATTTAATATTAATCCCAGTTTAAATTTTTTACCAATTTCCATTAAGAATGACATGATAAATATCAAGGTATAGATAACACACAATCTAGAAAAACAAGAGACCACAATATACGATAGATATCAATTATTAAATCTAGTTCATATTTTTATTATGTCAATTCCATTATGATCTGGTAGGATAAAACATGCTAACCATACTACTACACATAAATATAATATATAATCCATGAATACCCTACCTAAAAATGTTTACAATGTTCTTTTCATGAGAAATAGCCAACACGGTGGATCAAGATCACCTCTCCCGGAAGATTTCATCCACCCAATGATGCAGAGACACAACCACAATGACGAACAACCCAGGAAGCTCCATTATGAACATAAATAACACATGAAATAACAATGAAAATGAGAAATGGGAAGAAGCTTAACCAAAAACCTAGAATAAAGTTTTTAGAACATACCTTATATTATTGACGGATCAACGATTTCTCATTGTACCAAAACAAGGGGTGAACATATTTCAAGAAGAAACACCAGGGAAGACATGATCCAAGGCTAAAATACTATACAGGTCACCTATGGGAAGGAAGTAATGGTTGAATCATTTCACACCTGGGAACAAGAATTATGAACAAGGGATAATGATATCTCATCCATTTAAATGATTTAATAGAGCATCGATTTAAGATATTCTAGATTTTTCATTATGATCGGACCTATAAAAGATCATGTGTTTTGATCGAGTATAGGCTCTCTGACCATTAGAAAAATTAATATAGACGTTTTTTTATATTAATGAACATTAAATCCTTTAAGAAAAGGCTTTGAATTAATTTTACGTTAAAGGAAACATCAAACAGGAGAAACTATAGGAATCTTTATAAAACTGTAAATTTGGAAAATGAAACTGATACGTCATTTTGGAAAAACTGTTCATGACACCGTTATATGTCTCACCATTCTGGAAACAATGTATACCTACTATAATATTTCTCACTAATCTAGAAAAATTATAGAACTACCATTAGATATCTGAACATTTTGGATTTACTATAGACCTACTATTTGATGTCCCACCATTCTGGAAACACTATAGACCTTCCATTAGATGTCTCACTGTTATGGAAACACTATAGACCTACCATTACATGTCTCACCATTCTGGAAACACTATAGATCTACTGTTAGATGTCTCACCATTCTAGAAACACATTAGACATACTTTTAGATTTCTCACATCTTTGTAAACACTATAGACCTACGGTTAGATGTATCACGGTTCGAGAAACTCTATAGACCTACCGTTACCCATCTCACCATTCTGAAAACACTATAGACCTATCATTAGATGTCTCATTACTCGGGAAACACTATTCATAGTACTAGAAATAGGTAATGTGTTGGGGATGAGTCACCATGACCTCCCAGAATACTTCAAACACCATATTTCAACAAGGGAATGGAACTAATAGGTTCGATCCATTACACCAAGACCTTTCATTATTGACACAAAATTATTTAAATAATAATACTCTATCCATCTAATCTTATCATTCCTCTCTTCATCCTTCTACAAAATTGAGATTAGTATATATTGTTGTATTTTCCATATTTTATGTCTTCTACCATAAAAGGTATCATAAATTCAAAAGTATAGTTCCACAGGATCTTCTCACACCGTCTAGCCAGAATGAAAATCCATTAGTACCTCCACATCATTAAGCAATAGCACAATACATGCCTTCATTACCCCAAAAATAGGTTTTCACATCCTCACCCTTTAGCAGTGCTAAAAAACCCAATAATAAAGGGGGTGCCATTATCAGTGCTAAAAACACCATTCAAAGTACCCCTTTATTTGTGCTTTTTCAGTAGCACTAACAAAAGGGGGTCTTATCATTTATTTTTTAACTAGCGTTGATAAAGGGTATATTTCAAAAAAACATTAAAAATAATATATAAATATATAAATATAAAAATATATTTATATTCATATAAATATAATATATATGTTTTAAATATGTTTTTGGTATGTATAAATAGACATTTACACTTAATATATAAGATATTTCAGGAAAATGAGTTATAAAATAATGAATAAAAATAGAATTAATTAATAATTTTCTAATTATCATCAGGTAATAGTCATTTAATAAAAATTTGAAGACAAAATAAATAATAAAAGATCAAAAATATGTTAAAATCATAACTCAAACATCAAACGGTCATAACATCTGATCAGAGGGTCTGTTTGAGCTCTAAAATATATCAAATCAAAGAATGTGATGAGCTTTATGCCCTTGGTGATAGAGGTAATCCTTCGTCACAATTTTTGATCCCCAAAGGCCCTAAATTCCCCCAAAAATTATTATTTAATCGCGATACAAATTTTTTTAAATTCCCACCTCATTTATGGGTTTCTTTTTTTCCCTTTTTTAGTGGTGAATGAATTCATTTTGAGTGATTACATTCATATTAATATTATGGATTTGATGTTTTTAGATTTTTCAAAGTGTAAAATTATTTATAATGAAATATATTAAAATATATACATATATTTCATATATTTACACATAAAAAATTAATTTTATAAATAAATAATTAATCTTATTTACATATAAAATATATTTCTCAATATATAAACCATATTAAAATAAAAACTGATATATATTTTAATTTAAAGAAATATATATCAATATTTATATACCAATATAATGTGTGTGTGTGTCTATGCATATATTTTCATGTGTCTGTATTAACAAACTAATATATATTCTCTATATATTCAAACATTTGTATTTACAAATTAATATATAATTTATGTAAATATATATATAAATATGTATAGTTTTACTTACAAATACACATATAAAACATATATATGTATTTATGTATTTATGTTGTATATATGTATGTATGTATTTATTTATTTATAAACACAAACAAAAAAATGATATTTTATAAATGTATTTAAAACTAATCATATAAATATATGTTAATATATAAATAAATATATGAATAAAAACTATAACTAAAAATTTATAAATAAATAGATATAAATATATATTAATATATCAATAAATATATATAAAAATATATATTTATATATGAATATATATATATATATATATATTAATATAACTATATATATTAATATAAATATATATTAATATAAAAATAAATATAACTATATATATTTATATTAATAGGTATATTATTAAATGGAAAACAATGCAACATACGATTGTTGTAAAGGGGATAGGCTCATAGGGGAGAGGTATCGAGTTCGAATCTAGGGGTGGTAGCTTGGGAATCAAGCAGGTGGGGCATCATAACACTGTTGAATGGGGTGTCAAGCACAATTAAAACCATCCAATTTGCATAAATAATTTTTAAATTTTGTCTGCACTTTTAAAAGAGAACTAATATATATTTTCTTATATCAGCACTAATAGAATGAATCTTTATCATCACTTTATAAGTGTTGATAAAGGGGACCCTTTAATAGCTCGTTTATTATTAGTGATTTTTAGAAATAATAAATGTCTTCATTAGTGCTGATAAAACCATGTTTTCTTGTAGTAATATTTACCCAAAAAATACCAGGATCCTTCCCTGATATATATGTTTTCATATTCTCATGACCCTTATATTTCATCTTGTATTACATTTTCAAAAAAATAGAGATATGTGGCTGACTATCCAGTTCAACTATAGCCTATTGTAGTGTTGAAACCCCCTTAAACTTCGTTATCTTCATCTGTATTGGCTCAGAATTTCCCATGTCTTTAATAGATTGAGGTTCCATGGTAGTTTGAAGTTCTTCTGCCGTTTGAGAAGTCACACCCTCTATTACCTCCTACACTACACATCCAAATCTCTCAATAAATTCTTCATTGATGTGCATCAAATTATTCCCATTAATATTTAGTTCCAACAAGAAATTCTAAACCCCTTTTGTTCTATGGGTAGTTAATTATACCATCAATACCTTCATCTTTTTTTTGTTTATTAATTTTTAAATTATTCCCTTATTCTTCCAATCATGTACTATCGCACAATGGACCCCACTACTGTATGGATTTTTTCTACATTGATTTTCATTATTGTGTGAGAAGACAATTTCATCGACTATTATGACTACTATGACACTATTAATTGTCCACCAAAAATGTAAGTACTAGATCATGATGAAGCTACTAAGTCCTCCAAATGTCCATCCATTCTTGAGTTCTCTAGCTTTAACCAAGATTCAATCACACTCTAGAACCTCTCAATGAAAGAATCATATGATAGGTATATAAGTTAAGTAGATTCAAAAATAATGTATTTCATTATAACCAGCAGTGATTGTTTATAAGAATTATGGAATACGATAGAATAATGGAGGAGAAGGAAGAAGAATAAGGAAGAAGAAGAGCCCCCTCCCAGCAACACTACTCCAAGTGGTATAGGATTAACCCTATGAGTTATAATATCCACTAAAAATAATTATTGTATCAACCATTCTCCTAAAAACTACCTTATTTATTTTCATAGCAGCATCCCCAACCTACTCTCATCTAACATCTCAACCACATTCAAATACCATGTATAGTACTTCCCCTTGCTGTTATTAGACTATCACATCCTCCCCTAAACAACACCACCCTAAACTACTCTTTAATGCTTTAGCCTAGCCGCATGTTCCAATCACAACATCACTCTATTCATTGGATTCAAAAACATGTTCAAAGGGGAGAGGAGTACCTCCCTGCTCCTTAAGGTGAGAATTGTGGTTGGTTTTTGTGGGAGAAACCTTTCTTCTAGATGTTTTTAATAGTTTGTTTGCATAATACCACATCTACATACTTCCTTTATTATTATTTCATTACAATACATCTTAACTTTTGACATGGACATCTCACAAATAGTGAGCCTTATTATACTAGTGCAATATGAATACATCAATACACCTTTTTCAACTTTTTTCAAGGCATCATTCTCCATGTAATGGATACTCCACAAACTTTATGTTCTTTCATTATAGTGTTATAACTGATCCCACTCAGGAATGTCTCTTTATTTCTTCTTTAATTACCATGAGAACCATTTATTCCGCATTTTTTCTCATAATAAATGATTCCCTTCATTCCATGATTGTTATTATGTACACATAATTTTGGAATCCTAAATCACTATTTTCTA
Source organism: Viscum album (assembly GCA_963277665.1). Taxonomy (NCBI): domain Eukaryota; kingdom Viridiplantae; phylum Streptophyta; class Magnoliopsida; order Santalales; family Viscaceae; genus Viscum; species Viscum album. The sequence goes on along the minus strand of OY728121.1, from coordinate 1,898,862,013 downwards.
TTCATCGTCAAATCTATAATTAAAATATATTGAACCTATTCTTCATTCGAACATACATCTTAACATTCACCTTTTCTTTCATCAATGGTTATTGATAACAAGCTGCTATAGATGCTTGTGGAATCTCCATCTCCTTTCTTATTTTATAAGTATTCATCATACAATATCTATTTTTCCCTGAACTGGATTTATCAACCTTAAATTCATGTTATTTAATTGATTGATTTTGGAATTTCCTATTCATTTTTTTCATATATTTATATATTATCTTGGAAAAAAATATAGTATTAGTACATATATAACATTCTTATTAAAACTATACCTTGTATGAATATTCCTTGACTAAGAAGTGTCTATAGCACATCTTCTTTCTTGTAACCTCTTGCATCCACAAACAGCCCATAGTATTTCTAGTGTGTCCCCAAATTTAGAACAACAGTCTCATTCTACCTTATGTATCATTTACACATGTTCCAAACGATCTGGGGTGATTTATTATTGTAGCCAGGATGGTATACTATTTTCCGCAAGCTAAAGTTTCCCAATTAGGATCTACAGTTCTAAACATTTTCTTCACGGCATATTGATCTACCTCAGGTTCGTTAAATTGAAAATTAACCACATTTAGTTTCCCTTCAATGTTCGTATTCTATGAGTTCCTTTATTCATGAACCCTATCTATTTTCTATTTTCATAGTTTAATAAAAGATGTTATGGATTATTTATGTAATTTATTTTTTCATCGTTCTTGATGCCTCCTCTTGAACATGTATGCAAATTATATCTCTTGGATTCTTCATTTTTTTTCATTTTTAAGATACTTTCCTTTTAATCCATGCCTTCATCAATTTCCTATTTGTGACCTCCAGTCATTTATGATTGAAAAATTCCTCTCACCTTCAACCATCAATAAATGAACATCATTTTTTGGGATTAAATTTCCATTTTCTATTTGAATCATCATTATTTAGATTTACCACATGAATTGGTTGTTTTGAACTAAAAATATTTAGAAGCTATAAAATATGCATCAATAGATTTATATGTAAAATATTCTATTAGGTTATAATTATTTATGTAAGTGGAATATTATTTGTTTATTTTGATTACATGTATTGTATTTTCAATTATTTGATGGATCTTTGTTAATTTTTATTTTAGATTAATGACTTTTTTATTCAATTGAGTTCACATCCTGAATAACTAATTTATCCATATCACATTAACAAACTAGACTTATTTCATTTATTAAAGGTGTATATCAACATATATATTCCAATTTCAACCACATTTCTTTTGAAAATTTGTTATCAGATATATCTTTTAATATTCTTTCTCCTAGAGATTCCTTTAAGGCATGTTTTCCACTTTCATTGATCTCCATGTTTCTAAGATTTGTCACATACAACCTTTATAGTTGACTTTAACAAGTTCCATTATTTTAATACATGAAAGGAATACAAAAAGTTATTTCAATGTTTGAAATAAATTACTTATTCCATTTAAAGTAGTTATTTCCATTGAATAGAGAAGCATTCGCAGTGAATTCCATATCTTTCATATCAACCAATAACTCCACAAATTAGATATATTAAGTTGGATAATATCATATCCTTTAGGCTCTTACAACTCTTTATGACATGGTACACCCTGATCGTGGTTAGGGGGAATCAAAGTGCTGACCAATATAAACCTCCCCCTTATTTATTCATGATCGCTTTCCCTTCTTAGAATGAACAATCATTAAAGTTATTATCTTATTAATAGTATCAACATCACACACCATGCACTTATACTGATTAAAGCACACAAAAAGACTAGGTTTTTATTTGGTTACCCTAAGTGAGATTGTCGAAGGACAAAAAAAATTGGTGTGCAAAGTGGATGTTCTACTCACATTTTTATTACATTGATTCAGAAAATAACACTATCAACAAATAGTCAAACTCTATTCTCCAATCCATACATTCGTTGTATTATGAATATAATTATTTTATTGTCCTAATTTTCTCTCCATCATCACTATAGTTGAAAATGATCTTTTTTTCATCTTTATATTTGAATGAATGAACTTCAATTATAAATATTTTTTGATTCATTTTCTTCAGACGAGATTCACTCAGATCCTCATGACTGAGGTTTGGGTCTTTTCCATTGCAAATACTATAGAATAAACTCTCCCCAAATTATAATTAAAACAAAATAATTATTACTTAATTAAATCCATAAAAATTTCTAGTATAACAACATGGTGGAAGATCTCCTCAGGACTACTTCTTATTTCGAAGAACCTTATATTACAGTGTTCCCCACTTTTTCATACATTATATTTTGGGATATATATATATCAATATTCACCTAACTAAGCCAAAAAATATTTTCTAGATGAAAAACATAGTAAATGAATAATTTTAGTGTCCCCCATATCTCTCTTCCATATTTTGTTCTTCTTATAGGTGAATCAAAATATCATATCTAACATTCAATATTTAATAACATGGAAACCCCTTTTTCACAGTTGAACCTTCTTTAAATTTCATTTTTGATATTTCCATATTTTTAAAATATTGATACATATTGAATAAAAAGTAATAAAATAAAATATTTGAATATTTGAATATTTTTATATCTATAATTTGGAAATCTCAGAGTTTACGCATGCATGATAAATAATTCATATTTGAATATATTAATGCTCAAGAATAAATCCCTGAAAAATCTCCATAATTCTTGGAATTCATTAAATCTCATTGAATTTTATCCCGCATGTGACACATTTAAAAATTTGAGTATGTCTAGCTTGATAGTGTCAAACGTTTCTCACATGAATCGAAACTCATTTATGTATATCAAAGACCACACCCTTTCAAAAATCACTTGATCCACCTGATGTATATCAAATACTACATGAATGAACTCTAAAAAAATCCTATGGAAATCCATTAAATATCTCGAAATCACATGTTAGTAGTTTGAACTCACCTTTACACAGCTCAAAAATTCAAAAGCATAAAACAACATACTCAATGATATTGTGATGTGGTTGTTCCATCAACATCTTCTTCAACTAACTATACAAACGACTACCATGACCATAACTACACTCATATAGGGATTCATTATTTAACAAAAATACCCTCCTAGAACACCATTATATGTATAAGGACATGGTTAGATTTACCTGAGTGATTCTAGGTTTGAATGAGCTTCTATGGCGTGGAGAGTTTAACTCAGGCTGGAGGAAGATGAAGGATTATGTGTCATCATTTCAAGTGAGGCACACATTTTATATGAATCATGCACATACAATTTCCTTTATAATTGAATATTTTTTATTATTTTACTCTTCACATATTATAATAACACACATAGTCCTACATAAAATATTAAATATGATTTTCATCAATCATTTAGTTATGTTTGATTGGATTTAGTGCCCTCATATGGACCAATATTATAAGGACCCGACCTTAAACCTTACTTAATCTTTAATTAAATTAAATAATTCACATTGAGGATCTTTTTAGGTTTAGAGTTTTAGAGAATTAAGACATAGATATTACATCTCAAAGATTACAAAGTATAAAAATCTACTCAGTTGCCATTTTTTCCACAAAATAAAAACTCTTGAACAAAAGAGTCATGTCTAGATCCTTGTTTTAGACAGTTTGAAATTTCATTGATCCCATCCTTGACCCTATTCAACTTTATATCCTGTGAAAACATTTCAAAAAACTTGGGATGAGCATAAAAAGATTAGTAAGGGTTATAACAGTAAGGAAAGAAAACATCAGTCCATGTATACATAAGAATCAATGAAATGATACTTTACTCATAAAACATAAGCAATTTAACATACCTCATGAAATCATAAGATTTATGCATAACTCAATAGAAATCATAGGTCATAATGGTATCTTGAGGCATTCATAACATTCTTATGTAGGGAGTAACCCTCATGGTTACGTTTGGATTACCCATCACAGTATATTCCCTAAATCTCTTCGGAGAAACCATAACGTTTAACTCCTTCGCGTTACCTAATGCATTAGAGAGCTATATCGGGCTCACCCGCCCTTTGTTTATCACAGAACCACCCATCTTCATAAACAATGCCCAAGAACCATAACATAATCATAGAACATAACTTAAGCATAAATGAAAGATAAACTTCCCACATTGCAATAACAATATAACATTTTAATATATTGAAATAATAAATCCATTCTAAAAACCATTTTCAAAATCATTTAAAACATTTAATAATGAGATTTTTGAATCAAAGTGTCCCGTACCACTTTGAATATTTTAACATTTTAAACCATTAATATCCATATAAATAAATCCTTAATACCATTTTGAAAACATGGATATTAATGATAAATATCTATAAGAATAAATCATTAAAACATTTAAAACGATATTTTAGTTAAAGTGTTTATAACAAAATGAGAGACACTTGAATAAAATAATTGAGGAATAACATTTAATTAGATATTTATAATATCATGAGAATAAATTGATTCATGATATAATATTCCAAAGGACAGTATATACACCATATAAGAGTGACTTTGTGCATAACAACAATAAAGTCTCAATAGAAATGTAAAATGAGATGAAATCCCTTATAAATAAGGTATCCTTAAATTAAGGATAAATCAATCTCATAATTATGTGTGAAAAATATAAATACACCCAATATAAGTGTATATTAATTGTAAAACAATCAAAGTTCATTCACACATATTCAAAGGATGACATATTCCATAACTACATGTTGAACCCAGAGAAATTGAAATTGGGTAAAAAAGTTCCCTTGGTAAAATTCAACAACCTAAAATCGTCACTTTAAAATTCATAAATTTATTTTATGAGAGATAAAATGGTCTCTCATCACTTGGAAATAAAATTTACATCAATAAGGATATAGAAGAAGATATCCCAACATAAAAAGATGTAAATTAAAAGACATAACAAAATAAGTCTTTCTAAAAGAGGAGTGTGAAAGGTTCCCTTACCGATTTGGGAAACATTTGAAACGTACACCCCATGAAATAAGGGTCATAAAATGAAGACGTAAAAACCCAAATAGTAAAATAATGGTCAATACATACACCACACAAAAGGAAATAGTGGCCAATGTAACATGAATATCATGAGAATAAAAAGTGAGATGAAAATCTTCTTATGAAAATTCGGCAGCCTAACAGCGCCACATAAAACTTCTAAAAATGGATTGATGAGATCAAATAGGGTATCTCAGCATATTAAAATAAAATTTACAGCAATATGAATATAAAAAAACATACCCCAACATAGTAAAGATGAGCTTAAAGTAAGTTACATAAAAAATAGTACGTAGAAAGAAAGAGAGAGGTGGGATCCCTTACCTCAAGTCCGACTTGTCTTGTTCGTTTCTTTATATTCCTGAATAATAAACTTTTTTCAATTTATAATTTCCAAATTACCTCATTTAATGTTTTTTATTCAATTCATATCACATATTATAATGTTATAATAATTATTTAATTATGTGAGTTCATATCAAATGCTTTTGTAGATGTTTGGTACATGAGTCAAAAATGAACTTGTTTGAAAAGAATTGTCCATGTAATTATAAGTACATCATCTCCATAATAGTATTAATGATTTGAATATCATATATATCCTTTACATATTCATTTTATACTATTCCATAACATTTGGAGATAAAAATAAATGAAATGCACCGTTCATGGCGACGGTAGGTCGTACGTACGCATGAACGCTACTTTCATTTCTTTGTCATATTAATGGAATTAAAAATAATTGAGAGATATATATATATTATAATTCCAGTATAATATATATGGTATATCAGTAACATAAGTTCATTAATTTCATTCATTATACATTCCATGTATTGCATGAACGAGTCACATCACTTGAGGGGGAGGTAGTCTGCACTTCCTCGTATGAAATTATCGCATTTGCACAACATGAAAAGAATAAAGGTATTTTTTAAATATAAAATACATAAGAATTTATAAAACATAAATACCATATATATCATATATAAAATACATTTACATCATAATGTCCACCTTTAATGGTGTTAAAAGAATATTGAACAATCATCGTTTCGTGAGGCAGTAATTCACCATCCACAGAAACAGTATGTTCCTTAACCATTAGACGGATGTGTGTGTAAGTGTAGCTCGAATACTTATTATAAAAACATCCTAGTATAATGAAGATACTTTTTTTGTTACAAAATAAAATAATAAAAATAGTTTAGGGGGTTGGAAAAGAAAAATAATACAAAAGAACATACGAGAAGACATTACCTTTAAATCGAGTAACTCCCTTTGGTTTGAACCAAAGGGTTCCTTGAAGAGATTTATGCCTAAGGTGAGGATTCAATAATAAATAGAGGGATTTGGAGAGATTAAATGGGCAGGGTTTGGTAGAGCCAAAGGCTTGAGAGGTGTGGGTAAGGAGGTAGAGGTGGGGGCCTTTTATAAGAGGAGAGGAGGGGCACTCATGGAAAGTCAAGAAATGTTACTTTATTTTAAAAAGAGTTTCGGATTTTAAAGGTCCCACATTGATATATTTAGAGTATAAGGTGATAAGGGTTTGAAATATACTCATACAATAGGTTTTTTCAAAGTGTAAGTTTTAGATTTTACATTATCTTTTCATTTTATTTAAATCGTTCATTAATGAGGTAATTGTTGCATCATCATGGTGTCATAAATAATTTAATTTATTTAATGTCTAAAAATTATAAAAAAAATACTATGATGTAGGAAATCTTTTTAGATTCATAATGACTATTTATATTCTAAGATATCGTTTATGTAGACAAAATTAAATTTATTTTACTTAGGTGTTACATACTTTGGTTACATTTTCTGTTCTTTAAAAAAATATGATAAAAGGTCACGACCACACTAAAGTGATTACATGGGGTCCCAAAGATGGCACAAGGAATCCCATAGTCAGACATGACACCACCAATAGAATTAGGACACATTTTGGGGTTATTTTATATTTTTATGATATTATTTTCTTACCCTTAATTACCCGATTACTAATTAAACACGATAGTTAAAGATAATTACCGTCATTACTATTCATAATGTCCAAATACAAAAGAGTCTTAATTACATAATTTGTACATTCTGATTAAAAATATGGAATCTATTTTATCAAATTCAAAACACATAAATTGTAGTAATTAATTTAAAAGTAAATCCCATTGTCAAAACAAAAGATGGGTTTTTAAGAAGTAAAATTTATCAAAAGATTGACTTGTTTTTACATCCAATTTCAAAGTGAAATTACTTCAAATGAACAAAATTTTATTCAGTTATAAAAACATAATTCAATTATACATTAAAAAAATTTAAAATGACAGTCTAAATATATAAATAAATTGGATGAAAAGGCAGTTTTGAATTAAAAACTGTATTTTTCACTATTTATTAAAAAAGCATTATTAGAAAAATACCAAAAATTAACCCGAAGATATATTTGATATTTAAAATTCAGAAATGATGTCCATTTTACCAAATTCAAAACATATATGTTTCATTAATAAATCGTATAGTTAATTCCCGCTGTCAAAACAAATAGCGGTTTTTTTGGAAGCAATATCTATGAAAAGTTTGGAACTTGTTTATGTCCATTTTCAAAGTGAAAATAATTATAATGACCACCATTGAATTAAATTGTAAAAATATATTCTAATTAAACTTTAAAAAAAATTAAAAATATAATCTAAACATATATTTATGTTAGATAAAAAAGAAGTTTTGATGTAAAATGCAATATTTTTCACTATTCATTAAAAAATAAACATTGTTAGAAACATACCAAAAATTTAACCAAAGTAAATTTCAATATCCCAATCATAAAGAATATATTTATTTTGAAAAATAGAGCTTATAAAATTGTCAAAAGTTATATTTAAAAAAGTTTCTCCATTAAAAGGCAGTAAAACAATCTTTTAAAAATATTAGTGTTTTTATTCTTAAAATTGGATTCATTTGGATTTTAAGCCTCTAACATTTATTAGATAAATGTAAAAATATTTAACAAACATATGTAATCATTTTTTAGTTATTTCTGTTAATTACCTCCTTTATAACGGCTAAGCATTAACTATTATAATATTATTATATTATTAGTGTGCAATGTAAGATTTCAAAGAAACTCATTGTTGCATATTGGGTATTCCATCGAGCATAGCATTCCCTTTAAAGTAATATTAACATTTTATTCACAAATATTGATAAAACTTAGAATGTAATATTATTTATTTACCTGGGATGTTACATCCTTCCCCCCTTTTGGGAATTTCATCCTCGCAATTTCAAAATTGGGCTTGGAAACTTCATTGAAAGTCCCACATCGGAACAAGAGTCAGTAAAAATATCACTTTAAACGAAAGGGAAAGAAGTACAGAGGTCACCCAAGTTAACCCGTACTAGGATTCCAAGTAGGAAAATATGGATATGGAGGAGAAAACAAAGGTTCATGTTCTGATGGAGGGTGATAGTAAACATGTCTAGAAGAAATTTAAATACAAGAAAATCACAAACTTGTGATGGGTTAAATGGTATTTGATTCCCCAGTAGGAAACGTTAACAGACAACATTTTTGTTTTGGGTTACTTTTCATTGAGGAATTTATTTTTGAGCTTAACTAAATCATAATGAAACATAGTTACTTGTCATGTAGACTTTCAACTTTTACTAGATTCCTTAATCAAACTCATATTTTCTTCAAAAGACGAGTATTTATGAAGACTTGTTCTCATTAAGAGTACTATAATAAACTTCTTGAGAATCACCTAATCCACAAAAGAGAACTATATATTTCCCATGTCTTTAGATCTCAACCAAACCCAAACCAAAAAGTTTAGTACGAGATCAGATAATACCCAAAAAAGATATTTTTTTACAAAAATAAAAACTACTCCTAATCTCCAAAAAAATTCAAACAAAATCCAAATTTCAACAAAGACCATTCAATAAACATCTATCCATAAAATTCTTCAATGTAAACCAAACTAAGATTGAAACCCATCTATCTAAAGGATTTAATCACGTGGTCTCCTAAGATAAATCTTAACATTTTTCTCCAAAATAACATCAGTTACTCTTACAGTCTCACACTGAAAAGTAATTAACCTAATCACATATCCTCCATGATAGGATAATCATTTCCATTGCTAACCCAAAATCAACTTACTCTTAATTCATAAAATCATCTAACTAAAAATAATCATTCAAACTTACCAGGGACTTCACGTAGTCCAATGGTAGGCGATAAATACCATTTTCACTTTGGTTGTGGGTTCGATTCCAGTAGCTTCATCCGACGGGACGGGTTGTCACATGGTCTGCATGTTGTCCTTTTTCCAAAACTATATAATTCTTAAAACATCCACAAAAAAGATATAAAATCTTCAAAAATAACCATAACATATTTTAACCACAAATTTTATCAAATAACATCCATTTTGCAACCCAAAAATGTATTAACCAGTAATTGCCTCAAATTCAAGGATCATATAAACCCAAATGATTCTTTATAACTATATCCACAAAAGAAAGGATAAATATTCCTTGAATAAAATTTTCATATATCAAACATCAGGGTTACATATACTATAAAAAGTCTTCTAATGTAACCCCATCATCGAAAGAGACTTAATACATCTAAGAATTTGACCATACTAAAATCTACCATAACTCTTGAATCCCCTATATGTTGACTTCTTACTCATTCAAAATTCTTCATGATCTATTAACCATTCCTTTTCAACTTTTTCTAAAATACTTTTTTCCTTCAAAAAATCATGAATCATATCCTAAGATTCCAATAATAGGAAAACAAATGTTAAGAAATAATCCATACCTTTCCTCGGTCATTGTCAGTTTCTTCATCCTCAATCGGAATGGAATTAGGTATTGGTAAATGAATATTTTTACGATCTTGGTGTCCCCATTCCCGAAACTTCTTCTTAGGACATGTGTTTGCATAATGATCGTGCAAACCACATTTAAAACATTCAATTGATCCTTCAAAAAGAACTTCTTTCCCTTTCCTCGAGTCAACTAGATTCTTCCTTTTTCCATGGCCGGTTCTTACATTATAACCTTCTTTTCCTCATCTATAGCATCATTCTGTCCCTTTGAAACATTTTCCTATGTGTTTCTTTCCACATATTTGACACATAGGTTTTTTTAACATACTAACCTTTATGATTATTACCTAAACTTCTGTAGGGATTTGTTTCTCACATATACGATTCCTTATAAAAATCACTAAGGTTCAGGTGGTCAATCATGACTCCAGATAGTTGGTTGAGGATAACCACAAGTGTTCTCATTGCAGCTCCCATATCATTCAGTTGTTCTTTCATAAAACCGTCACAGTTTTCTTAAAATCCACTATTACTTTGGTGCCTGCTAGATCTAGCCATTTACTAAAACCAAAAAGGTCAGTGTGAGTATATCAGTAAAATCATCATATAATAAAGAGGAAGATAAACACCAAGATATATTTATCCTAGTTATCTAAAAATCATTCTAACTTTCAAAAAAATAATGACTCCATCTAATATACTAACCATTGTGGTTATACACAACTTGTCACTTTTTCTTAAACAACACTCTAACCTATAAAGTTATCTAAACTGAAATTTGATACTAACTATAAGGACCCGGCCTTAAAACATACTTAATCTTGAATTAAATTTAATAATTCACATTGGGGATATTTTCAGGTTTAGAGTTTTAGAGAATTAGGACAAAGATCTTACATCTCAATGATTACAAAGTAGAAAACTCTACTCAGTTTCCATTTTTTTCCACAAAATAAAAACTCTTGAACAAAAGAGTCATGTCTAGTTCCTTGTTTTAGATATCCTGACATGTCCTTGATCCCATCCTTGACCCTATTCAACTTTACGTCCTGTGAAAACATTTCAAAAAACATGGGATGAGCATAAAAATCTCAGTAAGGGTTATAACAGTACGGAAAGAAAACATCAGTCCATGTATACATAAGAATCAATGAAATCATACTTTACTCAAAAAACATAATCAATTTAACATACCTAATGAAATCATAATATTTATGCATAAATAAATAGAAATCATAAGGCATAAAGGTAACTTGAGGCATTCATAACATTCTTACAAGGGGAGTAACCCTCATGGTTACGTTTGAAATACCCATCATAGTATATTCCATAAATCTCTTCGGAGAAACCTTAATGTTTAACTCCTTCGCATTACCCAATGCATTGGAGAGCTATATCGGGCTCTCCTACCCTTAGTTTATCACGGAACCACCCATCTTCATAAACAATGCCCAAGAACCCTAACATAATCATAGCACATAACATAATCATAAATGAAAGATAACATTCCCACATTGCAATAACAATATAAAATTTTAAGATATTGAAATAATAAATCCATTCGAAAAACCATTTTCAAAACCATTTAAAACATTTAATAGAGAGATTTTTGAATCAAAGTGTCCCATACGACTTTTAAGCTTTTAACATTTTAAACCATTAATATCCATATAAATAAATCCTTAAAACCATTTTGAAAACATGGATATTAATGAGAAATATCTATAAGAATAAATCATTAAAACATTTAAAACGATATTTTAGTAAAAGGGATTTTAACAAAATGAGAGACACTTGAATACAATAATTGAGGAATAACATTTAATCAGAACTTTATAATATGATGAGAATAAATGGATTCATGATATAATATTCCAAATAACAATATATAAACCATATAAGAGTGAATTGGTGCATAAAAATAATGAATTCTCAATAGAAATGTAAAATGAGATGAAATCCCATATAAAGAAGGTATCCTTAAATTAAGGATAAATCAATCTCATAATTATGTGTGAAAAATATAAATACACCCAATATAAGTGGATATTAAGTGTAAAACAATAAATGGTCATTCACACATATTCAGAGGATGACATATTCCATAACTACATGTTGAACCCAATGAAATAGAAATTGGGTTAAAAAGTTCCCTTGGTAAAATTTGACAGCCTAACGATGTCACTTTAAAATTCATAAAATTAGTTTATTAGAGAGAAATGGTATCTCATCACTTGGACATAAAATTTACATCAATAAGGATATAGAAGAACATATCCCAACAAAAAAAGATGTTAATTAAAAGACATAACAAAATAAGTCTTTTTAGAAGAGGAGTGTGAAAGGTTCCTTTACTGATTTGGGCAACATTTGAAACATACACCCCATGAAATAATGGTCATACAATGAAGATGTAAATACCCAAATAGTAAAATAATGGTCAGTAAATACACCACACAAAAGTAAAATAATGGTCAAGAAATGTTACTTTATCTTAAAATGTGTTTCATATTTTAAAGGTCGCACATTGATATATTTCTAGGATAAGGTGATAAGGGTTCGAAATATACTCATCAAATAGGTTTTTTCCAAGTGTAAATCTTAGATTTTACATTATCTTTTCATTTTATTTAAATCGTTCATTAATGAGGTAATTTCTACATCATCATGGTATCATAAATAATTTAATTTATTTAATGTCTAGAATTTATAAAAAAATTACTATGATGTAGGAAATCTTTTTAGATTTATAATTACTATTTATAGACTAAGAGATCGTTTATGTAGACAAAATTAAAATTATTTTACTTAGGTGTTACATACTTTGGTTACATTTTCTTTTCTTTAAAAAAAATATGATAAAAGGTCACTATCACACTAAAGTGATTACATGGTGTCCAAAGTTTTCACAATGCATTCCATGGTCATCCATGACACCACCAATATAATTCGGAGACATTTTGGGGTAAGTTTATATTTTTATGATATTATTTTCTTACCCTTAATTACCCTATTACTAATTAAACACGATAGTTAAAGATAATTACCGTCATTACTATTCATAATGTCCAAAAACAAAAGAGTATTAATTACATAATTTGGACCTCATGAGTCCAAATATGAAATCTATTTTATCAAATTCGAAACACATAAATTTTATTACTTAATTTAAATGTAAATCTCATTGTCAAAACAAAAGATGGGTTTTTAAGAAGTAAAATTTATCAAAATATTGACTTGTTTTTACATCTAATTGAAAAGTGAAATTACTTCCAATGAACAAAATTTTATTAAGTTATAAAAACATAATTCAATTATACTTTAAAAACAATTAAAATGAAAATCTAAATATATAAATAAAATGGATGAAAAGGCAGTTTTTAATTAAAAATTTTATTTTTCACTATTCATTAAGAAAAGCATTATCAGAAAAATACCAAAAATTAACCCTAAGATATATTTGATATTTAAAATTCAAAAATGATGTCCATTTTACCAAATTCAAAACACAGAAGTTTCATTAATAAATCATATATTTAATTCCCGTTGTCAAAACAAATAGTGGTTTTTTTGGAAGCAATATCTATGAAAAGTTTGGCACTTGTTTATGTCCATTTTCAAAGTGAAATTAAATCTAATGACCACCATTGAATTAAATTTTAAAAATATATTCTAATAAAACTATAAAACCTATTAAATAGATAATCTAACCATATATTTAACTTAGATGAAAAATCAGTTTTGATGTAAAATGCAATATTTTTCACTATTCATTAAAAAAATGAACATTGTCAGAAACATACCAAAAATTTAATCAAAGTAAATTTCAATATCCCAATCATAAAGAATAAGTTTATTTTGAAAAATAGAACTTATAAAATTTTCAAAAGTTAGATTTAAAAAAGGTTCTCCGTCAAAAGGTGGTAAAACAATATTTTAAAAATATTACAGTATTTAATCTTAAAATTGGATTCATTTAGATTTTAAGCCTCTAACATTTATTGGATAAATGTAAAAATATTTAAAAAACATATTTAATCATTTTGTAGTTATTTCTTTTCATTCCCTCCATTACAACGGCTAGGCGTTAACTATTACAATATTATTATATTATTATTGTGCAACGTAAGATTTCAAAGAAACTCGTTTTTGTGTATTGGGTACGCCATCGAGCATAGCATTCCCTTTAAAGTAATATTAACATTTTATTCAAAAATATTGATAAAACGTATAATGTAATATTATTTATATACCTGGGATGTTACAAATATAATGACTTTTACGAGTGGAGAAAAAAAACATTTTCCTAACCTGTGTCTACCCACACACATACAATCCCTCACAAGCATGCACCTCTAGATTTATCTCCCCTACTATGCTACTACCCTCAATGGCAGACCTCTCATCCACCCCGCTCAACAGTTAACCTTTATCTCCCAACCCCTGCTTCATCCCTCCCAATGCATCAAACTCATTAGGAGACATCTCCCTAACATGAACATCTTCTCGCCCAACACAATGGCACCCCCATTTCAAACCCTGGCATGCACAACCCATGTGTCACCCCATCCTTACTGGATTCTCCAAATCCGATCCCTTCTTTCACACGATGATTTTTAAAATAGATTCATTCTCTCTATCATGTTCTAAACTTCCCTCTTCTCTTCCTCAGCCATTTTATATTATCCCAATCAATTTATTGTCCCTAATTAAGGATTCCACTTCAACCAAGAAATTTGGTTGCCCAAAGCCAAATGAAATTTCACCTCATCAATTTGGGTCACCAAATAAGACCCCAAATTAGTTTGCCTTTATGGAAAACAATGTATATGCTAAAACACATGATTATTTGGGTTTAGTAGTCAAATAATGTATCACCTAGAAATTTGAGTCTAAAAGTGGGACACCATATCACCTGGCCTTTTGGGTCCGCTAGTCGGATGACATATGACTTGACATTTTGAGTCATCTAGCCGAATGTCATTTCACCATGGTTTTTTGGTATGATTTTATAATGTCATATTACCCATACATTTTGGTCTTTTAATCAGATACCATATCACTTGAAATTTTGGTTTGACTAGTCAGATGTCAATTAACCTTGGAATTATTATTTTTCAATAGCAGACAGTATATCACCCAGGCTTGGGGCCTACTATTTGGGCACCATTTCACCTTGATATATGTCGTTCCATGCTTCCTTCAGCATTTTCAAGAAATGTTCTTTACCCAAGGAGTATGAAATTTATACAATGGTCATCTATTATTTAGCATCCATGTGTAGGAGTTCAATAGTTGGAGAAAAACTAGTTGCATGTTTAGACATTGATTCTATTCTTTTTTGTTTTTTTAATGTATTCAAGCTATGGATTTCAACCTTGATGGGGGGTATTATGATTGTTATAATGTTTATAGTTGTTTTATGACGTATCTAAGATAGGTACACCTATCCTGGGGGAGAGTGTTATAGTAGGTGAGGCCCACATAGAAGTTATGGTACTATGTAATATTTATTATTCATTATAAAAAAAATAAATCATTCCAAAGAGAAGTATTTTGGGAATTGGTCCAACTCTCATGTATTATAAAAAGAGAGAACCAACCTAACAAATATGATGTTCACATGTTTTTAATGAACCTAAAACATCAACACATACTATAAATGAATAAAAAACACACCTGATGGGTGCAATAAAAAGTAATGTGAAGTATGAAGTATACTTTTTTACATGAGCATTTAAAAAATAACTAAATCAAGTTATCCATTTTTGGAGTAAAGAATTGCATGTTCCAATAATATTATACATGTATTTTTATTTTATTTTTTGGAATGGATGCCAAAACATCACATGAATTTATTTCTAATTGAATTTAAAATCCTGAAAAATATATAAATAAACAAAATTTATTTTATTTTTATTTTTTTCAATTGTTTACCAAAAAATTCATTACGTTAACTATTCACATATAGAAATTATTGAAAAAAATCTGAAAAAAATAAGATATCTCACTTGTTTTGTTTTATTTGGGAATCATTATAGCTTTTTGGGGTTTGAAGATATATAAATCCTATTATTGTTCATATATCTATTATTTTACAATAAGATATTCATGAAAAAATGAAATATTTGTTTTCAATAACTAGTAATCCCATGTTTTAGTGTATTATTAATATTATTTTTGTTGTAAATGTCGTGAAATGGTTTAATAATTTCAAATATTAGTAATTTGGAAATCTTAATAACACTTATTAATTATTATAATGGATTTTATATATGTGCTTCAAAATATTTGTTGTCAAACCCCACTAAATAAAAAAGGATTATAACACTTATTAATTATTATAACTGATTTTTTATATCATTTTTAAGAGAAGTGATTTAAAAAATATATATAATATATTTTATAAATAAGTGTTTTCAAACAAATCCATAAAAATATTTTCCCTTGTCTTTGAAAGAAGTTGTTTGCAAAAACTACTAGTTGAGAAATACTCAAAAAAAGTATTAATTATGCTAAGTTATTTTTATATGAGATTCTCTATAAGTGATTTTTTATATGTGTTGTTAAATAGATCTATAATATAGTTTGTTTTCATTGATTATAAAATATGTGTTGTAAAACACAACTAGTTTTTAAATACTTATAACACTTATTAAATATAGTAAGTTATTTTGTATATTCATTTTCAAATAAGTTTTTTAAAATACCATAAATTTATAAATTATCATAATAATTATTACTTATTATAAGTTATTTTGTATATTTTTTATAGATTTATTATTTAAAATGTTCTTTCTACCAATAATTTCAGTGTATTTTTTCTGGAATATAAGTTAAATGGTTTTTTTTTCAAAATTATAACAAACACCATATAATTTTTTCAACTGATTATCTTAAGTGAAATTTTTAATTAGTTCCCAAATAAGAGTTACTAAATAGTTCCATAACATATTTTGTTTTCCTTCATTCTGAAAATATCATTTTAATGCTTCCATTCCATAGTATTTTTTTCTATATAGGTATAAAGGTTCATGTTATGAGTATTTATATTTATTTTTAGGTAAATTAGATTACCTATTCGTGTCTTGAGTGTAAGATATGTTGGATTAATACATCTACTTTTAAAAAAATCATTAATAATTATACTTAGCAACAAGAAATATTTTTATTATGAGTCTTTTTTTGTGATAGAAAACATTAGGACCTCGTGACGTCCAAAGATGGGTGGGGTGAATTAAGCTATCAACATTTTCATTTAAAGTGATGGATCTTGTCCTGAAATTATTAGGAGTAGGTAAATAATATCATATTGTATCATGTATTAATCAAAAATTTACATGTAGACAGACATCACCATAGTTTTAGATTGTTTAGCACTAAGTGAATTTCCATGGTGTATACATCAACAGTGCTTCAGTCGTACCTAAATAAAAAAAACCATCACTAACTATGGATTATAGATGTTCCAATATTTACAATCTATTCCAATAACATTTCCTTTATTAGATTTTATGGATATCATGGTACCTCGCTCAAAAAACATACATAGACTCCCCCTAGATCACTTCATTTGAAAATTTATTACTCTGTTTAATGACATTAAGGTCAATTAATTAGATTGAATTTATGTCTTTTTCACTTATGAGAACGTTAATTTTCATTCACTATAGAACTAATTTGATGCACTTGAGAGTAATATTCAGTTAAACTAGAAGTTCAACATTGTTTTTCATGAAGCACCTTCACAAAACCCTTTCAGGATGCTAAAAACTTTCTCCAAGAAAACTGCCTTTGTAGAACACTAGTCATACAGAAATAACATGTCATCATGAAAATAATTTTCTAAAGGTAGCTAATCATTTTTCTAGACTAGAATATCCTTTTCACTATTGATTTTACCATAAATATAACTTGATTAATTAATCTCACTTCTTTTTCAAAATCATAGCGATTCATCCCTTGCTCCAAATATTTTCGTGTGAAATGAAGTGGGGGAAGCCAAATATTTATAGGCATGCCCATTTTCGATTCTCTCTCACATGCATAATATATCTCATTGACCAATAATAGTATGTTCATGAATCTATTTATTTTGAAAATATTTAATGATATTTAGTTTAGTCATGAATATTACTCTCAATCCATCACACACTCATGAAGCATGTCGTAGTGACAATGATTATTCGTAATGCTCCTCATCGTTATGAATTTAACCCTTTATGAAACCATATATTAATGAAACCAATACCTTTACTGTATTTATGAAGATTCATTCCCAAAAAACCAACATTCAGTATCCTCCCTTAAACATCCAAATTTTGATCCTAAAAAAATTGGAAAGCACTAGGAAACAATGACATATTTCAACATTGTTGTTAACTTGAACTATAAGATCAATTTCCATGAAACCCCCTAATCATCCAATTATAGGTTGGAAATAAACGGAAACTAGACTCTACTTCTAGAAAATGAAAATCCTTGGTTCCAAAAATTTTCCCCTTAGTGTTATTTTTGGAAATATAAAGATAATTCAATAAAGCACAAGATATTTTCAAAACCAAAAAGGCAAGAAACAAGTCATCCAAAATTCTAAGTATACATGATAAAATTTCAGTATTGAAAATAAATGAGATTAATAAATTGGGTTATCATGTTTTTGAATTTTAAATATGCCCAATCTAAGCTCTGGGATCCATGAACTATTTACACATAACCCCTAATTTTCATTGTTTCCCATTAACCTTGAAAACAATTTCTTTATAACACGTAATTATCATTGTGTCATAGAATCTTTTCATGGTTTGCCAAAAATATTCAACCAAAAAACCTTTTAAATTTTTAATTTCCCAATTTTTACATTCTACATCTTTGTAAATTAACCTGAAGATCCTATATTTGTACTTGTAGTTCTCTACAATAAACTCCCCAGTGATTGTATCTCCCCCATAAACTAGTATCACATTCACAAATAGATTAACCAATCTAACACATATGGGGAGAGGGGAACCATTGTAACCTCATCATGAACTGGGAGGATGATGAAGACAGAGGTTCGACTGATTCTTCTCAAATAGATGTTCAACCAATGGATTAGTTGGAATGTCAGCAACATTGTCATCAGTTACAACATGCTCCATTTTAATCACAACATGTTCAAATTTTTCCTTGATGAATTGATATTTGATTTCAATATCTTTTTTAAAAGCGTGATGAACCAGATTCTTCATAAGATCTATAAAACTCTTATTGTCATAGTGGATCACAATTGGTTTTACACCGCATCACTAATATCAATCAGTTGTTTCTACATCCACAATAGTTGAGTACCTACCTTTTAAGGAGGGATATATTATTCTTATTCCATTCTGAGAGATATTACTTCTCGTTTATTCACCAAGCAACCAAAACGTTTTTTTTTTCAATAAGGAATGATCCTCCACTTTTGGACTTTCTATCCAGAAATCTCCAGACCAGTTAGTATTAGAAAATGATGATAATTCATTATCTCTTCCTTCTGTAATTTATAAGACAAAATTGAGAGTACCTGGAATATAGATAATGATTCATTTAACTAGTGTCAAATTATATTCCTTTATATTACCATAAAAAGAGGCCCTGTTATTTCAAAGATGATATCTATCCATGTTTCAGTCAAGTATAATAATCTTCTACTGATTATCCTGTATAAGGTGGGATCCATAGATGTCTTATCCTTGTGTTTTTCATGTTTTTTCTCAACCAAACTCAGAGTCTAAATTGGTTTGGAGTCATTCATGTTGATCTTATTTACAATACCTCTTATATATTTTTTATAATAAATGAAGGTGTAATCCATCTTTTGAGTCACCTATATCCCCAAGGAGTATGTCAGTTCACCAATAATAGACATTTCAAATTTATATTTCATGTGAATACAAAATTCTTATACTAATCCCTTCCAAAATTCACAAAATATAATATCATCCTCATAAAAAATAACAATAAATTGATCTTCTTGTGATTTATTAACATAGACATTATGATAGAATCTCCCTATTTTGAATTTACACATCTTCATATTTGCATCAATTTGAGAATTCCATGCATGAAGTGCCTACTCTAGACTTTAAATATACTTCTCTAGTCTACAAATTATTTCTTCGTAATTTACAATTAGAAATCCCACAGGTTGTTCAATGTAGACATCTTTATAAAGAACTCAATTTAAGAATATTGTTTTGACATTCATTTGATAAATCTTTTATCCTCTTGGAATTTCCATAGAACGAAAAAGTGTGATCAACTCTAGTATCACCACTAGAGAAAACATTTCTTCAAAATCAATTCCTTCAATCTTTCTATATCCTTTACACACTAAGTGTGAATTATTTCAGATCACATTACCTTTCTCATCAAATTTGTTTTAAACAACCCATTTTGGTCCAATCACATTTTTGATTTTTGGGTTTCAAAACTAGATCTCATGTATGATACTTTTTAATATGATATAGTTCTTTATTCATGTATTTAACCCATGATTCTTCCTTCACTACCACGTCAAATGATGTTGGTTCCATAATAGATAGAAATGAATAATGTTCTTCAATAATCATTATCTTTTTTTATGTAGGTGTGGTCCAATCCCCAATGATATTTGATAGATGAATTCCTTCTCTTATATTCCTTCTATGAGGTTCCAATGAATTTTCTTCAGCCATGGATTTGAATTTGAATTTATTTTTGAATCATTATAATTTTGTGAACTCTATGTTTTTTCAGGCCTTCTACTATTTCTACATTTGAATCAGTCCCTTATCCACTTTCTTCTTTATCATATATCATATAATTATATGATCTCCTCGAGGTATTTATGGTTTTATCATTTATGATATTTACATCACTACTTTACACAATTCATCCAATATGATAATTGAATCATTTTTAGGAATTACTCTTAATTGAAGATCCATAGATTATTCCCTTGTCAGCAGCATCAACATACATTCCTTGATTTCCTTCTTCATTTTGGATGAAACATTTCCTTCCAAAAATGCGAAAATATTTTAGAGAGGGAATTTTTATATAACATAACTCATACGGTGTCTTAGTTTCTCCTATAATATTCCATGTTCTATATTGAGTGTATACTACTACATAAACTACCACTTTCTAGTAATGATGAGTAATACCACTCTAAATAAGCATAGTTATAGCCATATTGTTCACAAGCTGGTTTCTACATTCAAAAATCCCATTATGTTATGGGATTCTCACTACATCCACCTCATTCATTATTCCATGTTTTCTAGGTAATTTTCAAATTCAATGGATGTTCATTCCCCCCTATTTTTGGATTGTATAACTTTGATTGTGTGGCCTATATCATTATCATCTATTCGATGATAACTTTTCATGAAATCACACACTTGTTGATTCCTATATACAATCATTACACAAGTAATTCTACTATAATCATCAATAAATAGAATTAAGTACAACTCCATATATGTGATAGCCACATTTATTGTACTACATATGTCTATGTGGACAAGATCATGTAGGTTAAATTCCATTTTGATAATCAATCAATATGAATTTCATACCATCTTTCCTCGCAAACAAGAATCAAATGAATTTTCATGTTCATGATTTATATTAGGGATATTTATGACTAAGTTCAGCCTATATATAATTTTCATGCATATTTTATTAATGTGACCCAACCTACGTTTCCATAATTTGTTATTTTTCAAACAATTTAGTAACAAATGTAATATTGATTGTCATCCTGGTATAATTTTTGATCTATTTTGTATCCTTTCTGGAAAGAATTGCCTGTATTAAACTGGATAGTGAACCACTTTTGATTGAATTTCACTATCAGTCTTGATTCCCATATTTGACATGCATACAAGAGATTATGAGGCATGATTTCTATATATAGAACTTTAGTTTTCCGAAGCTCGTTATTTTCTAGTTCTTTTATTCCACTTCCAT
Organism: Viscum album; assembly: GCA_963277665.1. NCBI lineage: Eukaryota > Viridiplantae > Streptophyta > Magnoliopsida > Santalales > Viscaceae > Viscum > Viscum album. The sequence continues at coordinate 1,898,840,115 of OY728121.1, read as the reverse complement.
TGATCATTATAGAAAAAACATTTCTGACTATCACTATTCCATAAAAACTTTTCATAATATTCTTAAATAAATATTCATTTACTATAATATGGGATGAGAAACTACTCTATAGAATCTAGTTACTAGTATTATTTAGGGATTTCATAGATATTTCTATAAGTTTGTATTTCTCAATCACATTATTTTCCTTCCATGAGATTCTTGGTTGATTGTAGGTTAATGGTATCCTTTCCAATACCTTTCTATATTAATGGTTTCATCATACTCATCATGTTATTCTAGAGTAGAATACCAATTCACAATAGAAACTCCACCTGATTAGCAAGTATTGACTTTTCTCTATGTGTTGTAGGTAATGTTCCCACTATTCATTTTCCTGGAAAGAATAGCTTTATGTACATATTTTTAATAGTGATAGAAATAAAAATAACACAATTTCTACTATTAGATGAAGTATATGATTTCATTCTCCTTTTTTGACTTTCAAACACTTCCTCATTTAGATAGCTTCTTACTTCTTCACAATATGACATGGAATGGCCTAAAAAGCCACGAAATTGTCATTTCATATGACAAAATGTATTCCCCCTTTCATTCTGCATCATGAAACCTTATTTTGTATGATTATTTGATTAGTGATCATATATGGATACTTGAGGATAATTATCATGTCTACATTCTGTTTGATTTGATGCTTTCTTTGTTAGGTAATCAAGTGAATTTGTGATATCTCCAACCTCATTCTTCTGTTTATTTTTCGCACAAATTATTTACCTTCATTAATTTTTTTCATCACAAACAATTCTATGTATTCCAATTCATGTGAAAACTGATCATTCAAAGCAATATATTCTCCTTACAAATCATATTTAACTATTTCTAACAACTCTTTATATGAGAATATTCTAAACTGTAATTTCTTATTCATTTCCCTTGAATTTGATTCAGTTCTTATTTTACTCTATATAGCAACAACTTCATCCTAAAACCCCTCAACTATCTTAGATTTCTCATCTAGTCTGAATATATGGTAATTGATTACCTTTGTTTTCTCTTTAATCCGGATTTTAAATTCCACAACATCATATGAGATTTCAAAAGTTGTTGAATGTTAATTTTCTATTTCTTCAATTTAATCAGTTTATACTTCATGATGATCAACATACTATGATGACTCTTATAGAAAGAATCTCATATTTCTATTATAATTTCTCTAATTATTAATTTTGTCAAGATCATCCTAAAGTTCAAACCTGATATCATCAACACCAATCAACTGATTATATAAATCATTATATTTATCATTTGAAGATTCTAACTTTTCCACTATATCAATCATGTATTCCTGGTTTCCATATTTAAATTCTTGTTCTTCATCCTCAAAAAAGTAATTATCATCTTTTATTTCTTTACAAATGAAACTCATTCTCTATAATTTCATTATTGATATGAAGTCTCCTTTTTGGGGAATCCTTTTACAATGCTTCTACAAGTTTCTATATTTAATTTATTCATTATTGAACATCATTGATCACTGAGATAAATTATTCCCAACTCTACCACATCAAAAACTAGGCAATGTGATATTTCCTTCAAATATCCATTTTATTGTCTTGAATTTATTATAAAATAGATCAATAAGTTTATCTTGCTGATTATAATCATCTATGTTATCTCTCTACATATCAATTTTTTTCATGTATTTGAAAGGAATTTCCTGTATTACTTGTTTTTTTTTGTATCTTCTATTTTGACTCTCATTTCATATGCCATCAGATTGCTTAGCAGATCATCTAGGGAACATTAGGATAGATTATTTCCCTCAATGGTTGAAACTTTTAGATTTTACAGAGGTAAAATACTTGTCAATATCATTGATTTCTTAACTAATTCTTCATATTTATCCAATAAATTTAGTAATTCAATAAAAAAGGTACCTTTATTTTCATTAGGATGAATTTCCAAACCATCGAACATATTTTCCAAGACATGGATTTTAACCTCCTTCACTTTGTTTCCACCTAAATATATATATTTTAATTTTTCAAAAATAGACTTGGAAGAAGTTAAACTCGCCATATTCAGATAAATTTAATTATATATAGCTAGAATATGGGCATTCTGTGCTTTGGAATCAACATCAAGCATTTCCAGTCTATTTTAGTCATAGACAGCCATGTTGCTTCAGTGACCAGATTCGCCTATAATGTGTGAAGAAGGAAATCCATTATAAGATATAATTGATGAGATTTCATCCTGTTCTTCCAAATATGTATGTTTCTTCCATTGAATATGGGTAATCATCTGGAATGTAATAAATTCTCCATGAAAAAAAGAGGATATATTTAACTCAAGAAACTTGTTTTATATATTATGACTTGTAGGACCTCAGCACACCCTGAGAGGTGAGGGATGAATTAGGGTGTCAAATTTTTCTTTTAAATAGATGGATCAAGATCACACATTTTTGGGAACTTGTTAAACCCATCAGATGGAATCACACCATAATCAAACGTTCACATGAAGAAACACAATATAATAGTTTTACTTGATTCACCACTAAGGGAAAGTACAAGGAGAATACATTTATAATTTGTCAGTCATACCTAAATCCACTAATGTTTACTAATTTTGGAAGATAGAATTTCATACATATTCTCTCTATTCCTTGAATACTTAATTAATAAGTTTTTATGGATATTGTGTTGCAATGTTTGAAACACTTCCATCGAATCCCTTAGCTCATTGATTGGAGAGAAGTCATACTCAGTTTATTGACATAACAACCACTTTAGTATTTTTTCCCATTTAAGTCTTTTTCACTGATTATCAAAAGACACTAATTTCACCTTAAAAATGAGTTCAGTCACTTGAGATATCTATTCACATAAACCAATTGTTCTATACTAATGTTTGTGAAGCTCTTTTTCAATGCCCTCTAATGATTCTCAAAACCCTCTCAAATAAAACTACCTTCATGAAATACTAATTCATAATGAAATAACCTATCATCACAAAAATAATTTTTTCATGATACCTAAGCATTGTTGAATACTAGGATATCCTTCTCATGATTCGCAGGATCATAAAGAATTCTTGATTCAAGAAGCACTTTTCCTTCACAAAATCAAACTGATTCAGCCTTTACTCCAAATATTTTCATGTTAAATGAAGTGGGGGTAACTATCTATTTATAAGCTTAGTCCATTCTGAATCTCCCAAAACTCTAGTATGTGAGCCTATAAATTTATGTTAGATAATATATTTCATTTTTGATTCTCCTATGAACTTTCTTGTAGTTGTAGATATTATCATCAACCCATCACGCCCCCACGAAGTTGGTCATAGTCCTGAATCTTTTTGGTGATGATGCTTCACATATTTATGAATATCAACCTTTGTGAAACCTAGTATTCATGAAACCCATTCATTTCCCATTTTTATGAATAGTAAATCCCATAAACCACCATTATTGAGGATCCAATCATCTTCATGATTTGGAGCCCAAACATATGGAAAATACAGTGAAGTGAAACCACCTTCAAAATTATAGTTAGCTTGATATGTAAAATAACATTCATTGAAAACTCCCTGATCATCCATTTGTATATTTAAAACAATCACACACTAGAATCAATTTTGAAAAAATTAAAATTCTTGGTTCCAATAAAATAAAATTAATTTTTCATCCGATTGTCTAATTTTTTATCAATTTAAATAATCCAACTTATTTTAAATTACTCATAAGAAATAAAAATAGTTTTTTTGTAAAATAAAATTCACATTTAAAACTTCTTTTAAGGGTTTATCTAGCCAAATAACCATTATTATATATTTATTTATTTAATTGATGTTCCCAAATCATGATTTATAATGATTAATGTGTTATATAATAATTATATTAAAGGAAATTCATTTTTAATAGGAAAACAAAGTATATTTTTATTTTTTATTTTGTTATTTTTTTTATTCTGATTTTAATATATATTATTTTTACAAAATCATTTTTATATTTATAGTGAATATGATCACTATCCATACTGGATTTTTAGAAATTCATTATCACACTATAGTTTAAAAATGGAATTCCAGTTCCACCACAGACATTCCATTATCCAAATTGACCTTATCACTAATAATGATGTAGTTTTATGTGCTACTTGGGATTCACATTGAAAATAATTATTACAATTATATGGAAATGGTCCTATAATAATATATCGTCCAGTTTAAATTAAATTCCAAAAGTTTAATGAATGTATAGTCCAATATGAAAAAATGTAATAACTATAAAAACCAAATACACTTCACATATGTGTCTTTAAACATGACTGTGTGAATTTCCATTTAATTCAAGAAACTAACTTCCACCAATAGTGTCAAACTCTACTGATTTCAATCAAATTTATTCCAAAAAAAAAGATATTGATTCTGTGTTTTTCTATTTTTTATTATATTTAGAATGTTAAAATTGTATGAAGCATAATGAATATAGTAATAATTGAAAATGGAAAACAACTACAAAAGTACACACAAAAAACTATATACTTATAATATATATCTTTTTATTGAAATGAAGTGTTGTTTAACATTTAAATGAATAATAATAATAGTAAAAATAATGGGAATTAGTTCATGATCCATTTTGAATTTATGTCATCATATTTTATTTATCTAATATTATGTAATTGTATTAAATAGTTCTAATTGAACTAAAAGTGATTTTTATTTTCACCTCATACATACTTCCTCTGATTTTATATCATCCCTTACTGTTTATCAGGGTATTAGGTCTTAGTAGAAAAACTACACAAACTAATTCTAGGGGAATTGTGGGGATAATCACTTGGAAATTTCATTGTTTCTACTACCATAATCAGTTAAGGTTGTACTATTTTATTCCATTGTGCATTATTCATAGACCATAATCATTCACTAATAACTCCTATTTGGTTTAACATGAGAATATTGCACCATTTTCTATATTTATATGTTATACAGGGTGAAGCTATAAGTGTTATATATGGTAAGATAATTAAGACTTCCCACACCATTATTCTCATCACAATGAATTGTTTATAATTATTTCACATGAAATTATTTCATATAGTCTCTTATTTTTAAATAATGTGAAGATGAACATGGTTTTTTTAGTTTTCTAGTAATATTTTAATTATTTTCAACTAGGAATTTTATTTTTAAAATTGTAAAAATTCCCCTATCTATTTCCTTTTTATTATATCTTGCACCATTATTTGTAATACTATACTTGGATTGGTTTTGAGTGAAGCTAGATGTTTAGTTCTAGTTGAATTTAGTACTTCTATAACCTAAATACTTTTTCTTATTTGATAATTTTTTTTCTTCATATGGTTTAGGTCATTAGATAAATCTCATCATTTGATTTTAAATTATATTTTCATTGAAAACATTGTCTTATTTGATTGTTTCAATTTTTTTATATAAATTTCATATGTTGAAAATGTTTAATCTCCATTAATTTTATTTAATGCAACATATTTCCCTATATGTACATAGTTTTCTTCAGTCTCAAAATCTAGTTAATATCATTTCATGTTATTTTATATTTTAAATTATAAGAATAAACATAGCCATTTTTTGTAGGTGAAATATCTTCTTGAGTCACATATGAAATATCTATTATACTATTGTTTTAAATTCACATTTTCCATCATATACATCAAAGGTATAAATTATTGGTAGTTTAGTTCTATGTGGTTGAATTTTTTTTAAATATTTAATGAAAACACATTATAATATTGGGGTTTCATTCGAAAAATTCATAATCACCAACATTCAATTATTTTTGAAAATTTCCATTATTTTCCTATGAAATATTTATGATAAGAAATACATTACAAACTAGTATATTAATGTTCCTAAAAATATAATCTATATAAAAAAATTTTAATATGACATTCATTTTGTACGTTAGATTTAATAATTTGATATGATTTTTTGGAAATGTTATTGTTTATTTCTAAGTGTAAGGTGGAATGCCTATTACAGATTTTTTTAGCTTTTTAATGTTGGTTTCCCTGATTTTTTATTGAATTTTAAAAGGTCAATGTTATTCTGAAACATGGAATTATTATAGATCCATCATGAAGGTGGACTTGAAGTTAACTGAATAGTTGGTATCCTCTTATTCCTTATATCTCTACAAATATATTATGCAGGTGAATTCCATCCTTCATTCACATTTTTTGTTAGTATGACTTCTCATTTTTTATTAATATTTTTTTAGAGTTTTGAGGACCATTTTTTGATTTTATGTTTACTCCTTTGTAAGTATTATGGATTATGAATCATCACATAGTTGAACTTGAGTTTTAGTGGATTTTGTGGTCTTGTTGGTGGGTGGAGAGGTTTTCTTCATGTACCAGTTTTCATTAACCATTGTGGTAATCACATGTTTCTAGTATCTCATTGGTTTATGACTTAAATTCTTAGTTGACCAAACATTTTATTTTTTTTCTATATAATTCTCCACCACATGAGCTCATGAAGTCCTAGTGTTTCTCTTAATCAATTTTTTACCTCAAAAGTTAGCAATATATGTGACCTATAGGTGAGAATTTGGTTTTCTTCTGGTCAGTCATGATATATTGCATCTATTTAACACCATAATCCAGTTCTTATTTGATAAATTGATATCTGGGTTTGATATGATTAGTCTGAGAGTGTTGGATTATGTTCTTTCTAAGATCAATGTCACAACTGTTATCATAGAAAATAATCACAGGTCGCTAATCTTTTTCACCAAGTTCATATAAGTATTACTTCATCCATTGTAATTGTGCACATTCAATTATTAATACTATATATTCTCCTTCATCCATGAATAAGGGAGTATAAACATAATTTTTTCTTAGACAACATACACACTTGTTATTAATAAATAAATAACCTCCACTTTAGTACTTTCGATTTACCTCATCATCTACAAAATCAATATACAAGAATGTTGAAATTTTATTCTCATCCTCATCTTTGAATGAAGAACCAATATTGAGTGTTTCCTAGATATATATCGGGATTCCTTTCACTTGTTCCATATGTTTTTATTTATGATTTTAAAACTAATATTCTATGCTTTTGAAAAAATATATATCAAGTTATGTTTTTGTATAGAATAAAAATCATCCACTAATTTTTCCATAAATAAGGATGCATTATCTTTTGATATATTATTTCAAAATACTGGTTCCTACTACAATAGGGGTTAAAATTATCTTTGAATCATGCATTCCAAACCTCTAGAACAACTCACCAGCATATTAGGTTTGAGAAAAATGTATTCTTCTCTCAATTTATGGCCAAAAATCCATAAAAATGTGTATGTTCTCCGATCATGGGCCTCTCAAATTTCAATTTCATCATATTTTCAAAGTTCTCCACTGAATTTTGTTAATTTATTCAAAATATGATGTAATACATATAAAACAACATGTTAAACTATTATCCTTTAAAAAATAGAACATTCAAATTATGATCAACTACGCATATTTTAAACTTCAACTACTTAAATTATGAATCATGTCTAGAATACTAAAAATTTGGATCCTTTTTCAATCCATAAATTGAATTTTTCATCATTCACACCTTAGTTCAACTTCTCCATTTATGAAGAAAATGGCTTGTTCAATATACACCTTCTCTTAAAAAACATCATTCAACATGTCTTATTTGACATCCATTGTAAATATTTTATAACCCCATTCAATATTCACAACATAAAATAATTTGATAGATTAATTTAATTCTACTAGAGAAACAATATCCTCTGTATCAGCTCTGAAAACTTGAGAATACCCTTTATTAACAAATCCAACATTATTTCAGAAAACCATGGCATTCAAATAAACATTATTTCAAAATACCTATTAGTTTCCATTGACATTGAAATTTATATGACTATTTATAAGTTCCCTTTTCTAATTATTACGTGTATGATCAAACTCATAGTTCATAGATTTCACCCATGGCTCATCCTTAGATTCTTATTCAAATTTTGTTTGATCTACTATGCATAGTAATGTTGCAAGCTCCATAGTCTTCATCTTGTATGTTTCAGTATGTGAATATTTGTCTCTAATAATATTGGTTTTATCAATTTCATGCCTCCTATTTATTTTTTATAATGCTGAATCAGGTTGTTCAATTACAGGTTCATCCATATATTCTACTTTTTTATTTTCATATTTTATCCTTTTTCTCCAAAATATTTTTTTCATAATTACATTTAAATATTTTTTTACAGCCTCCTATTAAATAACATTTAGGATTTTATTTTCCTTGAATATCCTTGTAGGAAGCCTTCATCTAAAATATCACTACATATTTCTTGTATTCCAACTGTATTTAAAATTTAAAACATTTTTTGAAACCAAAAAGTGTTTTAGAGATGGATTCCTCCCATGAAACATTTTATAAGGAGTTTCTCTCTCTCCAAGAACAAGAAGAGCATGATTCGAAGTGTATGCAACAACATTCATGGCTTATTTCTAGTAGTGCAGTGTAATACCACTTTTGATGAGAATATTATATTACGTATTGTTCATCCTCCTATTCCAAAATTAAATAGACCCATATTATTGTATAGTTATTACTTTTGATAATTCATGTTTCATGATATTTTTAGATAGTTCTTTAATAATATATATGTTTACTCTATCTTATTATGAAATATCAAAATCATTAAGGATTATTCAGTCTTGGTTTCTACTAAATGTATGTACCTAATCATTGAATCCAAAACATCCCATTTTAATTTCATAAACATAACACATTCTATATAACAGAATTCATCAAAAAAATGAATAAAATATTTCTCCATAGGTTTATAGAAATTTCATTGGTCTAGACACATCTATGTGTGCTAGGTGAAGAATATTTCATGGACTTTTATTCTTCTACTTATATAAATTACAAACCATATTCCCTTTCATGCATACATCACACATCTTCCCTTTATAACACTTTTGGTTTGGAAAATAATTTTATCCCTTCATTTTATGTAGATTTAAATGATTATTTATGTGTATGTTCTAGATGTTGATGACACAAATGGTTTTTTTATCAATTTTATAGAAACATGTGTTCTATATACTATTGACATAATATACATTTCCACCATTCCTCTGACCTTTCATGAGTGAATATTAATATTTAATATTCATAAAATATTATTTATGATCGAATGTAATTTCATATCCTGGGTATCACTTTCAATGATCCACATGTTATCGTTTTGTTAGGATTTAAGGGAAATGTTGGAATGATTAATTTTTTCCCTCGTATTCTTCTCTTTACAAGATATGCACAAATGAGTCGGTGTGTAGGTTGTCACCTTCTGATTTCATTAATGAACGAACTATCCCATATCTCTTCTTCTTTCAAGAAGGATTATTTTTTATTCATTTGGATCATATGTGGTGGTTCCACATTTAATTTAGTTGACCTATTATATTCCACATTCTTACTAGATCATTTCTATAAAACACTATTGTTGTGCCTATAGTTATAGAAGTTAAAGAAATAACCATATATAGATTTATCCATTCATGGTGTAGAATAAGAAGGTATTCCACTTTGGCCTATCTCCAACCCTTCCCATTCTATGTGACTTATTTTCTTAAGGTTATTATTTTATTGAATGACTATGAGATCTATAAAACTATCATTTCTTAAGTGGAAATATTTTTTCACTTCCATATCACTACATATCACCTTACAGTTAATAATTTTAAGGTGGATAATCATATTTTGAGTTTCTCTCAACTTTCTATTTTTACCTGATTTAAATAGTTTTTGTTTTAGTTACCAAGTATTCGGACAGATGGCCAATATGATTAGTACCCAGGAATCCCAGTCTTTGGTCTAGAAAAAGTTTTCTAGAATGGGTTGAGACTTGCTTGGACCTTTTTCAGAGCTCCAAATCAGAGATTCTCCTAAATTAAAACTTTTTCTTCAACTCAAATGTATTAATTTTATTTTAGAGATTTATTTTTAAAGTATTAATTATTTCTCAAAATCATCAATCCTTCATTATGCTTTCTTTGGAGATATATTTAGATATTTAAAATTTTTACCTTCTCCAAAATCTTCAGTTTGTGATAAAAAATATCTTTAATACATGTATGTCCTATTTATTTTCATTTTATTACTTCTTAAAGATGATAAATTTCAGCCTCATGTTGATCCACATATTCTCAATTATTTTTACACAACTAAAACATTCTTATATTATTCTTTATTTTAATTCTCATTAAGAGATCCTTCCAAACCCACTAAGAAGTCCATGACTCCCTTAGGTTCATCATCCTATTTTTATATCAGATTAAAATTTTCAACTATTTCATGTATGGAATCTTATTCATCTAATATAAATTCTATTTCCACCCCATCTAGGTGATCTTCATGAGCCTCTTCTTCCATACTTATGATACACCATCTTTGAAACTTATTTTTGGAAGAACAACCTTTCTTAAAATCACTACAGGGAGGAGACATCCTTCTTTGCCATGGAATAATTCAAGTTTATTATATCTAACCATAAAAACTTTTAGGAAACATCACTTCCATGTGTCCCACCATTCTACATAAAAAATAATCATGATGAAATTTGACTTTAAATATTCCTTATCTGATTTTGAATTTTCTAAAAACAAGAGGTAGAAATTCATTATCATCAAGATATTCCCATATTTTATGTTTTTTATTAATGTTTAGTTTTTACATAACATAAAATGACATTTATGTATTGACCTCTTTTTTACATCATTTAAATTTTATTCTCATATAATAAGACCTATCTGTACTATGTAAATAATTTAGATAATTTTTAGATAGATTTATTTCTTCCAAAGCAGACACCATTGTATTTTATGGTGGTTGAGGTAAAATTAATATCTTCTTCTCAATTTTTATATATTGTATAATAGGACAACACTTCTATATAAAACACATTAATTACTGATATAATACATAAAATTACACACACAAAACCTGGATTATTGATAAGTATAATTCCTGTAATGAACCGACCTATATTACCCTCAAACCTGGAAATCAACCCAATCTGTCACATACCCAAAGGGAATTCCTAATCACCAAGGGTTTGAGACAAGAACCTAGACATCTAAAAACACAACAAAGGGAACAATATTTCCTACCCTAAACAACCACATGGCATATATATGTGTGTGTGTGTGTGTGTAAAATAGGAAGGAAAAAATTAAGAATAAGATATATATGGTATAACTGTAAGAAAATAACAAAAACCAACAACTATAAAAGTTTTAATAACTCCAAGACAAGTCCAACATAAAAGACCTAAAAATCAAACATCTACTCCAAATGATGGTAGGGACTGACTCCAACCATCTCACCACCAGCTACCTAACTAACTAATATGAACCTCACCATCTCACTACGGCTCATTGCCTTTCTCTGTACTGGAAAGAAAACAGAGGTCTACACGCCACCAAATAGGTGAATAGTGTGTGAGCTAACAGGCTTAGTAATAGACCACCTAGGTGTTCCATAACTATTGTATTTACCAAAAATCCATATATGCTCATTTTAAATAGAACATGGCATGATAAAGGGTAAAATATTTTTATAAAAATCAGGGTAAACATTTCCCTTTTTTATAGATCTAAAACAAAAGCAGTTATATCAATTTCAAATCACATTTTCCGTGTCATTTTCCACAAGAATAAACATACATATCAAGGATAACTCATAAATCTAACAATAGATAATAGAAGCACATAAATCACAACGCTAAGGAATACTATGGGTCTAGGCCATATACTACTCATACCAAAAAGATCATGTCCTCAAATGATGATCCTAGAATAAGAATCCAAGGAAGTAGATGAACATCCATTAATTAAACCCACCCTCCAATGTCCATATCGGCCCCCTAGAACAATGAGCCTATAAAATAGTGAAAAAGGTACTTGATAATCAAAAATAATAGATGATGGCCCCATGATAGAACCTCAACATATATACCCAAGGTGGCCCATGTTCACTTTTTCACAATTCAATTCAATTATTTGAAAACCATTTCAAAATTAATTTCAATTATTCAAAAATACACATTTTTTATTCCATTTGTCAATAACTCAAGGGAACATATTTTCCATTAAAAACCCTGTTTCAAAACACACAAAATGATCATTCCAATTCCAATATGTAATATAGTTTGTAAAGAAAAACAATCAGGTTCATCAAAGTAGTCTAGATACGGAACCGCCTACCACAAATATCAGGTCGCACATGACCGCAATGGAATCCAAAATCAATGAAACCCCACAACATCAACGAAGGTCCTAGAATCAAATCCACATAAATATTGATTAAAGTTATAAGAAAAAGGGTCAGTAGAAGATTTGAAGCCTACATCCCTCAATGAAAAACACCTTCTGCACCACGACCAAAGGAAAAAATGCCTCTAGAATGCGATCACACAACAGATCTTGGAAGAATCCTAGAATAATCAACAATGATAGACTAATGGATCTAAAGACACCAACCAACTAGGATATCGTGATCAAATGAAATTATGGAATGGAAAGGATACTCACTTGGATAGACGCACCACAACCGCAACATAGATCGAGTGTTGAATGTATCGATCTTGAAGGTATTGAGTCTCTCAAAATCAACTAGGATGGGTTCTGGTTCGAGAGCTAAGAGGTTTAGAGAAGGATCCAGGATGAAAATTTTTCTTGTCCATTTTATAAACTAAATGCAGACCATTTGATGATGTGTAACATAGTTACACATCATGAAATCTATTGTGTACCAGAATGCTGAAATATAAATTCCTTTGGATTTAAAATCCATTATTTAAAGAAGTCACAATGTGAAACCCCATTTCAAAAAGTGTAACTTTCATAGTGTGAATCCCCTATCATAGATTGTACCCAATAATAGTTACATGGAGTGTAACCCATTTACATGGCATGATATCTTCCTATATCATGAAAAAAAAGTATGGTTAGAGTTGAGAGTCCAACAAATCTATAAATTTACCATTATAGGTATCTTACCAATATCAAATGAGGGGGGAAACATTATGAGGATATGGTTGAAACTAATAAAATGTTAATGGGATGTTACAGTTTATTTTGGAATTACATCCAATACATAAGATTAGAAAATAGGAAATACATCATCTTTATTGAAAACATCTTTAACATGCTCATTCTTAAAACTACATGGGATAACCTAGGGATATAAATAATAATGGGGTGATCTATAAATCCCATTAAGAGAATAAACATGGATTAACCTAAAGAAAGTATAACAATTTAGACCGTAATAATATCAATGGGTCATAAAATGGGTGAGAATCCTAAACACCAACAATAAGACTTTATATATCATGATAATATAAATGCAATATGGGAAATATGGAAATAACATAAAACACTAAACCATAAACATAGGTGAAGGATAACTTCTAAGAAACAATGATAGAAAATGACCCATGATTGATTAGGTTCACTCACTAATTCCTTTCATGATGTCTCATTATACTGAAACATTACCCAATGCATTGTAGCTCTATATAATTCATGGTACATCGGCCACATTCATTTCATTCTCATGATTAAGTATTCCACATAGATCCCACATAATGCCACCATTTTTCATCAAATGTTATTCTATGGTAAAGAAGGGTTGAATACATAGATTTATGTCCCCAATCAGGTAAGTATAAGTTAATAAAGGTGAACTCATTTTATAGGAATTACGTATGGGTATTCACTAGACATGTTTCTTTCATGGAATCCCAAAGATAAATTTCGACAGTATAGCAGGGGACATAAATGTTAATGGGAGGTATTAATGATAGTCAAAGGGGTATCTAATATATTATAAATCATAATGGAAGTATGTTTAATTATTAAAAAACACCCGAATATTAGGAAATTTAAATAAAAGGACATAAAACGAAAGATATTCTTGAATAATGTAGGGAAAAAGACGGTCCATTACATTGATAGTGTGACAAAAATGACTAGGAGGACCTTCTTGATAGCTTGGGGGACCCTTGAGATGAATATAAAGAGAGTGTAGGTTGGATTATGGACATTATCCAAGGTTTTTGAGTGAAGATAAATGTGATCCTAAGTAGTTGTATATAGGAAATGATTGGGCAATTCTTTATCATTTCTCAAACATAGGTTTTTGACTCGATGTAATTAAGTAACTGAAACCACAAACCATAAAATGGTTTCTTCCAAAGTTTTCTAACTAAAAGGGGTGGTTTTAATTATTTTATAAGGAAATGGGATGAACAAATTAATATAATAATATTGTTGTTGTGAGGTGAGTCATACTCTTATAGAAATGATTTTAAGCTTAAAATATATTATATGTATGGGAGGATTAATAAAGGTTTTATAAAATTATTCAAATAAACATAAAATTAACCTATTTTATGTTTAAAACATAGTCTTAGACATGGAAAACATTTATATTAATTATTACATCACATTTGGGTCATTTAGATTTCATAATACACAATTTATACTTATTTGGTATTAAATTTTTAGCAGAAAATTCAACCATCAAAAAAAATTATAAAAAAATTCACTATTGTATAATTTCATTATTATTATTCCAATAATAAGATTATTTTTATCATAATAATTTTCTAAAAATAATCATTTTCACTTTAAAAATAAGAATCTTTATTTATTGAGAAATTCTGGATTTTTTGAAAATAATAGTTTTTTAACACTTATAAAAATTACATTTGGATTCATAAAAATTATATGATCATTTTTATGTAATAAAAATTATTTATTAAAAATATTTTATTAAAATTTTATTTATTTCAAAAATTCACAAATTTTTTGAAGTAAACGTCTTAATTGAAGTTGAATACTAATTAAAAATACTATTTGGGTTTTATTTTATAAAAAGAAAAATTGGTTATAAAGTAATGATAGGAAATATATATGTAAATTATTATTTTGAAAATAAGATATATATTTTCATATTATTATAGTTTCAATACGTTTCCCTTTAATACATCGATAAACACCCTAAGGGTAAAGTGTGTGATGATTATATTTTCTTAGTGTGGTTTGGAGTACATGGTTTCGACTGTGATATTGATGATCTAGAAATTATCCCACAAATGGTTTCACTCATGATTAAGTTAATGGATCTTTAATTGGTCTTATTAAAAGGAAAATCACAGTGATTCTATCTCCCTCTAAGGCTCTGATAATTTTGATTCATTGGGTACGATCCACCTAGTGGTGTCCATAACATTCTTTTTCTGTGTCAATTTAATTTGTTAAAACCGTATATTTATAATAATAGTGTGATCACTATTTAACAACTATATTATCAATGATTTTGATTCTTAGTGGAATTTTAAATATGATAGATTTAATAAAACCAAATAAGTGAATTATTATTATATAACCATATTACATAATAATACATTTAATTAAATCAGAAGTAGAATTTTATTTATAAAATATCGGGTTGTTACAATATTCCCCCCCTTCAGAAAATTTTACTTGAAATTTTCATTTCCCATACTAAAATAGATGAGGGTAATTCTATTTCATCAACTTATTTGGTTCCCATGTTTCTTCTTCAAACTTTTGGTTTCTACACAACCCATTGACTAGGTGCATTGTCTTATTTCATATAACATTGTCTCTATAATCTAATATCTTTAATAAATTATACCTATATGAGAGATCAATATATAATGGTACCACTTGTTGATTGAGTACATGTGGGGGGTCTGGAATGTACATCCTCAAGAGGGATATATAGAATACACCATGCACTTTAGATATTTAAGTCGGAGTGCTAGTCGATAATCCACTACTCCGATGTGGTCAAGGATCTCAAAGGAACATATCTATATTGGAATAAGATTTAATTTCTTCCCAAATCTCATGGATTTCATCCATGGAAATATGTAGAGGAATATATTTTCTCAAACCTCAAACTTTATGTCTTTTCAACTATTATCATCACAGCTCTTCTAAAAACATTGAATAACATTGATGTTATTCAGAATTTTCATAACAATTTCCACCATTTCCCTAACCATTTAAGGCCTATTAATTTTTATCAACCAACATTGTCCAATCATGCAGGTCTTATGCACCTATTCCCATAAAGGGATTCATAGGGTGAAATTTGGATTCTCTATTTGAAACTATTATTGTATGAGAACGCTACTAGAGGAATATGTTGGCTTCATCCTTCATTGAAGTCAATAGATCATTCTCCCAAAATTTTCTCATGTTTATAGATAGTCTACTCAAATTGGATATCAATTTGACGGTGATAAGACATTTTGAATTTCAACTTGGTATTTAGATAATGTTGAAGAATCTTACAGAACATAGTGGTAAATCTTGGATCTTGATTAGATATAATAGATAGTGGTGGTCCATATAGCCTCACCAAATCTCTAATGTATATCCTTT
The DNA here is from genome assembly GCA_963277665.1 of Viscum album. NCBI lineage: Eukaryota > Viridiplantae > Streptophyta > Magnoliopsida > Santalales > Viscaceae > Viscum > Viscum album. The sequence continues at coordinate 1,898,823,604 of OY728121.1, read as the reverse complement.
AATGTTGATCATGTGAGAAGTCCTCTTGAATCTTAACGATGTGTAATGTCTTTTTATGATGATCTTCCACAAAAAATATAGAATTTTTTCCTCTTGATTTATTCAGAGGGATCATGACAAAGTAAATACTTATGTTTTCCCATTTCCATGTAGGTATTTGTAAGGGTTTCATAATTCCCTTTATTTTTTCCCTTACCGCTTTCACTTGATGATATACAAGACATCTTGATTAATACACTATGATGTCCTTCTTCAAATTTTCCCAACAATACTTCTATTTGAGATCTCAATACATCTTTTTTCTTCTTAGATGGATGAAGAAGGTTCATCTATGTGAATCATCCCATAGATATTTCTTTAACCTGGGATTTTTCGGTAAACATAGTCATGAAAAAAATATCACTACTCCTTATACATAAAAATAAAACTTCAAGGATTTTAATTTTTCCTGTTGGTTCCACTTATTCATTAATTCCCACATCATCTCTTTGAGAATCCATTATTTAATCCAAAAGGTATGGTAGATAAATCCTTTGTGAAATGATTAATGATGTTTCTTCCTTTGTGATTCTCGAGTACATACATTTCCAATATAAGAATATTAGATACTTCTCAATTATCATCATTGATAAAATCACAGGACTCTTTATACATAAGGAATATTCCTCTTTATTCACATTCATAGGATAGTAGTGGATTGAGAAGTCATATTCTTTGATCATATATAACCATATTCTTTAGATCATATTTATCTATTTATGTCTCAATATATACTCTAGGATCTTGAAATTAATTTTAGTTTTTATCTAATCCCTAAAGAGATAATGATTCTAATTTTCAATGTGATGATCACTACAACCAACTCCAGATCATGTTTTTGGTTGTTTGATTCAATAAAATTCATTTTCCTTGAGGCATAGGCTATCACTTTTTCATTCTACATTATCAAATAGACTCAACCCTTATTCAATGCATCAATGAATACTTCAAAGATTTTTCCAATTATTGGTAGTTTGAGTACAAGTTTAATTATAAGCCTTGTTTTCAACTCTTTAAATATAATTTCACATTCAAAATTCTACAAAAACCTATCTCCCTTCTGAGTTATCATGGTTATAGGGGTTGAAAATTTTGATAAGTTTCTCCCAAATTGAAGATTGTACTGAGCTAATCCCTAAAAACTAGGGATAACTATCACAGATGTTGGCCTTTTCCATCCATCAATTGAATCTATCTTTTAAGGGTCCACATATATCCCATTGCTTGTGATAATATTACCCTTTAATGCTACTCGGTCTAGGTATATGTCTGATTGAAAACTCAACCTGTCTTCTAGGATAAATACCAAATTATTCATTGGTAAATGCAATAGTTATTTCAAAAAAAATTGGAATGTTTTCATGGATGGTCATTTAATTTAACTCAATCATTAGTGCCAGATATTCATTCTCATAGGGAATTAATATCCATTCTTGTGATGTTGGTGCTAAAAATATTCATCCTCCTTGTACTTGTACAAAATCAAAAGGTGATTCATGGTATGAAGGGTGGATTTCTTCTCCAAACAATTTATGTTGTCTTCATAAAAAATTATATCCATTACTTGAATTGGATAACATAAAATTCTCATAAAGGGATATATATAAGGGTTTAATGAAAAATATTTCCAAAAACATCAAAATGTGATACAATAATCATATATGTTTCCCCTCATGATATAAAATCATTTCATTTGGTAAATAAATATTCTTTGAAAACATAAAATATGTGAAAATAAGGAATGAATTGAAATACAACCTAAAATACATAAATATTGAGTAGAAGTTACATGTACTTAAGTCATCATGATCCATCTCAGTATAGGACATACCATATTCCCTTCTTCATGGAGATTTTCGATTCTCATAATGTTTCTCATCCCTTGGAATAGCGATTTGTCATGGATAATGACCATGTTCTACACATTTTCAACATAGAACAATATATGGAATCTTATATTATACAATACATAAATCCATCATGTTATTATTTATCTCCATAATAATGGGACACATTATTCCCTATCTTTTCTCCCATAAAACATATCCCAACTCATTTGTTACATCTCTCTCAGCGCCACTTGCATCATTTTTTTCATAAAGGAAATGGGGTCATCTTTCCCTTATAACCTTTATCAGATAATTTTCCCTAAGATTTCATCTTCCACTTCCTTGAATAATTTTGTCCTTAAACTAAGTTATAGTTTTTATTTGTTATTTTTTATAACTATTTTGGAATAATAACAATATTTCCTACTTGAGCTCCCATCCAATTTGGTATCTAATTTTGGATGTCATAACACTACCCTTCACATTGGTTGTTCACCCAATTCCTCCTATTTTCGACTATTAGATAGAATATAGGTAGAATTTGGGATGTATATTTTTTAACTATTAATAAAATAAATTTTAATCCAATGAAATTAAAGTGATAATATATAACTTTCATTTATTTTCTTAACATATTAATTTCTAGTCTTTAATCTAGGTTATTCATGGTCTATTTCCTAAGATAGAATAATATGGGATTTTTTGTTCCCTTAATAATGGATTTTAATGAGTTTATGAATTTACAAAATAATTTCTCCAGGGACTATCAAATTAGGTGTGAAACAAGGCCTTCTGTCTTGAACCAGTTCCCAGTCGAGTCCAGCTTAATGCAGTGTTTTTGGGTTTTACCCTTATATACATCTGTTGTAGAGCCACATCCCCTTGTAGTATCCAAAAAGGGGTGTATTTTCTTGATAAACCACTTAATATATTCTTTCCAATATTTTTGTATGTATTCTTATACTATGTTTTATCCATAATTAATTCTATATAGTTTTCTAATAATAATCCCATAAATAAATAAACTATTCCATTGATACCAACTATAACAACATTTCTCTTTATTAAAAATTAATTCATGATTTAATACAGAATATTACACATAATACAACCCATAATATCTATAAGCCTTATTTATTTGGGAATTAGGTATATTATACAACAACATAAAATAATCAATACATAAACTATATTGAAATATTCCTTTATAGGCTCGTATTTAAAATATTATGGGATAACCTAGGGATATACATAAGAAGGGGTTGTGCTTTAAAGCCTAGTAAGGGAAAATATTGAATAACAAGAAGAAGTTAATAAATGTTAGAAAATATGAATATAAATGGGTCGTAAATGGGATTAGAATCATAAACATTAACAATAAGACATGATATATCATTATAATAAAAGGAAAATATGAGAAATGTACTAAAAACTTAAAACACATAATCATAAACATAGGTCAAGGATAACTGCTAAAAAATCATGATTTAAAAATGTACCATGAGATATTAGGTTCCCCCCTAATAAATTTAATCGTTTCTCATGAGTCTAAAACACTATCCAATACATTGAAGAACTATATACTTACAGGCACACCCATCACAATCATTTCATTCTCATTCTTATGTGTGTCACATAGATCATACAACATGGAATCATTTTTCAGAAACTTTTATTCCATGATCAAGGAGTGGGGAATAAATACATGTATTTACCCAAAACAAATATGTACTATATCATAGAGGTGAATAAAATAGATTGGAATTGGTTATGGGTATTCATTACACATTTTTTTGGCAAGGAATACAATAGTGGAATATCTTTAGCATAACAGGGGAACATAAATGTTAATGGGATGGATTAATGATAGTGAAAGTGTTATCTAATCTTATATACATAATAAGGATGTATGGGGCATGTAGAAAAACACGCCCCATATGTATTAAATACAAATAAAAGGGAATAAAATGAATACAATTCTTCAATAAATGGGAAACAAAGTGGATCCCTTACCTTGAGAGTGTGACTCCAAATTCTTTGGCAAAGCTTCATGAGATAATGGGGGAACCATTGGAGGTATATAGATAGGGGAGGGATAATTAATTAAATAATACAATGTTTTTTGGTGAAGATAAATGGGTGCTAGTGTGGCTTTATATATGAAATTAGTGGGGAATTTGTTTTAATTTATTAAACTTTGGTTTTGGACTCAATATAATAAAATAACAACAAACACAAACATTACCATGGTTTTCCCATGATTTGTTTCCAAGGAGGGGTGGTTTTAATTATTTTATAAGTTCATGTTTTGAAATTATTAAAATAATACTATTGATGATGTGGAGGTGAGTAATACTCTTAGAGAAATGATCTTCAAACCCTAAAATATATTATATGTTTTGGAGGATTCAGAAAGGAGTAGAAAATTAGTAAAATAAACACAAAATCATATTATTTTATGGGTAAAATATATATTTTGATGTGGTTACCATTTATTGTACTGATTACATCAGTTTTGGGTCATTATGATGTAAAGGTACACATAGTATATTTATATAATATTTGATTTTTCCAAGAAATTTTTTTTTTCTCATATAATTATGAAAAAATCATCATTGGATAATTTTGACATTATTATTCCATAAATAATATTATTTTTATAAAAATTATTTTCTAAATTTTTTCATCTTCACTTTTAAAATAACAATCCTATTTTATTGATAAATGATGTATTTTTTTGGAAATAATTGATTTCGAACAGATATAAAAATTACATTCATCTTCATCAGAATTATATGATTGCTTATATTTAACAAAAAAAATTAATAATATTTTCTTAAAATATTATTTATTTCAAAAATAAAATATTTCATTAAAATTAAAGTCTTAATTTAAATTGAAGACTAATTAAAAATATAATTTTTTATCCATTGTATAAAAAGTAAAATAGTTTTTAATGTAACGATAAGAAGTAAATACATATATTATTCTATTGAAAATAAAATTTACATTTAATTTTATTATGGTCATGATACATATCAATTTAATACACTAGAAAATGTCATACGGGTAAGGTGTGTGATGGTGATATTTTCACGTGGTGGTTTGACATACATGGTTTCAGCCATGATCTCGATGGGCTTGAATTTATCCTATAAATGGTATCATACTTACATTACTAGTTTAATATCAGATTGATAATTGTCATGTTCAAATCCTAGTGAATCTATCTCCCTTGGAAGCTCTGATTAATGGAACTCGTAAGGTGTGATCCTACTAGTTGAAGTCATCACTTCTTTTTTCTGTATCAACTTAATTTTTTAAAACAATGTACTTATACTAACCATTTTATCACAATTTAATGGATATACTATCTATAGTTATAATTCATAACGTTATTTTATATGAGATAGCATAAAATAAAACTGATAAAGGTCATTTGTTTTCTATAAACATAATACTTCAAAAATAAATTTATTTAAATCTCAAGGGGAGTTTTATTTATAAACATATGGGTGGTTAAACATTACATCACTAAGAACCTTGATGGATCAAAAACATTACTGATTTGATTATAAAAACATTCTAAACATACATTCAGATACATGTTCATTTCATAAAAATTATTAAAAAAACGCATTATTTTTATGATATATATATTTATATATTTCATAAATACTTTCCTATTTATCTCATATATATTTTATGGTGGGACAAACCATTAATTTCAAATAAATATGATCAGATAGAGAAAAATCAAGAGTATTCATGGTGTTTTCATCTTCATCAAAATACATTCTATCTACTTCAGTCATAGATAATACCAAAGTAATAGAAGCCTACACTCCATAAATTTTATAGTGAACACTTATGTACAAAAATTTCTAAGATGAAACCCAATCCCCATCATCCATATATAAAAATTTCAACCATAGAGTAATGAAATTTTTAGAGTATTCAAGGTATTTTCATAGACAATTGATCCTTTTGGAAGGATTCGACTTCAAAACACATGGGTCGGATATCACTTGTTATAGTCACTGTCCGACACACCCTAAGAGGGGAGAATTGAATGAATGAGTGTTTTTCTTATAGAATTATTGGATCTTTATTATCAATATTTCATGAACATAAATTCAAAATAATAATGAATATATAAGAAATAGTCCTGGAGATTTTTCTTAGTTCACCCAAATAGGATAATACAAGGAGAGTGTACAAATGTTGTATTGATGTTCCAGGGATGTAGGACTATTTACTATGGTTGTTATAAGGCTTTTATAAATGAATTCTAAAAAACTGTAGAATAATTCATATTCTTATTCTCTCACGCATTTTTTAATCCATGGAATTAAAAATATCATGAACCATTATTGTTTCCTTCAAAAACATCCAAGAAATAAAACCAATACAACAAGGGTGTCGTCGTTCAATATATTAAATATTTTTCTCTATAAACCATATGATCAATGATGTGAAATGTTCTTCAAAGAGTTATCTTTTTCTTCTTTACAAATTCAATAATATGATTATCTCTCTTTTCATTGATTCCTCCAATTTTTCCCTCAACAAATATTCCACACTATTTACCTTAAAAACTATTCTTCTTAATATCCTCAAACCACTAATATGGAAACTCCAAGATTTCCATTTTCAAATACCCTGAAAATTTGAATCCAGATATTCTTTTCAGTATTTCCCAAAAGACTGATGTGGAATTCATCCTATAATTATCCCCATTTAAGAAAATTGCATCCCATGATATTAAGACCACTACATAATCATCATTGAACTTTATTTTCTAAACATTCACATACATTTTGTAAACTGAAATCCCTGAAGATATTGGAATTTAATTCCATAAATATAACAACTAATCTCCTTTAATTTTTCACTATGATCCCATTTGATGACGATGAATGTTTATTCATAAAGAATAAAAACAACACATTTTAATCCTATGTGTACTCTATGCTGGGATCCTAATATCTGTGTTTCCATCCACTATTACTATGTTGACCTGAGTTCACTCGACATTGGGATCCTAAACTATATGTGACAAACCAAATATATGTCATCCTAATTTTAATCTACATCAGGTTTCTAAAATCAATTATTCTATCCAACTCTACATTAAATTCCATATACTCGATTCAGAACTCTACATCAGCTTCCATCAACTCTACATCTAATTCAGTCAACTATATATGAAACATTATGGTAGATTTAGTAAACTCAATGAAAAACTCTTTTTGGATTCAATTAACATTATGTACAACTCAATATGGTTTCCATGAAATATACCCTCTTCAAAACTTTTATAAATATTAGAACCATTCCATAATGAACTCTACACCCATATGAAATAAACTATACATCCTATAGGACATAGAAACACATTTCTCAAACATCTACACATAAACAAGATTCACCAGAAATCCTTCAAAGATCAACCCAAACAATATTCAACACACTCAATTACTTCTACTATAAAAATCATATCACTAGTACCATATTGACATCAAATCCAACTATAATAAGATATGGTTCCAATAGAATCAGAAACTATAACTTTATAAAAGTCATACATGCCTCTCTCACGGATTAGAGAAAAAATGTCCCCCCTTTTTTCAAATTTCATCCCATGCCATAGCCTACATCTATTTTTAAACCCTTTTTTCCCATTTTTAACAAATATTATCTATAATTTCTCTCTCTTTGTGATTCTAATTTAAAATAAAAATTCCCAATAATCTCTACCATGATTTATAATTTGAATTATCACTATTCAATAACTCTAATGACTTCATCTTCATGATCACTAGATCAATCATTTTTTGCCCATTTCACCAAAAATATCACTTTCAAAAAATCTACATCTATATAAAATATTCCATGTAAACAATGACATGGATCATCACCCCAATAATAGAATTCTTCTCTAAAATCTATAAGGAACACCCTAAGGTAACTCTATAACTCCATCTCAATCATCTCATGTATAAATGATAATTCCATCATACCAGCCTTTTGGGGAGACGCCACAATTTTAGTTAAATGTGTTCGGAAATCACTAGAGAGAATGTAGACCATCCAAATGTATATCTACTAGAGATATATATAATTTAATTTTCATATTCCTGATTATAAAAATCTTATTTAGAGAAAAAATCATTAAATACTCAAGGTTTATATTTTCTAAAACCTAAATGATTTATCTCACCTAAATGAAATATCTTTCAATATTATGAATTTCTACCATGCAATGGAATTTTTCATATGGATAAATTTTATCTCACCTAAATGAATATTCATAATACCAATATCTGTAAATTATTTCTCCATATACAACATCTTTTTTTCAGAACAAGGAATCGTTATCTTTTCCTAAGATATCTTGGGGAGAAACAATATCATCCCAAGGAAAACAGAACAATTTCAATTCTCAAAAATAAAATAACTAACATTCTAACTTATTATTAAAAAAATTAATATACAAACATGCTTAATGTATAATAGATATGGAATAACATTCCATACATATCATGATGTGACACCTGCATGAACAATGGAAAAAATATAGGATGTGAAAAGGTGGACCAACTATCATTAGGTTAAATTTCACACATCCCATCAACTTAATCACGCTTACCTAGTATCATCGATGACCCACACACTAGACATAAATACATATAAATAGGGGATACTATCATGTGTGTAATATCAAAAAACCTAATAATTTTCCTAACCTTCCACTAAGTATACAAGGGTGCCTCATGGAATCATATAAGAGGTGGGACATGACCAAAATGAATTTCATCCCATTAAAAAAACAAATCTCAAATTCTTACATCTCTATAGCAACCATTCCACCTAAATAAAATCCATTAATAATATCTATAATCTATAAAAACATCATGAATAAAAATCAAAACCACCATCACATGGATATATATAATCATCATCAAAAATTAAAAATGGTCTCAATAAGGTAACAATCAACAATTAATCATGCATCACATAAATAATTTCTAACTAATCCATTAAATTATGTTATATAGTTTTTAAAATTTTAAATACCTTTTAAAATATATTTTGTATCCAAACACATTCTATTGAAAATCACCAAATAAACCAAATAAAACCCCTAAAAACTCAATGGAATCTCTATTTCATTTCATAAAATAACTCCACATAATTAAAAATGGTTCAAACCATCATGATTACTACTACCTATAAACCATATAAATAATTCATGTTCAAATACCTTCATTTAAAAAAAACCCCTTTAAAATAAGGAGTGATCCTAAATGGATTGAAATTATTCCCTTTGGATGTGGATTCCCAATGACATAAGAAGGTTATCCAGAAGACCCATTGCACACCATAATAATGAATAAATCTGAAAAACTAGGTCAAATCCCAAAACCTAGTGTCTGGTCAAACAAGAGGGGTGTTAAGGGGAATATAAATCAATAAAAAAAGGGAGGAGGATATAATATGAGATATTACCTTGAGTTATCATCTAATAACTATAAATAGATCTTCAAAAAAACACTATAATGAGGTTGTTTCATATAGGAGGGAGTGTGCAACATACTGTGGTCTTGGATGGGTCATCATAAAAATAAAGTGGATGGGGAAGAGGGATTATTAACCCTATAATCAGTTCAGGGAATTTTGGGAATGAAAAGAAATTTTTTAACATTTGGAAATATTCCATAGTTGAGGCATAGAATTTTCCAAACAATATGCCAATCGTTATCCCTAATGGTCAATCTTGAGAAACTCACATAGTTACCCTGAGGAATGTCAATCTATTGAGATAACAATGCTTAAACCATGCAAACCTACTCTGTCAAGGACTAAAACCTCATGAATTTTCGATGCACGATTACTCATAACCATGTAAAAACCATCCACAGTACCAAAACCCTTAGAAATATTAAAATTTCATCTTAATACCCTTGGTAACCCACAATGACTCAACATTAATTTAATTAATTAATTAATTAATACCATAGGGACATAAAATGTGTCACAAACTCCCCTCCATTAAACTTTCTGCCTCTAGAAAGTATCAGGACCATGTAGAGTTCAAAAAGGTAATGAATTAAATGAAACTCTCAAGGATGACTATAAATGTCTAGAAACAAAGCCTTCATAAGAAAACATAATAATGAAAGTCTCTAATAAAATAGAGAACAAACATTTATATCCCCACCTTTTAGAATTACCCAAAAATGTTGGAAAAATTGAAAACCTATTCCTAAAAAATAAATAGGATCTCATCAAGAAACATTGTTCCCAAAATCTCTAAATTGAATTTTCAAAGCTCCACTATCTATAGACAACCAATCCAAAACCATAAGGATATAACTACATTGAGAAATATCTCAAGGTATCCTGAAACTTGATCACAAAAACATGGAATCAACACTTGGAGATCACAATAAAAATATTTACTCTATAAGAAAAAATATTACTCTAACCTAAGGGTTACAACTGGCATACGAGGGTATTTTGATACAACTCCTTGAAATACCATCCCATGGAATTTACGATGGGAAACACTTCCTAATGGAATCCACATCCAAACTAGGAACAAAACTATAACCCACATATCTAATCATGAACCCTAGGTTCTTTCTATGTTTGATATAGGAAAAAACCTACAATTGTATACATGACACATGGGAAAAAATATCTTCAATAAATGATGCATGATGAAATTTCCAATGGAACGCCACCTATAATGGAAAACAAAATAAGAACCCAATAAAACACCAAGACAAGGCCTCCATAATGAAAAAATTACTCTAAAATCAATGAGAATAAATTAAAAAATAAATTATTTCACAAAAATTTCATCAACAAAGAAATAAAATAATACACTAAACAATGGATACTTATCCATCAATCCACAGATGTATCCAAAAATAACAAAGAAAAAATTCCAAACCAATACTCACATAGTAGTTTCCAAGAAACCAATTCCTTGCTAACACACTAATAAATCAGAATATTATGGGTCTAAACAACTAGAATAAACAATATACAAAGTAATCAAAAAATACCTTAGATAAAATACAAGAACATCACTCTAAGAGGGAAACCACACTCGAAACTCCATTTGAAGCCTTGTAACTGTCAAACAGAATGTGGAAGGTGTCCTAAAACAAACACTCTAATTTTTATATATAAATTTCCTAAGGGGAGGAGACCCATATTAAATAATCTGAGACATGGACCCTTATGCAATCATATCCCTAAAATCACATCTAAAAGTCCTAAAACACACAAGTAACAAAAAAACATGATATTTACAAAAAAAATTGAATGAAATACTAAAATACCTTTTCTAAAACCATGATACTATTAAAAATGAGACTAATTTCATTCAAAACAAATGATAAATCATTTAAAAAAATTTAAACAAAAAGACCTTAAATATCATGGTTAATTTAAAAACAATTCCAAAATTGATTTCAAAATCATCACCAGTTAGTTTAAAACCAAAATACTATTTCAGGTTTTAAAATAAATAAACCACGTTTTTTAAATAGTTTCCAAATAACATACCCCTTCTAAAATAAATTTACCAAGGTTAAAATCCCAAACATTCTGAAAAATAAATTTGGGAATATCTATTTTCCTTTAAAATAGGAAACCCCCATTACAAAATTGTGTTTACATGATTAGAAAAATCTATCTCTCATAAAAAAAATTCAAAATTACAAATGAAATAAACATATTCAAAACATTTAGTTAAACATAACTCACATTTAAAACAACCACAATTCATTATTTTAAAACTGAAAATATTTTCTCAATAACCCCATTTTCATGCACACAAAATAATTTCTCATAAGCTGCAAAAAAATGCACAATAAATTCATAAAACATTCCTTGAAATAAATCCATGGCTGATGACATATCACAAGTCCAATCATGTCCCTTTCTTGTTTTCATCACACACAATAGAAAATAGATGGGTCAAGTATTCTAAATAAAAAATAAATTTTGATATGGAATCATGCTCGACTTGACCACAAGGTTGACAGGCACATGCCAATCATGTGTCAATTCATAAAGAGTGTCTAGAATCAAGTATTTAATTTTCACATCATTTTTAAAACCCTTTGTACTATCCTAACTTCTTGACGTCCTTCTACAGCACTATCCCAAAACATCACATAAGACCCCTGAGGAAGATGAAGTCCATGCATTAATGATCCAGAATAATGAGAATTAGTATAAAACCATCATCAAAAAACACTATCAAATTGAAAACAAAAAACAAAGGAAAAATCTAAAATACCCTCAGAAAAATGAGGCTTATATAATGAAATATATCATGAAACACTCCCCACACCTACCACCAGGGTCTTGAAAACCTAATTTCCAAGATAACAACACCCCAAATAATAGAGGGTGTGCAGAATGATTATGATCCTATAAAAATAGTGAACCTAAATCTATGATTCTATATTTAACAAATTGGTTTGGGTTTTCCATATAACTAATGGAAAAACCTACCCCCATTGGCTCAAAGGGTGTTCTTGATCAACATTGTGTAAAAAATAGTGTTTGGGCATCACATGATAACACATTGGGACTCTTTCACCAAATCATCAATTTAAATATAGTAGCATAAATATAAGAAAAATATGACATGACCCATTCGTATATCAGACTTCCACACCAAATGAAAAAGGAACAGAAAACAACCTAATAACAAACTAAGAAAATATTAAACAAAAAAACACAAAATATTCCCTCACCAACATGGTATCCCTCTCTTAAAAGACATAGACATCCGCTGAATGGATATTATTTTCCTACTATAAGATATAATTATAATCCAACAATATAATAAAGTATAATCCTATTTTTCTGAGTAATGTCATTTAAAGGTAATCACACCATACATTCTGGAAATATAAAGATAGTTCAACCAAATTCAAATAATATGAATTACTAGCTGAATGAAATAAAATAATCCCTAACCTCAAAAGAATCAACTCTCTCTAGGGAATATATTAAACTGATCCTAGAACCTTTAACTAAGATAATAATATGGGCATGAGAACATAATCCCAATATAACCAAGCACTATCCAAGAATCTCCCAGAACCCTTAGCAAAGTAATTTATAATTTATAATTTCAAAATAATATATAAATATAGTTTCTTAGATGAATTATAAATCCAAACCATAAGAACACTTATAAACAACTAACTTTTTTATAAAATAAAACGATGATAATTATACATTTTAAATGAAACCTTTCTAATGAAGAAAAACATACCAAAACAATTTATCAATTTTTCAACATATGATAAAAACCCCATTTTCATAAAAAATTAGAGGAAAAACTGATTCTTTAAAACTATTCATGAAATATAAATCATTTCACTTTCAAAATCATTCTTTCAAAACCATTTATAAAATGACATATTTGAATGTTATCTAAAACAAACACATAATGGGATTCTATACAAGTCAAGCGGGAAAAAAATTCCATCACATGAAAAACAAAATAACATTAATGATCAAACATAAATAGACTAACATGTCAACACAAGCATAAAAACCCATTTAAGTAACTCGCAATCTCAAAATAAAATAGAGAAGGAATGAAATACCATACAAATCATGAGGCAACACCTACAGAACCAATGAGAGAAATATTGGATGTATAAATGTGGATGAACATAAGACATGTTAAAGGTCACACGTCCCATAAACATAATCACTCTTACCTAGTCACTTTAGTGATCCAAATACTAGCTATAAATACGTATAACTTGGGAAAACTAGCCATTGAGTAATCTCAACTTGCCTTGAAATATTCTTGAACAGCATATTTTTAGGCTAAGGTCCCTTATTGAATTATAATAGGAGGGGGAATGAACAAAACAAATTTTATCCCATAATAATAACAAGAGTAAAATTCTAACATCTAAATCACATTTGTCCCACCACATGAAGTTACCTTAAGAATTTCCCCAATCTATAATAACCTCATGGATCACAATTCAATCATATGTCACATGGATATACATAAACATCATCAAAGAATATAACGGGGATCCCCAAGGGTAAAATAATAAATTAATCAACCTTTACATCATAAAGTGTCAACCAATACTATCAATTATCGCATATATAATACACATTTGGAAACAAATTAAAAAACAATTTGTAATCAAAATTGAATCGATGTGAAATCACAATAAACATTAAATTACAATCATATAAACTCAATGAAATATGCATTTCATTTCATAATAAAATACAACACCTTTAAAATTGTTTCAAAAAACTAGGAAATCTACTACCTCAAAAATATTAAAAAATTGAATACTAACTCCATTTATTTTTCAAAATGATCACTTTGAATCATTAAAATACTATTTAAGAATTTGAATAAAAAATAAACAAGCTTTAGAAATATTCAAATTCCTTTTTTCAAAGACAAAATGAAATAAATAATAACATGAAATGTTACCAAATCCCATTATCATTCATTAAAAGTAATTTATATTCATCTTAAAACCAAAAAACTTATTCCATATAATTATAAATTCATGAAAAGCATTACAAACCACTTGAAATAAATTTAAAGGTATAAAAAAAATTCATGAGCACTTGGCATGCATCCAAAGGAAATTCTATGATCAAAAAACAAACCATTGTCACTTTATCCTTATATGAGACAAAAAAACTTATAAAATAATAAAAATTAATTCAAACACACCATAAAATTTATAACATGCAATGCATGGGGGTTTTAAAGAAACACCTCCTAAAAACAAAATTGGTCGAGGTGAAACATTTTGAAATGATTCCCCTTTGGTATAGGATTCCCAAAAAAGAAAGAAGGTGACCCAAAAAAAGAAATTTCATACCCTAACATAGAATAAATAGGAAAAACTCTATCAAACCAATTATATGTGGATTGGTCAAATGGTGGAAGTGAAAGAGAGAATATAAATTTCTAGAAAAAGTGAGGATCATGGTAAAGGAAATATTACATTGAGTTATAGACCAAAAACCCCAAAGAAATCATGGGAAAATGATACAAGGAGGGTGGTCTAAGGAATATGGATCATTTGATGTATGAGGATCTTGTATGGGTAATCCATTGATAAGGGAGTGGAGGGAGAAATGCATTAAAAGCACAGAAATCACATAAAGGTATTTTGGGAATGAAAATAAAACATTTAAATTCTCGACATAACGCACAGTCTTCTAAACCATTTGAAACCATGTTTTCTCTATTGGAAAATAATTAGGAACATTCATGGTTAAAACTATGAAATTCACACAATTAAGATAATAAACCTCAAATTATGTGAACTGGCTCTATCAAATAAATACCCCCCATGCACAGTTGGTTCACAATTACTCTAAACTGTACAAAAACCATGAAAAATAAAAAAACCCTTAAAAATTATAAAATCTCAAATAAAAAAACTCAAAAACCCTCAAGAGATCACAATTAATTTACATACATAATTAATTAAAACAATAGTTTCACAATGAGTGTCACAATTTCAATGGTATTCTTGGATTTTATAGAAAAATGAAAATGGGTTTATTTTCATGTAAGTAGTTTGTAACTATGTTTTACTTATAAAACAACATAATACTTATATGACCATGTAGGATTTATGTGTCTTGGAAACACATGAAGGGTATTCATGGATAGTTCCTCATGAATGTGGTATGCTAAAGGGATATCCCATTAAAGGTATATGAAGCCTTGTTATGTAGAAGTGAAAAAAAATTCTAAAAAGTGAGGGAATTGGAATATATGGTTTTATTAAATGAAATGAAAGTTCACAATGGACTAATAATTTTATATAAAAAATATGTGGATTATATACATAACATGAAAAGGTTTAGTATATGATGTCCTAAAATAAATTCATTCACTATGGTGAGTTTTCAAAGGGATGAATAATAATTTTCTGATTACCATATTTATCACGGTTCATTCACTACATAAGATTTCACAAATCACTTCAATATAAATAGTGAAAAATTAATCAAAAATTATCACTAAAATATTCCAAAAATTCAGAATGTATGGTATGGAACATTATACTCCAAAAATCATTACATTTTGTGAAGTCTAGAGAAGTTTGTGGAGTATTTTGTGAAGTGTGAAGATTGAGAGAGGTTCATTGAGGTAGTACTTACAATAATGGAAGAAGATAAAAGTGAGTAGTAAATAGAGGATTATGTATTCAAGGTGTTTTTGTGGAAGTATTATATGTCACAAAGTTCACAAAGGAAATATTCATATGGTGTTTTTAGAGGGATCTAATGTGAGGATTAGTGCATGTACGAGGCATTGCATGGAAAATAATTCATAGTTTATATTCAATGAAGAAGATTGTTCATGAAGGGATTACAAATGAAGTAGTATGTTCCAATTATTTTGGATTTCATCGGAAAGATTTAATAGGAGTTTCATGTAAAACCTATGTTAGTGTGTACTAATTCAGTGCTGATTTGGATCATCAGAATATTCTTCTAAAGGATCATTGAGTTCTTTTTAGAATAGATAATAGTGTGTTCTCATGTGTGAAAGAATATAAACTAGGAGAAACTCTCTTTTTTATCTATAAATTTTAAAAAAATAGTTGGGTTTATTGATTCCAATACATTTTTACATTTCCTTTGTATTCTCATTGGATTATCCTAGTTTGGACTCATGAAAAGAACATTCTATGTATCCTGGATGTTTTCAATTTCATCATATTCTATTATGATATAAAAGAGATAAAAAGGTTTTGTTTAATGATGAAACAAGATTGCATAGGAGGATTATTTTAATCATTCACACCCTTATTCACCACCACTCTAGGTATTTAACCAAGAGGGGAAAAACCACTTCACTCCATTAATCTGATCAAAGAGGTCATTGTTCCATGGAAGATAGTACATTTCTTGATTGCCACTAGATTTAGATGATGATTGTCAACACAATTCCTCAAGATACGACCCTACATATCAATGAATAATATTAATGTGGAATAGTGGGAGACACAAGTTCTAATGATATCATTATCAGTTCCAAGTTCTTGGATAGAGCCATTTGATAAGCTGTGGAAGATATCAAGGTTCTCCCATGGTAGAGATCAATATAGAATTCATCCTCTTTATGGGGAGGAACTCATAGTAAATAATTGGGGAAACCATCCATATAATCCCCTTATACTAATGGAAACTTCTATCTTGAGGTTTACTCCACCCAATAATGTAATATTTCAAACTGATGGGAGATCAGATGCAAATTTCTACATAGAACCCCTATTCATATTGACTGAAAGTCCATTTCCCCATAAAGGATAATATTGATACATTAATTTAAAATCAACACATTCTTTAGTGGTATTATTATATTTTTTAATGTAATATAGATAAATATTCTATATGAATCATGATATTGTATGACTTAACTTCATCCACTATGAGGTCAATAAAAATCTCACTCTACTAAGTGGAATATTTCATCCCTAGCTGAGGCGATTGGGTATGGAATGGATCCTTCTTAGATTCTCTAGACACATACCCCAAGATATGTTCTCCACCATAATCTCTATCTCTCAATATAGGGATGAAATTAATGAAATAATTTATTCAGTTAGTATATATGAGTTTATGTGATAGTATATATATGATATATATTATACGTCAAATCATATTGGGGGTGGTTTTTTGTAACCCTTTGTCGACTGCATCTAGTTGTGTCCATAATATCCAACCCTTTTATCATATAGTGGAATATATGGGGTGTGTAATAGGATTATAGGACCTTACTCTACTACCTACTTGTTTCGATTCACTAATAGCTCCCTTACCAATGTTGTCTCCCTAAGGACCACCCTTAAATCCTCTGGGAGTCCCTTTATCACACTGTTACCTCTATCATGGATTTCCATCGACTTCTTCACATACCTATACATTATTATGGATCATTTATTCTTATTTTGGATGACCTATACCCCTATGGTAATGTTAATTCCTATCCCCTAACTAACTACATCCTCCATGAGAACCCTATGTTACTGATCATGAGGCATGATACTATGAATTCATGTATTATATGTCCCAAGAATAATGTATAACACATACATTTTGGGAAAAATGACTCTACTATAGAATGACCACTTCTATTAGTTTCATCTTTCACACCAACCCATTCCACAAATCCACATCATTAATATCCACATGGGTTATCCATTTTCCAGCCTCATTTAATTTTCTTCCATCCATTCACCTTTCATCATATTCTATCATTCCATTACAATTTATCTCATTCATTAACAATTCATCAATAGTTTATTAGTTTAAATAAATTTAACCCAAATTCTCTTTCCTCTTTTTTTGTTAAAATGGTAACTAGTTCACCAATATTCAAGGGGCCCAACAAAAAACAACACAACATGTATAATTAGATAAGAAAATTAACCAAACATCAGGTTTCAATATTCCAACTGGCCTCATCCAATAAATAATATTCATTTTTAATTTTGATTTATCTTTGATTATGTTTTCTCAGGTAATATTTTCCATCCACACAAACCCAAAACACTAACCATGTAAATTCAACCATAAAAAAAGGGAAACATAAAAAAATAATGGAAGAAAAAAACAAATCTATTCAAGAATATCATTATAGATTATAGAATAAAATTTTTGAAATTGAATATAACAAATTCTGCTATTATAACTACTATACAATATCGAAGAAAAAGTAAGATGTTCTTCAGGCTATAATTTTTCAAGTATGCATTAACAACCTTGAATAATTGGATCTTTATCCCATAAACGATGACCTAAGACTAGGAAAAGAGGGTCAAGGAGCTCCAAAATAGGAACCTAGGCTACCAAGGTTTTTAGTGAAATGAATGGGAAAATAGGAATTCATGTTGGCACCCAATGATTTAAAAATTCAAGAAAAACACCCATTCACACTACGAAACTTATTTTCACATCATGAAACTCCATTTCACCCCCATGAATTGATTTATTCAATCCTTTGTTAAAACATCATAAAAATTCAATGTACCTAAATTTGAAATTCATTCATGTCATGAATCTTCCATTAACACTATGAACAACCCCCTTTAGAAAAAAAAATCTTCTTAGAAATACACCATTTGAAACATTAAGCCTGGAACAACCCTTTAGGTGACTAATAAATGCTTTTTCAAATCTATAGTTTCCGTTAATTCTATGATATACCACTCAAAAATTATGCTAGATTCATATTTTTCACTTCCTCCTCTATCTCTACCCAAACACCTCTATCTCCCAAGAAAAAGAAATGGAAAATCATCAAAATGTTTATACCTTCATAATAAGACATTTGTAAATTCTTGTATGTGCAATTTTGGGACTTCTCCTGGAGGACAACAAAAATTTAGAAATAATTGGATAAGATATATTTTTAAATAGAATACATATTTCAATTCTGGAATTGAAAATTGGTAATGTTTATTATAATATTGAGGTGCACATGGGTTGGATTTACACTTTTAATGTTTCTAAACTCCTAAAATGGTTTTTACATCGTTTATTGATTAATTTATTAATGTATGATGACTTAATTAATTTATAAAAATCCACTAGGTTGAATAATAATTTAGAGATTAACCTAAAAATGATTATTATATCATCAACTTCTTTTATTGTGTGTATAAAATACAAAAATGTCAGTCCCTAATCTTCCTATGATAAAACAAATAATTTTTTTTTGTTCGTAGTGAATTTGGTAGCTATTAACTACCTGAACACACATGCCAAAAATTAATAGACACTAATCCCCTAATATCACCATATCAAATGAGAAAAACTGCACCAATAGGAGGATAATTATTCTTTATCATCCTATATTGTAATATTAAACTAGTTAAAAACACTAAACAAAATTACATTCAAATATTTAAATAACCTACAAGAATCAAAATTGACCAATGATAAAGGATTTTTGTACAAATAATTGAAAATAACCAAAAATTACGAAGAATATTCTAACTTCCCTAAAAAATAATGATACTAACCCACCATTTAAGGGATAATAGAGAATAAAAGTGGTGAATAAAGACTGAAGCAGAAATTTAAAAATCAAAAGAAAAGATGTTTTAAAATTCATACAAATTACATAAGCAGTTTAGAAAGTATTTTCCCTCTATTTCTAGTTTGTCTTTTTCTTTATTATAGATTCATGTATTCTTCATTTATAGTTTCTATTCCAAAACTTTTAATTATCCTCATTTCTGAATCTTTCAATTCGTTCCATTTTTCACGGAATCCTTGTTCGTGTTATGGTATTCTATGAAATCCATATATTTCCTTATTTTCTCATAGTGAAATATCCTTCATGTGACTATCTATGTAAAATCCCATGGTTGTTTATATGAGTGATAACATGGAATCCCGACTCTCTCTTGGATTTCATGTGATGTCATATGATTTTTTTTTCAAATTTTATGTTTTTTTGAATGATATAGTAAGAATTTACAAAACCATGTGATAAAAAAATAATTACAATTACGTCTTATAATTTCCTAGTGGAAGACATATGATATAGATAATTGTTTATAGTCCATTGAATTATATTTGATAGGTAATTGTAATGATATATTGAGAACACATTTTCTTGAATAAAAAATTTTATGATCAAAGACAAAGAAATATGTTTGGCCTCAAATCCTTACGGTGAGATGGGAAAATGATTATGTTCATCCATTGAGCCTTACTGTTATCTCCATTAGCAATTTTATGGCTAAAAGTAATTCTAGAACCAATTTATTGATCCAGATCCTCTTTAAACTCTTAAAAATAACATTTGATCTTCCTAGAATGACACCAAAAACCTATGATTCAATGTATGAGATTTTCTAAGAATTTCAAATATAAATAAAACAATTAAAAATCAGGTCTATGTAATTTTCACATTTAAATAAATAATTTATCTTAAAATATAAATATGTGACAAGTTCCATCAAAAGAGTGAAATGATGTGATTAAAAATATAGAATCCAAGCCTTTTCTTACATTACTATTATATCATTTTAAAGATAAACAACATAATAGTGTTACACATAGAGGATCCAAAGGTTTAGTGTCTTGAGGAAACTAGGACCACACATAACAAATACAACATCTGGCATAAACATTTATTTAACTTCTTCTTCTATAGATTATTATTGGAACTTGTCCTCTCCTTAGTATGTGTATCCACCTGACGATATACATAAAAAGTGGTGAGCTAGAAGCCCAGAAAGAGGATAGATAAGAACAATATAGCATGGGTTGAGCATAATCATAAAATAGGAAAAAGATCATAAACATGAGAGGAATCATAAATATAAGACTTGAAATGTGGCAATGCATAAAAATGAAACATCATGTCTTAGTGGTTAACTACCACACATACATGTGAACAAATATACCATCTTTTTCAAACATAATTTTACATTTACTCATGAGATTCATCACTTTACCCAATGCATTGGAGCGCTGTATAATTCTGGGCGCACCCGTCACTTTGAAACATTCATATTGTGCTATGTAATTCCGGGCGCACCCATCACATCATAACATTATCATTTATCATGCAAGACACAATGAACATATAACATAAATTAACATAACTAACCCATTAAATGGAATGGGTTTCATCCTATAAGAATACATTCATAAACATTGGGTTCCTAAAAGAAATAGGGAACAACATATTTGATACAAGAACCATCAACCAGGAATGAGAGGTAAAAGTTGAGTTCTTAAAAGAAGAGTTCTTTTGGATTGACATAAACCTAATTAAAAAACATTTATATCCCAGAAAAGGAAAGAAAATGAGGAAAAAATTATCTTTAAGTTTTTACCATATCAAAAATGGAGTGAAAGAGGTAAAACCCGAAAGATGAATGTTAGGTTCGATAATTTCCCCTTACCTTGTACCTGAATGCTTCCTTCTCTTTAATGTCATGTATAATGACATTATATTAATTAATTAGAAATACAGAACCATATGTACATTAATAGGGTTCATAATGGTTTCATTATGTCATATTATGTTCCTATGGATGACTTATGGAGTTTAAAAACATTGTTCAGTGATATTCGTTTTTATGGTTTTTCTTGGGTGGTTCAATTGTATTCTTAAATTGGAGTTTGGGTAGAACATGAGTAAACATCCAAAAATAATATTACATTTAATTAATAATATTACAGGATTTTTAATTATATTATAATTATATTATATTATATCCATGTGGATGAATCATTAAATAAGAATTAAATGATGGTTATTTGGGTCAATTTGGGCAGTTTTTGGATCACAACGAACTTGTTTTAACTTATCACTTAGTAATATGGCCATAGGTTATTTCCAAGAACATTAAATAGAAAATAATACATATATAACATTCTGTTTCAACCATAAAAATTTTTTAATGACCAGATCGGAAGGTATAAATGGAAGAAGAAAGCATGTCATTCTTGGAGGTGATAAATTAACACCTCACGAACAACGTTCTCTTTAATAAAATAAAAGGAAGAGGGAAAGAGGGTTGGATGATATAATATCCCATTAGAATTATAAAATTACAGTATATCTATAATACTAGAGTTAAAATTCTATTTAGATGAATATAGGTGGGGAGATATCAAGAAATGAACTTGAACTTGAAAGGAAATTAAAGGAGAAGAGGGAGGGAAATTACCTCTAGAATCCTCCTATTATGAACCTCATTAAGGGCCTAATATTGGTCTTTCGATGAGACCAGAAGCTCTAAGGCGTGGGGTAGGGGATATGGAAGGTGTTTTCGAAGAGTTTAGAGAAGTCTTGGAGCTTTAGAGGTGTGAGGAAATGAGGGTGTGAAGGGTGGATTTTATAGTGCGGGGGAGAGGGGTTTCCTTAATATAAAATTCATTAGTTTATTAATTTCCCCTAAGACAATGAATAGTGAGTATTTAATGACAAATAATAGTAATTTTATCATGTGATCCCGAAATAATTGGTCTTACATCAGCATAACATCATTGATGACTCAATTAATCCATTATTTAGCATTTATTGTGAATTATCGGATTCTACTATTCATCAAAAATTCATGTATCTCAGAAACATCCCAAAAATTTACCCCAACCGTTTTTCTATGTGTAGAATCCAAAAATGAAGTCCATTTTTCAAAATAATTTCTAAATATTATTAATTTAATATTTAATTAAAATCAAAATTTACTTAAAAAACAGTTTTTAAGATTAAAACTGATTTTATAGTGCTTTCAAAAATTACGTAGGGTCTTATAAAATTATCTAAAAACTATAAGACATTTATTTGATAAATAATGAATACATTTTAAGAAAATAAATTTTCCTTTAAATTAATTAATTAGTTATAATTAATTATTTATGACTTACAAAATTCCAAAACGTTTACTAAGGTCAAATTGTCACTTTCTAAGATGTCTAAATATTATTTAATTATTCATGGGTAAGGTTACTCTTATGTTGGATGATTTACTATTCATAAGGGTCATATTAATATTCATAAGGGTATGTTACTATTCCTATGTATATGTAACTATTCACCGAAAATTATTTTTGTTTCATTAGACTCCAAAAATCATTTTGAGCACAACCGTGTATGTCAGATTTTTAAAATTCCAAACATAGAAGTGAAAAACTTATGTTAAAAGGTCACTTATCACAAATTAGTTCATTATGTTGTGATTTCATGTTATTTTATGACACAAATATAAGAAGGTAATTTCCATTGAAAAACTTTGGGTCGTTAAATTCTTCCCCCCTTAAGAAATTTCACCCCCGAAATTTCACTTTACACAAACAGGTGAGGGTGTTTCTTCTTCGTTGCCTCTTCTAGTTCCCATGTTACTTCCCCAAACATATGTTTCCTCCACAAAACTTTGAAAAGATAGGTTGTCTTGTTTCAGAGAACCTTATCTTTCTGATCCAAAATATTTACTGGTTGCTCCCATAGAAGTGATCATCTTCCAGCTGCACCACCTCCGAGTTTAGTACATGTAAGGGGTCTGATATGTACTTACTCAGTAGTGATACATGAAACACATCATGAACTTGATCCATATTTGGTGTTAGTGGAAGATTATAGGCAATGGATCCTATGCGGTCAAGGATCTCAAAGGGGCCAATATACCTTGGGCTTAGCTTCCCTTTCTTCCTAAATCACATGACTCTTTTCCTTGGAGATATTTGAAGGAAGACTTTATCTCCAACGTCGAAATCCAAGTCCCTTTGACGATTTTCAGCATAGCTCTTTTGCCTAATTTGAGAAGCTTTGATGTGTTTCTGGATGACATGAACCTTCTCTTTCATCTCTTGAACAAGATTGGGTCCAAGCTACTTTCTTTCTCCAACATCATCCCAACAGGTTGGAGTTCTACACCGCTTCCCATAAAGAGCTTCATATGGAGCCATCTGAATACTTGAGTGGAAGCTATTGTTGTATGAGAAATCAACCAATGTGAGATGCTGATCCCAACCACCTTTGAATTCAAGATATTAGGATCTTATCATATCTTTAAGCGTCTAAATAGTTCTTTCAGACTGTCCATCAGTTTGGGGGTGATAGGTCAAGCTGAAATTTAATTCAATACTCAAATCATGTTGAAGACTCCTCCAGAATTTAGATGTGAACCTTGTATCATGGCCAGATACAATTGAGAGTGGAACACCGTGTAGTATCACCACTTCCATCACATATATCCTTGCAAGTTTTTCAAGTGAGAGATCCTCCCAAATAGCGATAAAATGGGCAGTCTTGGTGAGTCGGTCAACCACAAACCATATCGCATTATTTCCCTTTGATTTCTTCGGGAGACCCGTGGCAAAATCCATTGTAACGTTTTCCCATTTCCACATGGTTATAGGAAATGGCTTCATCATACCCTTTCACTTTTGTCGCTCATCTTTAACTTACTAACATATCAAGCACCTTGATATATATTCCTCAATCTCCTTCTTCATGTTATCCCACCAGAAGTGTTCTCGGAGATCACGGTACATCTTGGTACTCCTAGGATAGATAGAGAAAGTTGAGCTATGTGCATTATCCAATAGCTCCTTCTTTATCCTAGGTTATGAAGTCACACAAAGCCGCGTTCCAAACTTAATCACACCATCATCGTCGATATGGAACTCTTGTAGCTTCCCTTCCTTTACTACATTCACCCTCTTTTGTATCTCCACATCATCCCTTTGTGCTTCCTTAATCTTCTCCTGGATGGATGGTTGCACAATAATTTGGGCAAGGTAGGATGTATCCCCTACCCTTATGATTTCCAAATCCATCCTTTTCATATCCAAGAAGATAGGGTCTTTCTCAATCCGCAACATGTAAAGAGTAGCAGGTTCTTTTCTTCTTAGAGCATCTGCTACCTTGTTCACCTTTCCAGGATGATTTTGAATAGAGCAATCGTAATACTTGATTAGCTCTAACCATCTCCTTGGACTCATGTTGATCTCCTTTTGTGTGAATATATACATTAGGCTCTTGTGGTCATTGTATATGTCACACTTTTCACCATAAAGGTAGTGCTGTGATATTTTCAAGGCAAAAATCACGGCTTCCAGCTCTAGATCATGTGTCGGGTAGTTCTGCTCATGGATCTTCATCTGTCGTGAGGCGTAGTCTATCACATTATCATTTTTCATGAGTACACAACCCAAGACATTCTTTTAAGCATCACTATATATCACAAAACCTTATCCTATTTTTGGTAGTGTGAGTACAGGTGCAGTGATCAGCCTTATCTTTAGCTCCTTGAAGCTTCCCTCACATTCTTCCATCTATACATACTTAACCCCTTTCCTTGTTAACATAGTTAGTGGGCTTGAAAATCATGAAAAGTTCCTCACAAAATGTTAGTAGTTCCCATCTAATCCAAGAAAATGATGGATTTCTGTGACACTAGAGGGCTTGGGCCATTCCTTAATCAACTTGGTCTTTAAAGGATCCCCAGAAATTCCCTCACTTGTGATCACATGTCCCAAGAACGTGACTTGATCCATTAAAAAGTCACACTTTCTGAACTTTGCGTACAACTTATCCTTTCTTAATGTCGCCAACACAAGTCTTATATGTTATTCATGTTCCTCCTTGATTTTGGAGTAGATGAGAATATCATCGTTAAACACTACCACAAATTTGTCGAGGTAATGTCTAAAGACTCTATTCATCAAATCCATGAAGATTTCAGGGGAATTAGTTAGTCCAAAGGGCATCACCAAAAACTCATAGTGCCCATACCTTGTATGAAAGGCAGTCTTATGAATATCCTCTTTATTCACCTTTACCTGATGATATCCAGAATGAAGATCCACCTTTGAGAAGTATTGAGCTCCTCTTAACTGGTCAAACAAGTCATCAATCCTTGGGAAAGGATAATTGTTCTTTATGGTGATCTTATTGAGTTCCCGATAATCGATACACACCAGCATTGTTCCATCCTTCTTCACAAAGAGCACTGGTGCACCCCAAAGTGATGCACTAGGGCATATGAACCCTTTGTCCAGATGCTCTTGAATCTACTTCTTTAACACCTCCAGTTCGATAGGATCCATCCTATAGGGACATTTCAAGATAGGTGTAGCTCCGGGTATGAGTTCAATTGAGAACTCAACCTCACGATCAGGGGGAATTTCGGGTAACTCTTCGGGAAATACATCACCATATTCCCTCACGATGGTCCTTTCATCAAGATCGTCACTTTCCTTCGACTCAACCATTTAGGAGAGCTATTCTTCTTCATAGAGAATCAAAACCCACACCATTGAAGGATTTTTCAAAGGAGATTCATGATCTTCCTTGAATTTGTAGAGGACCATGGGATGGTTCGGAAAATGAAAAGATATTTCCTTTTTTCAACAGTTGATATGTGTTCTATATAACGAGAGCCATTCCATTACCATTATAGCGTCAAATTCCACCAAGGGAAGTATTATGAAATTTTCCAAAATAATCTTCCCACATACGTCAATAGGATAAGAGTCAAACACTTGGGTTTTAATGATTGCACCACTTGGGGTTTTTACAGATATCTCTACTTCAAGGTTTTGGGGATTCTATTCTATGGTTCTAGAAAACATGCAAGATATAAAAGAATGCGTAGAACTAGAATCAAATAAGAATTTTTCCATTCTTGAGTGAATAGTAAGTGTACCTTGTACAAATTCATTATCATGCTCCACCTCAGCAGTAGTGATGGAATAATCCTTTCCTTCTTCCTTTGGATTTGGTGGCTGTTTACTCTTATTAGCCTTGAGAACTCAAGGTTTGGTGCACTGGTTTGCATAGTGCCCTAGCTCCTTATAGTTGTAGCATTGTACCATGAGTGGTTCTCTCCTTTCATCGGCTACATTTTCCTTCCTTTTCGTGTCTTTTCGACACTCTTGAGCATGGTGTCCTTCTTTCCCGCACTTTAAGCATTTCCCCGTCCCTTTGAGGTAGTACCCATTGGGAAAATTCCCATATTTTTTTCATGTGGGTTGTTGATTTTTCTTCCCTCCATTGTCATTATATCCACCAGCATGAAACTCCATCTTTATATTCTTATCACCATATCCATGGGACAATTCTCCAAACTCCATCTCCACTTTTAGAGCACACTGAACAACTTATTCATAACTCCCAAAGTCTTGAATTTCAAGAGCCTTTCAAAGGTTTGGTTTTAATCCACTAAAGAATCTATCAATTTTTCTATCATTGTTGATAACAAAACCCGAAGCATACCTTTCAAGCCTTGTGAAATTATCTTCATAGGTTGTGACAAATTCTCCTTCTTTTTTCTTGAGCTCTATAAATTCTCTATCCATATTTGTGTGAAGAGTTTGTGGGAAGTACTTATTAAAAACATTAGCTTAAAGTCTTCCCATTCCATCTCTTCAATTTCCTCTCCCTTAGCTTGGTGTTCTTAATAAAAACCCACTATTGATCTGCTTCTACATCTAGATGATAAACTGCTAGAGTCACCTTCTCCATCTCAAAATAATGAAGAATAGAAAAGATCTTCTCCATGGAGTTGACCCACTGTTCTAAAACTAGTGGATCGGAAGATCCACTAAACATCGGTGGTCGTTGTTGCATAAAACATTCGATAACTAGTTTCTCCCTCTTTGGGGAAGGAGGATGTTCCCCATTATTATGGTTATTGTTCATAACCTGAGATAATTGGTTAAGCATCACCATGAAGTTTTGAACTCCACCTCCCAAATCATTGGGGATGTTGTTCAGGCAATCGTTGCATTGACCCTCACACAAGTTGTTGTTCTGAATTCTCCTGGTTCCCACCATTTTCTGAAATAGAATAGGTTAGAACAAAGCATAAGTAAACAATTCATGAATAACTTATTCATTTAAACAATTTATACCAAAAACGAAACATATGGTATCCCTATGTAAATATTCTTGTGTGCATATTTTTACTTAATCTCATACTAGATGTTTTCTCTTGGGTTCACTAATCCTAATTCCCAAATTAAATAAACCTTGCCTTTGATAACAACTATAGCATCCCGACATTTTATTATATTACTATTACATCATTTTAAATATAAAGAACATAATATTATTACACATAGAGTATCCAAAGGATTAGTGTCTTGGGAAAACTAGGACCACACAAAACAAATACAACATCTATCATCAACATTTATTTAATTTCTTCTTCTCTAGCTTCTTATTGGAACTTATCCTCTCCTTAGTACGTGTAGCCACCTGTGGATATAAATCAAAAGTGGTGATCTAGAATCCCAGTAAGAGGATAGATAAGAACAATATATCATGGGGTGAGCATAATCATAACATGGGAAAAAGATCATGAACATGAGAGGAGGCATAAATATAAGACTTGAAATGTGGCAATGCATAAAAATAAAACATCATGTCATACTAGTTAACTACCACACATACTTTTGAACCATGATAGAATCTTGTTCACACATCATTTCACATTTACTAATGAGATTCATCACTTTACCCAATGCATTGGAGTGTTGTATAATTCTGGGCGCACCCGTCACTTTGAAACATTCATATTGCGCTATATAATTCTGGGTGCACCCGTCACATCATAATATTATCATTTATCATACAAGCCACAATTAATATATAACATAAATGAACATAACTAACCCATGAAATGGAATTTGTTTAATCTCATAATAATACATTCATAAGCTTTGTGTTCCCAGAAGAAAGAGGGAACAACATATTTGATACAAGAACCATCAACCATGAATGAGAGGTAAAAGTTGAGTTCTTAAAAGAATAGTTCTTTTGTATTGACATAAACCTCATTATAAAACATGTATATACATTAAAAGTAAATACAATGACGAAAAAATTATCTTTAAAGAGTGTCCATATCAAAAATGGAGTGAAAGAGGTAAAACCTAAAAGATGAATGTTAGGTTCGAGAATTTCCCCTTACCTTGTACCCAAGTGCTTCCTTCTCTTTAATGTACTCTAAAATGAAATTATAATCATTAATTAGTAATAAAGAACCATGTTTACATTAATAGGTTTCATTATGGTTTCATTATGTCATATTATGTTCCTTTGTATTACTTATAGAGTTTAAAAACATTGTTCGGGGATGTTTGTTTTTATGGTTTTTCTCGGGTGCTTCACTTGTATTCTTAAATTGAAATTTGGGTAGAACATGAGTAAACATCTAGAAATGATATTACATGTAATTAATGATATTATAGGAGTTTTAATGATCTTATAATGAATTATATTAGATCCATGTGGATGAATCATTAGATAATAATTAAATGATGGTTATTTGGGTCAATTTGTGTGGTTTTTGGATCACAACCAGCTTGTTTTAACTTATCACTTAGTAATATGGACATAGGTTATTTCCGGAACTTTAAATAGAACATAATACATGTAAAATATTATGGTTCAACCATAAAAATTTCTTAATTACCAGATATGAAGGTTGAAATGGAAGAATAAAGCATGTCATTCTTGAAGGTGATAAATTAACACCTCACGAACAACGTTCTCTTTAATAAAATAAAAGAAAGAGGGAAAGGGGGTTGGATGATATAATATCCCATTAAAATAATCAAATTACAGTATATGTATAATAATTGAGTTAAAATTCAGTTTTTATGAAGATAGGTTGGGAGATATCAAGAAATGAACTTGAACTTGAAAGGAAATTAAAGGAGAATTGGGAGGTAAATTACCTCTAGAATCCTCCCCTTGAGAACCTCCTTAAGGGCCTAAGCTTGGTATTTTGATGAGACAAGAATCTCTTGGACGTGGGGTAGGGGATAGGGAAGGTTTTTGGGAAGATTTTAGAGAAGTATTGGAGCTTAAGAGGTGTGAGGAAATGAGGGTGTGAAGGGTGGATTTTATAGTGGAGGGGAGAGGGGTTTCCTTAATATAAAATTCATTTGTTTATTAATTTCCCAAAAGACAAGGAATAGTGAGTCTTGAATGACCAAGAATAGTAATTTTATCATGTGATCTCCAAAAAATTGGGCTTACATCATCATAACATCATCGATGACTCAATTAATCCATTATTTAGCATTTATTGTGAATTATCGGATTCTATTATTCATCAAAAATTCAAGTACCTCAGAAAAATCCCAAAAATTTACCCCAACCATTTTTTGATGTGTAGAATCCAAAAATGAATTCTATTTTTAAAAAATAATTCTCTAAATATTATTAATGTAATATTTAATTAAAATCATAATTTACTTAAAAAAACAGTTTTTAAGATTAATACTGATTTTATAATGCTTTCAAAAATTACATAGGGTCTTATAAAATTATCTAAAAACTATAAGAAATTGATTTGATAAATAATTAATACATTATAAGAAAATATATTTTCCTATAAATTAATTACTTTTTTATAATTAATTGTTTATAACTTACAAAATTCCAAAACGTTTACTAAGGTCAATTTGTCACTTTCTAAGATGTCTAAATTTTATTTATTATTCATGGGTAAGGTTACTCTTATGTTGGATGATTTATTATTCATAAGGTTCATGTTACTATTCATAAGGGTATGTTACTATTCCTAAGGGTACGTTACTATTTTCCGAAAATTATTTTTGTTTCATTGGACACCAAAAATCATCTTGAGCACAATCGTGTATGTCGGATTTTTAAAATTTCAAACACAGAAGTGACAAACTTATGTTTAAAGGTCACTTATCACTTAGTAGTTCATTAGGTTTTGATTTCATGTTATTTTATGACATAAATATAAGATGTTAATTTCCATTGAAAAACTTTTGGTCCTTAAAAAAATCCTTGAAACCCACGACAAAGAATATAAAAATACTAGTTTGTTAGTGGAACTTGTGAAATAGTGATTTGTGATTCATGTAAGTTTGGAACTCCATAGATGTGGTCATCTCAATAACATGATATAGTGAGAATATTTCCTTACATATATTCCCAAGAAAATTTAGGTTCAGATTTTTCAAGAATCATAAAAAAACATTGAATAATGAAACACATGTCTTTCTCAACAAACATACATTTTCCCACTATACAAGAAACTAATTTATCTATAATAATCTTTACATATCCCCAAAATTATTCTAGACATGATAATATTTTAGAAACATCATATATATAACTTTTCATCAAATCCTAGGAATTTAATACATATGAATGAGGTGATATAAGACTCATGGTAATGGATAAAAAATGAAATCAAAACATATCTGGAGAAATAAATGGGTCATAAAAAAATAATTTGAGCATAATTGAATGATGATAAACCCATCAGACCTAACGTGATCATATTTAATTGAATCATATCTTTTAAATGTGACTAAAACATCACCATGATATATTCGTGAACATATCACCAAATCTCATCTATAAGGTTTCATAAAATAAAATTTAAATGATTCTTCAGCCACTGTAATATAAACATATCCTTGCTATGCTAGTAAGGTATCATAGACATTTAATCTCTAGTGACTAATTCTTAACCCAATTTAATTGAGAGAAATCATGGGACACCAATCATATATCTAACATTATGAATTCTATATAAGGAAATCATATAAAATTCCGTTAACGCATAACATAACCCAAGAATAAAATGGGTTACATGAAAATATACAATATTTTAATATGCCATCTGAAGAGGGGATATGTATGGAATAATAAGATAATATCATAGAAATTAATGGGTGGTCTTTATATATATGTAAAACACCCATTTAAGAGTAATTTGAAACATTCCTGGTAAATATGAAATATCCTTGACCATTTAAAAAAATATATTCTTAGAATTTGATGAGTTAGAATTTATTTGTGAAACCACAATGGTGTAAAGAGGATGTTTTATAGAAAAATAAATAATGGTAGAAAGATTTGTTCATAAGGATGAATAACATAAAAATTTATTTTGTAATTTTTTTTAACATTATCATAATAAGAAAATGTCATGGGTTACTTTCAAAAGATATTTTCAAAAACGTGAAGTGATTTTTTTAAAAACAATTAATTTTGTGAAATAAAATTCAATAATAGATCCTTGAACTTACATAATGGTTATCAATTGAAATCTGGGGTGAAAAATAAATCATTTTATTTTTAATGGATAGAAGAGATTTTTAATTTTTATAATTATAATTGTCAAAAATACCCATCAAAAAAAGTATCAAAACCACATTTTTATACTAGGATGAAGGAAATATAGAGTTCAGATGGGATAATACATGATTATATTTCCAATTATAATGTAAAAATAAGAGGGAAAAGAAAATATGGTCAAGGATGGGAAACATTCATTAAAGAGGTTCAGAATTATTATTTTCAATGATATATTTTTTGGGAAGAAATTCATCATGGTAAAATATTTTGATTAAAAAGTTGTTATCCCCATAGAGGAATAAAATTATCCAGCAAATAAAATCCTAATGTGGAAGAAAGCGAGCATGGAATAAGGTCATCTAAGAAGAAGAATTATAACTCAATGAAGGTATTTGAGTTAACAAAAACGCTTTCATCATTAGTTCCATTTGAATTGAAATAAATTTGAAGAAATAAAATTATATGCCTATTCAAACCTTAGGAAATAATAAATATGATAAAAGATATTCTTTTGGATCTAACCAAATCATTTTAAAAATATCACAGTTCATAATAATAAATATGTCTCAATAATTTAAATTTGAGAGAAAGAACTCCTTACCTTGATTCATTACTTCCACTAAAGCGCATGAAATTCTAGTATAAAAACAATAATTACTTTAATCATCTACTTAATAACCTAACTCATATCAATAACATTTTATTAAATTCGTCTATAATATTTATCTATATGATTATTATTTAGTTATTATCTATTTTCAATGTTGGGTTCTAGTAATATTGGTCATTTTGAACTGGTTTCATAATAGCAGTGTTGTTCTTTATTCATCTACCAAATTCCATGTAACATCCCATCTTGAAGAAATGTTTCCAAGACAGAAGGTTGCACTATCACATCTACACCTCCCCAAACCAAATAGGTTTCAAACTAATAGTGAGGTTCTGAGTCCATTAGTGGGAATAATATACCCTTAGTGTCATTTCAAAGGATCCATAATAAATCAAATACCATATGATAAATAATAGTAGTGATCATGTAGAAACTAAATAAAAATGGGCAAACAAGTCATAAAATTAATCATTGTTTCCCTTAGTGGAAATAAAAAACCTAGTAATAAGTGAAAATAAATAAAATAATCATCATTATGGCCTTTGGATTCCACCTCAATTAGATAAATGCTCTGTTCCCTCTACTCATCTATCCACCAGAGGGATGTTTACCTTTGTTATATCTCTAGTTATTAAATTTAAAAGCACACCAAAATGCAAGAGTAGGGTGTGAGTAAAGGAATCGATAGAGTTCCACTTCTGAATCATTAAACAATTTATCTCAAGTATAATAGGTATATTCAATAAATATAATATATTAATAAATTTCATACCCTCATAGAATCGAAAACATAGTGGATATGTGCTAACTAAGCCTCCATAAACCCCCAACCATACCTGTTTTGACCCCAAGCTAGGATAATGATCATAAGTCACCTAAAATGTTCATAAACTATACACTAGGTACTCAACATGCCACTCATAAACCACAAGTAATCAATCTAATGGGATTATCAAAATCTATAAGGCATCAAATATTAGCAGATTTCCTCAAAATCGTCAAGGCATAGAGTTACATTCGTCCCACAAGGCTATCATTCTCCACCCTCATCATTACCACACATCAAGAACAGTTCCACTATATGGTATAATTATACCTTAACAGTCACATATCACATGTATCGAGAAAAACAAATTAATGGAATGAAGGTATACAATAAGGTATAACAGGATTACAAACAATGCATGACACCATGAGAAAGATAGTCGAATTATATAATGGCATGTCAATCAACATAAAACATGGTATAATATACTCTAGAAATTCTCATGGAAACAATATCATAACGGGTATCAGGTGATTCACAAACACACCCACAATTGATCACAAGTAAAATATGGTTATAAATTATGCCAACATAAAAACTATAATAAGAAAACATGTGTAGAAAAATCCCCAAGATATAAGGAACATATCACCTCATGATTGTTTATGTCAATGATGAGGTTTGCCAAAGATGACATCACCCAACCCGCATTTACATGCCAACCAGAACATTATCATCCCCCAGGACTCATATAGAAGATCATCACAGGTCTTCAATCTTAATTGGAAGTCTTCCTAGAAGTCTGGACGGCACCATGCCACCAGTAGTGTATTATGGAGTGGAGGTATACTAAATAATACTGCCATATAGTATAGGATACCACCATAGAGAGAAGATGAACTTGAAGACACAAACATGATGCAATAGAAATAGTTTTGTTATGGGAATGAACCACCATCTCCTATAAAAACTAGTAAATTTAAACATATTCAGTGTAGAATAAGTTCTATGTAATTGTGTTGTCTCATAAGCCCTTTAGAACTACAGATTAATGCCAATCAAAGAGGAAATATCGGTATCAATAGGGACATTATCCATATAGAAAATCCTCCTTAAATCCTCGTGAACTCACCTCTTAAAGTCTGAGAAAAAATGCACAAAAAAATTCCAAAACGAATCCATGAATTAATTTTGCAACAACCTA
Source organism: Viscum album (assembly GCA_963277665.1). Taxonomy (NCBI): domain Eukaryota; kingdom Viridiplantae; phylum Streptophyta; class Magnoliopsida; order Santalales; family Viscaceae; genus Viscum; species Viscum album. Next base: position 1,898,788,495 of record OY728121.1, on the reverse strand, counting down.
TTAATATTATTAAAACTCAAAGTTCAAAGGGTTGATGAATAGTTATTCCAACATTTTGAAACTAAAAAAGGAATGTTTCTGTTTCATAGTGTAGTCCACTATAGTATCTCTCCACAGTGATGTAAATAGTGAATCATCCATTGATCAAAACTATCATGGTGTAACCCTTCCCCTGTAGCATAACCTCATCTCCATATTAGCACTATCACACTTTCACCCTAGCCACGATGTGGAAAAACCTGTTTTGGATAGAAGATTACAAAAAAACACATAAAATCTTCCTCTTACTTCTCAAGGCCAAAAATAATTTTTCCAAACAATTATCAACTAAAATAATGATGATAATAAGGAAAACAGCCTTTCACTAAGGAAACCAAAGTTTCAACATTTTACGATTCTCCCCTCTAAGGAATTATCATCCCCAAGAAATGTATCTAGGGTTCTTGTTCATACAACTTAGACCATTGAGCTCAAACATTAGCCTTCTTCTCCCGTGTAACTTCATAGATTCACCCATATGGAAAAAAAACCCATATAATTGGTACCACATTCCCTCATAGTACTTTCTCATTTCAATCCATATTCTTCCCTATACCCTCCTCAAATGATGCTTCTAGTCCCAACTCAATATCCTCGTAGTCTACAACATGAGAAGTATTGGATGTGTACCTCCAATGATGTCACATATTAAACATGTAATACATAAATTGGTAGAGAGAATGAAGATACATATGATATTCCACTATCCCAAAATGTTTGAAGATCATAAAGGGTTTCACATTCTATGGTTCTAGTTTTCCTTATATCCTAAATGCTTAGTGGCCAAATCGAGGAATCACTCTCAAGAACACATGATTTAACATAATAAATTCCATGGTATCCACTAATATTCAGATTATGACCAATAATTACATTGATCTGTAATCAACCTCTTCTAAAACTACTTCACTCTCTCTAAGGTCTCTTAAACCAAACTGGATCCCATAACTACTACCTCATGCTAACAAATTGATTAATGACATGAATTCCCATGAAAATACTTATAAGGTGTCCTATGAATAAAATCCTATTAAATATTTTTTATACTATACAAACTAAGGGAATAAGATCATAAAATTATCCACTTATGTATATAACACAATAACAATTCATATACTCCAATATGTGTATCATCTTCTCAGACAATCTCTCTTTCTGAGGAAGGAACCTTGTGATCTATCTCAGATGGGTACCTAGGTTATTCTATAATACCATCCAAAAAACAATTTTAATTGTTTTCCTATTTCCCAAATAATTCTCAATGGATCTCCATGTATGATTATGATCTCACATAAGAAAATCATTCCCAGCTCATCTTCTAAGATAGTATCTCATATCCGAAAAAAAAGTGGAAATCTTTCATCAACCGATCAATGATGGACCAAATTTTTTGACAACACCTTGGTCCCCTCGTCAACCCTATCAAAAATCCAATTGTGATTCCCTAACACATCTACATGGTCACTGAAATTTTATTTAGTAAAATATAAGGACATTGGTGCTTAGCCTATACCCTCTAGCTATTAAGGCATTTGGACACAAACCCAACAATGTCCCTCTTCATCTTTATCCATAATAATTGTTTCAAAGAGTCATGGTAGAACATTTTTCACTAGTATTTGCCAACTATATCAAGGTATGGAAGTCCCTCATTAACATCCATGTTGTGGAATAATGGGCTACCACTTTCTTAGGAAAAAGGATCACATAGTCATCACTCAATTTTCATCTGGGTATTGTGTCACCTCTAGCTATATATTTCTATATCGCAAAAAAATATAGGTATAAATTAGGTGACTTACAATAAAATATTTTTAAATGATCAGAAATTGAGATGAAATACCATACAAATATCATTTTATTTACTTGATAATTATTTAATGAATTTATTATTAGTAACAAATGTAAATACAAAAAGAGAAAGTGGAAATAAAAAAATAAATTTAGTGTCAATTGTACAAATAATCATGTAATAACATAGTAAATTTAGTTGAAGTATAACCCAATGAATGGAAATTGAGTTATGATACCTCTTACCACTTTGTTTACAGTGAAATTGTAACCCCATTAAAGAAATAAATAAAAATGAAACATTAAATAAAATAAATATAAAGAGATTTATGATATAAAATATCAAATGTATAGTAGAGATACCTCACAAGAGAATATAGGTGTATAATATAACTTATGTCCCAAAGAGGATAATTTAATAATAAACTCCTTACCTTGGGTGAAATTTTGTTCATATGTCTTGAAAATTACTATATAATAAATATAGATTTATTAAAAATTTATTAAAATGCCATACTAATATATATCATATCATATATTTATAACATATAAGCTTTTATTATATGTTTATAAATAATTATTTATTAAAATCATTGTTTTTGGTGATAATGGCTTGATTTGTCATATATGTCTTGGTTAGGAAATTTTGTTCCTTGTTCTTTGATCAGGGTTCCATAATCACTAGAATTTTAATCATGATATTAATATAATAAATATTAAATAATATTTATATTTATATTTATATTTATAATCATATATAAAATATAGAGATAGAAAAATAAATTACGGCATTTGTGGAGATGATATGCCATACGTATGGATGAAAACTATTTTCTCATTTTGAAGGATAGAAAAAAGTAAAGTAAATGATAATTCACCTTTAAGGAATAATTATTAATTCATATATATAATATATATTCATTAATTCATTTTTTTATTACAATCCATTTAAATCATAAATGGTAAATGAATTTCATCTCTTTGGGGAGGTGGTAGTCCACACATAATTATGAGTTTCATTTTAAATTACTAATGGATTGAAAGGAAAGAATGTATATATTATATTATATTTCCAGGATAATATTTATGTAATAAATGACAAATATATTAATTAGATCCATATTTATAACAATCCATGTAAATTAGTGATGAAAAATGAATTATATTTTAAATTAGATATGGTAAACTAGATGTACGAATGAGTGGTATTTTCTCTTCTTAAAGGATAGAAAATAGATGGAAAATGGATGTACCAAAATAAATAAATATCTCATAATATTTATGATATTTTATTTATTATTCTAGGATGGGTACAACACATTAATGGTAAGTAGAAGAATAAATAAACATGAATGAGCCAGTTTGGAAAATTACCACTTCTTTAGTAGGCTTCTTTAAGATATCCCTTTAATGGACCTTGGTTTTTCCTTTTCAATGTTTAAGAACCCCTAAAAATAGATATGTATGTTGATAAAGGAATTTTTTATGGGTTTTCTGAGCTCTATTTATTAATTTGGTGTAAATAAAAGAGACAAATAGTGTTCATTTATAAGTGAGGTGAGGTGAATTTTTGAAATCTCTTAAACTATTAAATTAATGTAAATTATTTTTTATGTCCAAATAGATCCAAATTGGTATAACATTAAGGTAATATGAGGATGTTTATAAATAATATAATATAATAATACTTTTAATTTTTTTTGTTATGTTTTCACCATTATATTATTACTTTAACCCCTTGTTAACCATATTGACAATTACAACAATATTAATACGTTATACACATTTAGGGTCGTGAGTTTTATCATAAAAGGAAAAACAACCCATAAATTGACCATGATTGATATTTAAAACCTTATCCCATTATTTTTTCTTTAGATAGTATTTTTATGAATTTTAAATCATTTATAAAATATTATTTTGTATAAAATGTCATTAATGTCCATTTTGACAAAACTAATTTAATTTGGCATTAAAAACATCAATAAAAATATTTCATTTTAATATTGAATTTTCAATCATATATAATCTGTCAAATATATCTATATATTTCATGGGTCACTATATATAACATAAAAAAATATTTCTTTTATAGTTAATAAAATAATTTATTTGATTTTTATATTAATTTTATAAATAAGAAATTGACATTGCGTAAAAATTTAAGTTAATTATTTGATCACTAGAAGTTAGAAATAAATTAATATAATAAAAAATAATATTATATTTCAAATAAATATTTTGAACAGGACTTTTTATATCCTTGGAATAATTATTTATATTTATTAATGTCAAGAGAATCACGTTTTGTATTTATTGTTTTCTTAAATTAATATAATGTTCTTAATCAATAAAATATGGCCCCATGTGACTATATATTTGAGAAAAATATGAAAATATACATAATAAACACATAAAATAGGATAAATCCATGTTTTAGGGTCATTTTTTATTTCTCGTGATATTATTTTTAACCTTAATTACATGATTTACCCATTACCGATGTAATAAATTTTACAACGTTTATTATTTATAATGGATAAATATAAAATCTACTAAATTAACAAATTTAAACAACCTGATTCCAAATATAGAATCCATTTTTCATGGGTCAATCTCTAAATATATAAAAAACTAATATAAATTAAATATAAAAAATGTAATAGAAAATAGGTTTTCATAAAAATACCTTTATAAGTATAAATTTTTTTAATAAAAAAATCAACAATATATTTTATTTCATTAAAATATATTGGATTATTTATAATATATGAGAAATAATTTTACTCTGAAACCATTTTAAAATCAAATAAAACATTTTAAAAATATTTAAACAAATGTACAATTTTAAAAAATCTGTTTTTCCACTATCCACTAGAAAATATATATTTACAGAAAAATATAAAAAAATATCAATTATAATTTTGAAATGATTATTTAGTAAATTATTTATTTCTTATCTGATAAAATTTATAAAATATATATAAATTAATTATAATATTTTCCAAAAAAATCAGTAAAATCCATTTTGACGGAAACATATTTTGAAGAATGAAATGAGTTTTCTAAAAAATGAGTTATTATATGCTATAAATTATTCTATATGTTTATATTTGTAAAATAATTTATAAATATATTTTATAATATGGATAATACTATTCATTATTCCCAATTTAGAATCTAGGTTATAATGGTCATATTTAAATTAACATTTGTGGTTTGTTTAAGACCGATGTGGCGTGTTGTATATGATATAAAACATAATGTTCTCTTAAAATATCATGGTGTTACATTCTCTCTCCATTCGGTAAATTATTTCCTTTTAATTTTAATTTTATCCTTGTAATCAATTGTTTAAAATTTGAAAAATTATTTATGGGAAATATACATCATAAAATTTTTTAATAAAACAACCACTTAAATATATGAAAAGAGAATTATGATGGTGGTCTGGAATAAAAAAACTAGGTTTCCAAATATGATAACATTAGTGGAAATTGAATATATGGACATGGTGTAGAATAATAATTCCTGCTGACAAATATAGAGTAATAGAGAATATTTCCTTGAGAAATTTAACAACCCAAAATCCATAAATCTATGGTGAGTGAAAAGACCATTGATTCATAAAAAATAATGGTAAATGTTATCATATTTGTGTTTCAAGACCATTTTCATAATATTGAGGGACTATTTTTCTATCATGATATAGAACACTAAAAAATATGCTTACTTGATCTCTTTCTATTACATATTCAAAATTTCATCAACATCATCTTTATCTCTTACTCCGATAACTAAATATCCAAGATGATTTTATTTATTCCTAAAGCCCTAAAAATAACTTAAAATGGATCATAAGATCTATAAATGAATGAAAATTCTTTCTATCTTTCTATAAATATTTACCAAATCCGAAATAGTCAGCACAAGTTATCAATATAACACATTAATCTATAAAAACTAATTAATAACACCTAAAGATCAACATAACTCATTCCATAAGAATGTAACCTTAAAAACATTTAAAAATATATCTAACTAAATAAAAAAACAAACACTTAGAAACAAGGACACTAAATTTCAAAATAACCATAACATTAATCCCATGGGAGTATGAAACTTGGTGCTCAATAGGGGAACACTCACCATGAACTAGAATGAGGGCCATTATATAATCAATAAACTCTTTTTGGGGTTATTATCCATCTATTCATCTATACCAATACCATTCCCACTTTTATATCTATATAAGGATTTATTTCTAGGAATCCTACATAACCTATACCTTACAAAAACATAACTATGTTATTATAAACATAGACATATCCTCAAAGCCAATCAAAGGGTTATATTCCCTAATATATGTTTTCCAAACAATTATCCATTTTTAATTTTCTCAAAATATTTCATATATATCAATTAAATTTATAGTTCTTAGTAACTCTCTCTAAAGATATTACATTTAGATTTTATGAAATAATTTATATTATTTTCTATTATTTGAATAAATATTAATTTTTACTATTATTACAATTCATAATGCATAAAACTAAATGGGACATATTTACTAACTTTAGACCTCTATGATCCAAATATAGAATCCATTTTTTCATTATTAAATTTCTAGAAGTATTAAAAATTAATTAAATATAAAAATTCAAAAAAGAATGAATTTTTTTTCTGAATGAATACCCCATTAACAATAAAACAATTTATACAAAATTTAACTATAATATTGATTCTTAGGAACTAAATTGGATTATTAATAATAAAAGTGAAATTATTTTACATTGAATATCATTAAAAACCAAAGTGACATTTGTAAATGATTGTACAAAAAATATAGTTTTCAATAAAAATCGGTATTTTTCACTATTCACTGGAAAATCAATCATTTCCAAAAAAAATACCGAAAAATAACATAGATATAATATATAATTTCTAATTAAAACAATGATATAATTTATATCAAATATTTTTTTTAAAGTTCCAAAAATTATTTATAATAATCAGTCACAAAAAACAATAAAAACCTTTTTTAAGAAAATGAATTTGGAATAATAAAATGTATTTACTAAAAATTGATGGCTTATAACCTAATAATTAATAAAAAAAATTATATTTATTCAATAAATTATTTATATTTCATAATGTGGCTAAATATATTCATTCCCTCTAATTTAATGACTTTTTTATAATAGTCATATATAAATAATATGTTGTGGTTCGTTGATTCTTGGTGTTTAATATTGTATAAAATATCAATCTTAGTGTTCTATTAAAATTTAAAAGTGTTACAGAGACACAAAATACCCATAGAATCCAACATCCCATATTTATAAGTCACACTTTGATACCTTAGCATAAAGATGAAGTTATAGAAGCATAATCAATACTTTCATGAGGTGTCTTACATGTTTCTCTTGTGCTAGTGAGTAGATGGGGATTCTATTGAAGAACACCATAATGAATGAGTCTAGATATGGGTGGAATAACTTTTTCAAAAGATCCCTAATCCTTGTGGGTATGTTCTTCAACCCAAACAACATCACCATGTACATGTAAATCCCATTGAAACTCTGAGCCTCCTTTTTTATAATGTTTTCCTTTCAAAATCTTAGTTTGTGATATCTTGGTTGAAGATCAATCATGGAGAACCATTGGGCTCCTTGTGAATGATTTAAAATGTCATCAATTATTGAAAGTTGTAATATATTCATCACTTTCCCCTAGTTCATCTTTCATTAATCAACATGGAGTCAAGGCCTATCATCCACCTTCCTAGATAACAACACTGTTTCACCCCCCCCCCCCAACAAATTACTAAATCTGATAAATCGCTTCCACACTAAGTCATCCAACTACACCTTGACCTCCTTCAACTAAATTTTTGACATACAATATAGGGGTACTAAAATGGGTTATCCAAACAGTGTGAGATCAATATCAATGTCAACTCCTATATGAGGTGGATGTCATATGATGTCATTTGGAAGGAAGACCTAATGGAGATCTATGATTAGAGTATGATTCAAGGGTTATGTTACTTGTCCTTCCAAAATATCCATTCCCTTCATCTATGCCATGATCAACCAAAGTTGAATATTGAATGGTCCCACTCTTCATACTCCTAGTTACCACTCTCAATTCATCAAATATCCCTCTCCCTATATAAATTTAATTGACACATGCCTATGATATCAATCTATTTGAGATCAGAAGATGGGAATCTAATCCACAGTTACAATAAAATTGAATGTTATCATCTCCAAAATCATGGATTTCATTAGTTTTCCATAGCTATTGATCAATAATTTAATCTCTCAGAATTTCTGATGATAGTCCACTCTTGTTCCCAATGGGGTATCAATGGAGACTAACTTAGAGGATAACATGTCTAGTTGGTCATGTCTAGAAAGTACTTGTGTATATATGAATGAATGGGAAGAAACAAGGTAGTAGATAAAGTGTAAGTGAGAAGAAATGTAACATGATTAGTAGATATCACCCCTACAGTATTTCTAGAGTCTGATCAATAGTGTACACACAAATTTCCTCATCTCTACATCACATTCCCTAATGTGTATTACTAGTATGTGTCCACTATTGGTAACCTTGGACCAATCCTTGTGTCCAAGATCAATTTAAAACCATACATCAACCGAAACTCATCCTCAAAATCAAGATAACAACTATTGAATATTCCCTAGCTTGATGCACTATTGATACATTCTATGAAGTGATGAACGTACCATATGAAAATTTCTGGCTCTTACATAGTTGAAGCATCATGGAACTCCTCTCAAGGGGGATGATAAAGATACACTATGCTTCACCTGCATGTTTCTTCTCTACTACAATTCACATGGCTTCCTCTTCCCACTTCCAAAATAAACTCTTATAGTAGTGAGAGGAAACACATTGATTAGACTACTATGAACCATGATTAATCTTGATTATCTTCCTATATTTAGCACCTTCTCCAATTCTAGGTCCTTGTGAAACACTTATTTTTATGTAGCAAGGTCAAAGCCCGTAACATGACATTTAATATCTATTCGATGGACAATCTCAAACATTCTATCCTTCCACACCTCATTACTAGATAAAAATAAATTAGATTGAAGTAACTATATAAAATGGTAAAAATATGAAGAGTTCTTTATCCAACCTAATCGTAATTCAATTAAATATTTGGAGTATTCCATGTTCATTGTCAATGGAATGTGATGCTAGGGAAACAACTCCTTAAAGGACTCCCATGAAATCTTCTCTCATCTCCCAGACTGACTCATGGTAGTACACCATCTCTTGGTGGTTCAATGAAATATAAAGGTTTATTTAATCACCCAACCCTCCCCAAGAGTCTATAAAAACATGAAAACTCTCTTAATAATGTCTATTTATTCCTTTATATCCTACTTTCCACCAATACCATAGAATGTAAAAGATGATGGAACTGGAAATCGTGAACATGGTTAGTCACAATACAATGAAGACCTAACCATGGAAATTAGTAGTAAAAAAGTGTCCAAGATGAGCTGACCCTGCATCTTGATTCTCATATTCCCATACAAGAGTGTTCTAGGGTACATCCTCATATACCACATGTGGTTTCACAGGGGCATCCTAGGATATCAAAAATGTTTTGTCCCATTAAATTTATTCAAGGATGAATATTTTTAACCTAAATAACATTAGGAACACATCATTTCATATCCAGTCTATGGGATCACACAACAGTTTTTACTAGGAGTCTACCCATAACCCAAGGTATACCCATCCTAGAAATAACCCTAGATTCTATCTCTGTATTTTAATCACATTATTTATATATATACTAGAAAAGAAACATGATTAGGTTAACTAATTAATATCAATTAAAATATATTATATTTTCATGGTACAATATATATATCACACAATAGAAACTATCCCTAATAGACAACACTTATCAAGGCATTTAACTAAGGAACTACCATGTAGCAAAAAAATAGTATATATATGGAATATGAACCTACATGCCTAGAAATATGAATGAACACCCCAAAAATATCATAAATCATATATCAACATCATTTGAATTATTCTATATTAACTTAATCAATGGTAAGATAAAAAAATTCCCACACATTATGGAAACATGGAGGTCCACTATACTGTGTTGGCCATGAACTATAATGGTTCCCCTTCCTGAGTCCCAAATGTCATATCTCTTAGAAACCCAATAAAAAATAAATGGAAAGAGAAGAAAAAAATTTGTATATACTAGTATTTTTGATGTATTTTGTTACATCCCAACATGAACCACCGAGCCCAAGATGGATGGTTACATGAACTTAAGTGCTCCTTCTTGTACACAAGTTTTTGTCTCCTAGGATTTGGGTATTGATTCTATTAGTAGGGACATTATACCCCAAGTATCATGTAATATGATAAATAACTAATCATAAAAAATATATAATAAATAACTGTAGTGAATATATAGAATGTAAATTAAAATGGGGCATACAATTCATACAAGAAATAAACAACTCCCACAATCGTAATCCAAAACATAATAATATATGATGATAAATAAAATAATAATAATATATCCCTATAGAGTCTTTCCCAGTCCACTAGAATCACCATTCCCTTGGCTTATCAACACACCACCTATCTCTTTCACTTCACTGAGTCTCTAGTTAGGAGATCTAGATGCAGACTAAAATGTTAGAGTATTGGGTGAGTACAAGACCCATTAAGACACCACCAATGCATCCTAAATCATGTTTTATCAATTTTAACGGGTTTATTCAAGTAATATAATAAATATTTGATAATTATAACATCAAACAATACAAAACCAAGTGGTCACGTTCTATTCAAACCCCCACAAACCCCTGGTTATACCTTATTCAGCTTCATGCTATAATGATGATCATGAGTCATCAGAAATGATCTTAAGAAAACCACAATGATATTGGAATGACACTCAAAATACATAGGTAATTGAGTGGTCATTCTACTCAGAATCCAAAATGCATCATGTTGAAATAGTAATCAGAATTTGAAATTCATCAAGTCAATAGGCTACTTATAATCCACAAGATATCATGTATCAACATGTTTCCTCAGAATCCTAAGGGGTTAAGTAACGTCTGACCCACAAGGATGTCATGATCCACAATAATCATCATTGAAAATCAATAACAACCCCCCACCCCCCATATAAAGGATAATCATACAATGATGTCCACTTATCATGTGTACCAAGAACAAATACTCCATAGTAAAGATGATACATAATATGGTATAACATGATAAGAAACTTAACATGACATCATGAGAAATATATTAGTATCATATATTGGCATGTCAATCAACATTATACATTGAAAAATATAATCTATATATTCTCATGGAAACAATATCATAAGGGGTCTAATGTGCTATATACACACCCACATGTGATCATAAGTCAATAATAGTTATTAATTATTCCAAAACATTAATTATAACAAGGCATAATGAGTCAAAAAAATCCCCAAGAGGTAAGGAACATCCTACCTCATTATTTTCAATATAAACATAGATTTTCATCAAAGATGTTGTCACCCAAACAAATTTTCATACACCATCTATAACACAATCACCCACCAAGGATTCCTAAGGCTGGTCATCAGAATATATCAAGCTTAGTTGAAAGGAATCAAGGATGTTTGGTTGTCTCCACAATGCACGCTCTATACTATGGATGAATGGTGTACTAAAAACTACCACCAAGTGTAAAAGTAAGAATCATAGTGCAAGGTTTCACAAGAAGATACCACCAAAAGGTAGGATGAATAGTTGTGGTGTGGGAATGAACCAACATGTTGTAGAATAGGGTATTGTAGTTTAGAAAAACTATGAAATTAGAATAATTTCAGTGTAGATCAGGGGCTATGTTGTGGAATTATCTCAACATCCATTAAAAACTCAAGATCTATCCTATTAGAAGAGGAAATGAAGGTATTTTTGGTACTTGATTAGATTATAAAATCATATTTAAATCCTCAATAATTATTAACTTTAATACTGAAATGATGGTCGTACATCCATTTCAAAATGGATCTTCAAACCTATTTTATAATATCATATTAAGAGTCTTAACTCCCAAAGACCGAAGGCTGTATTAATGGTTATAACATCTATCTAAAACTGAAGTGGAAAAGTTATTACGATGTGGTGTAATCCACTATGGTGTAACATCCATGAATAACCCTCCATGGAAAGGCTACGACTCAACCTCCATCAATCTACACCACCATGGTGTAGTCCATTCCTATGAAGAATGGACACAACTCACTGATAATACTATGGAACAACTAAATTATCCATGTAATGTTGCGATATCTTGCTATAAGATTACAGAAAACACATAATGAATTTCTTAGTCTCCTTAGGTCCCATAACCCATTACCCAAATGTAGCTCATGTTAAAAAACAAGGTAGAGGAGAATTTAACCAAGGCATTCGGTAAGAAAAAAAATTATGGGTTTTACAATCCATCATCATAATATTATATAATATACTAGAAATGATTCTTTATAATTGTTTATAATGTGTTATAATTTTTCTTCATTCATATTTTAATTATTATTTTTGATGATGTAGTTAGTGAAAAACATATTTTATTAATTTATAATGAATGAATGATGTTGTATTATTTAATGAAATAAATATTTATATTAACAAAAAAACCAAATAATTATTATTTACTTAATAATATCCAATATTAATTTTCAAAATCAATAATTGGTATACATTTATTTCATTGTTCGTGTAGGTGGTTAAACCGTCCCAACAAGATAATGTTACAATCAATGTATAAGTATGGCTATGGATGATATTTTTTATTTATATTATAATTATCAAGAAAAGTAATTACATTATATATATTTTATTTTGGTGATTTTTAATAATATTTAAGAGTTATAAGAATAAGGTAAATATAAGGTATGTTTTCACTTATAAATAAATCTCTATTCCTCTTGGTGCAATCGTTTTAGGAATTTTGTTTTAAAATGATCACTTGTTACTGATATTTCATATAGAATGACTTGTATATATTTAAAAAATATTAATAATGATATAAATTACATATATATTCACTAAATTTAATTTTAGAACCAAAATTCAAAGGTGGCGATGAAAAATGTATATTTTGTTATTTAAGGCTATGGTATTCCCACGTGCATTAGAAACATTTTACATTTTTATTGACTGGGAAAGGAATAGATAACAGTTATTTCATAAATAAATTAATACTTTAGAATATTATTTTTACTGATTAAATTATATCAATATTGTAGGAATGGGTTTTGATGAGGGTGGATGGAAAGGACAATGAATAGTTGTAAGGGAAATTAATACATGCATTGAGAATTTTTCTTCTCTTCAAGTACAATTTAGAATTGAAGGATTTGAGGAACCTTTTTGAGGTTGGAGGATATAAAACGTATAGTGGGTATCTAGAATTAATAAATTCTAAAGTTCCTAATGATAATTTATAACTATATGGGTGTTTTTAAGTGGGTGGAAATGAGATAAATTTATAGGTGAAAAGAGGAAAAAATATTTGGAAAAAATTATTAAGTAAGAGGTTATAGTGGAATTTCATTAGAGATAGGTTCATTATGTGGGGAAATGTATGTGAGAAATTTAGGTATAAATTCCAAGACAAACAAAATTATCTATAAACTATATTTTTCAAATTGTTTTAGTAAGAATCATGCCACAATAAATTACCTAGTTCATCACATATTAATCATGACTAAAATTTTATAATAGTAATTTTTTTTAAAAAAAATATTAGAGGAGCCATCATATGAAATTTAAACATTAAAAATATTAATTTGGACTCCATTTAATATAATTAAATTAATAAACATGGGAAAAATAATTTTTATATTTAATCATTTAATGTGTTTAAAAATAGTTTTGTATTAAAATTTCATATTAATTATAATGTATTGTTAATGTTATTTAATATTGATCACCTTTTAAATAATTGTTAATTTATTTTTTTATATTCATAAAACATATATCATAATCATTATTTTAAAAAGATCTATTTAATTAAAAAATACACAATATTTAGAAAAGTTTCATTCTTTGTAAAATAACTATTTTACATATGTAACTAATATTTATCATGTTAAATTAATTATACTCTAAAAATTAAATTTAAATCATTAAATTGTTTTAAAATTATGATTAAAAATATTCAAAAAAATATATGATTCTATTTTTTAAAATAAAATAAAATAAATTTTAATATAAGTGACCAGAACACATAAAAATTTTTAAGAAACATGTATCTTCTAAAAATAAAATTATTTTATAACATTCCTATTAATAACTATTTGATGGATGAAAACTTATATTATTGTATATATAATAAAAAAATAAATTTAAATCATTATTTAAAGATAATATAATAAAATTTAATGTGTATGAAAAAGAATATTTTTAGAAAATATGTTTGTATGCATAGAATGAATTTGATATTTAGACATACTAAATCAATTTAAAAAATACATTAGTAAAAAAGAAATATATATTTATTTAGAATTATATTTCACAGTTATATTAAGTTTACATTCAGTCACAAATAAAATGAATACATTTTAACAATTACATAACATTTCGTGATTTTTTTTGTTTCAGTGCTGGTTGTGATGACATATATTGAAAATATTATATTTTTAATAAAAATATATAATATTAAATATTGGGGTGTTATAGTGAGGGACTCTTAATTTTTCCTAGTTTTTATATGGGTATATTTTCATTGTGGAGCTCTAGTTTACCTGGTAGGGAGGATTCTTGAGTAAGGGAAATCTAGTTCTATTCTATAGAAGAGTGGATTGCTTAAGGGTCATTCCTATATCATGTAAGTGTAGTTACTAGGTTTTATGGTGTATTTTATGCCTTTTGGAATATTTAAGGGTCAAAGGATATTCAAATGTGACATGGGTATGATCTACATCATATGATTTCAACTTGGGGATTTGGTCTTATGGTGTGGTTAGTTGATAAAGCAAAGAGACCTTAGAGTCCATATTTTTATATCTCTATCAATTTGGGGGAATCTGTAACAACCCAAAACATTTATCAATGAAATTACCTTCTTATAATTATTTCATACAATGTAATCACATAGAACCACTATGAGAACACAATAAAAACTATATAAATAAAGAATTAATGAAAAAAATGTATCTCTAGAGGTTAAGGTATATATATATTGAATAGTAACATGACCATTAGAATAGTAATCTGACCCTTATGAATAGTAAACTAGAAAATTGAATAGTAACCTCACCAATTAATGTATATATAAAATTTATCCATCTTATAAGTAACAATATGATATAATTATATCATAGTATACTTAAATAAATAATTTAAAAATCATTAATTAAGTGTTCATATTTTTGTAAGAAATAATTATTTAATTATAATTTTATGAATAATTTAATAAACTAAAATAAAATTTATTTTCATAAAATGTATTCATAATTTAATATTTTTTGTCTTGTTATTATTAGATAATTCTATGAGACCTTAATTAAGGTTTCAAAGTATTAGGAAAGATTTTTTAATTTTAAAATGTTTATCCACTATGTAAATGATGGTTTTAATTAAAAATTAAATTTATCATGTTTTAAAAATATTTTATTAAAAAAAATTTCATTTTTTAATTCTATATTTCAAAAAAAATTAAGCTAAATTTTGTGGGTTTTTCTAAAATTCTTTAATTTTTGGGGAATATTAAAATACAGTAATTTACTCTATATAAACATTATAAGTTAAATAAACTATTTCTTGAGTCATAACTGATTAAATCTCCAATTATTCAAATTTACAAAACCTATTTACTTTATTTAGTCTCAATAATCCTCACTATTTCATGTCTTGAGAAAAATAATAAAATAATGGGTAAAATAATGGGAAAACACCCCTCTCGTCAACTATAAATACTCCCCTCACCATCTCTTAATATCACACCTATAAAGCCTTTATACTTGTGCAAATTTTGCTCAAATATATTAATAAACCCTACCCTATATCCAAGAGATATTAGTCTTAACAAAATACCAAAACCAATCCCCTAAGGAGGTTCTCAAGAAGAAGGAATGAAGAGGTAAAACCCTCTTCCATTTTCATTAAATTTTTTATATTCTTTTCTTTTTTATCTTCTCCTCACCTATCCTTGTTCAAATGGAATAACAACTCCATTATCATAGATATAAATTAATGTTATCATGTTTTTTGGAATAATTCTTCATCATATGACTTCTCCTCTCTCTTTTATATAAGAATGAAAACATCGTCTATGAGGTGTCGATTTACCACTTTCATGGATGACATGATTTTATATTTCAATTCCACCATCAAGGATGGTAATGAAACCATTATTATTGTTTTAAAATATTATATTACATGTATAAAAACATATTTAATGTTCTACAACAATTAAATATACATTATATTAAATAATATAAAAAAACTAGTTTGTAATAATAAAAAACGCTAAACTAATCTAAACGATTATCATTAATGATTTTTCTAATTAATCATCCTCAATTATGTAAAAAATGGTGTTTTAATATTATATAATTTCATTAATAACATATAAGTTTAGTTATGGACAACTATCCTCTTTCTAAATTATTTTTCATACACATATACAAGTAAACCAATCATGAAAACCAACGAAACTTATGCTTCCGAACAACGAAATTGAATCTAATAACCCATAAAATGGGACATAAATTAATGTAATAAAATTAAACTAAATAAAACAAATTTATATAAGGTTATTAATTAATTAATTTTTGGATTTAATTTTATTATTCATGACATTATGATAATGTGAATAATCATTTCGGATATAAGGTAAGGGATTCAACACGAACCACTATTATTCTTTTGGGCTATTATTTATCTCTTTTACCCAAATGTAATTAACTATAATTTTTATGTAAATATTATCTATTATTTTTATGCCTTCCAAAATCTTGTATCAGGACCCGTTCATCCTTATTTTTTTGGTATATACATGTTTTTTAGAGGTTCCCTCGTCAATTATTACTGATAATCAATAAATATTTAAGGGAACTTCCTAAAATATTATCCAATTTCAAGTTCACTCTATAATATGTTTTAATCCCCCATTATTTTTTAAAAATTTCTCATTTTTTTATGAAAACATAAATTTTTTACTTCTGGTTTTATAGAAAAGATTATTCTATTTTCTACCTTAATTACTCTTTAATAATTTTTTTAAACCACAATAAAATTTTTGGGTTATAATGATTCCTAAAGACTATTTATAAAATGATTTAACTATAGTTGGTCTCCATTTTTCATTATATATGCCAATTTTCCTTTATTAATATCCATTTAAGTTCTAAATCCATTCTTCCATTGACACTTTTATGATACACCAATTTTTTATGCATATTGAAATGATTATGATACCTAGTTCTATAAATGGGTAACCCTTTTGTTAATGTTTTATTACTTATGTATGATTTTTAAGTGTAAAACATATTCATGAACCTGTTATGATGGTTGATCCCAGATATCACTCCAATACATTGGGTAATGTTTAGTCTATTGTGGCGTCATGTTTGGAAAAGGAGTGAACCTGATTCCTTTATGGGACTTTTCCCTCCATGTTATATAGTATTATCAATTATCCTTTTCTCATGTTTATGTCATGTAATATGTTTTTACCACATTCCAATTGTTCCATGATTATATGACCCCTTTTTATACATTTTATACATCTTTACATTTATTAATGTTTGATGACTTTATTTCATATTGTTATGCCTTTTACCGATGTGTTATGTTTTATTCCTATAATTATTTCCTTACTGGGTTTTCTATCTCATCCCTTTTGTTCATATATTCCCCAGTTTATCCTATGAAAATTTAATGGTTCATAGAAAGTTAGAAGCTCATAATGAATGATAAATAAAGAAATTTTTTTAGTCCCATTTTTTCAGTTCTATGTACCTAGTCTTCCAAAGACACAAGACTTTATGATATTTATCTTATAATTTGATAGTTAATTATTTTTGAAATCGTGTAATAATATGTGAAAAATTATAGGGTCACTATATTTGGTATCATATCATGTTCTAGTTATTTTTAGGAGGTTTGAAATAGATAACTTTAGTAAGAACCCAAGGGATAAGAGTTAGTTTGAGAAAACATCCATAAATTTTGGTTATTATAGAGTAAGTGCTTTATCATGAAAATATATCCCTTTATGGATACTACTAGTTGATGTGGTACTAGAGTAGATTTATCTAGGGGTAAAAACTCTAACAAGGTGTTCTATGCCTGACTTGGGGTAACCATGTATATTAAAACAAGCCTTACTTTGCACATATTTTTGACACTCATGTGGGGATATTGTTTGGTAAATTCATAATCTCGTTACAAACCAATATTATATTAATAAAGAAACTATCCATAAGAATATATATTGAGAAAATAATCATGGATAACTTATATTGATCCTTGGGGAATCACATGTTAGGATATACTTTTCTTTTATGAGTTTATCATTTTACATTTACGGATTCCATTTTATGATTATTGGATATGTATAAAAGACACATGATTGTTCTTTATTTCTATTTTTTAATGGAGGGAAATATAAGAAGGCGTGCCAATAATAAATTAGATAAGAAATGTTATGATTTCCCTCATGAAATTCCAAATATGATGGAAACAAGATCTCAAAACTTCATGAATTTACTTTCTCAACATTCCCATGTTATGAATAATAACATGAATCACATGGAAGGCCCTCCTTATACAAAGGAAGATAAGTTTTCCTTAGAATCAATCATGTTGAAAAGGCCTCCCTTTCTTGGTATATCATTTTATTCCCTCCTCAAATAACGATGGATTAACTCCATCGATAAGATAATATCTATCCTCTAGTGCATACGAGAAGAGAAAGTTGTACTTGCATTTTATCATTTTGATGGGGAAGGAGATAACTGGTGGAAAAAAATAAAGAACCCAATGTCCAAGGAGTAAATTTATTCTAGGGAATGAGAATATTTCATGAAAATATTTTTCAACAAATATTTTCCCTGAATAACCCATCTAAATATGGAAATATAATTCCTTGGTCTTAAGAAGAAGGACTATGAGTCTATCGAGATGTATGAAGAAAACATTAAAATGATTGCAAGATATGCCAATGGCTTTGTCATGAACACTAAATAAAAGTTATATCACTTCTTTAGAAGTATAAAGTTGAGTCATTGAAAATAATTGGTTATTTGAAACTTTGACATCTATAAGAAGATTCTCAACTATGCCCATAAGGATGAAATAGAGATTAGAGACTCTCGGTGGACTCATGGTCCCAGTTACAGAATGTGGAAAATAGAGTTTAGTATGGGTAATAAATTTCATTATGTAATGATGTCCCAACATCACACATGTCAAAAGTATGGGAAGAATCATCCTGAAAACTATTTAAAGGGAACCAAGAGATTCTTAAAATATGGTAGAGAAGAGAATATGTCTAATAACTACTGAATGGACATAAATATTCCCACTAACATGGAATAATAAAGGAAGGTTTGTATCAATGATAAACTAGTAGTGTAGTGTTTCAATTACAAGGAACATGGGAATTTTTCATACCAATTATTTAAGCCCATGGTTTTTAGAGGAAATCAACAAAAACCTCTAAGGCAACAAAGAAAGGAATACACTATTACTACTGATGAGGTGGAGCCAGACAATGATGTGGTGACATGTAATATGGTTATTCACTCAAGAATAGTGAATGTACTATTTTATTCCAGTTTTACTCATTCCTTCATATGTTGCACATTTAGTAGAACTATTCAAACCCCACCTCAAAATGTGGAGGTTATGTTATCAATGATAATAGTGAATGGGGATTTTATTGAATCCAATGTATATAACTCATTCCTAATTAATTTTTGTGTACTGATCCTCCTATAAAATCTTGTCATACTCCCTTGGGTAGTGTTTGATTCTATATTGGGAATGGATTGGATTTCTTTATATCAATCCAATATCGACTGTCAGGAAAGGGAGATCACTCTTCAAATCCGGAATCATCCTCCAATTCTATAAAAGTGTAAGGATGGGTATTAATCTCCTTTAGAATCATCATCTCAATTGTGGATATTAATTCCTTATGAGAAATAATATCTAGATCAAATGATTGAGATAGTGGATAGAATCATGCTCAAAGACATTCCCATCGGAAGAGATTACACTGATGTATTTCATGAATACTTTCCTTGTCTTCCTTATGATTTATAGGTTGAGTTCTCATTTGATATTATTCCTAGATCTCTACCTATATCAAAGACACCTGATAAAATAGACCATATTGATTTGGAAGAACTATATATGAAATTACAAGAGAATCTGGATAAGTGTTTTATATGCCTGAGTACTTCACCAAGGGGTGCACCAGTACTCTTTGTCAAGAAGAAGGATTTATCAATGCACATTTTCATTAATTATCTTGAGCTCAATAAAATCATGATAAAGAACAAGTATCCCTTTCCACATATTGATGACTTGTTCAATCAGATATGTGGGGTCAGTAATTTTTCTTAGGTAAAATTTCTATTAGGATATTACCAGTTAATGGTGATTAAGGATGATACTATGAAGAATTCACTTCAAACTAGGTATGGAGATAATGTGTTCATAGTGATTCCATTTCGACTCACTAAAGCACCAGATTTCATGGATTTAATATATAGAGTCTTTAGAGATTACCTTGATAAATTTTTGGTAGTATTTATTGATGATATTATGATATACTCCAAGAGGAAGGAGGATCATGAGGATCATTTGAATGATATTTTGAAGACATTGCAATGGGAGAATATATGTGAAAGGTAAAGTAAATGTTAGTTCTGGATGAAATATGTATCATTCCTATGGAATTTTATCACCATAAAATGAAAATCATTGGACACTTCCATGATAAAGGCAATTGATGAGTGGCCCAAGACAATACATGTAATAGAGATCCATAGTTTCCAT
Organism: Viscum album; assembly: GCA_963277665.1. NCBI lineage: Eukaryota > Viridiplantae > Streptophyta > Magnoliopsida > Santalales > Viscaceae > Viscum > Viscum album. The sequence goes on along the minus strand of OY728121.1, from coordinate 1,898,767,555 downwards.
GTCCTTACTAGGTATTACCAATTATTTTTGAAGAAAATATCTTGATTTTAAAACCCAATAACCACTTTGACATGGAAGGGTGTGAAGTTTTTCTGGACTCAAGAATGTGAGGAAATATTTAAGGAGATAAAAAAGGGTCTTATCACTATTCTAGTACACAGACTCCAGACAGGTGTATAACATTATGTGGAATACAATGATGGCTCAAAAAATGTATTAGGATATGTAATGATGAAAAATGATAATTTGATAGCCTATTCCTCAAAGATGTTTAAAATCCATGAGAAAATATATCCTATGCATGATCTGGAGGTTGTGATTGTGATCTTCACATTGAAAATATGGTGGCATTATCTCCATGAGGAGAAGTGTGAGATATATAATGATCATAAGATTTTCATATATATATTCAAACATAAAGATCTTAATATGAACTAGTGAAGATGGTTAGGGCACATCAATGATTATGAATTCTCACTCCACTACCATCCTAGTAATCTTAATAAGTTGGTGGATGCTCTAAGTAGAAATGAACTTGCATCATTATCAATGATGATAATTGATAAGGATCCAATATTTTTATACATACAATGGTTTTTCATGGGAATCATTCAGGGAGGAACATCAATAATCCTTTATCAAATGACTAATCAACCATCCCTTTTGGATATAATAATGGATGCTCCAATAAATTATGTGGAAATTCAAAAAAGGATGGAAGCTATTTGAAATGGGAAATCCTCAGAGTTCAAGATTTATAAGGATGGATTCATAAAATTTGGGTCATGATTATGTGTACCATCCTATCTGGTGTAAAATAATGAGATTCTGGATGGAACACATAGCTCGAGTTTCCCTAGTCACCTAGGGAGCACAAAGATGTATCAAAATCACTGAGAGAACTATTGGTGTGATAGTAAGAAGAATATTTCTGAATATAAATAAATTTTCCTGGTATGTTATCAAGTGAAGTAAGAAAGGAAAAATTCTAAAGTGTTGATGCAACCATTACCCATGCCAACATGGAAATGGGAAAACATTACCATGGACATTGTCACTATACTTCTAAACATATCCAAAGAAAACAATTCTATATGGGTTATTAGGGATCATCATAAAAATAAATATTAATTAATTTAAACATGAGATGATTTATCATTATATTACCTTTATTAGATATATATAATTGAAGTGATAAGGTTTCATGGAGTACCATTATCAATTGTAACTGATAGAGATTTGAGATTCACCGGAAAGTTCTGGAAAAGTCTCCAACAAGCTCTAACTACTCAGTTGAACTTCAGTATGGCATATCATTCCCAAATCAATGGCCAATATGAGATAACTATTTATAAAATTGAAGATATATTGAGAGTGTGTTCTATGGACTTCAAGGGAGGATGGGACCAATATCTACCTTTGGAAGAGTTCTTCTACAATAACAGTTTCCACTCCAGTATCCAAATGGAACCATATGTAGCCTTTTATTGGAAAAGGTGAAAAACATAGGCATGTTGTGATGAAGTCATTGAGAGAAATATTCTAGAACCTGAAATGGTGGAAAATTCTAAAACCATTCAAAATCACATCAAGGTATCCTGAAGATGAAAAAAGAGCTATGAAGACAATCGTCAATGGGACATTGAGTTTAAGGTTGGAGACATGGTATTCCTCCACATATCTTTATGGATGAAGATCATGATATTTTGGAAGAAATGAAAGAAAAGGTATAGGTACCCATCCCCTTTTAGTTGATTTATCATGTTGGAGTCGTAACCTATCGATTAGAAATTCCACTAACAATGAATCAAGTATAGTATGTATTCAACGTATCCCTTTTAAGGATGTACTTACTAGATCCTCCACATATATTGAATTCAGAGGTGGTATAGTTGTAGAATGATCTCTCCTATGAGGAGCATCCAGTGAAGATATTGGATCATATATATAATGTTCTATGAGATATGACTACTCACCTGGTCAAAGTATGATAGTAGAACGATAAGTATAAAGAGGTAATATGGGAAGCTGAGGAAGTAATGAAGGATAAGTACCCACATCTATTTTAAACATAGATAGTAAAGCATAATTTTGAGGGTAAAATTTCATTAGTGGGGAAGAATGTAACGACCCAAAAAATTTATAAATGAAATTCCGTTATTATAATTCTGTTGTATAGTATACTAAGATAAAATCACTTTGACAACACAATACAAACTTTATAATTGAAAATTGAATCAAATAAAATTATCTATAAAAGTTAAAGAACATATATTGAAGTAATATTAACTTGACCATTGGAGTAGTAATGTAAATTTTATAAATAGTAAACCGACCAATTGAATATAACATAACTTGTGAAATTATAAATAAATTTTATTTATCTTATAAGTGACAATATTATGTAATTATATAATAGTCTATGTAAATAAATATCATAAAAATTATTAATTAAGTGTTGGTATTTTTGTAAGTAATTATTATTTAATTACAATTTTAAGATTAATTTAATGAATTAAAAAATTTATATTTCCATTAAATTTATTCATAATTTAATTTTTATTTTTCTTATGATTATAAGATAAATTTATGAAACCTTAATTATGTTTTCAAATTGTTAGAAAGGCATTTTTAATTTTAAAATCTATATTTTACAAGTATCTGTAGATTTTAATTAAAAATTATGTTTCTCATATTTAGAACTTTATTTTAATAAAATTGAGTTTATTTTTTATTTATATACATAAAAAAATTGTTAGTTTGAATTTTTTGGATTTTTCTGAAATACTTCAATTTTGTGAATAGTAAAATACATTAATTTATGGCATGTATACATTATATGTTAAATAAATTATAACATGATTAATGAATGATTTATGCACCATTGGATCGAATACACATGACCTATTATATATATATATTCTCAAGAATCGTCACTATTTATTTTCTCGAGAAAAATAATAAAATATTGAGTAAAATAATGAGAAAACACCCCTCTTGTCCACTATAAATCCCACCTCTCACCACCTCTTCTCATAACACCTATCAACCCTTGAGACTTGTCTAAATTATTCTAAAATATATTCCCAACCCCCTACCTAAATTCCTGGAGCATTTTTTCTTAATAATGGTCCAAAACCAATCCCCTAAGGAGGTTCTCAAGAAGAAGGAATCAAGAGGCAAAACCATCTTTCGTTTTCTTTTAATTTCTATTCAAGCTCTTTTGTTTTCTTGTCTTATACTCACTTCCCCTTAACAAAGTGGCATGAAAACTAAAATATAATACATAAAATATAATTATATCATTTTTATGGAATAATTCTTCATCAAATCCCTTAACCTCTCACATTTATTTTAGAATTAAAACATCATCCTTGAGGTGCTGATTTATTGCCTTTATGGACGACGTGCTATCATCGTTCAGTTTCCCCTTAAAGGATGTTCATAAAACCATTTTTATGGTTGAAAAAGATTATATTATATGTATTAAAAACTATTTAATGTTATGTATACAGTATATATACATTATATTAAATAATATAAAAAAACTAGTTTTGATGATAAAAAAATGATAAATTAATCAAAATGATTTTCATTTCTGATTTATATAAGGAATCATCCTAACATTTAGAAACAAAATGGTATTTAAAATTAAATAATTTCATTAATAAAAATAATTCTATCCTGGATGACTATCTTCATTCTACATGATTTTCTATACACATATACATGTAAACTTATTATGAAAACCAAGGAAATTAACACTCCTGAACGATGAAATTGAATCTCATAACCCATAAAAAGCGACATAAACGAACTTAATAAAATTATAATAAAACAAATACATGTATAAAATTTTATTAATTAATTAAATAATGTATTTAATTTTATAATTCATGACATTAAGATAAATTGAAGAATCATTTTAGACATAAAGTAAGAGATTGTACACGAACGTCCATTATTCCTTCGGGTTATTCTTTATCTCTTTTTACACAAATGAAATTCAAAACTATTTTTATGTAAATATTATATATTTTGTTTATATGTTCCAAAATATTTTATCATTATCCTTTTGACCTTATTTTTGGAGATATACATGTTTTTAAAAGGCCCCCCACTCAATTCTTCTTGATAACCATGCCAAATTTAAGGGATCTTCCCAATCTCTTACCCAATTTCAAGTGAGAAATATAATATATTTTAAGCCACCAATATTTTTATAAAATCAATTATTCTATTATGAAAACTTTCTTGTTTAATTTATGGTTTTATATAAAATATTATTCACATTTCTTCCCTAAATGATCTTTAATATTTTCCTTAAACTATAATGAATTGTTTTAGTTCTAAAGTTTCCTAAACACTCTTTTTTAAATTATTTCACTTTAGTTGGACACCATTTATCATTATAAATTCCTATTTTACTATATTAATTTCCATTTATGTTTTAAATCCATTATTTCATTGATAGTTTTATGATATTCCCATTTAATATGCTTTATGCCATGATTATAATACCCATTTCTTTCCATGGGTAACCCTTATGTTTATGTATGATTACATATGTACGATTATTCATTTGGAACACATATTCATAACATATTATGATGAGTCTACCTAGATATAACTCTAATTCATTGGGTAATTTTTAGTCTCATGAGACATCATGTTGGGATGGGGAGTGAAAAAGATTCATTTAGGGGACTTTTTCCACCATGTTATATAGTGTTGGAAGTTAGACTTGACTCATGTGTATGTCATGTAATATGTTGTTTCCAAATTCTGATGATTCCATTAGTATATTCTCCGATGTTATACATGTTATAATTCCATACATTTATTCATTTTCCATGCCTTTATGTCATCATGTTATGCCTTCTACCCATGTGTTATGTTTTATTCGTATGATTATTTCTTTAAAGGGATTTTTAGCACATACCTTTTGTTCATGTATTACCCAAATTATCGTATGAAGAAGTAAGGGCTAAAAGGAAATTAGGATCTCATAATGGATGATAAATAATGAATTTTTTTTAGTCCCATTTTTTTAGTTTTATGTACCCAGTCTTCCAATATCACTATACACAATGATCCTTGGCATATAATTTGATAGTTAATTATGTTTAAAATCATGTAATAATATTTTAAAAAGTCTAGGTTATCTATAGAATCTATGGAATGGTTCATGTGTTGTTTTGTGTCCTTACATTGGGTATATAATGTCCTGAAATTTAATATGATGAGAATTTCATAAGGGATTTTGACTAGGATTCCTTGTGACATGACACCTTGTCTTTTGATGTAGAGTGAGGTGGAACATTATTCACTATAGCATAGTTAAGAGTGTTACACCATAGTCTTATAATTTATCAGTTGGGTATAAATTCTAAAAACCCTTCAAAATTCATCACTCCCCCATATTTTCTATCGACTCTTGGGAGAACTTGGTACCTCCTTAGAGGGAATTTCACCCCTATTGGTGGATTTGATACTCATATTCAAGAGGTTGTTTATTAGTAATCTCATGTGAGTTCAATTCCTTTCTCTTCTATGTTTTCTTCTCATTCATCATTTGTAGAATGTTTTTTATTTGGTAATATATGTTTTGTGTGATGTTATCGATTGATAATAATGGGGAATGTTTTTTTATATGTTGTTGAAACATCTTTGGGGTTTCTCCATTCATGTGGGTGTTTTTTCGTCACCTTGTGTTTTCACAGCGATTCAAAAAGATTTTGATTGAGGTAAGGGATCAAAGAGGGCTATTCATTTTGGGAATATGTCATATTAGAATGAGTTTTATTACATATGGTGGATAGTATTTATTAAAGTACCAATATAATGAACTGAATTCAAATTTAATAAAATATAAGATGGTTAATTTCCATATTTTTATTATTTTCATATTATTGTAGCATGATATTTTCTAGATACTTTAGAGTTTTTGGGATGTGTGTGTTATAACTATTGTAAACTATGAACCCATAATTTGATTTATTTTTCAACCACATCATTCATATTTTTTTTATTACATAAACATGGAAATAAACTATATGTGTGTGAATCTAGAATTTTTGTGAAGATTCTCATGCTATAGATGATGAAATGTTCAGAATTCCCTTTATAAATTGGAATTTTAGAGGTGAATGAAGCTAAAATAAACTAATAATATGATTTTATAGTCTTTTCAATTTAAGTTTTTAATTTTTTTTGGATCATGTGGTATTATATAGTGATAGTGGTGATCGGTTAGGGTGCAGAATGTACTGAGGCAATGTGGCTTCAATTTTATTGGTATGTGATATGGTAAGGGATTGGTTATGGTGATTGGATTATCAATGTTCATATGTGATGTATATACAGTTATTATTGATTTTTTCATGGGATGTGTTATTTTTTATTATGAGATTGTTTGGATGTTGTGAGGTGTAGTTATTTAGTTTCCTGGTAAATTTGGAATAATATTGGTAATGTTGGAATTAAATAAGAATGGGATGGAATTAAAAATGTTTTAATTGATTAAAAAATGATTTTTCATAAATGCGAATAATCATGGGTGGGGATTATGTGGGATTGACCATAATTATGGGATTAAATCGAATAATAAATATTATTATAATGAAATTGGAAATCAAGAAAATGGTTGAATATGTATGTGAAAAAGGGAATTATGGGTTTTGTTTGGCTGTTTATTGTGGTGAAAATAGTATAGAGGTGGAAGAAGTTGTTTCCATATGACATGTGGTGATTTGGTAGTATTGGAAACTATACTATAGTGGTTGATTTGTAACATTATATAGGGTATTTTAGGTGACAATTATCCTTATATTTTCATGTGATTTCAATACACACCCCACTGGAGTCAAGTATTTGATACCAATTCCCATAGGTTTTGTGATTCAGGTGTTTTCCCTAACATATAGACTGGGGAGTGCAGATATTTGACTACTCTCTCTCCCTCTTCCACAATCTCTTTGGAAAATTTACTTAAATATAAATACTCAGTTGGTGGTGATGCTTAGGTTTGAAGAAAATGTTGGTTGTGATTCTATAGGATGATGGATTATAATATGTTGATGGTACATTGAGATGATGTGTGGTGGGGGTCAAGTTTGGGACAAGCCTAACAAACCCGGAAAAACTGATCTGATCATCTGATAAGATTATGTATTCTCACAAATTAGTCTACCAAAAAGTCATACATAGGAGACTTATTGCAATGGAAAAATGATATCTAAAAGTTTATCTCTAACTAAATGCTTAAAAAGTAGGTGGACATAGCACCCTAATTCCACAAAAAAGTCATATTTGATTAGTCACACACAATAATGTTCTCAAATGTAAAAATTACCATAAATACATTCAATAGCACTACTTGCAATGGAAAAAAAGTAATAAGGAACACAATATTTTTCTGTTATTCGGATTGTGTTGCCTAAGTTCATGGGGGAAACACACTTCATTATTAATTTTATTATAAATTTAAGATTATAGTTGATATAATCATATTAAAAAATAAAACTAATCATAACCTACTTCTTGGATCCACAATAAATTCTCATTTGAAACACCCTTCTTATTTTTTCTAAGTTCCATGCTCTTTGCTCTAATGGAACCACACACTTATATACTATGTGTCAACCATTTAACCAATAATAAATTCTCCCCAAAAATCATAAATCACTATGAATGATATCCAATTCTTGATTACTAACCTAATGGCCCTTCATTTTTTCAATACTTCCATTCAACTTATGCTTAATCATATAAAAATCGGTATATTAAAACATCCAATAGTACTCCTTTCATGTGAGAAGTCTTGTAGGAATAGTATATTCCACATGTTTATCCCACAAACCAGTGCATGAAATCATGATGAACATAATTATAATGGATTAAATATCAATAATAAAAAATAGACATAACCTGTGATTAATCACCTAACTACTATTTGTTCTAGGTAATCCTTCAAAAATATCTAAAAATTGTGTAAAACAGTGATCCCCATATTTTCCTTCCATTATCCTAAGTAAAACTGAGAGATGTTATTACTTCAAAAAATCATGAACTATTTCCATTGAGAATATATTTATGAAATTTTGTATTCCCACTATCTTACATAACTCATGCTATTTCTACTCCAAAAAAACTATAATAAAATGATAATTTATTTTGGTATACATCACTTGACCATCAATGACATGACTTTTAGTCAGGTAATTCAAAATTTTTCTATTAAAGAAAACCACTTCTCTCTCCTAATTCCAATTATGTTATTTCATAAATCTCATTAACCAAAAAATGTATTTCCCATATTTCATTACAACTATGTACATAGCATAAGTTGAATGTAGAGTAAACTATTTTGAAAACATTGATTATCACATGAGATTCATTCATATAATAGTAAACGAAAAAATTAATATTCATAGAATATATCCCTCTAGAAAAGTCTAAGTCCACAAATCTTGGTAAAAGATTAATGTATTCTATTAATAGAGCTAGATTTTATGTTATTTTCAAATACTGAAGGATCAACCTGGAAGAATCATAGAATACATTCCCTGAATTCTCCATGAACAAACCCACAACTCCCACTACATGGACAACGTATATTAAAGTGAAACCCATTTCATACATCAAAAATACACATGCAGATTCATATAGTCACTTATCTGTGTAATTTGAATCATAATCCATTGTTGGTTCTTGTGAAATTAATTAAAACAAGTTAATAGTAAGAAAATTTATGATATTCTTACTTCTGACCATATCAAACCTTTCATTAATTATCTGAATATAACGATTCTTAGAGAGTACTAATGTTTTTAATCTCTTATATATTTTTATTTTTATCCCAAAAACAATATTTTCAATTCCTTGATTAGTCATATCAAATATTTTTGACAAATCAAACATCACCTTTTAGATTTTCCAAGAATCCAATCCAACCATAAATATCCAATCCACATATAATAGCAATATGTTTAATTCCCCATATTTCTATATCTTCTGTTAATAGTGATGAAATTAATTTATCTAACTAAAACATTCTCTAGAAATAAACAAATTGAATTTTCTATTCTATTTTAAGGGGATTTCTACAAATCGTAAAGTCTTTTCCTTATCCAAAAAATTAAATTATAGCTCCCTCTGTTGGTAAACCTATTAGTTGTTATATATAGGTTAATTCCTCTATAACACTATAAATAAAAGATTTTATCCCATATGTTTTCTCCAAAAAAGATATTTGGATGTTACAATACATAGAACAATTCATAATGTAGAATTATTAACTACTAATAATAAGAATTCATAAAAATTTACTCCTTACTTCTATTGAAACCCCTTCACCAGTAGTCGGAATTTATATTTTTTTATCATATTCCTCTTCCTTATTGTATTTATCCCAATTAATTTAATGTTCCTATTTACCGTCTAGAAGTTCATCCATCTCCCAATATCCACTGATCATTAATGATGAAATTTCATCAATCATGGATGTCTCCCACTACTTGTTGTCACTAAGAGAATATTGTTCATATGGATTTTTCAAGTTCTCTTATGTCTGTTAAGAGTATAATGTTCATATCATCCCCATACATTTAAACCAATATCTTGATTCTGGTTTGTGTCCTTAAATGAGTTATATGATCTAATCAACAAGGATCCACTCTTCCTATCATTAATTTAATATTTGGAACCTAAAATTTCATGGCTCATAATTTTGGTTCTCCCACTCAAGTTTTATACAGCCTTGATATTCATAGAATTTTTCATAGTCTTAATCTTAAACATCTAGTTCATTTAGGTCCCCCATATGAGTTCTATTGTTTTTTGAATTATGAAAACTCTAATAAACCTGAACTTCTACTATTGATTCTCCTTAAACTTCATTCTCAGCTATGTTTTGGTCCTTCTATAGAAACTTTTCATCAATGATGACATCTCTACTTATAATTATTTGGTTTATTTCACCATCCCACAGTTTGTATCTAAAATTTTCATCTCCATAATTAAGGAAAAAACATTTTGGATTTTGATTTATGTTTTGTCATATCCATATCATTGACATGTACATATTCTAAACTAAAAAAACTCTAATGTTGTGAAATTAATTTCATATTCTAGACCATAGAAGCTCTAGAAATTCCTTCCCAATCATCGATATAGGAATTATGTTAGTGAGATAAGATATCATGTTGAGTGCCTCTTCCCAGATCATCTTAGGAATCCCCAAGTAAAACATAATATTCCTAGACTTATCCATTATATTATTTTTTATTCATTCATCCACTATATTTTTCTGTATTTATAGAAACCATATTATGATGTGTTATTCCTTCCTTTAGAAATATTTTTGGATGTTTTTTTTTGGAATACCCATAATTGTTTTCTATTTGGATTCACATCAACATCGAACAAAATTCCCATTATACCAATTGTTGAATTTGAAAAAACCTGTAAAATTTATCAGATTTATACATCAATAATTAAATCCATAATTTTATTATAGAATCATCAATTATATTAAGAAGGTATAGGAAACCACTCAGATTGAACATTTAAAGGTCTATAAAAATTTGAGTTCACAATCTCTGAGTACTAATCCATATAATTCTGACCTTCTAAGTTGAAATGAACTATTTTCTTGTTTCCTAGAACACAAATTTCAATGTAACCAATTTTCATGTCATCAAAGAGTTGTAGTTCCATATTCTTTAAAACATTTATATTTTTTTCCCTGAGATGATAAAATCTAGAATGTTGTAATTTCATATCATCAAAATTTAAACATTAAACCATTTCAATTCATTCAAAATTTCTAGTTAAGTAAATATTCACATCCTTTACTACTTTTTCAACCACCATGGAATAATTGGTAACAATTCATACCCAATATTCAAATTTAGTTTCATAGCCTACATCATCCAATTGTATAATAGAAATAATTTCATTACATAGACTAGGTATGTGTTGAACCTCCATTAACATCAATAATCCCATATTTTTCATCTTGATGTTGACCTCTCAATTTGAAAAAACATTCATGGATTTAACATTCTCCAGATTGAAGTGAAAAAACTCCCCAAACACATTGTTGATTATTCATATTTTATCACCAGTTGAATGGATTGATATTCCAAATTCAATCACCCATGATTTTCCCAATGTATTCACACTCTTGAAGTAAAAATTTTCATCTTCCATTATGTTTGAAGAATATAAAATACGTATAGCTAATGGGTTTATGGTGTTACCCATGTTAGTTTTTATATCTTTCTAAATGTGTCCTTTCTTCCTGCATTTTTCAGTAGGTTAGACTAGGACCAACAAACTTACTTTAACTCTTGTCTTACTACTTTTCTTATAAAATCTTCTTCTGGTAGACCCACTTTGGGTAGGGTAACCATCCTCATCCATAAACATTGAGAAAATTACTAGATAGTTATTTGACATCCTCCACTGTATTTGTTAATTAAGTATAAAAATTTCAATATCACCAAACACCAAGTTTATTTTTCCGTTGGATTTACTAAAATCAGTAACCATTTCATCTTAACTAAATAAAAGTGATTATAATAGTAGAAACCCCCATAAATCATCAAAAAATTCCACCTTCATTGGTTAGATAATTCCATAGTTCATGTTGTTGTCATTAATGTAATATTTCCATGTTCTTTATTTCTAAAACCTTAAGTCAAAAAATTGGCTCATCATCTAATTTTTTAAGGGTTTTCATTTTTTCATACTTTTAGTAAATTCTTTTATAACATTTTTTGTCTTCTTATCATGAATTTTGAATGAAAAATCATTTCTAGGGATATTATTACTAGATATAGGGTCTTTCTATTAAAATGTACCATTTTATTTTATTCATCAACACTATCATCACATTGGAAAATGTAATTACCAAGTCCTTTTAAAGGAAATAATATTCAATCTACATTCTCCATAACCTAAAATTTGATCAATCAATCAAACTAATCTGGATATTCCCTTCCTCTATTACCATGACTAAGATGTTACTGGTATGATATCCTTTAGATCTGAATGATATGTTTTTATACCACATTTTGGGGGAAATTTTGACCAACTATGAAAAGTTGATTAATAATTCTGATTTAGGTAGTCTTAGTATTTTACTCACCACATGAATTCATCCATAATCACACACTCACAAGAAATATCATCAAACTAAAAAGTACCAAAAAAACATTAAATCATAGTATATGTAATGGAAAATTAGAAATAAAGAAAGAACAAAGGAGTTTATCTTCTTTTGGATGATGTGTCCAATGTTCATGAGGGGAACACACCATTTCTTACCTTTTATCATAATTATAATATTATATGTGATGAAAACATATTACATAAGATAATTATTAGTCACTAACATCTCATCTACAAAATAATTGATAAGTTCATTCTATATCCCTTTTTCTCCATGTATCGTGCTCTTTTCATTAAATGTATCATGAAATTATATACTTAGAATCAATTAGTAAAACTATAATAATTTCTCCCTTGAAATTATGGATCACTGAGAATGGCCTCTTGAGCTTGATTACCAACCCAATCGCCATTTATCCATATTTAATTCTTGACCACCAACATATCATCATACAACCATTGGTAAATTGGAACATCTAATGGCCATATTTTTATTGGATAGTTCATTTTTTCCATGTTTTCACATAACATCCATTCCACCATCTGTTGCAAAAAAATCATGTGAACATTTTTATAAGGGATAATATTATGGTAAAATGAGATAGTTTTTTCCTTCTAATAGGTAATACATTGTCGGAGGAGGAAATAAGGATGATATCATTCATTTTAATGATATCTTCTTTCCTTAGATTGATGATTGTTATACAATGATGGGATATGGACACATGTCATTTGATGTTGGGGTGTGAGATTGTTAAACTACCAGGGAAGTGATTGAAAGATTCCTTATTTATATTTTTTCTTTTTTCTATTACTATCCTAGATTCATTTTTTAGTTAGGGGGTCATGGGGATAATGGGAATCTAATAGATGACATTGTTATGTTCCAATTTGTTTCATTATTTATTAATCAGTGAATTAGTATTCTATTTCCAAATTTTCACAACAGACTTTGGGTAGGATCCTATTGAGTATACATGTTATTCTCTCCCCTTAATTATATAATCTTCATTTCTTGTTTCCAATACGGTTTCAAATATCGAGTAGGAAATTACAATATTAAAGGTTTGCATTTATTTAGAGTTACAACCTTAGGAATTTTCATCGTCATTAATTTTAGGGATTTTTATTTGAATTTATTTACATTAATTATGGGATAATGGTTTTTTTATATTTATTATATGGTTTGAACTAGTAGATTTTATATTATATTACTATTATTATTGTGGATAATGTTTCACATCATGTTTTTTATACCCCCAATGATTTTTGAGAACACAAAGCCTATTAGAGGTAGTTTTTCAGGGATACACTCTCTTAATTTTAGGCCAAGGAGGGGGAGTAGTGGTGCATGATCATAATATATTATCATTATATTATTTTAATATACATTTAATATATGAATTTAATTTATATTTGTCAGATAATTAATATATTTTGATTTCTATAATTTTTTTTATTAGAATAATTAAACTCCTTGTACAAATTTTGATGTTGTTGATATTGTATTTGATTTTTTATTGGGGATATAGGTTTTTTTTCTATTGGTCAAGTATTGAACAACTTAAATTTTAAAAAATATAAATATTTTAAATTTATTCAAAATTAAAATAATAAATTCTTGTATATATATTTTATAAAATGTCATATATATCATACCAGAAAAATTCCAACAATAGAAATGATGGTTTTATGTGGAAAATAATATTTTAAAATAATTTTATGAACATATATATATAATTATTATTTCAAATAATTTTCCTATATAGTGTAAGACATAGAAAATAAAAATGAAAGTTAAAAAATATCCATATACATATATGATAACATTATATATAGGGAACAAAAATCAGTTCTAAATTTTTGAATTCAAAAAAAGAAACTAAATAATGTAAAAAAATGATGATCCTATTTAAGTTATATTCTTTATAATTGTGGTGTTATTTGGTCGATTTCGTATCAATAGATAGATGGAGAGAATTGTTTTATTTAATTTTCCTCTATCATTATTCTATTTTCTAAATTTTTTCATTTTTACGGTTCATTCCTTAGATTGTTTTGAAACTACATGACATGTGTCAATTGGATAAAACATGCTATTATGAAGAATCTTAAAAATGAAGTATTAAGAGTCAGTTTTAATTTTTAATCTATATTTTATTTTTATGAATATATATATATATTTTATTATATCATATTATTACTAAAACATGTTTTACCAACAAATGAATATATAGTTATCAGATAATATTTTTCAAAAATCTTTTATGATTAAAAAATTCCATTTCGATAATTTATTTATTAATGATATGTATTTTATAAAAAATTGAATATATATATATATATATATCATTTAGTACCAATAAATCATTTTTCAAATAATATATTTGATTATATATTGAATTAAAATTTATATTTATTGAAAAGGTTCCATGAATTAACATATAAATATACATAACATATATTATAAAATTTTTGATAAATGATTTGTATTTTTTAACAATCCAAAATGATTCATGGTTGTAAGTATAATTTAAAAAATGGATTTAAGATTTAACATCGTAACTAGATGACATGTAATTTTTTTTATTTATATAAGCTTTTGGTTATATATATGTATTATATTTATCAATTTTATAATATCATATATAATTCCAATTAAAAGGGAGTAAACCACTCCCCCAAAATTACACCTTTCATGTGAATACCCTCCCTCTCTTTCAGTGGATTAATGTCATGTCGGGTTGGGACCCCCATTATAAGTGTCCAGACTTTTTGTTTTATAATAATACAACATTCTCTATTATGTTCTATTCGTACTTTTTTTATGTTGTGATCAATTATCCTACACCTATATATATAAATATAATAATTTTTTATATATATTAACTCTAAGATTTTTTTATATTATATATATATATATTCAAAATGAATATTTTCAATTAGTAATATAAATCAATACTTGGAATTTAATTTATAATTAAAATTCCCAAAACACAAATAAAAAAATTCAATAAAAATTTAAAATGTTGATTTTCAATTAGTATTGGAAATATCCGCATGCATACATGAATATTTTATAAAATTATATTCAAAATTTCCATTGAATATTTTCAAAAGAAATTGACAATGAAAATATTACATGATATTTTTTAATGGTGATTTACATTGAAATATTATAGTGCATATTTGATGCAGGGCAAGGAAAATCAAAATTATCACTGAAAATTACACAAATGTACACACTAATATTAATATAAAGTCAAGTATTTCATTGAAAATTTATATTAAGAATTTATATTGTAACTTTTAAATAAATATGAACAAACATATAAAATTATTAAAACAAAATAAAAAATCATTGGAAATTTTTAGTGAAAATTTACACATGAACTTTAATCTAAAAGATTATAGTGGATATTTGAAATAGAAACACACAATGTAATATTGGAATACAAATTTTCATTTTAAATTTTTTGTATATATCAGTATGGAAATTTCCCCCAACCATTAGTAATTTATAAGCAAAATTATCTTTTAAAAATTTTCAAAATTCTAATAGATTTTTTAATTTTAAATACACAGTTGACATTTAGAGTGAAAATTTACATTGAAAATTTCCATTATGTATTTTCAATAAGAAATTAATAGTAAAAATTCCATGTTATTTCCTATAAAAGATTACACTAAAAAATTTCACTGGAATTTTAGACTAGAAATTTAATTATCAAAATTAAAAAAAAATACTAGTTTAAACATCATATTAAAATACATAAATAAATAATTGAAAATATTTATTAAATTTTTGGTGAAAATTTCCACATATATTTTCATTGAAATTTTCTAATGAAAATGTGCATTGGACTTTTCAAATGAAAATTTACATAAAAATTTGGAAGTGAAATTTTATGATATATATTTCAATGAATGAACACATACATACATATATATTTTTAAAAATAAATTATATAATACAATTAAAAAAATAAAATCTACACTAGAAATTGTTAGTACATACACAAATTAATAAATATAAAATTACATTAGAATTTTGTACTTGAAATTTATTTTTGGAAACCAAATTATAAATATATAGTGAAATTTTAAATTTTAGAATGTTAGATTAAGTTTCTAATTAAATTTATAGGGAAATTTTATACATAATTTTTATTATATTTATACATAAAATTTGATTAAAAAAACTCTATAATAAATTCATGTTTAAATTTCCAATTAAAATATTTTAACACATAAATAGAAAATTTAATTTTAAATTGGATATTTTAATTGTAAATTTCCTTTATAAATTTATACTTCAATATTTTAGAGGAAATTTCCAGTGTAAATTGTGATAGGAAAAATTATGTGCGAATTTCCACATGAAATTTTAAGTTCAAAATTTCTCATAAAATTAAATTGAAAATATATAAATACATAAATAAAATATTTTACATGTCACCATAAATTTTCACTAAAAATTTTGACAGGAAATTATTAATTTAAGTTTCCATTTAAATATTTTGTTTTATATTTGAACTTTAAATTCTTGTGAAAATTTTCACTAAATTATTATTATATTTATATCAAAAATATTATTACCAAAAATATAAAATAAATTAATTTTTAAATTCATTGTTCAAATATATTTATCCATAAACAAAAAAATTATTTCTTAGAGAAAATTCAAATGGAACATTTTATATGAAAATTTCATTTGAAAATTTCCACAAGAAATTTCTAGTGAAATTTTCCAGAGGAAAATTTTAGTTAAAATATTCACTAAAAATTATTGTGAAAATATATCAATACATAAATTAAAAAAAATTATTTCTCACAATAAATTTTATTTAAAATTTTATAGTAAAACTATTACATTAATTCTATTTTAATTTTTTAGTAAAAAATTTCAGTCAAATTTAAAGTGAAAATTTATAGCTTAGAGGTTAAATTTATTTAGAGTTTCTATCAATGTATTTTTCATTGTATAAAATTTTAGAAGTTTTTATCTATATTTATTGACATGAATTATGGGATAATAGTCATTTAAAATGTATTACATGATGTTTAATGATAATTTTTTATATTATATTCCTAGTGTTATTGAGGGTAATGCATCTCATTATGTGTTTTATACCCACTGTGTTGGTATTCAACCTAGTTCCTATTGGAGGAAGGTTTCGGGGGCCACTCCCTCTCTTCATTGTCATACCAAAATATTTACATGTGGAGGGAGGATCCTGATATAGTATTTGTCTATTTTTTTAATATATATTTGATGTATAAAGATATTTTATATTTTTTGGATATGTTTTATCATTTTAATTATAAAATTGTTGGGTTATTAGTCTAATGAAACACCTCATTGAAATGCTGATGTCGTTATTATTATATTTTTTGTGTTGTTGGTTGTCGAGGTTGTGTTTGTTTCTATATGTCATGCATTGCAGAACTCAAATTTAAAAATATATTATAAATATATGTAAGTTATTAAAAAGGATAATCTCATATTTTTTAGATATGAATATTATTTCATACAAATTTCATATATATCAACAATAAAAATAAAAAATGTCATAAATGATAATTCATTTCTCTAAATATTTTTATGAACAATATAATTATATTGTTAATCTAAAATAATTTTCATATCTAGTGTTAAACAAAAAAACATATATGATATTAAAAAAACCACCATATATATATATATATGAAACCTATGAATTATAATTATAGTACATATGAATTTTGGAACAACCCATGATAGCTATAGTGTTCTTCAATAGAACCTTATCGCACTACAATTCCCAAAACTGAGTTTTTGGAGAGTGGCGAGGCTCTAGAGAACAAATGGAATTTTATAATCCCAGACATCAACTTGTGATATTTAACTAAAATTATTATTAGATTAATTCCATTTCATGGGAGAGATCGACTAAGTTTATAAATTTTTTATTTTTCTATCCATCTTTTCTTTTCTTATTTTCTTTTGATTTTCAGGATCATTCTTCAAATTTTAGTTAACAATCTATCATATTTCTATTGGTTCCAATTAGATATTTTCAATAATTAGAATATTGACTTAATTAAGAGTTATTATTTTCCAATTATATATTATATTTGATCATTGGACATTGTTCATCCGCTAAATTCTATTTCAAACTTCCATTTGTATTGTTCATAAATACTCAAATTTGTGTCTTTTAAATTTAAAATAATAAAATATATATACTAAAGTTATGGGAGAAAAATACGTATTTATATATTTTCTCTGTTTTGGCATACTTCGCATGACATCCCTTTTAAACAACTGGTTTGATGTTTCATTTTTTCAAATAATACATGAAAATTTTAAAATATAAATGTTATTTATATTTAGTTTAGATTTATTTTAAAATTTCAAATTTATTTAAAATTATTATATATTACAGACTAAAATGAGAAAAGAACCATTAAAATATAAAACAAAATACTATTAAGTCATTAAATAAAACCTACAAAAAAATCAGTATAAATAAGGTAAGTATCATATCCAGTTGTTAAACTCAATATATAAATTTTATCCTATATACAATTCATAGATATGAAAAACTTAAAATCCATATTTTTATTCCATTTTTCTTTTAAAACATTACAATAGTATACATAAATTCTATTTTCAAAGGTTCAATCCATTTTTTTAATGCACACAAACAAGGATGGGATTGTAAAATAAATAACATCTTGATCATTTAAGGAAGATCTATTTGGAATGTATCTCCCATGATATTAAATGGATGTGGTGTAAGCATTGTAGGGACCCTAGTTGAATTAATTGAGACTGAGTGGTTTAGTTGGAATAAAGGGTATATATATGATTGAATATGAAAATTTATGTTTTTTATATTTCTAAATAAACTCAATTGTAAGTAAATTCTAATAAGAATTTTTTTTGTTTTGTTATGTAAAATAAATTAGTATCTACCCCTCTATTAAAATTGTGATAGGGAAGATACCACCATCACAATTATAATGTAGGGTTTATTTATTCCATTAATCATTTAATTAGTCATTTCTCTCAACATATTCATAGATTATTTTATGGATGATCATAACTATTTATTAGGTATATTTACATGTTTTCTATTGTAACAATCCTCTATTTTTAAAATTTTAATACATTGTTTAATATTTTTTTTAGTTTTTAATAAATGATATAAAATGGTGATTTAATTGATTAGAACGTATAAATATTTTTTATCAATATGTTTCTCAGTTTAATGATCCATATATCTTTTGGTCCGGGTTTTATGATGAAATTTGAATTTTCCATCTAGTGAGGCGTTCATTTGATGAACCGGGACTCAAAATGGGAATATTAGTGTTTGAATTCCTCTAAAAATGTATTTTTAGAGAACATTTATATATATGTATGGGTTTTAATAGGATTGGTGGATGAATTCTAAAAAAGGAGATGGTTAACAACTTGGAGGTTATAATAGAATAGGATCCTTGCATGAACCTATTTGATACCAAATGAACCTAGTAGGAAAAACACCAAAAGGGTCCTTCCACTATACTTTTAGGTTATTAACTAGTGTTTCACACCATGAACATCCCTTAATCAGTGTTTTAGGTATTTTTAAATATTTTTATCACTTGATATACCATCATTTATATCCCTCTCATCTTCTTCTCGTGTTTTTTTTTCATGATGTTTAGCTTCCAAGAGCTCATACAACTTTATTTATTTTAAGATCATAAAGAATCCCCATGGAATTTATAACCCCATGTGATCACTATATCCCTTCTAACACCATTTTATTTGTTTCTTGCTAATTTTTTTCCATCCCATCATGTTTTCGGTATTGATTCCACCATACCCTCAGGGAATTGATTGAAGATGATGAGGATTCCATGTGTATAGGATAAATGAGGTTACATAATTATTTCATTATTCCATAAAATTTGGTGAAATATGAGGCAAAATTATACCATAATTTAGTTTATTTTTTGGTTAAAATTTGATGAAATTGATAGTTTTCTATGTGTTGGGTGATAGGGTTTTTCATGAGATGGTTCTCATGGTGTACCATGGACCTTTTATGAGTGGATGGTCGAGGATTGAGTTGATAGTGATTCCCAAAGAGTTTTCCATCATGGATTCCTGGTTTATTTAAGTTAAATAATTAAATATAAATCATTATAAATAATTATTTATGTCACGTGGAATGAGGAAGGATCTGGGGTGGTGTTTCAACCATGGACTAGAAATGTATGGGTCTCACTGTGGTGTTACAAAGCATGGATTGGGTGGTAACAACTTGATAGAGGTAGGTGTTCCCTTAAAAAAAATTCCGATGTGTTTTGGTGTATGAATGATTTCCTACATGCAAGGTCATGGGTATAGGTAAATGGATGGGGACTAATATGTCTTTATGAAGAGGATAAATAATGGTGTTCGGTATCCCATGATTAAAGTAGATGATGTTTAGAACATTGGTGAATTATAATTTCCAAGAGACTATATATCCAAGGGGAAAGAGTGATGTTTAGGTTGATAAGAGTAATTGGGTGGTCTCAACATGTGAGATGAGATGTGGGTAGCCTAGGATGTTATCCTTAGTGCTAATTTGGTCAGTGTGAGAGGATTAGGCCTAGTGATGATAGGTGGTATGGTATTATGTCACAACTATGGAGATTGAAAACATCATAATGGTATTTTTAGACTCCATGAGTTCTCTTTGTAAGAGAATTCCCTAATACTAGATGAGGTGAGTTAGAGAGGGGTTCCCTCTAAGTTTTAGTTTGAGATGTCACTCTTAGGAGATGTGACATGGGAACCAAGTGTTGGTTATGGGTTTTGTTTTAGACCCTACATCCCGATGCCTAATGTTTAGAGTGTGGTGGCTCGTGAAATTTTTTAGGTATTGGGACTAAGATTGTTGAGGGGCATGGTGTGGTTGGACTAGATAGTGGGTTTTGGGTCAAGATGAACCTTCAAGCACTTTTATCACCAAGGGATGATGCTTATGAGATGGTAATGAGTAGCTCAGACCATAGAGGATATGGAGGACCAAGTAGACCCCATTATAGGTGATATGTGATATGTTTTTATGAGGGTATGGGTCTCTAGATACATTTTTTTTGCAATCATTTGTAGGGTTGGGTGATAGGATGAGGCCATTTGTGCTTTATGGGACATTCTCAAAGTAATAAGGGATAGGTTAGTGTGAATCTGACCTCCCTTGAGTCTTTGGGAATGGTTCAGTGTTTTTAGACCACCACAAAGTATATGAGGATGGGTTTTTTCAATGTATTAGACCTCCTCATGGTTTTCTAATATGGATCATTATGCTTGTGTGACATTCCTAAGTGCTTAGTGATTGGTTGGTGTTCTTGAAGTAAGCTCCCAAGAGTCTTAAAGGATGGTCTAGTGCTCTTATTTTAGAATATTCCTAGAGTCTTAGTTCATGGAATATGAATTAATGTGAGATAAATGGGTCATTATTTGATGTGATGTGTGACCGAGGGACCCTATATTAAGTGATAAGGTAGTGGTTCATGATATGGATATATAATTATTATCTCTCACTTTGGGTCATGGGTTGAGGTTTGGACTCTACCATACTGAAAGTATTTATACATGGGTTGGTAATAGAAACTGTTTAATGAGATGTTAAAATTAATATGGAAGATTTTGGCATGGATAAAATGTATGTATGATCAAGAGTTGTGCTGTTCTGGTTAGAAAATGGCGACATGATGCCTCGAGATCCCTAGTAGCCTTGTTAGTACCTGAAGTCTAAGGTTATTGTGTAAAATTTTTATTTTCTATCATGAATACTTTTATATGATGGTTTATAGTATATTCACATGGATATAATATGATAATACATATTTATCACAACCTATATGGGAACCCTAGTGCGTGTTCATGTTGTTTTCCTATTTTTAGGTTCAATATATGATGTGTAGTGGATTAGGTAGTGGTATCTTGATGGGTAATTGGAGTCAAGTTGTGAGAGGTATGGGGATTACAATAGGGATAATGTTCATGTGTTTTATTTTGGTTTATTTTGTAAATACTATCATCCTAGTGGATATTCACTATTTTATTTGATTGAACATGGGTTTGTATGTTTCATTTCATTAATTATAGAATTTTTTTAATTATTTATGCACTCATATTATGTGGTGGATGTTTCGATTGTTTTTATTGTTAACTTACTATAACATGAGATGAGAGTCTACCTATAGTATGGATTAGGCACTCTTCACTAGTCAGCATTCTCTAGAATATAGGGTCTCATGCCTAAGGCCAGCTGGAATCCTAGCCTAGGTAATGATTAGTGGACAAAGATAGAAAATAAAAATTTTGTATTAGAGATTTTCTTTATTTATTATTTTTAGAAATGTAAGAAATTTTTTCTAGGAATTTGTCAGCGCTTATGGGGGAACATGAATCGGTGATTCTTGAATACCCTTCTAGTGAGATTTCATGGATTATAAGGGAATGGAATTTTTGTTCATTATTTGAATTGTTAAGATTATGATGTTTTATAGAATATTATCAGTGTATCATAGATTTTATTTATGATATTTGATCTCAACCTATAAAAAAAGAGATTGTTTTCAGTCATCATGATAGGTACGTTTGATTCACATGACATACATGTTATTGCATGTGATTATTTAATAACAAGAAATTACTTTTATAAATTTACCAATATAAAATTATGTTTTATTTCTACTCAACTAGAAGAAATTATTTACATTGATTAAAGGTTGTGTTGATTTAGGTTCCAGAGGTTATAAGGTTCTGGAAATGTATTATCTTCTTCATGGGATGCATATAGATCATTGATAGGGTTGGTGCAGGCATTCAATTTCTCTTTAATGGAAACATAATTGGTAACATATAGTCATGTGGTGCCTACAAAATGATATATTTATGGGCATGAGTTTTCATGAGGATATGGGATAAATTAATTTAATTTTCACAATATCCTATATATTTTCTCTCATAAATATTCTTGGTGGACTTCCACTTAACTAAAATCAGTAGTTCGGAGGATAATCTGGGTAGTTTAATTCAAGGAATTAATATAGTTTTTGCATGGTATTGATTCTGGTTTCAATAGTTTAGGATTAGATGGATGTCTATCCTAGTGTTTCACAGGATACACTATTGGTAGTGTGGTCAAAGAATGAGTAAACGATCATGGTTTTAATATGATTTCCATGTTAGAGGTGATCTTTCAATTATCCTCAACATGTGTGAGATGATTTAATTTATTGGATATGACTAACATGCATGTGGGTCTTGGTTAGTGGGATAAGCATGTGAGCCTAGTTTTCATGGGACACATCTCATTGGAGCATGTGTTTGGGTGTGTGATCGGGTTGTATAGGAGTGTGAATTTGTTGGTCAATGTGAGACCAGGTAGGGAAGTATGAGAGTCCTTATAAGTGGGTTACTAGGTGATGATAATTCTTGAGGAGGAGAGTATAATTTGAGAGGATTTTTGGGAAATTCCTTGGCATACAATGGATTTTTCATAAAGGGTATTCAAAGTCCCTAGTTGATTTGTGGATCAATGAGTGGTCCATGAGGGTTTTCATTATGAATTATTCATATTTTGGATAAACCAGAATGATGATATAGAATTAGTAAGTCGGTGAGAAGAATGCGGGAATATTGAAATGGAGAGTTTGGTGTGATGGCATATGTCCCTTTGTGATAGAAGGTGATATTAATGAAGGATCATGAATCCATGTTGAAATCAACTTTAGTTGTACTTTATAAGTAACTTCAGGTAGATGTAGTTCTAGAGGTTGATGGGAGGTGAGTGTTTCTTGGGAGGAGTGACACATGTGTAGTGTTGGGGCCCATTGGGTTCACACTCATGGAGTGGTGTAAGGGAAGCCATATGGTGGGCTAAAAATCACAGTTCGTTGAGGGTGTTGTTCCTGGTGAACTACGAATGTGAAGAGAAATGTGTTTCATGTTGGCGATCTGGAGGGATCAGTTCTTCCATGTCCAATAATTATGTATATTAATGGATGGAACATGGTTCATGGATATCGAGTGATGGTTTTGTGGGTTATTATAATGATAATCCAATAGTGGGTATCATTATATTGATCATAGATGAATTAATCTCCAATCAGAAGGGATTTCAGTGTGGTTAGACTATTGATGGAGATGGTCAATGTGACATAGGGAGGTCGGTGTGTAAAATGATCCAAAAACATCTTGTTTTCCAATATTATCATAGTTTAAATTTAGATCCAATATTTTATATGGAGTTAGTGTGATTGAATTTTCCTTGTAGAGGTCCTATCATGGTCTAAGGATGATTTTTGGGGTCGATCATGATTCTTCATGTTATTTATGGGCGAATCATGATTTTTGACATGGTTTGGGAGTGAAATAATATTGTGACATGATTCAAGGGTAAATCATGAGAAAAAATAGAGGTTTTTTCTTTTTGAATCAACACTTGGGAAGGAATGGGAAGTTTGTGTCATGGTTCAAGGTATGAGAAGGAGCCCAAGCGTGGGGGTCATTAGTGGAAACCCTGAGTTATAAGAAATTGTTCTTTTGAGGATATGTCGATAGGTAAGACCATTAATTTTGTGTAAATCTAACTAGAGGTGGCCAACTGGTGATATTTCATGGAGTTTGGATGCAGAAATTTGGGAAACCCATAGGGTTGTCCTTCTGGAGTTGGTGGAGTCGTTATGAGGATGGTGCAAGGTGTTTTGGAGGAAATTTTCCTAATAAAGACTTGGTGTATGGAGTTTCTCAATAGAAGCATGTATGGAATTTGAAGATATAATGTGATCAATATATGATGAGTTGAGAAAAAGTTTAGACTGATATATATGGTTTTATAACTACCATTTATTCTCAAGGATGAGAAGCATTACAAGGGATAGTTTTTAATGACCCATATATTTTTAGTTCTTTATTTTGACCATGAATTTGAATTTTACTTGGGTTGATGATTTTTTTGAGTAAATTATATTCATTATGGGAATAAAATGGTTTTAAAACCTATAAAATATTTTTTTAAATGAGGTTTTATTCTTTGGAGGGATTGGAAGTATTTTAGCTACAAAAAATATAAAGTATTTCAGGGGCAGCAGCCAAGAGGCATTGGAAGAAAATGTTTATGGTGTGAACCTAGGTTTCATGATGTTAACCTAGTTAAAAGAACCCAATAAGGGTCCTACCTCAAAACATTAATACTATGAACATCCCTTGGGAATTTTTTATGTGTTATAAAATAGAGTACTTTATAGGGAAACCCTTATTTACTCCCCCTTATCCCCCTCCCATGTTTTTTACATTATTAGTTTCCAAAAGAATTTTTGACTTCATTTCATTCCACATATAATATTTTTTCAATATTATGTACTATATTTTTAATTTTTAACATTATGAATGTCATATATAACGTATTCCTCTATTTTTCATGTTTTCATTGATATGGTGTGAACTGGGATAGGTTTAGGTGTTAATTCCACTAGACATTGGTTGAATCGACCGAGGATGATAGTGATTTAGTGCAGAGTGAATAAAGTTGGTTCAAGAAGGATGTATGCATGACTCTAGGACTTTTTCTAGTTGAGGTAAGTATTTTACCTGTATGATTTAGGTATTTTTTAAAAATCATAGTAAATTTATGGTTGTTTGGGTGTCAAGTCATAGGTATTTTCTTGGGATAGTTTTGGGGGTGTTCCATGAACCTTCTATGAGTGGTTGGTCGAGGTTTTAGTGAGATGGTGACACATGGTGATTTTTATTTTATTTATATATTTCTGGTTTAAGTTAAATAATTATTTATAATTATTTATAATTATTTATTTAGGTCAAGTGGTGGAAGGAAGGACCATGGGTGGTGGTATGAGATTAGATGAGGCATGAACGATCTTGGTCAAGGTATTATGGTGCTTAGATTGGCTGGAAACTCCTCAATGGATGTAAGAGGTAGATTTAGTAAATCATTATACATGCTCTTATTAATGATTTCTTCCCTGTATGAATGTTCATGGAACTGGGTAGATGTCTAGGTATTGAGAGGGAATTGTGTTGAGGATATATAATGGAGTTTGGACTTTTATACTCAAGGTATGTGATATTTTTCACTTTTATGAGATTAAATCACAAATAGATTGTGACCATAGGGTGCGAGTGATGGTATAAATAATTAGAGACCATTCGTGGTATCAAGGTATGAGATGGGATGTGGTTATCCTTTGAATCATTTGCAAGGTTACTTAGGAATGTGTGTGTGAATTAGGCATAATGACGTTATATGGGATGGTTGTACTTCCCATACATGGTTGGTGACACCCTCTTGAGGGTAGTTTGAGACTCAAAAAGTTTTTTGAGTAGGATGACCCCCCCCCCCATGAATACAGTGGTTAAATTAGAGTGGGGTTCACTATTTCTATTGGGATGAGAAGTATCCCTTCAGATATGTGACATGGGACCCAGGTGCAGGTTTTGGGTTTATTTAGCACATGGTATTTGGATTATAATGGCTTAGATCATGGTGGAATGACATGGTCCTTAGGTAGTGGTAACGAGAGTGTTGAAGTACATGGGAAAGGCTAGATTGAACTGTGGTGTCTAGGTTAGGATGAGTTTTTAGTAACTGATTCCATTTACAGGTGATGGGTATGAGCTAGTAACAATGTGACAATGCCATGGTGGGTCTAGAAGACCTACTAGATACCATAATGAGTGAGATGATTCCTATTGTGATGAGGGTATATTTATTAAGTGAAAAGAACCTTGTGATAAACTAGAGATTTTTGTGATATTTTGAGACCTTGTGTGCTTGATGTGGCATCCCCAGAGTTCGTGATGATGGTTAGTGGTGCATGTACCTCCCCAAAGTGAGTAGATATTGGTTGGTTTGAATTATTATACTTAATTGGAGTTTTTGTAAATGGTTAAATGTGATTTTTTTACCTCCTTGAATGCATCAGGATTGGTTGATGTGCATTGTGTGACTTTGCTGAAGTCTATGGGTTTGGCTGGGTATGCATGTTTTCGACCATTACTGACAGGCATGGGTTATGGAAGAGGACCTCTACTGAGAGGGGTCAGTAGTGATTTGATTTGAGGAATGATTTATGGAACCTACCTTTATTGATAATTCAATGGTTCATTATATGGATTTATGATAGTTCCCTTCCCCATTAAGTAGTGGGTTTATGTTTTGATGTCAGACTACCATGAGTCTCTGTCCATGGGATGGGTATTTACATAGTTTCATGAGATAAACAAGGTGATGAGATGGATTATGGAATTTTTATAAATTATGTATTATCAGGTATCATGGTTTCTTGGTTAGAACATGTTTAAATTATGTGAGGGGTTTCATGGTGGCTTAGTTATCATATTATGTTTGAGGTGCTTGTGTGACATGATTATTTTATGTACTGTATTCATGTATTTTGTGGAATATACTATGGGAACATGGTGATACCCTATTGAGATATATTTTTCATACCATACATGAGAACCCTGGTCTGTGTGTAGAACATATTTTTTCTTAGAATTAATATAAGATGTGAATAAGATAATGTAGTGGTAGATCAAAGGGTATTTGGAGATAGGGTGTGTGAGTTTTGGGGATTATGGTAGGGTTGTTAAACCTTTATTTTATATTTATTTATTTTATATATGATATCAACATAGTGTGTGATAATTTTGTGATTTTTATGACCATGGGTTAGTGTTATGTATTTTATTTATTACAATATTATGATTATTTATTTATATATACTCTGATTATGTGGTGGATATTTTAGTTATTTTCTAACATTTTATTACTCTTATTTGATATAATAACCTCACCATTGAATGGATTAGGACCTCAACTCTAGTGAGTATCCTCTCATGTTTAGGGAGGTGCAACTGAGACCATATGGCATCCTCAAACTTGGAACTAATGAGTGGTCTATTCTAGGGCAGCACACTTGACTTCCCTCAACATGATTAGTGATTGATTACATATTAATTTATTAAAAAATATGGGAAATGTATTGAATTATATCTACTATAATGGGTATAATTATATTACTGAAATCATATTGGATGATGTCTTGATTTTTGGAGCATGTAATTTTTATGTTATGGTGTTAGTTATGTTTTTTATTATTGAGAATGCTAAAATAATGGTGAGTTATAAAAAAGAAATATTTTTGATGGATCAGTTTGAGTTGATATCTAGTGATGATGGGTTAGTTGTTGGTGAGGACATTAAATAATGGATGACTAGATATTGATGGTTCATCAAGGTGATTTAATGTTTAGGTCATTCATTTTAGTAAAAGGGAATATATTTTATGTCCTCCATATTCAATATACCCTAATACTCTAGACATATATTTGGAATATATGGACGGGACAGGGACATGTTAGATTCCAAATTGTGGTGTTAGAGTGGAAAAATAGTGATGAAGTAGTTTCTGGGGGGTTATTTATATTCTTTTAATATTATTTTACTATTTTGGATGATTTGTTTTCTGGGGGATCCCCAGTGATATTTGTAATTGAAAAAATGATCAATTTAGGCTCTTTTTTGTTCTAATGTTTATTTAATGGGGAATTAGTGTTTTATTTACACATTTCAATGAGTGATATTTATTATGATCTAACTAAGTATACATGTAATGCTTGACCCTATTATGTAAACTATATTTCATTATTTTTAGAGAGTTTCAGAGACTGAGATAGAAATTAGTAACTTGGATGTCAAAATTACTGTGTATTTTTTACATTATGATTTTTCTTTGTATTTAATTTTTGAGGTTTTTATTTATATGACTTGACGTGAATTTTGGGAAAATATTTAATCTATATTAATGGTATTTTTTTGAAATGTGATTTTTTATATTATATTCCTTAGTTTATTGAGGGTGATCCCTCCCATTTTATGTTTTATACACTTGGTTCTAGTGTCCAACGTGAGGCCTCTAGGAGGTAGGCTTTGAGGGTCACTTCATATCTTCATTAATGGGACAGGAGGGGTATTAGTGGAGGGGGTGGATAATGGAATAAGTTAATCAAATATTTTGGTTAATAGATAAGATTGATATTTTAACATCTTTCCCTGGATCACTATGAACAGTAGTCAAACTTGTAGCACAACGTGACCTTAGGCATGCCTCCTTGTATTCCAGAGTCTGCCAGCATCCATTAGGGATCTAAAGTGGAACTTTGAGAAGACAATACCCCATGTATCAGTGTATAAATTGTATATATATATATATATAACCTATAATCATACACAATTTATAACCATCAGAGTTTGAAGATATAATAACCAAACCGAACATTCTATAAAAATGAAATGTAGTTTTACAAGCATGAAATATTGATTGCCAAATTGGTTGTTCACATATACTATGAGAATATGGAAGAAATAAATTACTATAGGATTTATTATATTTTCAAGACTCGCCTCATCACATTCTCTAATTGAATTTGAGCATCTCATTATTGATATAGAAAAAATGGTCCCCAGCCTAACCTGGACCCACAACAAGTGAGTGATTATTGTGCATACAAGTGCAATTTCATCCTGGGGAGGGTGTAAGTAAAAACCTGGGAATGTAATCACCAACACTGTCCCATAAATAACCATTATATGTAGTGATATGTTCATGTGAAATGATCTAAATAGAATTAGAAAACTACTGTAAATAAATAATTAAACCAATAGATCATCATGTCCATGACCCCGAATTACCATGCCTTCTTTAGCCAGCGTCTAAGTCTCTATCCAAACATCTTTATGATTGTGCCAACCAATTACATGGGATCCAAATCCATGGAAGACCCATAAAATAATCCTCATGACACTAGGAAGAAATCCTATGATTTTCCAAATAGGAAAACCCAAGATCCAAATTCCTGGAAACCCAATTCAGTATCCTTATATCTCTAGGTATATAAACCATGAAATCCCATATAGTATAATCGAGCTCCAAATACATGGAATCATTAAAAAAATTCCACACACCATCAGTTCAAAAACCAATAAAATCCCAAATATTATTAACCAATCTCTAAATTTATGGTATCCTTAAAAAATATCCTCACAACTCTATGGGGGAACCTAGGATAGCTGAAACTGAGAAAACTGAGCTCTAAATCCATGGAATCATGAAATAGTACCCTCATGAAATTGGGGATATAAACCATGAAAACCTAAATAGTATAACTGATCTCCAAATCCATATAATCCCCAAAAAATGTTTTAATTACTTCATGTACAAAACCACTGATATAACAACATATATAACATAGATCCAATTCCATGGAATCTTGAAACTATATATATATATATATCAAATGTGATATATATGTAATAATGTATATATATACAATGGGAACATCTTAGAAACACCCTCTCACTAGGGTTACAAAGTAACTGAGAAACTAATTGTGGTACCCTATGTCTCGTTATATCTTGGACACCCATCACAGATCCTCTTATCATAATCATATCTATCGGGTCAACACTTGTCGCATAGAGGACCTAGGTTTCCTCTACATTAGAAAAATTCTCTAGTCCTCACTTTCCTTCTCAGTAAGTATAACAAGGTGATGGACTCAATATCATACCATTTCCAAAACAAACAATCTTGGTTTGAACAACTAGCCTATCCATTCGCCTCATCAAGGTCTTCCTACTAGTTTTAGTATGTCTCAGTAGGGAAAAAACACCATGGAAATTTAACATTCTTAAATACATAAGGGTGTCTCATGAGTCTCACATGCACAATATGAAATCCTTTTATTCTATCTTATCACTAACCTCTACCTAGTGGTATCTATAGGATTTCACTACTAGGGTCACTACATCATGATCAGTAAATAACTACTAGTGTATGCCTCTTTGGGTATGTACACCACAATGAATATCATAATAGAAAACACATTAACAATTAGAATATGGTGAATATATTCCAGTGCCCGACATTCACTAGGGACTTGAAATGTTTTTCATCTAAAAAATGTATTTAATTTCATTTATCTGTCCATTTAATTTTAAATTAACCAATTATATTAATTTGTAACCCAACAGGTTGCCTATGGTGGATAATTCATACATGTCACATGCCATAGTATAAGTAAATTATTTAATTACCATATTTCCTACACAAGGGACCATCAAATTATTTTATGAAGCCTTATCATTTCAATTTTCAAGTATAAAGACTTTTCACAGCCTTTGCAAACTCAGTCAAGCTCGACCACGCCCACCTGGTTATCCTAAGTACCTATATCTAGTTAGGAATCAAAAATTTGTCAATTGGAAAAAGTTTTATAATTAATTTAATTGTTTAAAATAAAATTTACATTTAATTCAATTCATAATATTCACTGAAGGACACAATAATCTAAGTCATCATATCAGAACCATGACCCATCATCTATGGAATCTCTACTAAGGACCCCCATTACTAACTTGGTCTGAAGCCCACACATGTGAACAACATTTCAGATTCCATTTAAATTAATTTAAGTCTAAAAAATATGATAATGATTAACTATAATTTAATATTTCATTTCACCATGAAAAGGTGTGATTGCATGATCCTAGGACATAATCTAGCTATACTGAGTGAAATCCTCTTCTCCATCAGTCGATTCCACCATGATCTTATGGAATCACAACCAAAACATATCCCAAAATCAATCCAAAATAGTCGGATGTGATAATATCCACAAAAATTATAGGAAGAGTAGAGGAACACACTTTAAATAAGCACTAGGAATCGTAAAAAATCTATATTCTTCAAGGGTAACCAAAGAGGAGAAAAGGAGGGGGAGAACCGACCAAGAATGGCCTTTCTAGAGTCCCCTCCCATTAAAATACCAAATCAACTAAAGAGTTAAATGACTATTTTTACCCTCTAAATGAATCCAAACAATCCCCCTTTAGTAGTGGGTGCAGATAGTATTCCCAATACCCTGTCAAGGCCACTGGAAAGCTGGTGGATGTAGGCTACAACTATGACCACCCAACCTTCATCTGGTGATTTTACACTACTCTCAACTACCAACCAAGACCTATTTCGCATCCAAAATGCCTCCATGAGGACACTAAAACTCTCAAAATACCATCCTAATCCCCAATATCCACTATTTTCCATCTACTAAATTAAATGTTTAAATTCCATTGGATTTCACACCCTATAATGGGTATGGGGTTTTATAACCACCCCACCATAACACTTATCATCCTTGAAAATTCTTGATGTTTTTCCACCACACATTCGAACTGATATTAAATGTATGTTCACCATCAATTCATCACACCCAACTCCAAATGTTATAAGACCTCCCATATCATAGCTCCAGGCACTCAGAACCCAACTCATCAAGATTCAATAAAAATTCATGTACTATTATCAAACTACCAAGATTATTCCAAATCATACCCGTCAATTCCTAAACCCTACCTTGTCTTAAAAAAAGTATCATTAATCGTATAGAAATATCAGTCATATGTGTTAATACATGAAAACTAATTCAGATTCATAGTTCTTCCCACCACCAGGATAACCAAAAAAACATGTTCTTATCAGTCCACTAACTCGATCGATATGGTTTCAAACTCACAACACTGAAACACCAACAAAATTCTGATTAATTATAGTATAAAACTTCATTTTTATTATTATAAATCAAAATGTACATGTACTCATCATCCATTAATGATACCTTGGAATGTAGGATTCTTATTTAAAAGACATGGTTGATTCTTGAACACTACACCCGCAACTGAAATAATGTTCCCAAAATGACATCGTTGTATCCAAATCCAATTATATACAAAAGGGACAATCGGGACTCTTCCATTGGACTAATCTCAATCCCGCTTATCCACCACAATAAACACATTAAATCGTCACATAATCATGATTCCCTAAATAAACAAATGCATCAATTGATCATTTAACTCACCCACACTAAAACATGATCCTAACTATTATTGTTATTCAATGATTGGTTCTTCGGAAAAAATAAAAAATATTGTTCTCTATCACAAGAAGAAACACCACTTCGATCTAGAACACCCCCAGATAATGTCAACACCATCCTGGTTCAAATTCCAATGCCCAAACACTATCCAAAATCACCTATGAACTCTACAACTAATACTCACTAAGTGGATCTAGGTTAGATAAAATTTACTTATGCACCAACATCTGGTTCCATCATGACTGTCCATCAACCAATACCTCAAAATGATGGCCCTTCCAACAAGAGTGTCACATGACCATGGTATATGTGACAATGCCTCTTATAGGATTTTATTTATGGTTGATTATTGTAGCTTAAACCAGGATTGGAGATCCATGAATCACTATGTATCCTATGATGATATAAATCATGAAACATATTGTTCTTGAGAAAAAATGTAGTTTAATTTCATGTGGTAAGGATATAGAATCCCCAACATGAAAAGGGAATGTTATGATTGGGCCCAATAATGGCAGTCTAGGCATCACTATGTTTCCTATGATGGAAGGAATCAAGCCTCACATAGTTATCGAATGTAGGTGTTGTGGGAGACCCACACCATGGATAATGGTCCTATTGTGTGAGATTTATGGTAATTCATAGTATTATGACATGCAAGGTGCATCAACCATGAATTTTATCATTATGTGGACATGACTTATTCAATACATTTTATAGTCTTGCATCTTGGGTCATGTTCACCCTATCAAGAGATGATATTCCTTGATCATGTGGTAAAGACCTTAGAAAAACTCCTAAGCCCATGTCATCCATGCTTGATATGAGAAACAAGGAATGGTAAAGGATCCTTTCACGACATAGAGGTTATTAGGGAAATTACAAGGGTGTTTCATATCATGTGGTGGTTGTGCCAAGGTATATGTTTGAGATATCCCTATGCATCTCATTGAAATGATAATGAAGACATATGTAATTATTGAAAACCAATGCAGTTTAATGTCTTAAGGGGAGGACATTATCCATTTAGTTTAGTATCATATGGTAAGGAAGAAGGTCAAATTACATGAAATAAGTGGAATAATGAAACCAGGACAACCTGAAATCACTACATATCATGTGATGGTATGAATGAAGCCTCAGATAATTCATGGAATTTGTATATTTTAGTGTCAAGAAAAAATAAATTAGCCATGTATTTTAATGGTTTGAGGTAATGATGAGGTTCTCCCAATGTGGAATAAGATAAATATTAGGGATTTGTGCAGCTTTACATCATGCGGGGAGAACTAAGGTTACAACACGTGAAAAATAAATACATCAGTTGGATCCAAGACTGGAGGCTTGGGTATCACTATGTATACAATAGGTGTAGGAGTTAATATTCATGTAATTATTGAATGTGGATATTCTGTATGTGGATCTGACTCTCACACAGGTTCAAAGGAACTTTATTTTTATTTCACACAAATCTAGCATGTGTGTGTTGAATCTTTTGTGATACGATGCTTTCCGTGCAGTTTAATGTCATGTGGTGAGGATGTATTCTATCATGATTAACATAATGTGATAAGGAAATGATCATTATATTTTAACATAATGTGGTAAGTAATTCTTCTATATATTTTAACATTGTTTATTAAGGATTATTTTTTCCATTTTAACTCAATGAGACCAGGATGATTGGTGTTGTGTAGTTTAATGTATTTGATGTATGGACATCTTCTTTACAGTTTAACATCATGGGTTAAGGAAATGTTATATCGTTTAACATCATGTTTCTAGGATGTGATTTTACATTTTGACATCATTTGAATAGGATGTAGTATCATGAGAGGGTTCTATTCTACTAGTTGTTTACTATAAACCACAATGGTCATCGGGGAAGACAAGATGGTGCATAGCCAAATTTGAATTTAGTTTGGGTGTTTTGAATAGTTCCATGAAAAATAATATTGATTTTTATTATATATCTGATATTCATATCAGGATCATCGAGAGTCATGGAGTTTCTAATCAATATAGTATGTAAGTATTATTCTATTCTATGATTTCCTTCGTAAGCCTATCAATGGTGGTGGAGACACCTACCTCAGATGTGGGATGGGAGTTCCAGATTTCATCATCATCATCTTCCTCCATTTTATCTATAGAAGTATTTTCAGATGAGGTATGAAATATGAGTACATCCCAATAATTTTCAATATTAAATATGCCCTGTGAATATACATTGGCATCCCCTACATCTTGAGTCATTGTAGAGAGATTATAGAGTTGATTTTTTTCTTTCTTATAATCATTGGGTACCAGAGGAACTCCAGCATCTGTGAGTAATAATAATACCTAAATTAGGTTTATGTGTAAAAACATAATCTATTTGAATGATATAGAGAAATGAAAATCATATGGAAAAACCTCCACATGATAAACCTTGGATGGAATTAATTTTTCTATAAACTCTTATAGGCTTTAAAGGGCATTGATTAGTGTATCATTGATTTCTATCAAAAGGTTTAAATAATCTAGGATTGTATATCATCAACCTAATACTAAAATTTCCATTTACATATTATGATATCAAATAGACTACTATCTTATAATTAGTATGTGTTCCATGCACTTCAAAATTATATGGATAGGATGTTGTCAAGAAGTTTCATGTCATGTGACTAGATAATTCCTTATAGTATCAAGTCATGTGAATGGGATGTGGTCGTGTATTTTAGAATAATGGGACTAGGAAGCATTCATGTAGTTTAAATCATTCATCTAGGATGGGGTCAATGTAGTTTAATTCCAAGTGACTATGGCATTTTTTTTGCAACCTTTCAGGAGGGTGAATTTATCTTTTTTGATGGAGTTTGAATGAATTGAATGCATACTTCGTAAGATTCGGGAAACTCAAACTCTAAAAATCCTACATTTAAATGCTTCTCAAATCAACTTTTAATGCCAAAGAAACTCTATATTGTGTTACCAAGACATCAGTGGTTGGGGAATTAATCTCCTGGCCTATCAATTGTGCCTCGCCAATTTTCCTCTTTTTGGGATTATTAATAAATCATTCTCCATGCAATAATTATGGTACCTTGGGGACTGTTTTTATGGGGAGGAATATACATTATGTTTTTTCCATAGAGAATTTTTTAGCCACACAACTTCTCCCAAGTACTACCTATACCTTTGTTTGAATGGTTATATAGTTATGTTTGGATTCTGGGGTGAAAACCCTAGGTTTTCATTGGTTTGAGGGTCGGTGATCAGGTATTGGGGGTACATCCATGTTGATTAAGGGATCCCGGATATCCTTGAGGATTTAGGGAAACTATTGAGGCTGTATAGATTCTAGAAAACACTCAATGAGGTGGTGAAAACTATAAAGATTTATCTTGTAACACCATAAGCTTCCACGGTATGTTTCCCTTTAAATAGTTTAATAGCTTGCATTATACGCAACTTCGTGATTCTAACAAACCGCGACCAATCAAATTAGTCGTTATAAATAATAATACCCACTTTTTGAAATTTTATAAATTTTATCTTTCAAAATGGACTTTATTTTTTGATTCAGAATATCCAAATTATCTTATGGTGAATTTTGGGTATTTTTATGAAAACTTTCAATTTTTAATAAATAGTTAAAAATAGTAAATTTTAATTAAAAACAACTTTTTTAATAAAAATAATTTATAGTGCTAAATTATACTATTGAGTGGTTTTAAAGTATAATTAGATTATATTTTTACCATTTAATCCAATGTTGGTCATTGGACGTAATTTCACATTTAAACTGGACATAAGCACGTGTCAATCTTTTTATAGTTATTATTTCTTAAAAACACGCTTTTTGTTTTGAAAACGATAATTAATTTTAAATTAATTTCTTCCACTTCTATGTTTTGAATTTAGAAAAATGGATTCTATATTTTGAATCATGAGTTCCAAATTTTTTAAATAGGTAACTTTTATTTTTAGACATTTTGAATAATTACATTGGTAAATATTTTATTTACCGTTGTTAAAGGGTAAATCTGGTAAATAAGGGTAAAAAATAATATTATAATACTATTAAATTACCCTAAAATGTGTCATAACCCTATTGGATGATACATTTCCGACCATGGACATCTTTGAGTCTATTTTGGGACCCCATGGAGCCACTTGTAAGTGATAATGACACTTTATATTAATTAAGTTAAAGTAAATACAAAAATGACATAAGCATATATTATTTAGTAAAAGAATTTTTAAATAGGTTTATACATGTTATATATTAAACTATAATTATTAATTAGAAATATAAAAATATTTCCTACATAATGGTATTTTATTTATAATTTTTAGACATTGAATAATTAAATTTATTTATGACACAATGATGATGTAGTATTTTCCTGATTAATGAAAAAATCAAATAAATGGTATTATAAATGTTAAAATAAAGAATATTTGAATGTTTTGATGACATCCAAGAATTTTATAGATTACTATGAAATTTTAGGATTGATTAAATGAATTTATTTTGAATTAATAAATTTTTTAGGACTTTAACAAAAATCAATTTTTAAATAGTGTCAAAATTGACAAAAAAGAGTTTTAAAAACAATTATTATATCATTAATTAATATTAAATTCCTAAAAATATAATATTCTGAAAAAGGAATTATATAATGATATTTGTATCATTAATTAACCACTTGGGGTTCTATTGGAAGTATATAGTAAGTTTATTGACCATATAATATAAAATTACAAAGAGACATGGTAAATGTCAAACTATTTAACTAAGAGTTAAATCTAAAAGATAAAGTTAATATAGTGACCCAAACCTATCTAAAACCTATTGGTTGAGTGTTTTTCGACCCATCCCCACCTTATACTTTAAATAATCCATTTTTAAGCCATTGTAAAACGAAAATGATTTTATTGTAAAATAATATTTCTAGCTTTTCCTAAGGTGCCCCTCACCCCTCTTATAAAAGGGCACTCCCCCTTCTCTCTAATTCACACCTTCAAATACATTTTACTTGGCCAAGCTATGCCCAAATACCCTATAAACTATCCTCCCTTCATCCTAGAGTCCCTTATTTAGTCATAAATATAACCTAAGGATCCCTTTTTATCAAATCAAAAGGAAGAACTCGAAGAAGAGGTAAATATTCCATCACCTCTTTCAAGTTCCTTTCTTCTTCCACTTCATTTTTATTTTTTGTTTCCATTATAAAATAATAAATCCAAAATATTATATATAATTTGATGTTATTATAAATATTGTACAACCAAATTCATTATTATATCCATCCTTCAAATGACATGTCACCATACGTGCGTACGTACGGCTTACCGTCTCCACGTCGTGGTGTATTTGTTATTCAATACATTATTATATAGATGGGTATAATAATGTTGTGTAATTGATTTAAATAATAAATATAACATAATAACGGTTCTGTATATATGATATACAATCCAATTATATATTATTCTAATATCAAATGAATGATATTTTCGCTCGTGCGTACGTACGGATTACTGTCTCCACGAACACGATGAGATTCATTATCCATCATATCCATTCAAGAATAATTTCCATTATATGATTAAAAATAATGTTTAAAGACTTTATATAATTATTTATATGAATAATATACATCCCATTAATAACATATATGACTCTAATAATAAATAATATATAGAAAAATGAATCTGTTAACACCCTAAACGATGATAATACTAAGATATTATTAAGAAAGCAATGTTAAAAGATCATATATGATATCATATTAATGTATATTATTCTTGTATAATTTAATAAAAATTATTTAACCATTATACAGGAGGTTAACCTACCCTCTACCAAGGAAAATTACGAAGTAAGGGGTTTCTTATCTCACTTTTAATTCTGTGAGATTTCCATTGTTCGCCACTTATCTATTAAATATGGTGTATTTTGTACTATCATTTGATATATATATATATATATATTATCATGATTCTATTTACATTAATGTAATTATGTGATTCATTTAGTTTTTATTAACTTTTTTTCGTATGACTCGATTGATTACAACGAAGTAAGGGTTTTCATCTCACTTCCTATTTCCGTGAGATTCATGCCATATTGCCACTATTTCCTTTTGTGTGGTGTATGTACTGCCCAATGATTGTATTATTTTTGTAATATACTTTTATTTATGATTAATTACATCTTTATTTTATGATCCATCTTTCATGGGATGTATGTTTCGTAAGCTACCAAATTGGTAATGGAAATTCAAATTTCAATTTCCACTTATTCAGCTTTACGCATACTTCATTGATTATTTTACTCAAAGATTATGTGTGGAATAACTATTCATTTTCTTATTTCATAATTTCCACTCCCCTTTATGTGTATATACTTTTGATACACATAATAACCCCATTGAAAAATTCTCAAGTCATCGATATGAACTTGATAGGAGTAATTTTAACTCAATCTCCATTTGTTGATTTAAATATCCAATTCATTGGTGTTATTTTTACAAGAATATGTGTGAATGTCCTTTGATTGATTTACACTGAATATCCAATCATATTGATTGTATTTATATTTTTCACACATAATTATGTCATTGATTTATCATTAACCTAATGATACGGTCATTGTAAGAGATTTCATCTCAATTTACAATCTATTGAGACTTATTTCTTGTTATACACCAAATCACTTTTATATGGTGTATATAATGTAATTTGACATAGTATATCATGAACCCCTTTATTATCATGATATTAAAAAAAATTATTACCTCAATTATTTTTATTCAAGTTTCTCTCTTTTGGTTAGGAACTCTAACTAAAATATCATTTTAAAATGTTTTAATGATTTATTATTCAAAATCTTTCTCATTAAAGTCCATATTTTAAAAATGGTTTTAAGGATTTATTTATCTGTACATTAAAGTTTTAAAATTAAAATTCCTTTTAAAAGTTTCAAAATGGTATGGGACACATTGATTCAAAAATCTATTTTAAAAGGCTTCTTGATAAATAGTGAGACTCTTAAATGTTTTCAAGAAAAAGGGGGATATTTCTATTAAAAAGTTTTGATGATTATTTTCATCTAGGTTAATATCATTAATTATTCTCTATTAAGTTTGATCTATTATAATAAAATCTTCCATATTTTATTGAATGATTTATGTTTTATTGTGGATGTTCTATTTTCATACCATTCATGGTTTGTGGTTAAAATATTGACATTTCATATGCTAGTTTTAATACGAATGTTCAGATTATGCTTCAACCTTTTCATATGTGGAATGCATTGGACTTTGTAAGTGACGATTGGATCCCACTATAGCACGTCGATGCATCGGTAGGTCTCATGATACAAACTAGTGTCTTGGCACAAGGCCTTGACAAAATCTTATTTGTATTCTTGGCACAAGGCCTTGGCTATGTGTTTAGGATAGTTTGGAATTATGAATTTAATCATTATGAAAGTGGTTATTGATATTTCATGTGATTATTCGACTAGTATAATGTCCATGTGAATAATTAAATGGAATTATTTCATTTTATTTATGCTATATTATGCTAATGTTCAAGTCTAAAAGGCTTTTGTTTTAGTTATACATTGCCTTAAATATTTATGCTTATTTATGAAAGTTTCCTCTATATTGTTATCCTTACTGAGCATCTGAGCTCACCCCTTTCTATATTTTATTTTCTCCCAGATGCGAAGAAGTATTTTATGACTGACCTGGAGGGATAGTCTGAGGGGATATGAGTGTGAACTATGGAGACTATTTTGTTGTATTTTTTCACTTTATCATGTAATGTAAGACTTATGAATGTATCTAGTGTTTCCAAGGCTACTAAACTAATCGGTCTTTCTAGGCTTGATCTTTCATGATCATGCTAATGTTATTTAATAATGCATCAACTCTGGGTAACTGGGGTCGGGGCATTACAGTTGGTATCAGAGGAAGTTTAGTACAAACCTTGGAAACTAGATTTAGATAAACTCTTATTAGAGAACATAACCTTAAGATAGACTTTGAGGATTAGTATAGAAGAACTTCCTAAAATTTTAGTATTGTAGAGATTTTGTGATTTTTCCAAGAAATACATCCCTGTTTGGATAATATTAAGTAGAGGCGGATATGGTACAGATGTACCTCGGGGTAAAACCTGAAAACACCGCTTTGAGCTAAACTCAAACGGGAACTGGTGCACAACAACGGGCCTTGATGCACTATTGGTTACGACACTCTCGGGGGATATTCTTAGGATAATTTACATTTTCTTTACAAACCGATTTGAAGTGTTTTAATATAAGATGATAATAAATGACCTTATTTAATACTAAGGTTTTTCAAATTGAAAATATGGTGTCATGATATTCCCTAAATGATTTTATGACTATTGTTACTCACATAATGCTTTCTGGTTTTAGTCAGTGGCTGGATTACAAGGAACTCATAGTAACTTTTAGAATTATATACAAGGGGGGAAAGGTGGTAGAAATGAGAAAAAAATGGAATTTTGATAGGCGTAAAAGATATTGTGATCATTCCAAATCAGTTTTCAAAAAATATGATCAACAACATATATATTAACCTACTCCCGGACTCAACAAAGAAGAGTAAGGTGATGAATGATAAGAGCTCCATCAGTGGAGACCATAGAGAAATGAATCCTCAATTTTCATCATGCAGGAAATGTGGAAGGAGACACCCCGGAAAGTGTCTCAATAGAACAAATAAATGCTTTACGTGTGGGAAAGAATGACATAAAGTGAAGAATTGCCTATGAAAAATGAAGAGTATTATGGAGTAAAATTATAATGGTCCCAAGAATCAATTTACAGTAATTTTCCATAAATATAGGGGACCTGACCATTACCAGAGTGAATTCTATGTTCTATAGGATATTTTCTTGGTCAAAGAAGAAACTATGTGGAAATAAATGGTTGGAGAAACATTTAAAAGTATTAGTACTCCTTGTTGATGGGATTACTTTGGAATAATTTTCTCTTGTATTTGTAACACTATAGTTTGTCATGTGAAAATGATATTTGAGGAAGAATTATCTTTTATCTTATGAATATAGTTATAAAATAACCATTTGGTTTTATATGATAATTGGGTTTGAGGCAATTATAAGTTATTATATTTTGGGATGAAAATGAAAGGTATGATATAACATTTGTGGTTAAATTATGTTATGGTTATTTTGATGAATTTATCTCATTTTTTTAATGATATAAAATATAGTTTTTAAAAAAGCACAACATGAAGACTGTGTGACAACCCATCGCGTTGGACAAAGCTGTTG
This sequence comes from Viscum album, assembly GCA_963277665.1. Classification (NCBI taxonomy): domain Eukaryota; kingdom Viridiplantae; phylum Streptophyta; class Magnoliopsida; order Santalales; family Viscaceae; genus Viscum; species Viscum album. The sequence continues at coordinate 1,898,725,056 of OY728121.1, read as the reverse complement.
GAATCAAACCCACAACCAGAGTGTGATTGGGATTTATTGCCTACCACTGGACTATGTGAAGTCTCTAGTTAGTGTGACTAATTATTTTTAGTTAAATGATTTTATTGACCAATAATAAATTGATTTGGGATATTATGTCTTATAAAATGAATACCCTTAGTATAGAAAAATGATTTGGTGATTAACTGATAAAGTTATTTTGGAAGACGTTCGCTCTGTTGGGAACACTATATGCCTAAGGAAAATAGAATACTATGAGATTTCATTTGAGGAGTAATGGTGGATTTTTAAATATGTTTTTATTGTGTATTTATAGTGATTTGGGTTATTTATGGAAATGATTAACCTATAATAGAGAATATGTGATTAGGTTAATTACTTTTAAGTATGTGACTTTAAGAGTAGTGGATGTCATTTGGAGATACAATTTAACGTGGAAGACTGCATAACCAAATTCTTCTAAGTTTTGGGTTTCAATATTAGTTTGAATTATATTGAAGGATTTTAAGGACAATTGTTTATTGAATGGTATTTATTTAACTTTAGGGTATTATTGGTTTAATTTTAGAAATTAAGGTTAGTGTTTCGTTCTCTAAATTAATATCCATTTGGGGGATCATCTGATCTTGTACTAACCATTTAGGTTTTGATTAATCTCTAAAGACAAGGTAAATATATATTTTATCCTTTGTGAATCATGTGATTCTCTAAAAGTTGATTCTAGCTCTTCCGGAGTGACCAAGTCATCTTGAATACTCATCTTTTAAAAAAATGAGTTAGTAGTAGAAATTTATTAAAGAATGAAACTCTACTTAAAAAGTAAGAATATCTCTTTATGTTCTTGTTCAATCTTATAAATATGTTCCTCGCCTTTATGAAATGTAACTTAAAAAAAACATTGTCCGTTTACTTTTCCTACTGGGAAAATAATGATTGTTTATCCCATCATAAGTTTTTGGTTTTCTTATTGTAAACTTTCTCCTGATTATGTTTTCTATCCCTCTCCATTAGAACTTTACACTTAGTTTATCGTCCATATCCATGTTTTTCAACATGGAATCCTAGTATAGGTTATCTTGGGTGACCATTGTACTTCTCTTTCTTTCTTTTAAAGTGATTGTTTTATTGACTCTTTTTCCGATGTGAGAATTTCAATTATGTTCTGAAGCCCAATTTTAAAAATTGAGAGGATGAAATCTCAAAAGTTTGTGGGATAATGTAACACCCCAAGCTTCCACGGTACGTTTTCCTTTGAATAATGTAATATCTTGCACCATACGCTACTTCGAGATTCTCACACACTGCGACCAATCAAACTAGCCGTTATGAATAATAATACCCACTTTTTAAAATTTTATAAACTTTATCTTTAAAAATGGAATTCATTTTTGGATTTGGAATATCTAAATTATATTGGGGTGATTTTTTGGTATTTTTCTGAAAATTTTCAATTTTTGATGAATAATGAAAAATACTAAATTTTAATTAAAAACAACTTTTTTAATCAAAATAATTTATAGTGATAAATTATAATATTGACTGGTTTAAAATTATAATTAGATTATATTTTTACCATTTAATCCAATGTTGTTCATTGGATGTAATTTAACATTTAAACTGGTCATAAGGAAGTGTCGATCTTTTGATAGTTATTATTTCTTAAAAACACACTTTTTGTTTTGACAACTGGAATTAATTTTAAATTAATTTCTGCAACTTCTAGGTTTTGAATTTAGAAAATTGGATTCCATATTTATAATTATGTGTTCTAAATTGTGTAAATAAGGTAACTTTTATTTTTAGAAATTTTGAATAATTACATCGGTAAATATTTTATTTACCATGGTTAAAGGGTAAATCCGGTAAATAAGGGTAAAAAATAATATTATAATAGTATTAAATTACCCTAAAACATGTCCTAACCCAATTTTATGATACATTGCTGACAATGGGAATATTTGGGACGATTATGGGGCCCCATGGGGGCACTTTTAAGTGATAATGACACTTTATATTAATTAAGTTAAAGTAATTACAAAAATGACATAAGCATATATCTTTTAGTAAAACAATTTTTACAAAGGGATATAAATGTTATCTCTTCAAATATAAATATTCATTGTAAATATAAAAAGATTTCATATATAATGGTATTTTCTATATAATTTTTAGACTTTGAATAATTAAATTTTTTTATGACACAATGATAATGCATTATTTTCCTTATTAATGAAAGAAACAAATAAATGGTATTATAAATGTTAAAATAAATATAATTTGAAAGTTTTGATGAAATCCTAAAATTTTATTGGTTAATATGAAATTTTAGGATTGATTAAATGAATTTATTAAGAATTCATAAAGTTTTTGGGGCTTTCACAAAAATCCATTATTAAATAGGGTCAAAATTGATATAAAAGAGTTTTTAAAACAAATATTATATTATTAATTGATATTCTATTCCTAAAAATATAAGGTTCATCAAAAGGAATTATATAATGATATTTGTGTCATTAATGAACCACATGGGGTTCTTTTGAAAGTATATAGTATGTTTATTAACCATATAATATAAAAATGCAAAGAGACATAGTAAATGTCAAACTATTTAACTAAGAGTTAAATCTAAAATATAAATTTAATATATTGACCCAAACCTGTCTAAAACCTATTAGATGAGTGTTTTTAGACCCATACCCACCTTATACTTTAAATAATCCATTTTTGAGCCATTAGATACCGAAAATTATTTTATTATAAAATAATATTTCTAGCTTTTCCTAAGGTTCCCCTCACCCCTCTTATAAAAGGGAACTCCCCCTTCTCTCTAATTCACACCTTCAAAGCCATTTTTCTCGGCCAACCTCTGCCCAAATACCCTCTCAACTATCCTACCTTCATACTAGAGTTCCTAATTTATTCATAAATCCAACCTAAGGATCCCTTTTTATCAAATCAAAAGGAAGAACCCGAAGAAGAGGTAAATATTCCATCACCTCTTTCAAGTTCCTTTCTTCTTCCACTTCCTTTTTATTTCTTGTTTCCACTATAAAATAATAAATCCAGTATATTATATATAATTTTATGTTATTATAAATATGTTACAACAAAATTCATTATTATATCAATCCTTTGAATGACATGTCACCATACATGCGTACGTACGGCTTACCGTCTCCACGTCGTGGTGTAATTGTTATTCAATACATTATTATTTGGATGGGTGTAATAATGATGTTTAATTGATTTAAATAATAAATATAACATGATAATGGTTCTTTATATATGATATATAATCCAATTATATATTATTTTAATATCAAAATAATGATATTGTCGCTCGTGCGTACGTATGGATTATCGTCTCCACGAACGTGATAAGATTCATTCCCCATCATATCTATTCAACCATAATTTCCATTATATGATTAAAAATAATATTTAAAGACTTGATATAATTATTTATATGAATAAGATACATCCCATCCATAACAAATATTACTCACATAATAAATAATATAAAGAAAAATGAATCTGTTAACACCCGAAAAGACAATAATACTAGGATATTATTAACAAAGAAATGTTAAAAGATCATATATGATATCATATTAATGTATATGATTCTTGTATAATTTAATAAAAATTATTTAACCATTATAAAAGAGGTTAACCTACCCTCGACCAAGGAAAATTACGAATTAAGGGGTTTCTTATCTCACTTTTAATTTTGTGAGATTTCAATTGTTCGCCACTTATCTATTAAATGTGGTGTATTGTGTACTGTCATTTGATATATATATTATCACGATTCTATTTATATTCATGGTATTATGTGATTAATTTGGTTTTTATTAACTTTTTTCCATATGAATTGATTTATTACAACGAAGTAAGGGTTTTCATCTCACATCGGATTTTCATGAGATTCATGCTATACTGCCACTATTTTCATATGTGTGGTGTATGTACTGCCCAATGATTGTATTATTTTAATAATATACTATAATTTATGAGTAATTACATCATCATTTTATGATTCATATATCATGGGATGTATGTTTCTTAAGTTACCAAATTGGTAAGAGAATTTCAAATTTTAATTTCCACTCATTCGGCTTTACGCATACTTCATTGATTATTTTACTCCAAGATTATGTGTGGAACTACTATAAATTTTCTTATGTCATAATTTCAACTCCCCTTTATTTTCATATAATTTTTTTACACATAATCACTCCGTTGATAAATTATCAAGTCATCGATATGAACTTGATAAGAGTAATTTTAACTTAATCTCTATTTGTTGAGTTAAATATCCAATTCATTGGTGTTGTTTTTACAAGAATATGTATGAATGTCCTCTGATTGATTTACACTTAATATCAAATCATATTGACTGTATTTATATTTTTCACACATAATTATGTTGTTGATTTATCCTTAACCTAAGGATACGGTTTTTTTAAGAGATTTCATCTCAATTTACATTCCATTGATACTACTTTGTTTTTATACACCAAATCACTTTTATATAGTGCATATAATTTAATTTGACACAGTATATCAAGAACCCCTTTATTATCATGATATTATAAAGTTTTTATTACCTCAATTATTTGTATTCAAGTGTCTCTCTTTTTGTTAGGAACTCTAACTAAAACATCATTTTAAAATGTTTTAAAGATTTATTATTCTAAATCTTTCTCATTAAAGTCCATATTTTAAAAATAGTTTATAGGATTTAATTATATGAAAATTAAATTTTTAAAATTAAAATTCCTTTTAAAAGTTTCAAAGTGGTATGGGACACTTTTATTGGAAAATATATTTTAAACAGTTTCTTGATAAATAGTGAGACTCTTAAATGTTTTCAAGAAAAAGGGGGATATTTCTCTTAAATAGTTTTGATGTTTATTTTCATCAATGTCAATATCATTAATTATTCTCTATTAAGGTTTATCTATTATAATATAATTTTCCATATTGTTTTGAATGAGTTATGGTTTACTGTGGATGTGATATTTTCATACCATCCATGGTTTGTGGTTAAAATATTGACATTTTGTATGCTATTTTTAATACGAATGTTAAGATTATGCTTCGGCCTTTTCATATAAGGAATGTGTTGGACTTATTAAGTGACATGTGGAGCCCTCTATAGCTCCTCGATGCATCGGTAGGTCTCATGAGACAAACTAGTGTCTTGGAACAAGGCCTTGAAAAAATCTTATTTTCAATCTTGGCACAAGGCCTTGACTATGTGGTTATGATAGTCTGGAATTATGCATTCCATCATTATGAAAGTGGTTATTGATATTTCATGTGATTATTCGACTAGTATAATGTCCATGTGAATAAGTAAATGGCATTATTGCATTTTATTTTTTCCATATTATGTTGAAGTTCAAGTCTAAATGACTTTTTTTAGTTATACATTGCCTTAAATGTTTATGCTTATTTATGAAAGTTTCTGCTATATTGTTATCCTTACTAATCATATGAGCTCACCCCTTTCTATGTTTTATTTTTTCCAGGATGTGAAAAAGTATTTTATGACTAACTTGTAGGGATAGTCTGAGGGGATATGATTGTGAACTATGGAGACTATGTTGTTGTAGTTTTTCACTTTATCATGTAATGTATGACTTATGAATGTATCTAATGTTTCCAATGCTACTAAACTAATCTGTCCTTCGAGACTTGATCTTTCGTCATCATGCCAATGTTATGTAATAATGCACTGACTCTGGGTAACTTGGTTCGGGGTGTTACACATCCAACCCTATGAGCTGGGGGGCTTCAAAATATGAAAATTAACCCAGTTATATGGGCTAGGGTGAGGGGGAATATTTTATGGATTTCACCTAATAATGAGGTAATGAAAATTCCCCAAACATTGTGGGCTATGGAACTTTAGTAAACTATGGGATCCCATAGGCATGTGTTGGTACATATTTTCATAGTTGAGATTTGAGTATAATTCCAACAATTACTTCCTAAAGATCCTAATTCACTCATTGTAGATGAGAAATATTTTCCTCTATATAATTTTCCTTGTCATACTCAAGTGGTTGACTGGTAGGATGCATGAAAAATATCATTCCTCTATTCAAGGTAGGAAAATTAGATGATGATGGGAGTATTAATATGGCCCCAAATATTTGAATCCACTACTCTAGCTGGCCATTTCTCCATTTTCATTTCCATATGAAATACCAACATAGTCTGTAACACCATCTTTTGATTCATAAAATAGACCATGGTCCAATTATTTTCATATTCTAGAGGTAGAAGTTAGGACAAACTAATGTGACTTGGTTGATTTTATGAGGGTATGAGTATACTTTTAGGAGTGTACTCATCCAGATTGAATGATAAGTTCTCAAGTTTAGTTGATATCATATTGACAGAGACATAGGAAAATTCATTATCCTCATCAATGGATTATATTTTTTGATAGTATGGTGCCTGATATTCCATTTGATTAGATGGTTCCTACTTTACTGTTAGGTGGGTCAGTTCCAATGGTACTATTTGAGGGTATAATTCACATATCTGACATGATATCATGGTAAATTATGATAAAAATACCCCCATAACTAGGGGATGGTATGCTCCCTAGGATTCAATAGTCACCAAATCAATCTATGATGAAGTCATAAGCTCCTGGCTATGTATGATATGGGATTGGTTATTGTCCACTATTAGGTTACACTGGTGGGCCTTAGATAGATTAGTGGTAATATGGATAACATACAATTTTTGAGCTGCATTAATTGGATACCCCTAGTAGTCCCTCTTGTTGGTTTCCCTTATAAAAATTGTTAAGGTAGGCACAAATTCATCTGTTTCTACGTGTGGAATTACAGTCACATGTCGATGATGATAAATAGAATGGATGGGATCCATCCTAGGTAAATCCCAAAATATTAATTTGATATGGAGATAATCTTTATCCAACTCCACAGGGTAGTGAATGTGTATGTTGATGCATTCTAGAAATAGGTTCCAAAATAATTTGAAATGGGAAAGAGGTCCACTTCCTCTTCTAAAGCCTGTCATGGAAACTATGCCCCATGGGAATTAATCTAATTAAATATTTCATGATATAATTCCAAATAAGGTATGGATTTATTAGTTTGGTACTTTTATATCAGGACATAGATCAACTAGCACTGGAGTTATATTGTTGGTGACAACATATGTATGGTCCTCGAGGCCAAATAAGATTGTCCAACAATCTCAGAATCTATTGGCCTATTTGACTATGTTAATTCAATTGTAAGGAATATGGGTTGTCTATTGGAAGAAAAAAGTAACCATATTAGTGTATAATCATATATAAGAGTACATGATCGATCAATTACATTCACAATTAATGGATAAAGAGGAAGTCCTTTATTTTTTATGTATTTTCCATTAGAGTAAAAAAAACATATAGTGTACACCATTTTGTTTTATTTCATGTGTTAAAAAAACTAGACAAATGGGAACTGAAAAAACTAACCTTTTTAAACCAGGAATGGAATGACATAGTAAAAAGATTTCTTGTCTAGTTTACTATTTTTTCCTAAATTTTTTTTTAAAAAAATATCAATTATGGGTAGTGAGACTTTACAATTGTTTTTGTTGGGTTTATAATATTTTTATTTAATGTAAACCTTCAATGTTTACCACGTCCATTATATATTACAAACCTAATTTTTGAGGGAATGTGTTCTTTTGGGGTTTTAGGCCCAACTATTCTTATGAAATAACATTGGATTATAAGATGGGAGGTTAGTCTCATAACACACTTTGTGGGGGAATTATTTCCTACTTTGGGACACAATTATATAATTAAGATATGTTTGTGAAATCCTTTCAAGTCCCCAATATGGGACTGGATACCCATTAGTCAATAAATATATTAATACCATGTATTGATTGGAACAACTATGTATATATCATGGTTTCTCCATCATTCTCTCATTTATTTATTATACTTTAGTTTATAACCACGTTTGGTCACACTGTAGTTTCATTCCATCTAGGTAGGTGGTTAGTGTCATTGATATGGGACTGAACCTCTATGAGGTGTCCTACATATCTTGTTAGAACTATAATCCAAACCCATGTAGTTTATTTGACAAAGTTTAATGTTGCCTGTCTGGACATATCAATGATGCTCAACATCATGAAGTATGGACTTAAATATAGGGCTCAAACCTTGATGAGGCATCTTATATATCCTATTAATAATGAAATTAGTGGCTATGTAGTTTTCATCCAGGAATCTGCATCATGATATATACGACCATAGAGTCATTAGATAAGACTCATACATATAAGGATTATTTGGATCACCTCATCAGGAGTATAACATTTTCAGTGAAGGTGATACATCATTTGGATTACATCCCAATGATGGGACCCAACAGGGGAATCCTCATCATGGTATTTGTTTAATAATCATCAGTCTCTGGGTCCTTGTGAGTCATTATTTGTGTGATAAATAATATATTGCAAAAAAAGTGTCCATGACTAGTGGGTTCATTCACAGCTGCACCTCCTAGGTCCTATAGTAAAAAGAGAGGTCCTTCACATAAGATATAATGTGTTTCAAGTCCATATAATATTAGATGGTCACCTCGTGTGATGGATCCACATACAGGTACCTTTTTCATAAAACTCATATGACCTCAGTGTTGTTTTTTATGGGTTTTGTGGTCAATTTGGGGGGGGGGGTTGTGTATCAAATCCATTGTGTGCATGGGAGAGGGTACACAATTCATGGAAAAAGGGGGTTCGTGGATAATGGAGGGAACATCATATAAGTTCTATTTTCGGGGATATGGTGTAGGATTGCTGACACCAATATGGATTTCGGGTAGTTTTGAACTCTCGTGTCGTAAGATCGAAGATAAGCAGCACCCGATCAAAGTGTTCTGATCAAGGAACTTATGCTTGATAGGACCACATGAAAATGAACTATTCATGGGATTTAATGGACTCTATTGGGTCTTGTGATGGTTTTTTTAATGTGTGAATGGGATATTCTATTGATGATTTGTGAGTGGAAATATGTTCATGAAACATGGGGGTATCGGTGAGGGTCTATCCAATGGTTATGTACTTTCCAAGACCTACATGTCGATGGGAATCCTCATAATTAAACCACATAATTCCCATCCTTATACTATTTTCATGAACTTCAATAGTTTTTTCGATGGAATTTTTGTTTATCTGAAAGTGCTACATATCATATCCATTACATATGTGCATGAAGGCTCACACTGGAAAGTAAGGGGGAATACATGTCATATGGAGGAACATGTCCTTGACATTGGACATGCATGGACAAGGTTCCATGGGGATGTTTTATGTAGAGGTAGCCAGTTCTAGGGCTGCATGAAAGCATCATGAGTCATGATGTTTCAGGACATCACAAGGCGGAGGGCTTGTGTGATCGCTTATTTAATTCCTCGTGAAGGCATCACTTTATCATAGGGAAAGTTTCAGGGGATATCTTTCAATGTTTCCAAAAACTGGGGTGAAATTTGTCTTGAGAGAGGTATACAATAATGGTTGGAATAATAGAGTGTTATCAAGATGTTAAATTTTTCATGTGATCGCATGATTGTATGTTTATCATTAAATGGGTTTTTGTAGTGGCATATTGTGGTATATTCTTGTGAATGGAGCCTCTTGATTACCTATAGATGATCTCTGAATGATGCATTTGGATCCTTATTTCCATTCTTAATCTCTCTCTCCTTTTTCTCCCCACCGCCCCTATGTTTTTTGTAAGGGGTAGGGTTTATATAGTATGAGTTTGGATGAGGTTGATACCAATTTTTTGGGAATAATTCCAAATGCACCAACCTAATGGAGTGTAGGATCTGCATGGTCAACATCATGTGGCCACAATATAGATTCACATGATCTTCATTCAATTATTATAATCCTTGTTTATGTACTATTTGTCTTTCATGATCATCATTTGGTAATCGAATAACCCTTATAACCTCTTACTATGGAATCATGAAATATATATATATATATATATATATGTTGTTCATGTAAGCCATAATGATTCATCTAAGGGACTTGTACTATGACTACCTTTATGAAGGCTTTTGTTCCAAGAAACAAACACATGTATGTAAGATACATATTTAATACAAGGTGGATCAATGTATATGTTATCACTTGATATTAGGTTTTTTCACACGATCGATGAACGTCACGCGATGACTCCCATACAATATACGTGGATGTTTTTGTTCATAGTGGAATCCATGTTGGTTTTCTCAGGCTCATGTGGATATTATCGGAGGACTGGATGTCCGAGGAGAGAGAGATAGAGATGATATATCATTGGTCATGACTCATGACATCAAACTAGGGCATCAGGATGTTAAAGGTGATAGGGGTGTGATCGGACAATAGAGATAGATCTGATCAAACATTTGTGCTTTTATCTATATATTTCAATAGGTGAAAAGTGCACATGTTGCATGGGTATCTCAAATTGAGTTTTTTATGGGGTTCTATGTGATTAGTTACGTTTTTTAGATCCATTGGTCTCTAGAAGTGATTATTGGGGTTTTCTCCTAACAATATTCATCACCTCCCCATGTTAGCACACTCCCCCACTTCATTACCGCCCTACAATAAAACTTTTCCCCGCTTTGCAAGGGTGATTTACACCCCCACACCCTCTACCAGCTGTGTTATCCTATCAGGATGTCTCCCTATGATCGGTTGAGGTGACTCTCACCTGAGATTGGGTTGAGTTGGCTAGGCTTGTCATCTGTGGATGGCTCATATTATTTTAAAATAGGGGGTACCCATATTTCTTATGAGAAATATTAAAAGGGGATGGGTTATAATAAGGGGGAAAATATATTACCATTAAATCCCATTCTTGAAACTTATTTTTTGGTGGTTTTTACACTTTTGATATAATGGATGGAAAATTTCATAGTGCACAATTTCTTGTGCATATAGCTATAAATAAGGCCTTACTATAATAGGCTACAACACTCCCTTCCTACATGATCACCACACCCAAACTTTCTCTAGAATAATCACACTTAATATTTAATTGTCTATATAAATAAGGTAAACATAGAAAAATATCCTTAAATAAATGTTTTTTTTAGTTCCTAATATATATATTGAGAATTTGTACCCTAATTAAAATTATTCTATTTGGTATGGTCTACAAGGGCTTTATCCAATTACACATAATTCCTAAAAAATTACTCTATAGGCCAAAAAACTCACACACATCCTTGAAATTTTGAGAAATCGTCCGGTCGAAAAAAACTAGATTTTTTTTGGGGATCCATGGTGACTCCCTCTTGATTAATTCAAAGAACTAGATAACCAACCATAGGTTATCCAAAGAAAATTTTCTTGCAATTAACATGGATTTAGTCACTCTATAGGGTTGAAAAAACATGTTAAAAATGTCCTAAATGATCCATCCAACATTTTCTATGAACAATTATATCATCAAAGAAGACTAAAATAAACATTCATGATAATGTTTCAATAAAGGGATTCATGGTGTATTTAATCATGGTGGGGTAATTGATAATTCCATATGATATAACCAAAAAATCATAATGACCTTCATGGGTATAGAAGGAGGTTTTTTCAACATCTTCCTTCCAGACATGATCTTTGTGTGAACTCAATTTGGTGTTGACATCAAAAATATTTGTAATATTATCTTGGACTAGAAGAAGATGAAGATCGAGGGGTCATTGTTTAAGGTGAGGAATGTGTTTTACCTGAATACCCCACACATATTTTCCTTTATTGATGAATAGTGTTGTATATTTTCCCCATCTCACAATTGAATGAAATCCATAGTCCCACAGTATAAATTAACCAAGACATGCCTCAACTGACAAATCAAGTATGGTTGGGGTAGGTGCTCCCCCCTGAACCATTGTACCATCCCGTATGAGTGGAAAAAAAGAACTCATTTTATACCTTGAGATAATCTTTTTACCTAACTTCACTCATACATATGCACAATTCCATTCCTCATACCTCCCACTCAACATGGAACCTCCAAGATTATCCACTAGCTTTTCTGGTCCTTCTACTCAGGTGAAAACCTTGAGATGTTTGACCTCCTTTTTTTATAAGCTATTATAATACACTTCACCACAATGAAAATCCTCTCTGTATGTCCAATAATAACCAATATCATTTTTTATTCAAATAAAACCACTATAAAAAATATGATATTCACATATATTCAATAAACCTATAACTTTAATGCTTATTATCAACAAATCTAAAACACACCCTTTGGTTTCAATAATCTCCCCCTTTGTATTTTTGTTGACAATAACACATTAAACCCTATATTTTTATACACTTTATTCTTTCTTCATCCATTTCAGGTTAATTAAATGAAATGGGTATTCATACATATTCCCTAGATGGGATCACCAAACTTTTTACTACCCATTCTTGAAAACTCCTAAACAAATTTAACAAGGCAATTCTCCAAATTTTCATAACTATATGAATTACATATTTTAATTAAATATCATGATCCCCCTTAATAATTTCTAAAAAAACATACAAAATATATAATCATTGAGCTTCATTCAATTTTAATTCAACCCTAAAATATCCAATTCATTTTCATATTATGGATAAATTACTTATTTCAAATGCTAATGAGTGAATCACCACATATAAGTTATTTTTTTATCGATTCCTTTGAGCCTACTCAGATAGAGCTTAGTGTTGGAAACAAGTATTAAAGGTAAAAATGTTAAGTTTGCCTACATTTTTCACTATTAATCTTTTAACCACATTTCATATTGATTAAAAAAATTTCCTCAGGATCTCAAGTATCTTTCCACAAAATAGTTAGTTCAGAACTTCAAGAAACACATCTGAGGGGAATAAAAATTATAATATAAATTGATTCCACTTGTCAATATGAAATATGTGATACCACTTGATTCCAAAATCTCTAATTATTTACATATAATCTCTATTAATTCAATTATGGTTGAGTATCCTTTACGTTCATGAAATTGTCTCCCTCAATGTTTATTCACTTATTGCCACCAATTATTAGGAATATTTTTGCATGATAACAACTTTTTGATACCATTCCTTCACCATAAATCTTTAGGGTATCTTGAAAAAAAAAACTTATATTATACTATCTGATTAGAGTAAAACAAATAAACATAAAATATTAAAAAAATGAAAATTCATTATCAAGTTGTACAATCATTTTTTTAAGCTATTCCATTATCAAATAAGTCTGAAAATCACTTTGGATGACTTCCATAAATATTCTCAACATCATTGCGAAGAATGAAATTTGGATTTTGATGCCTAAAACAATTACATGGTATGAATTGAATACAATTTATCTTCATTGTTTTAGAAAATTTACACAGATTCCAACATGAATAGCCAAATTTCAACACTGATCACCTTTCATTAAAAATATAAAAATTTCTGAATCTCATATCAAATTTGTACTAATTTGGTCTATGAACTATTTCTTTTTCATTATAGTTTGGTCAAACAAATTCCAGTATACATACATAGGTTCCATCTTGAGTTCTTGAACTTGGTAGATTCTCTTTAATATTTTCATGGACATTGTATGTCCTTTCAGAGTGGATTTATAAATAATTAAATATAGAGAAACCAATATATGAATTGAGAATCCTTGTCAACATTAATATTTATTAGATTAAATTAGATTTACCTTCAATATAATCACTACTGACATTTTTAGCGCTGCTACACCAGGGATTATGTCTCCCCCAATATCTTCCATGATAGGTAGTTGAAAGAGAGTGTGAGTGAGAAATAATGAATTTTTTTATGACCAGTTAGGGATAGTTATATGAATTAAATAATATGAATTATGAATAGAGTATATGGAATAAAACATATGTAAGAAGATGTATCCTCTAAAAATGCAACTCCTAGAAGAAAAGGCCTAAACCTCCGTGTCCCAGTAGCTTTAGAAAAAAATTAAATTACATCTATATCCACCTAACTCAAAATAGATTCCCTTATTTAATTCCACAGTACAGTCTCCATCCTACCCCAATATAATAGCCCTGAAAAATTATAATATAATTTTATATACTGCCTTCGATGTTTTTAGATACACACTTTCTCTATTGAACAACACTTCCCCACACTATTCTCTAAAGTTACATCACATCCCCACATTTCCATCACTTTCATCCACATGATATGACACATATTCCTAAAGAATGAAAAATTATAGGATTAAAGCTATAATATCACCTTGTCACAAATTGTAAATTTCTTGATGTAGTTCCATATTCCTCTTTAGAACATCACAAAACATGACATCCTCTATAGAGAACTTTGATGATACTCCATCATTATTTTGGTATTATTACTCACATTTATTTCCTAGATAAAGAAATAAATTCTTCCACGATAATACTGATTCTAGGAAATTGTATAGCATCTGTCTCTTTTATATCCAAGTTATTTATCAATCGTTCTTATTCATTTATATTAGAGGATCTCTTTTCTTCTTAGTATTGACTTCTGCCTCAACTAGCTTCCAAAAAATCAACCAGCACCCTGTCCATCCCCTATGTGGTCAATGTTTCCATCTCCTCCTCGACATATGAATCAGTCTGGAAACCAAACATGTGCCTCCAGTAGTCAATTTCTAGTAAAAACTCATGAAAACAGCCAATTCAATCATATATTATATCAAACATTCAGGTAGTTTGACAATTTTTCATAAAATAACATTCTTATATTTAAAAAATGGATAAAAAAGTAATGATTAATGAACTCTATAATTCCTAAAAAAGCCAGAAAATCCATGTTTGAATTGGACATTTTCCTTGTCAAAATTCTCATAATCATTCCAAAATTTATCAAATTTTATGCATTTGAAGAAATCCTTTATAGAACCTTTCTCATAACTTTTTCTTAGTGAAAGTTCTCTCTTAAACTATTATATATTACCAAAATTTCTATAGTAATTTATTTTTCAAATATAATTCTCAAATATCATCTACTATTTTGAGTTTTCTATTTTTCATGTTAATAATATGGTTATAAAAAGTGGTTTCCCAAATCTATGAAACTAGACTGTCATGTTCAGAATCACTTCCCTTAACAACCTTATGTTCAGAAGGGATATTAATTTTATTTTATTCTATTCGAAAATTAAAACCACCATTAAAAAATTAAATTTAGATTCCCATTGAGGATCCTACCACACCACATGACCTCTAAAGTATCAATGTTAACTAAATAAATATATTATTGTTTTCTAAATGCTACTATAACCAATGGCTATATAATATCTACATATATTCCCAAATATTTAAATGATTTGGGAATATCCTAAAAAGATATATTATAATTAATATCACCTTATCCCATAAAAAAAATTTAGTATTATTGTGAAACTCTTTCTGGTGATTTAGTCCCCTTCCTTTATACATTTCCTTAGGTCCCAAAACATTACATTATTGGAATTCAACCATTTAAAATACAATATTATAGTATTCTGAAATTCTTAACCCTCCCTTAACCCTTCCACAAAATTAAGATATGTATATATAGATGTATTTTGTATAGGTTCTCACTTTAACCATAGTAGGTTTAAGAAATTCTGAAGTACATTATGGGACTATCTAATCAAGAATAGATTTTCCAATATCTGAGTAGACCTGAATGCCTTTGGAACCTCTACAACACATCCAAATAGTCCATTATATTCCTGTTTCCACGTATAAAATAGTGTAAAACTACATTGATATTTTTATTTTCATCTTCTCTTGCTCTGTATTTTGCATCTGAAACAATAGCATTGAAGAAATAGATAGATCTATCTGACTTGTCAGTTCGACATGAGCCTCTACTACTGTCGAAACGTCCTAAAACTATTATCTCCACATCTATAAAGGGTTTAAATTACCCATAGTATTATTATTTTTATGTTCATAAATAGTTTAAATATTAACAGTAGTTTTAGTAATCAAAACCTTCATTTCCTCCTCCACAACACCTCTAAATCTATATAGTAGTGATTCTTTGAAGTGAAACAAGGTAGTCCAATTCATATTCAGTTATAATTGGAAATTACAAACAATTTTCATTCCATGAATAATTAATTCTTATCATGATACCTTTAATTTTTATATAATTGTTCAGTTCTATAAATATGCCTATATTCATAGGATCAAATACCCTAGTTCATCTCCATAGAACACCAATATCATATGTTGAAAAAAATCCTGACACCTAGTCTATTTGGGTAATGATATACATATCTCTTTCATATGATCAGCCCTGCATTCCAGAAAAAATGGTACTCCCATCAACTATTTTGACATTTGATGTTTCCTCTTACATCATTCATCCATCCCAATACATGAACTAGTGTATTAATTTTCTTCATAATTTTATTTCACTAGTGCATCCTCGGTTATTTTCACATAGTGGAATACGGTACCTTTCTCTAAAATAGTCACTCAACTTTAGAAACTACTTTATCTACTTAAAATATTTCAATCAAGTTCCATACCACACCGGACTCCACTACTGTGTAGTTTGATGCTACATTGATTTCCTCTATTTGATGCATAGACAACTACTCCAACCATTGTGTCCACTGTACCATTGTTAATTCTCCAACAAAACTATATGATTCAGAGCTTGAAGATTGTGTTCTCTCCAAAAAAATTTCTATGACTTGATTTATTTAGTTTCAATCAAGATTATTTATCTCTAAAATATATTAATGAGAACAGAAAATGATAGGTTGCTAAAAGATCAAGATATAAAAAAATGATTTTTTTATAACCAAAAATGAATGTGTACTGGATTTATATAATATAGTAGAAGAATATAGGAAAATGTCAAAGAATAAGGAAGAAGAAAAGACCTTTATGAAATGTCCCTCTAAGAGGTTAATGCCTAGCCCTATGAGTTCTAGAAGATACGAAAAATATATATAATATCCCCCTTACTCCTCAAATTCATCCTTATTTAATTTCAGAATAGTATCCATAATATACACACATCTAATAGTCCCACAAATTTCTAGCACCATTTACAATAGATCACATCATAGTTATTAGAAAATCACTTTCTACATTACAAAATACCACCCCACAGTATTCTAAAAATCTAAAACCCAACCCCATGTTCTTATAACTACATCATTCATTTTATTATATTCATAAGAAAGTAAAACAGTGAATAGGGGTACCACCATGCTCCTTAAGGTGAGTTTTGAGGTTTTCCTTTTTTGACCAATCCTTTCTTCCAAATCTTTTTATAGGTGTTCTATTATATAATTACACTTATACAAAAATCCATTCAATTTATTTATTTGGAATACATCATAAAAATTGACATTTATTTATCTCAAATGTTAAGACTTATCTCATTAGTTCATGCTTCTTACTTCAATATTTTTTTCAATTTTTTCAACACATTTCTCTCTGTGAAAGAGCTCTCCCCAAAAATTATGATCCTAAATTGTTGTTATATATGTGAACCTATTCAAGAATCCATATTATATTCTTCTTTAATTATCATGTGAGCCATCATTAATTCTTATTTTATCATAAGGAATAAATCATTTCATTCTACGATGGTTGTTGAGTAAACATACCTTTTTGAATACAGAATCAATATTTTTTGTTCATATTCAAATCCATTCTCCAATATCATGAAGTTATTCTTCACCAAAAAATTCTTCTTGAGGTTAAACTTTTCATTATTAATGGATATTGTGAAAATATATTAGATACAAATGTTTAATATCAATCATATTTCTTATTTTATTATTATTCATAATACAAGTTCTCGTTCTGGGTGAAGCATTTTTATCGGTCTTCCATTAATGTTCTCTAATTAATGGAATTTTTAATTTATTAATAATTATTATTTGAATTTGTTTCTATACTATCATGTATAATGTCTAGTGTTAGCACATATATAACATTTCTTATTAAAACTATACCATGTATAAAGATGCACTGATTGATATTTGTTCTTATCATGTCTTCCTTACTACATCATCTTACAACCATGAATACACCCAAAGTGTGTCTAATCCTTCCACAAAAATGTGAATACACTCTTACTATACCTATTGTATCATTTAATCCAATTCTAATATATCATGGCTTCTCTATTCTGAATCCAAGAAGAGTATTGTTTCTATTTAGCTAGGGTTTCCCTATGAGTCACTTTAGTACTAGCCTTTCTCTTCAGAACATGTAACTCATTATTAAATTATTTGAATTTAAAATTACTCATATTTAGTTTTCCATATACTATCACAATCAATGAGTCATTTTAAGAATTATTCATCTTCAATTACACTCCATATTTTTCAATAAGAACAATTTTTGATGATTTATGGTGCTTCCCTATTTCCCATGTGTGATTTCACCACTTCACTAAGTTTCTAAATTATTTAATTTGGACCCATATTTTTCATCATAATTTTCATTATTGTTTACTTTGAATCCTTTACTTAATAAACATACTAATTTTTCCTCCAAATCTATATTGAGAAAATAATTTTCTCACCTTTATCCCCTATTAATTCAACTTCATTTTTTAGGGATTCAATATTCTTTTGTTGGTTACAAAAAAAAATTATTTAGATTTACCACATGAATTGGTTGCTTCATCATAAACACATTCATATGATATGAAATCTAAATATATAGATTTATATGGACTATCTTGTATAAATATAGAATTCTATATATCAAGGTAATATGATTTTTTTAATAGTATAACATTTAATTTCCTTGTTTTTGTTTTGATGATCTTCATCCATTAGATTTTAGACAAATGATGTTCTCCTTAAATTGAATGCACATCCTGAATAATTGCTTTATGAAAATCACTTGAACTAACTGGTCTCCTTTATTTATCATATATATATTTTCATACATATCTTACAATTTATTTCACATGTATTTTTAAAATTTCAAATTAGATATATCTTTGAATATTCCTTCTCCCATAGCTTCCTTTTAGGCATGTTAGTACATTTATCAATATGAAATATTATTATATATATCTCATACACCCTTCTTGGATAATTATAAAAAAAATTGTATATTAATACATGAAAATGGATACCAATATGTATTTAAATGTGTGAATAAATTCCTTATTCAATTTAATGTATTAATTTCCATCGAATATAAAATCATTCATAGTAAATTTCATATCTTGCATAATCACCAATAACTCCACTCACCAGATATTTTTGTATGAATAATCTTAGAAACATTATTCTCAAATACCACTTCGCAAAACCATAGACATATTAAAAGGTTTTAATACAGTAGTTCACCTATTTATTCCTTCCCCACCACACTTACTCATGATTTCTTTCACCTATTAGAAGTAACAATCAATAACTATGTTATCTTTATAATATTTTTTACGTTACACACCTTAAACATATAATGTGTTTAAATCATGCAAAAATAAAAGGGTTTTAATTGTTTCACCCAAATGGGAAATCAAAGAAGCATAGTCTAACAATGTGTTTTCGTGTGAGGAAGAAATACTACTCACATTCCTATTTAAAGGATTCAGAAGGGAGAAATATCAATATAGGGTAAAACTCTCTTGTCAACTTAGAAAAATTATTCTATTAGGATCCAATTAGTTTATTAACCTATAATTCATTTGATCATAAATATGATAAAATCCGAACTATATGAATCTTAGCATCAAATGAATTCACTTTTATATTAAAAATGAAAAACTTCATCAGATTCAAACCAAGTGGACTTATCCTATTAGGACTGAGAATTGGGTATGTATCTTCCCAACCACTTTAGAAGAAACTATATCTAGATAATAATTATATGACTAAAATTATTCCTGGTTGAACTACATTAACATTCTAGATAATGTAGTGTGGTAGTGGATCGTCTCATGCCTTCTTATTTTTTCCATCTACTTGAGGTTTAAATGTTACCATTATTCTACCTCCTTAATATTATGGGCCCGATATTGCAATATGAACCAAAATATCCCATCCCCTTTTTTATATGAGAAGATACGATCAAGGAATAATAAAATTGTCCCCCACCTCTCCCTTAAATATTTTGTTCTTCTTATGGGTTATCAAAATATGATAGTAATCTTTAAATATTTAAAGACATTAAAACCCATTTTTCACGGCTACACCTACTTTAAAATTTCATGTATTATATTTATATATTTTTCAATTATCTAAACACACATAAAATCATTAAATAAACTCCAAGATATTGTTTTCTAAAAATTAACATATTTGTACTTTAGAAACCACCAGTTTACGCCTACATGAAAAAAAATTCATATTTCAAAATATGAATGGTTGAGAATAAACCGCTATTAAAGATCTATAATTATCATATTTATTTAAATATTTTTTAATATTTCCCCATACATCCCTCACTTAAAAATTAAAGAATTACTATCCTAATAACATCAGATGAATATCACAGGACTCAAAACTCATCCAAGAAGGCCAGAGATCACACCCTTAAGAAAATAACTTGATCACACTAAAATGGATATAATATAATTTAAATAACCTCTACACAACAATATGATAAAAACCATTAAATATATGAAAATAACCCTTACAATGTTCAACCTCACCTTTACATAGATTAGAAATTATGATGCACAAAATGGACTACTCCATGATATTACATTTGGTGGGTCCTTCATCATATTCTTTTCCACAATATACATTGGTATACCATGGCCATAAAAATACACATGAATGGATTCATCATTCCTAAAAATATCCTCCCATTACACCATGAAAAATGTAATGGGGTTTTGTGATTTCAATGAGGGATTATAGGTTTGAACGAGCTACTTTGACATGTTTTTCACTTTCTGTGGCATGGAGAAATGATCCCGGGCTGGAGGAAGATGACGACAGATAAATTATCCTTTTAGGTGATGCACATGTTTTATTTGAGTATTACTAATTCATTTTCATTTATCAATGAGAATTTATTCCTATTTTTCACATCCAAAATTAAAATTCCACTCGTAGTCCTATATATTATATTAATCCTCACACACCTAAACTAACTAGTAATGTTTGACTAGTGTTAGTGATCTCTAATGACCCACTCAACTAACCCATATGGGTAGGGAAAAATTCTATTTTCCTACATTTCACTGAAACACACACCTGTGTGCCCTCATGCACACACACCTACACTCCTCATCCTACCTCCCATATAGTATGGCATATTTGAGATTAGCCATAGGATTGTCGGGTCTGGAATCTCAAGTGCCAACTTTGAGAGAGATGATCCAATAAAAATCTTATACTAAAATAGAATCTAGTACATTTATCCATGAAACACTATAACCCTTTTTTATTCAAACACAACCACTATAAAAATACTGAAAATTTCATATTGTAAATAAACCTCCAACATAAACACTTATTGTCAAAAAATACAACACACGCACATTAGGTACAAGTATAAGAAAAGTGATGTATCAGGATGATATTTTTCAAACATAGTTATACAAAGACCAAATCATGTTATCTATAAATCGATTATACCATTTAATTATCCTATAATATTGGAATTTTATTTTTATGTGTTTAATTGGAATAAATGCCAAAATATCAAATGAATTTCATTTTTATTGAATGTTATATAATTAAAAATGTATAAATCTACTATCTATAAAGTATTTTTTTATTTTTTTATATATTTACATAATTTTTCAATATGTTTACTATCTATATAAATAAATAAGATAAAAGATTCAAAAAAACAATATCTCACTTTCTTTTATTATCTTGGGAAGCATTATAGTTTTTTTGGATTCTAAAAGATATAAATCTTATTATTATCGAGATGGATATTATTCTGTAATATGATCTTCAAACATCAATGATTAGTTTTTTCCCTATAACTATAAAATAACATGTTTTAGTGTATTATGAATATTTTTTTATAAATTTATTTCAATGGTTTATAGTTTTTTAGAAACACTAACTGAGATACATTAATAACACTTATTACTCATGATAAGTGATTTTTATATTCCTTTCAAAATAACTATAGTCAAAAACAACTAAATGAGAAATTTTTGTAACACAATTAAGGATATATTACTTTGGTCATTGGGCATTTAATGGGTTCCCCTACCCATTTAAAAGGGTTTCATTTCGGCTTTTGGGTCACTGTAATGGGTTTATGTTGGGTTCCCGTTTTTCCACAAAAGGGGTTGTGTGTTTTTCTTTTTTATTAAAGGGGATTCTGCCTCCAAATTTCTTAGTATAATAGGTGATAATTATATGTATTTGAAGATAAATTTCATTAAATATATCTACAATATAGTTTCAAAATAGATTCTGTAAAATGGGGTCATATATAATTTTTTCCCCAGGTTATGAAAATAAGTGTTTCCAAACACCATTAATTAAGAAATTATCAAAAAATTTGTTACTTATGATAATTGGTTTTCTATATTTGTTTCCATATAATTGTCTTCAAAAATATCAATATTATATTTTGTTTCCCTTGGTTCTAAAAATAAGTGTTATCAAACACGACTAATTGAGATATAGAGATAACACTTATTGCATATCATAATTTATTTTTATATGAATATAAAAATAATGTTTTTCAAACACCATTAATTTTGAAATTCACCTAACCAATATCACTTATGATAAGTGATTTTTTATATGGGTTTCCAAATTTATTTTTGAAAATGTGATTTCGGTCACTTTTTTTATAGGGTTTCTTATGAAATATAATTGATTTTTTTTCAAAAATAGAATGAAAACCATATAATTTTTTCAAAAAATTATCATTAGTGCTAAAAAATATAATTAGATTCCAAATAATATTTCTTAAAAAATTTTGTAATATAGTTTGTTTCCTTTGTTTAGAAAATTTCACTCGGATGATTTAAATCCATAGTTTTTTGAATATGTATGTATAAAGGTTCATGTTATGACTATTTTATTTTATAGGTTTGTTAGAGTTTATATAAATTATTTTTTGTAATCTATGGAGGTTTCTTAGATCTCATTTTTCCCTACATTCTCATTAAGAATTCCACTTAGAAATTTGAAATATATTTATTATGAGTGTGTTTGTAGATACAAAACCATTTCTATTTTCCATTTATTTTTCTATATTTTTTTATCTACTGATATAGTCAAACTTATTTAATAATTTTATTACAATTAAAAATAAAAAATTCTCTCCAATAAAAAAATCACCTTTAAAACTTGTTTTTTAGGTTTAGATACCCAAAAACCCATCATTAACCTTTATTGGATTTAATTTTTTTTTCAAATCATGACTTATAATGATGTATTTGTTATATTTTAATTCATTAATGGAAATTAATTTTTTGTAGGAAAATAAACAAAATTACTTGTATTCATATTTTTCAATTTTTATTATAATATTATGATTAATTATATATATATATTCGATTTTAAATTCATAATAAATAAGATCACAATCCATCATGGAATTTTAGTAATTAATTACCATGATCTAGTTTAAAAATAATATTTTAGCCCCACCACATCCATTTCAGTATCTAAATCAACCATATAACCATAAATGTTTTATTTTTAACTATTACATGAGATTAATTATGAAAACAATTATCAAAATTTCATATAAATGATCCTACAATAATATAACTTCCAATTTAAATAGACTTAAAAAACAAGAAATAATGTATATATCAACAAGAAATAATAAAATTACTCTAAAATCTAAATCCACTTGACTAATTTCTCTCAAAATATGCAGTGTGGATGTCCAGTTAATCCAAGAAACTAAATTCCTTCAATTGTGTCAAACTCTATAGATTTAAATCCAATTTAGTCTAAACTAGAATAGAAGTATTATGTATTTTTTCTCTTTGTTTCATATATTTAGAAGGATAAAATTCTATAAAAATAAAAAAATATGGTGACCATAGAAAAATGAAAAAAAACTAAGGTAAACACAAAAATCAAAAATATACTTAAAAAATACACTTTATATTGAAAAAAATATTTCATTATCATTGTAAAAATAATAAAATTAGTAAAAATAAAGGGAATTTGTTTGTGAGAAATTTTTAGTTGACATAATCATATGTTTTTTCTATAATATTTTTTTCATTGAATTCCTTGGTTCTTATTATACTAAAAGTGATATTAGTTTTAACCTCCTACATACTTCCTCATATTTGATTTCATACCTTACTATTTATCAGGGTATTAAGGCTTAAGAATAAAACTATGAAAAAATGTTGTGGAAGACTTATATGGATGATCACTAGGGAATTTCCTTTTTTATACTACCATCATCAGTTAAGGATGAACTATTTTGGTACATAGTTTCCCTACCCATACCTTAATCATGTACTAATAACTTATATTTTTCTGAACTATAAACTTTTTACACTATTTTCTTCATTAATTGGTGATATCGGTTGAAGATATGGGTGTTATATATGTGAAACGAGTAATGATATCTAACCATTATTTTCAACAAATCCAATATTTTCTTATGATTTTACATGAGAACATTTAATTTCATCTCTTCATTAATTTTTAAATAATATTCATATGAAAATGGTGGTTTTAGTTTTTTTTTGTGATTTTAGTGAGTAATTGTTATACAGGTTATTTTTACAATTGTATAAAATACCTTCTATCTTTCATTGATTTTATATTTTATGTTAGTGTTCTATAATACTATACTTGGTTTGGTATAAACCCCATTAGGGTATATTATTTTCAAAATTATTAGGGAAATAGAAGATAGAAATTAAAATAGATTTTACAAAATACTTTTAACAGTGTCATGAAATATAAACTTACATGTCAATTTCAATGGTATATTTTGAAAAAGTGATCTTAAATATTTTTAAAACCATTACATTAAAAATAATTTTTAATAATAGATCCTTTAAATTACATAAATTTTATGTTGGAGAAATGAGAAGGGGAAAAAAAATATATGAATGTGAATAGAAAAACACTTTTTATTATTTTAAAAATTCCTTTGTTCGAAAATAACATTATATGAAGAGTAACAAAATATTCATTTCTATTAAAAATTTAGTTTCCCAAAGTTTATTATAAAATAACATATAATAAAAAATTTGGTTAGGGGAAACCATGGATATAAAAGAAAGGTTCATTATGAAACATTATAACTTAGATAAATGAGTTTGGAGTTATCAATATCCCTTATGGGAAACATTATCTATAAACTTTAAAAAAGTTATAAAGGGGTTTATGAGAAAAAAATATGAAAAAATAGAGGATATTACATAATGTAATCAAAGTTCAAAATGAACCCAACTTATATGAAGTAAGTTTAGGTTAATGATAATATCTAAATGAATGGAGATGGAGTTGTCAAAAACTATTAAGATTGGGGAAACACTTGACTAAAATCAAATATTAAGAAAAGAACTTGATTTGACTTAGTTTATCCCACAAATTAAAAGGAAATAATGTATACAAATTTCACAGTGTAACATCATGCTGCCTCAAACCATTGTAAAATTCTTGGTCTAGAAGAAAACAATAATACCTCAGGCAAGCCTCCCCATACATCATTGGATATGGACTAGAAACGGAGGTCTATGGTGGTATACTAGGGAGAATGTACCCACTAATTTGAGTAAAATGAAAAAAAAAATATCAATATGAAATATAGTCCAAATAAACTAAAAAAGAATCAATATATTGTGAGTACCTAAAATAATCAAAAAAAAATATGTTGTAACAAATGAAATGTATACAGTACATGCCAGGTATTCATACTACCAGACTATAACAATACCCCAATTAGCCAAATTATAGTATTAGAGGAAACCCAAAATGGTTATCAATCATGGGATGATCTCAAAGTCTTATTATTCATCATAGTATCATAGTCCATAATATGAACCAAAAATCAAGTGGCATCTTCTCAGGTACCAAACATCTAAAGCAGTCCTATTAGTGTGTGAGTAAAACTTGATAGGCCGCTACAAATTGTATCCCTATATATAACCATTCTTAGAAAAAATTCCATACATAGGTATTAATCATTAACAATATAATAGTTTATTAGGTTAAAATAAATTGAAAATTTCCAATTAAACATCGTGTTCATGGTGACACCAGAGGTCAGTTCATTTAATTTTTTATCTTTAGTTCCATGAACCTAATCAACCATACCTACTTCACCCAGTGTTAGGGTATATCTAAGAATGTCTTGATGAATTTTCCAACCATAACATCATAAACGACCATTAAGGTAAATTTAAAAAGGTACCATAGACTTTCATATAATGATTTCATAGTTATCACAGATCTCCTCAAATGAGGGTTTTCTCAAAATGTCCATATGCCAAAATAGTACCATGAACCTCCCTCCAAGGGATTATTATTTATAAAATTCAAACCCACCACTATAGAAATCTTCATTATATCATCCAAACCCTGAACTATTGTGGTCTCCATAAAATTATCCAAACCTTACACTATGGGTGTCTCTATATAGAATCAATGTCCACCTCCATGGGTTTAATTCATAAAAAATCAATTCCAACCTAAGGGAATTCCACATCCATATTAAAAATTTCATTCATAAATATAATATTTTTTATGACAACATGAAAAAATGGATTCATTTCACCATTTCATATTTTCTTATACATGAAGAAAAAAATCCCAACTTTTTTTCCAGTTAAAGATGTCATATGAGGTATACTTTTAAATATAAGATAAATTTATGATATAAATCATTCCCTTGTCATCATAAACATAATGAAGATCAATTCATTTAAATAGGGATTTATCCTAGGTAAATCTATTTTTTGAAAAAATTTAATTAAACATAGTTATTACATAGAATACTGGCATGAAAACAACTCTCATAACTCATGTAAAAGAAGACAAGACTATGAATTTGAATTTACCACCAACATTATTAGTGAATTTTTTTAATTTAATTCCTAATGAGGAAACCCTTATCCCAGGATCTCCCAAAGAAAATGGAAAATGTTCAATCCACCATGGTCATATCTCACACCTAAAAAACAAATTTTATCAATTATAATTAATTAACAACTTAAAAAATTTTAAAACTGATTTTATTTAAGTATAATCAAAAAATCACTCACTGGTTACTCCCAACACACCAAAAACAAGTCAAATGATCCTTCATAGGTCTATTCTAGCCATCGGGCACTCACATAGAAAACCCCTTATAAAAAACCCAATAACGTAATCAAAGGCAAACAATTAAACTTTAAAACCTAAAAAACCCCCACATAGAGACTTTCCACACCGAAGAAATGGGTGATGATTTGCAGTCATAGTCTTTAGACATCCTTAAGATAAGTATAATGGAAGCCTCTTCATCATGGGATTATTCCACCATTATCTAGTAGAATCATCACTTAATCCCTGATTAGAAGAACCAAGAATAATAGTATGATTTTAAAGAAGGAAATAAGGAACCATAGCCTTACTGTTAGATATTTATCACAAGCAACATCAGCTCCAAAAAAAATAATCAAGGGAGGACCACCATAGTAGAATGGGTGGATGAGGATGATGTTTTAGAGGAATACAGGTAAATTTAGGGGAGAATATTGTAGGTTTTAGGTTTAATTATAATAAGTGACATTTTTTAAAACCCCACTTTTTAAGTGGTTTATGGTTTTTCCATGTGGTTTGTCAAACCATTAACTAACCATTGTTAGTGATTCCATAAAAATTCCACCCAGTATGGTTGTCCCATTTCATTTGAATATAATGCATATAATTTTATCCTTAAAACTATAACACCTTATAATCAAGAATGAAGTTTCCCCTTAAACGAGCTTGGTTTAAAAAAAGAATGTTCCTATAAAAAACATGTCACATGGTTAAAACTAACTTTTCACCATGAGATATTTTCCCTAAAATTGAAATTTAAAACCCCTAAGATCCCAAGATATCCCAGAATCAAAGTCAACCATCGAACCTTAGTATACATAAAATACACCCCTTTATAACATCTATACATTCGATATCCCATTCTGATGCACAATTTCATAATCATCCCTTTCACCAAAAAATATTCAAGAATCATCGGAATTTCAAAAACTAATATGAAATTAATACTCTTACAATATCCCCACTATATAACATCTCATCATTGAGCTCTACCTATAAGTTATTCTGATAAAAATATATCACACTTCTAGTTATCCTACATGAGACTATGTTCTAATAACATTGGTATATTATCCTTCTATTAGTGAAGGTTGTGATAATCCTCCAGAAACTAGATCCACCCACAAAAAAACTCATTAACTCATACATCATTACACCACTCACATTAATCAATTAACCCATAACACCACACATATAGTGGAACTCATGAGTTTATATTACCACTAAAATCCCACCTCACTATCAGATACCACCTGATTACACCATTACACATTCACATAGTTGCTTCTCTAGAGCTCACGGTTCACTTCTAAGACCCTTTAAGACATGATGCCTTACCTCAATGTTTGATTTATAATATCATAACCAATGAAAATTATTATAATAACAACATAAAATTAATATGAAACTCACATGAACCAATACTCACCAATATTTTCCTATCATGACCATTTCCAAAAAACCAATGATTCATAGTCTTCTAGGACACATTTTTTAACATACATCTAAAAAATACCTGTTACATTCACAAAAACATTACTGAAATGGTTATTAGGTCACCACATCAAACCTCACCCATGAATATATGTTTAAACTCTTCGAACTGACCTACCTAAATATAATCAACATCCCCAGACAATGGATCATCAATACTATTGACCTCGGTTCCATAAATCCAAAAGGTACCCTACATTAAACATAGTATATCCACCAATGTATTGACCAGTATTCTAATGAAAATTGCTGTGATTATCCTTCAACCTACCTTTTATACCATCCTTCCACACTAAGGGTGAAAAAATGCCACCAAAACAAAGTATTCATAACTTCTCAAGGACTAATCTAAGGAAATAATTGAGGAACATACCCCATCAAACACTATAATGGAAATATTGAAAAGGAATTTATTAGGATTGGTATACCATTCCGCACCAATGGATAATCCTTATCATCATGTCACTAAACTACACTCTAATCAATATAGTTTTTGCTTCTCCCATTAAAGAACATGATAGGTAGATGGGGCCAAAACTTCTCACCCCTGAGCACTTATTCAAAGGATAACTGATCCCCCATTCCTAGATCATGAAAATTTTTCCCAAGGATTTCTTTTAAAGGCTTTCTAATAATGAGTAAATTACCATAAATGGATGTTGTTGTATCCCAAACCATCTGGTTCATCCTTTATTATTTCTACAGAATTCAACCAAACATTTCATATAAATACTAACCATGGGTCACTGATCATGAGACTCACCTTTTCACCTAACATGTCAACCTATAACACTTTCGTCTAAGTACAACCCCAGATCAGTTGAGTGATTCTACATCACTCTTCCATGTTCTCGTTCCCTTATAGGAACATCACAATTATTACATGGGGGTCAGGGTTTGTATGAATACAATCCGTGCATCAAAACCACACAAATCCACATCCCCCACACCTGGTTTCTCACTCATTTAACCATTAAGGCATATGATCGCTTACTACCCAACAACAATTCAAAAGGAATTGTCTGTCTCAAATGCACACATTCCTCTCCAAATTCCATTGAATCACAATCACTAACCACTCCTTAAAATCTCGTTCATGAGGACCTAACTCAACTCTAGTTATTCACGTCTCATAAACAAACAGCTCATAAGCCAAATTCACTAGATATACTTCTCTAGAATTATATTCTCATCAAGTGTAGATCACCATGAGTGCCATAAAAAAATTATAGACCTTCTACCATGCCAAAAACTATTTATTCAACCACTCACAACTGAGAATCATTCCAAAGGTCCCATAATGTTCATTTTGACCTCACACCACACCCCTGAAGGAATATTCCTAAATATATTGGGGGAGGAACCTACCTAGTCATACCCTAAAAACCACAATAACTAACCTTCATATATTGACATCACCGTGGGTAGGAATTTGAATGATCCCTTCCTTCAAAAACAAATAAAATCTCAATTGTGTTAGAAAATAATTTATCATCCTAAAAAGACTAAAGGCATCTAAATGTCTAACACAAAACCCAAGATACCCCATTATTATAGGATAAGACATCCTTCCTTGTCTCTTGTTCCCACAAGGCATTCACAAACAAGGCTCAATCCTCTAATAGTTCGCCCTAAAAGTCACCACAAACTATCATCTGAAACTATCATCACATTAAATTAAGTCACTCATTTCTTCTACCTATCCCACATACCAACCACCATATAGGTCGCACAGAATCTTCTATGTCGGATTGAACCTCCATCTATAGGGTCTTGTTCAAAAATTCAGAATCTTACCCATTCTACCTAGTCTTGGTACATTCATAAGCCAAAATTTCACAATCAACCCCCAACACACTTTGGGTATAAAGGCTATAAGAAGCAATGAAAAACCCATGTTCTCATATATAAATAACCACATATACAAACGGCCATCATTTATTAAAAATATCTATATCTCATACACACACACACATATATATATATAGGGTTTACAGTTTTCCTTTTTCTCTAAGTCATTATAAAATAATAAATTTCAAAACAAGGGATTAGTTAAATGAAATGTCAAGTATAAATTATAGAGGAAATTACATTATACATTTTACATGGAATTTTATTTACATGACACCCTATTAATACAAAAACATGTTATCCCATAATTTTAAACCCATGGGTTCACGCCTTAAATATTTTCTTTAAACATAATGTAAAATTCATGAACATAATTTGATTTTACATCGCTTAGTTTTGGATAGATATTATGTCATTCAAAATTTTTAAGCCAAAACACATTATAAGTAAGTTACGAGAACATTATTTATCCAAAAAAATAACATTAATTAATTTTTTAGTGTCTATTAACTAGAATTCACCTAAGGATGTGTTCATGTAGAATGAGACCAAACAATAATATTTAAACAATATAAATGGATACTGAAATATTAAATACCAACTCTTCTTATGAATCCATAGTTAGATAGAAATTAGAAATAAAAATAACCCCCCTATATCAAATAAAAAACTAGCATATTCATATCTCCGTCAACTAAAAATAAAATAAAATCATGGAAATATACCCTATTTTCATATTATTATGTATGAACAAACCCTATATTTTTATGCCTGTTCAAAAGATAAAATACCATAGATCAATAAATTTATAATCAAGTCCATCACCAAATGTAAAATCATATTAATAATAAAAATGAACTTCATATACAAGAATATAATCCCAAGAAACATGAACATCTATTTAATATGGGGTGTCTATTAAAAGACATAAGTTTCATACCATGTATTGATAGATTCCTAGTATCTTATCTACTTTACCCAAATAGTAAAACAAAATAAAAAGGCTATGATACCACATTTTAATGTCTCACCATCCCAATGTACTATACAGTGCCTAACCAGATGAAGGATATATTTCCTCAGGCTCTCCTCCCTATATTATAGAGGCTACCAACTAGCAGTGTGGGTCTATTGTGGTATAGTAGGGAGACTATACCTACATATTAGATTAAATAAAAAATGAAAATAATATTCTATAGACATCAAATCAATATAAGGAAATAAAATAATTACATATAGGTATTAACATCAATATCCCAAATAAACATTTTATGAAAAGTGAAATGTATACCATATATGATAGATAGTGAAACAACCAGACTACCTCAATACCCCAAGTATCCAAAAAATAGAAATAGAGGAATAAAAACATGGTTCTGATTCATAGCGTGATCCAAACCTCTAAGGCTCATTTAGAGTTTCCCATTACAAAACGTATACTTTAAATCATGTGGAATTTTCTCAAGTACCCAATTTCTATGGAGGCCCGATCAAGGCATGTGTACATATTTATAGGCGACCACCAAGGCATCCCTAAATATAATTATATTGAGGATAAATTTCATGAAAATGTGCTTATAATAATTATTATAGTAGTTTAACATTTTAATATAATATGATAAAAAGAAAACAAAGCCATGTGTTCATGGTTACACCTGAGGTTAGTTCATGTCATCATTGATCCTTAGGTCTATGACCTCAATTGACCTTATATACATCATCTAGTGTCAAGGTGTATCTATGAATGATGTGATGACCATACCAACTAGAAAATCACACACCACCCTTAAGTTGTGTTCCACAAGGTACCACATAAATCTATATGGAGTTTTCTATGTTTTCATATACTACCCCATGCATGTGTTTTATTATTAGTGGAATTTTAAAAAATGGTATAATGTACCTCTCTCTAAGGGAGTATTGTTTTTAACATTTAAAGGCTCCACTTTGTGTATCTCCTTGGTATCATCCAAACCCACCATTATGTAAATCTCCATTACATCATCCAAACCAACCACTATGGGTGTCTCATTATATCATCCAAACCTTCAATTATGGGATCTCTATCAATTCCTCCAAACCTGTCACTAAGGGAGTCTCCATATAAAATCAAGTTCTACCCTAAATGGTGGATTTAATATAAATTAAAGTATTACCCACTGTTGTTCCCCTTCCTTATTAAACATATCATTCATAAATATAATACAATTTTTTATAACATTAAACTATCATTTTATTTCACCATTTAGTATTTTATTATATATAGAGGAAAAATCCAAACTTCATTTTTCCTAATTTTAGTGTATATACAATATAGACATACAAAAACAAGGTCAAATTCTATAATAATTCATTCCCTAGGAATCGCATTCCTTGTCATGTTCAACACATTTAAATGGGATTTTAACCAAGTTAAATACATTGTGATTAATTTTTTAATTTAAATCATACAATCCATCAAAGACAAATATGAACACACCCCACATCACTCAAGGAAAAAAGTTAATATTATGGGTTAATTTAAATGGATATCCTATATTATTAATGAATATTTCAATTTGAATCCTAGTTCAGAAACCTACCACTCCAGGTTAACTTAAAAAGAAAAAAATATCAATCCACTTCAACCCAATATCATTAAAAAAAATACTTTATTCAATTATAATAAAATTATAATTAACTAAAAACTTACAACAATTAACTAACTTATATTAATTATGAATAAATGAAAATTGACTAATTATGTTCTCTAGATGCACTAGAAAACAATCCCAATAATCCTATAGGGGTTTGTACCAGTCCTCTGGCACTGACTTGGGAAAAAAGGATATCAACTAAAACTTAACATGTAATCCAAGATAAATAGTTTAACAGAAAAACCTATAAAAATGAACACAACAACTACATCCACTAAAACGATGGTTTTTGGCATGTATTCATAGTCTTGGGGTGTCCTTAAAAAAATAATCACATAAACCCCTTTATCATGGGATGATTGTACCTTTTTATAGTAAAATATTAACTATATCCCTAATTGGAAGAATCAATAATTACAGGAAAAAAAATATGTGAAACTTAAACATAAACCTATCATTGGGTCTTCATTGCAAGCAATTATGGCTCCAATGAAAAAGAATCAATGAAGGACCACCATAGAGGAAGGGGTAGGTGGAGTAAATATAAGAGGATACTAGGTTGAGTGAGGGAAAAAAAGTGGGTTAGGGTTAAAATTTTATAAGGTAAAATCTATAAAAAAAACTAACATTTTATGAGGTTCATAGTTTGGCCACATTGTTTGTCAAACCAAGTGTCATCTATGCTATCAGAAATCCCCCATACATTCACCCAGAATGGTTATTCCAAAAGGTTTTCAATTCATTCACCAACCATTCTCTTCAGAGTTATACCTATCTTCAACTGGGAACATAATTTCCCCTTAATCTCATATGGTTTAAACAAACTATGCCTCTATCCAAAATAGGTCACATAATTGGGGGAATGGTTTGAACTAATTGAATTCCCTAAGTTTCTTTCATAAAAATTTAAATTTCAAACTCACAACCTCCAAGGGTATATCTGAACACATAAGGAACTAATCGGTCCTTTATATATATATATATATATATAATCTCTTTAAGACATCCAAACATTTGTAATTCCATTCGGGACCCAGATTCAATAACCAACTCATCAAATAAACAAAATATTTTGTTTCCCTTTAATTTCAAAAAATATTTTGTATAAAAAGATCAAAACCATTTTATAGTAAATCAATATAATATAATACAATGAAACATGGTTCCTAGCATGTAACTTGTCTCAAAGAATCAGAAATGAGACCAAGAAAACCCATGAGGCTTGAGTGACACTTCAATTTAAAATCATTGAAAGAGTGGGATTGTAATTGAACATAAAATAACATAATTAAGAGATAAATAATGATATATTATATCTAATTTAAGTAGATTGGACACCATATAAATTAAATTAGTTTCATAATACCAAAAATGTCACAAAGAGGGGAATTTGAGACAAAACCCCATACCTTAGTCTTGATTCATTATGAATATGCAACAAACATCCCGAATAATCAAATTAAGTTCATTAAAAACATTCCTAATCACCCAATAACCATATCCAAATCTATATCATTTCTCTCCTCATTTACCTTCATTTTATGTATAAACCTAAAATTTTATTTTTATTTATTTTCAACGCCATGTTTTAGTAATCTTTATCCCTTTGAATAAGTTTCATATGAATGTTCTTTGAATTCATTATTATTAAACAAATTATTATTCCAAGATAAAAATATATATTTGAATATATTTAAAATGATATTTATAATGATATAATTTCATTCTAGGGTATTTTTTTACAAAATAAGAATATAAAATCGGTAATGATCATGTTTTGGTGATTCTTAATGGTTGAATGGTGTTTTCTTAATTAATGAGTTAAATGTTTATATAACCATACCATAACAAAAAACCATTATTTACATATTTATATACTATTATACAAGAAAAAAATTTCTTATATTAATTCGTAATATAATTTAATAATATTGTTCAAGTAGGTTGTTAAAATGATCCAAACATGAACTTGTAGTAATTAATGGATGATTTTGAGGCGGTTTAGTTTTAATATAATAATACTAAAATAAAAATTATATTATTTAGTTTTTTTTCTGAAATTTAAAATATATATAAAGAGGATATAATTTATATAATGTCATTACATATAAATAAGAGAACATTTTCTTCTTAGTCCACTAATTTTAAACAATTTAATTAATGATAATCATTTTTTGGCCATATAATTAATGGGTTCTTCAATTTGTTATACTTTAAAAATAATTATATCATAAAAGAAACATGTTAATCCTTTATTCCCACTATCAGGACCATACATGTAAGGTTGTGATGGAAGGAAAAATGGAAGTCAATTATTCTAGGATGGCGGTAGTCTGTACATAGGCATGGTTGATAATTTCATTTTCATAGGATTAGGGGAAATATTAATATGGTTTATTGTTCCATAATCATATACTTAATTAAAATGTAATTATTATTCATTAGAGTTTCCATTTATATCATAATGTTTTGGTGCTAATAGAAAATGAAACATGTTGTTGTCATGGTTGTGGTATATGCACAATGTATGTGTAACAGTTTCATTTTTCTTAAAAGAAATGGAAAAGGTGATTAATGATTATTCACATAGAATAATAACATTAAATTTATAAAAAAAATAATTTCGTTAAATATTTATTTGAAAATTATAATTTTATGAAAAAAAATTGATAAGGAATGATTTAAGTAAAAATGATTACTCATATTGAGCCCTTTGAGATTTACTTGGAAGATCACTTAGAAATGGATGGAAAATGATAATCTCTTATGACCATAATATCAATAGAGTAAAAAATTGTTCTATGGCGAGGAATAGGCTAGGGTTTTAGGAAGAAATATAATTTTTTAGAGTTCCTTTAAGGGTTTGTGAGAGTCACCTTTTATAAGTGGTGAGAATTTCATTTTTAAAAATATTTCTACATAATATAAATGGAGAAAATAATTAAAATGTAATTTGGATCCAAAATTGAGAAGTAATAAAGTGATTAAAATATAAGGTCCAGAATAATATCATATAATAAATTATAGAAATGATATTATAATGTTTCAATCCCTTTACCCCTTGTATAATAACATCTACCATGTTAGATTTTAGCGCCATAACTGATTTTAAACTAAGGTTCCTTAAATATTATGAAAAAAAGTAAAATTTTATTATTTAGATTATTTGAATACAATAATTATAAATTAGTACTCTATTTTATTTTATACAATTTATATGAGTGATAAAAATTAATTTTAAAATAAACCTTCTTCATGTATTGAAAACAATTTCTTAGAAAATACTACATATCTTATAAAATATAAAATATGGTTTTTAAAATTAAAACCAATTTGTTTAAAATTATAAAGTAACATATAAAATGAATTTTTGGTCTTAAAAAGGTTTCATGAATTCTTAATTCAGATTTATATTATAATAATTTCAAAAAATTCCTGTTATTTTTAAAATTTTATTTTTCACTATTCACCTAGAAATAATTATTTTAGAAAAATACCACAAATTTATGTTAATAAATATGACATCCATGAATAAAAAAATAATACAAAATTTTTCAAATTCAAAATTTGTGTTTTATAAATTTAAATTTTAAGTAAAAAGGTGACATGTAATGAAAACTTTTTTATTTGAAAATTGAATTTTTTTTAATATTATCCATTCTCATTCATATTTATTTTTATTTACTATTATTCATATCAAAAAAATTTACCATCATTAATCACATATTTCTTGAAATATAAATTCAAATCACATAAAAAGAAATATTAATAAAAATATATTTCCAATTTTAAAGTGGATATATTAGACATTTCAGTTATACTAATTGTATTTTATTTATATTAAAAGTGGCATTTATTTTATTTTCTATAAATATTTCAAAGGGAGGACACTCTTATTCATTATCTCTAAATCAATGGCAAGGTCTTAATGATCTAAACATATCATGGTTTTGTTTTAGTTCGGTGTTGTGTGGGGGGAAAGATATCAAACTCATTGAATTATTTAAAGGTAATCATATTATATAATTTTAGGGTGTTTTATAAAGGATAGTCAATCATATAAGTTCAATCATAAAAAAAAGAATTAATCTAGGTTGAAAATTTCAATGTATCTATTGATATGATTCATGTACCTCATTACAATTTCTACTTTACAATGGGTACACATTCACCTAAACATTTAAATTCTTTGTCAAAGTCCTTGTGGTGGGTCATAAGGCCCCAAAAATATCTATATCTTATCTAGTCTCCTTAGTGTACATCACATGTTAGGTTCTAGTATCACTACATCCTTATGAATCCCTTTAAATCCTCACATGTTCTCAACTCTAATATTCACCCTAACCCCAAAACATCGCCTTTTATATGACTATAACACATCCCCCTCCTGGGTAAACCATGAATAAAGAAAGTAAAAGATCCCAGAAACCTACCTTTAAGATGCCATAGGTCAAAGACTAGGAACAGGGGTATATAACTCACACTAATGGGTGACATTACCCCATTAATATATGTACAATTGGAAGATAGGGTAAATGGACTCCAAACAACTTTTTCACATGGATATAATGAAATCCAAACCATTCCATGATGAAAATTGCACTAGAACATAAAATTTACATCATAAATATAATATATGAAATAGAAAACACCAAACTCTAAGACGGCTACACACTCCATCAAAGAACAATAGATCTGACTACTATTATCTATCATACAAACATTTAGTAGGATATGATGGGGTGAGCACTATGGGAGTAATCTGTAAGATCAACCACCTAAAATGATCAATATCTAGGTGAAATAAATATGTAAGAGTATAAATGTGTGATTATATCCCTGAAAAGTAATCAAAATATACTCACTTGGAAAAATTGTATATGTATAGTAATAAATCATAAGCTAGAAATATTAGTATGTAAAAATAGACTTCGAAATCAAATGGAAAGGCACAATTACACCATCTCGTATCTTTACTACATATCCACTTTCCAACACAAATTTCGTAGGGTAATGTAAACATGATGAAAATAAAACATGTGATCTACTCCATCTATGTATGATAAACACCATGTATCTCCATCAATGGCCAAATACTACTACCAACTACATATCACTACCTTGAATTACAATCAATTACGCCTTCTCCACTATGAGTCATAAAAAACTATTTTCATATAATACAATATCTCCTCTCATAAATACCCCTTAGGTTTTTTTAGTTCACCAAATACCATACCAATATCATACATTGTCTTCGTGTACATTATGTACCAATCGTTACCCCATAAGGGCTGCAGGTACATCGAGTTCCACTCAATACCCAATAGGATTTACTGGTTCACCAATATCATATGTATATACCTCATAGGGTTTCATGAAACCAATACACCATATGGTTTTCCATCACATTGAGTACCACTTTTTAACCCATATTGCCCAGATGATAAAATACCACTTAGGGAATTCAAGTACATATAGTACTACTGTAAATCCTATAGGGTCTTCTAGATCCAATAACCCATGGGGTCTAACAGTACATACATTTCCACTCAATACCCCATAGGGCCTTCCAATATATATTGTTCCACTAAATACCCTATAGGGTCATCTAGTAAAAAACTAGTACCACTCAATTCCTAAAAGGGCATGTTAGATATAATACCACATAGGGTCTACTAATACATATAGTACCACTCAATATCATATAAGGTCTGTTGGGTCCAATACTCTATATGGTCTTCCAGTACATATAATAGAATCTACCCATACAACTTTTTTAATTAAAAATAAATAAATAATCCTTTATCAATAAATAGGTTTCAAACTAACACTCTCATTGACAGAACAACCATATTTCATAATGATAAGACACAAAAACAACAGTATCATAGTTCCACTTCATTTAATTCTCCAAAAATTTCTACTCACAAGGCTTGTAATGCTCACAAATGTGTTAATACTCCCCTAACGTAAAACACATCCACCATTCCCATGATTTATTTAATTCCAAACCATAATCCATTCATTTAATCTAAGTACAGTTCATATCTTACCCATCTTCATTAATATCTTAATCGCCTCATTCCTTCATTGCAGTTGGTTATCCCAATCTAGTTACCATTTCATTAAAACTAGTTTAATAAAATCCAGCTTGGTCACCAACCAATTCCACATATCTATATATTTAATATCCCTATAAGTTACCATTTTTCTAAATTCATTTAAATTAGGGTTCCATCCATTCACCCTTCATCAAATTTAATCATTACATTAACATTTATCTCATTCATCAACAATTTAACAACATTTTTTCAAAATCTAATCATTTAACCACACTTCTTATTCATCATTAATTATTAATTTCATAACTTTTTCAACATTATTCAAGGGGAAAAAT
Source organism: Viscum album (assembly GCA_963277665.1). NCBI lineage: Eukaryota > Viridiplantae > Streptophyta > Magnoliopsida > Santalales > Viscaceae > Viscum > Viscum album. The sequence goes on along the minus strand of OY728121.1, from coordinate 1,898,685,425 downwards.
AAATAATAACACAAAAAAAATAATCAGTTAATAACAACAAAAACATCACAAAATTCTAGCTTCCATCTGGCATCTTCCAATAACTAGTTTTTATTTTTCATCTATGATTTATTTCTTTTTTTCATTAGGGTTCTTCATAACACCTTTTCCTACCCCATAGACTTAGAAAACTCACTATGAAACATTATCCATCACAAAATGGGAATAATAAATATATAATGGAAGGAAACATTTGCATTTCTATTCAAGAAAATTATTATATAATATATAAATGAAGTCTAAAAATATCATACCTCAAATTTTACCTCTATGACCACTATGTAATATCCATGAAAAAGGAAGAAGATCATCTATAAATAATTAATCTTAGAGGAACCAAAAACCTTTAAAAAATGTATATTGATATCTCTAACCATAGATCATTGATCAGGAAAAGGGGGTTCAAAGAGATCCATTATAGGCGCCCTATACCACATAGGGTTCAATGGAAAATTATAGTTTGAGTTGTCTCCCAAAGTATTAAAAATTTTGTAAAATCACCCATTAATGCTGTGAAACTTCCTTTCACACCATGAATCTCCCTTTCTATTCATGAATGGTATTTATCAAACATCGATAAAAACCCCCATTGAAATTCATTGCACCTCAATATGAACTACATTCTTGCAATAAATCCTCCTCTCAATTCATTAACTACCCCATTAGAATATCTTCTAATTTTGTCAAAAGATCCCCATTCTAATCTTCAATCCATGAATGACCTTTTGGTACATGAATCAATGCGCATTTACATCATGAAATTACTTTTATATTGTGAACTACCCCTACAATATAATTTTACCTTCATCTCGACCTCTTCCTCCTCTAACTCTCCACAAAAATCTCTTTCTCCAAAAAAAGTAAAGGAACACCCTTAGAAGTTTTGGAAAATTACAGGTATACTTGTGTAAATTTTTGTATATGATTTTTTGGGGTCCTCAACAATAAGACCATGAAACATTGGAACACTTGGAGAAGACCTATTTTTAATTAAATGTCATTTTCCAATCCATTCATTTTTTTTATAATGATTAGAGAATTGAAGTGTACACAAGTCTCTGAGGGATTGGATAGGATTTATAGCCATCGTGACTTGCTCAATGTGAAGACTTGTGGTTTCACTTGAGTCTATATGATTACTTTCCTATAAAACTACTAATTAAATATTCCTAATTTAGACATTGTTCTTTATGTTTCTAGATAATCCCAATGAATTACATATTAGGTGTTTATGTCATGAAATGTTAAAATTAATTTTTTTTGTGGAACTACCTACCTATAAATGAAACCATGATTTAAACACATCTTTTTATAGGGTGTGAAAAATATATACATTTCTTGTGTCAAATTTAGTAAGTGTGGTTAACCTAGGTTATTTTCTCGATATGAGGGTATAGAAAAATTAGTTACCACTTTAGAAAAGTAGGGGTTTTGATTTGAGTTTCTGATTTAAAAAAAATGAAATCAATGGAATAAGGATTTTAAAATAGAATATTATAAAGTTATTTAGTTAGGGTTATATTTCCAATTTCAATGATTTCGTAGTTCCAAAATGGATTTACTTATTTCCATGAATAATTTATTAGTGTGAGATGCATCAATTGATTTATGAAATCCCCATTGGTTGAATGATAATGTTGATATTGACCTAAAATGATTAATACTTGGTAAAAATCTCTTACTATGTGTGTGAAAGTTAAAAAATCACTCTCTGAATTATCTAGGAAAAAACCCAATCATGTGTTGGGGTTATAAGGAAATTCAAGAGTTATTCAAATCCCCACACATGTTCCAATAATTTCGAAACACTCATCTACAAATAGATCCTTCTCAATCAAGAAAAATTACATCGAGATGAGGAAAATTTTTTATTATTGACCTCATTAGTAATATTAAAATATTTATAACCCCTAAACATAAGTTCATTCAAGTATTTAAAAATCTACTAGGAATAAAAATCAACCAATGAGATAAGTTTTATATGAAAATAAGAGAATATAATAAAGATTTATGAGGGATATTATTCTCTAAATAAATCACTCAGCATATTACCCCTCCATTTGAGGGAAAACAATGAATAAAAGTAAAGAATAAGGCATTAAAAAACTAAAGTATAAATTAAAAGGAAAAAAATAGAAATAAAAGTCCAAAAAATCACCTGAGATGTCTTGGAAAAATTCTATCCTATTATTCCACTTTTCCTTGTTACATTATTATAGATACAAGGTTCCCTCATTTAATGAAACTATTTTAATACTTTGAAATATCTTCCTTTTTGAATCGTTTAATTATTTCTACTTTATCCCCACAAAATTCATTCCCATGATCTAGTCTTCTAGGAAATCTACATATTCCTTTCTTTTCTCCTTGAGAAGTATCCTGAATGAGTTGATCAATGTTGTAGCCCCTTATTGGTCACATATGTAATGGCCTGGAATCCTATCTCTCACCTTGGAGTCCTAGTAAGTCCCATGAATTTTACCACATTTTTCAAATATTGAGTTCTTTTTTAATGATATCATAATCCTTTGTAAAGCCTTATGATCAAAAAAGATTTATGATGATGTATTATGATGTCTTGGGGATTTATTCTAATAAAACCAAAGGATTAAAGTATAATGACTTATGATGGATGTTCAAGTATTATGATCAATAAAAAAGAATTAAACTCAAAACAAATACTTTATGATCATGTACAAAGACTTACCTTCATCATTAAATCTATATCGTGAGCTAGTAAAAGTCTTATATTTGGATATAAATCCTTATGGTTATCTTCATTACCATATTTATAAATAGTGGTAATTTAGTCTCCTAGTAGTAATTCAGGTTCCATGATATTGATTTTTATCCTCTTTAATCTCTTTAAAATAATATATGATCATCCTGGAACAACATCAAAGATACAAGATTAAATGTAGGCCATTCTCTAGGAATTGCAATGATAATTACAACAATTAAAAATAATGTTTCCATACATTTAAAAATTAGATCCAAAATTATCTTATAATATAAATATTGGATAAGTTTCATGAAAATGGATAAATGGTGGGATTGAAATTCAATGAAACACAAGACAATGTGAATTAAAATAGTGTCATGTCATTGGATCATGGGTAATTAAGATTCAAGATTCACATAATTATGATTCCCCAGGGATGTGGCTATCTCAATTACAAGACTTAAATATAATATTTCTTTACATAAATTCTCATTAACTTTTTGGATTAGAGTTTTAGAGAGCTAGGATATAACATTAACTAATAAAACCTATGAATTTTATAACTACCATACATTTTTTTACTATATAAGGCTGTAATTAATCAATAACCATCATTCAATGTCTCGAAAGAATCCTCCACACAAGATACTCTTCTAGACACATCATACATATTATTTCTCTTTATAATTTGGGGAAATGACAACATGAGATATGCGTGAGCTCAGATTCTTGTTTAGTGGTAAATAATTAAATCAGAGCATATCATGGGTTATTCATTGGGCATAAAATAATAATAGTAACATAATAACATAATGGTAAACACATGAGGCATAATTTGATCATAAGTACATGAATCATAACTTTTAATTGAGGATACAACATGTATAAGAGACATTTATGAACATATCACCAAATTCAATCCCTACGGTTTCATAAAATCACATTACCATGGTTTTCACATAGGGTATCATGATAATTACCATGTTATTATAGAAAGGTACCACAAACATGTCATGTCTAGTATTTATTTCTTTATCGAATGCAATGGAGAGCTATCTGGGTGCACCAATCATATTTATAATGTTATGTGTTCAATATAAGAAAATCATACATAATTCCATCAAGTAATAATTTAACCCATGAAGGAAATGAGTTCCATGATAATAAAAAATGTAAAAATAGGAACATAAGATAAATAATTTTTCTGGAATCATAAGATAAAATCATCCGAATGAGTTGAGGTTGTTTAGAGAGATGTAAAATACCCATTTTTATGAGAATTTATAGAGTTACTTGGTAAATAAGAAATATCCTTAACCATTTGAAAATATTTATTTTTAAATTAATAGAGTGAATATTTATTTGAGAAACCATGAAAGTTTATAGAGGTTTTTAATAGATAAATACAAATATGGTGGAAATATTAGTTCATATGGAATAAAAACATAACAAATATAATTTAGAATGCATATTTTATATTATCATAAAATGGAAAAGTTATAGGTCACTCTCAAAAGTTAGGTTCGAAAAGGTGAAGTGAATTTTGTAAAAAAATATTTAATTTTGATAAATAAAATTCAATAATATATCCTTGAAAAGTGGTAAATGACATAAAAAAATTGAGGTGTGAGATATAAACATTTGAATTTGAAAGGATTGAAAACCTTGTTAATAATTTGAAATATCGTCATCAAAAACCCAAAACATGAAAAGAGAAAAAAAATAACCCTAATAAAAGAGATTAAGGGTATTATGGAGGTCACGTTATATAAAAACTAATTATTTTTTGAATTATAAATAATAATATTAATGGGAAAGTAAAATATTGGAAACTCATGGAAACCATCGTTAAATTAGATAGAAGTTATTCTTAACAATGATATAATTTTTGGGGAAGATATTCATCATGGTAAAATATTTCAATTAAAAATGTGTTCTCCCAATAGAAGAAGAAAATTTACCCTAAAATAAAATTGTATGGTGGAAGTAACCTTGCCTTGAAGAATTATGTTTAAGAATCATAATTATAACACAACAAATGAGGTTTAGTTAAAAAACACTTTCAACATTGGTAGCATTTTAGTAAAAATACAATTCAAGAAAGAATGTGATATGGATATTCAAACCCCATTAATTAAATTAATATATTGAAATTAATTCTTTAGGTATTAAATAAACCTTTTTAAAAATATCATGGTTTATAATAAGAAATATGTCTCAAAAATTTAAATTTGAGACAAATAACCCCTTAACTTGATTCCTAAATTCTACTAAAGTTCTTGAATATTGTGTATAAAAAATTATCTTAATAATATATTATATACAAAAAATTATTATCTTTAAACTTCTATAAAATTCATCTATAATTATTCCCTACATGTATATTAGTTAGTTATTCTCTATTTTCAATATCAGGTGTGTAACATCCCAGCTAAATAAAGAATAATACATTTTCATACTTATTAATATTTATGAATTAAATATTAATTTTACTTTAAAAGGTTTTCTATGTTCAATTGTTTACTCGATACGCAACAAAGAGTTTCTTTGAAATCTTACGTTACACACTAGTAATAAAATAATATTATTTTAAATAGTAGTTAACACGTAGCCGTTTTATTGGCGGGAATGAATATAAATAACTAAAATATGATTATATATGTTTTTAAAATGCTTTTACATTTATCCAATAAAGGATAAAGGCTTAAAATATGAAAAGAATTCAATTTTAGGCATATATACTCTAATTTTCATTAAAGGTCCACTTATCGCCTTTTGATGGTGAACCCTATTTAAATATAGTTTTGGTAACTCTTATACATTCTTTTGGACCAAATAAAATTCTTCTTTAGAATCGGGACATCAAAATTTACTTTGTGTAAATTTTTGGTATTTTTCCGAAAAAGTTTATTTTTTTTAATGAATAGCGAAAAATATTGTATTTTAATTCAAAACCTCTTTTTAATCTAATTTATTTATATGATTAGATTATCTTTTGAATTGTTTTTAAAGTTAAATTAGAATATATTTTTACCATTTAATCCAATGGTGGTCTTTGGAATTAATTTCACTTTGAAATTGGACTTAAACTAGTGTCAATCTTTTGATATATATTGTTTCATAAAAACACGCTATTTGTTCTGAAAGCGGAAATTAATTATTAAATTAATTAATGTAACTTATATGTTTTTAATTTTGTAAAATAGACATCATTTTTTAATTTGGAATATCAAATATATCTTAGGGTGAAGTTTTGGTATTTTTCTAAAAAACTTCAATTTTTGATGAATAGTGAAACCACTAAGTGGTACTTAAAAAAACTGATTTTTCGTTTAAATGAAATTTTACCACTTCTGTTTTTTGAATTTCAAAAATATGACATTAATGGTTGTCATTAGGAAGTAAAATGTGGTTCAATTGGATTAAAATAATTTTTTGGTGAATAGTAACTTTTAAGTTTTTAATCGTGATTAGAGGTAATTAGTGTAATTTAATGTAAAAATAATGTTTTAATAAAATGAAATGACCTTGAAACATGTCCTAAACTTATTGGATGTGTCATGGCCGACAAATACAATCCATGGGTCAACTTTGGGACCCCATGGAGCCACTTTGATAGGAAAATGACATTAATAACTTTTTATTTAAAGTTCAAATTAAAATGTCACAAACATGTGTTGTTTTACTAAAAAAATTAAATGGGGTTATACAAGTCATATTTTTTATGATAAATATTCATTATAAATATAAAAAGATTTAATACATCATGATATTTTTTTATAATTTTTATACATTAAATAAATTAAATTATTTATGACACCATGATGATGCAGCGGTTACCTCATTATTTAATGACATAAATAAAATGAAAAGATAATGTAAACTCTAAGACCTACACTTGTCAAAAACCTATTGGATGGGTTTATTTCGAACAATTATCACCATATACTCGAAATATATAATTTTGGGACCTTTAAAATCTGAAAATCATTTTATAATAAAGTAACCTTTTATAACGTTCCAAGAGTGCCCCTCCTCTCCTCTTATAAAAGGCCCCCACCTCTACCACCTTACCCACACCTCTCAAGCTTTTGGATCGGCCCACACCTACCCATTTTGACTCTCCACATCCCTATCTTACTCCTAGAATCCTAACTTTGGGCATAAGTCTTTCCAAGGAAGCCTTTGAGCTCAAATCAAAAAGAGTTACTCGTTTTAAAGGTAGTGTCTTCTCTTGTGTTCTTATGTTTTATTTTGCTTCTCCAACCCCATAAACTCTTTTTATTCCTTTATTTTGTAAAAACACCAGTATATTCAATATACTTGTATGTTTCTATGAGAATTATTAGAGCTACACTTACACAGACCTTCATCTAATGGTTAAAGAGCATACTGTTTCCGTGGATGGCGAATTTCTGCCTCACGAAACGATGATTGTTCAATATTCTTCTAACACCTTCAAAGGTGGCCATTAAGATGACACTATATTTATATATGATATATAATGTGTTTATTTTTTCCTTAATCTTCTGTATTTTTCATTTTATGTCATAACTTTATGGCTTCCATTAAGGGTATACGCGATATCTTCATTTTAGGAAGTGCGGACTACCGCCCCCTCAAAGTGATTTGATTCGTTAATACCATATGTGGAACGTATAAAGGATGGAGTTAATGATATTATATATGAAATTATACTGGAATTATAATATAACTTTATTTAATTATGATTACATTCCATAAAATATGAAATAGAAATGAAAGTAGTGTTCATGCGTACGTACGGCTTACCGTCTCCATGAACAGTGCATTTCATTTCTTACCTCTAAATGTTATCTAATATTATAAATGCATGTATATACTGGATATATATGATATTTATGATATCTACATAATGAATATAACTCTGTATATAATGGATATATGAACAACTTGTAATTATAAAGAGTTTATTTTTGACTCAAGTACCAATGATCGTTAAAACGACCGTTATTAACTTAAATAATTACATAGTGTTCTTGACATGGTAATAAGTGATATAAAAGGAATAATTAACTTGAAAAAGGTTCTTAATCAAGTATAAATTAACTCAAGTTTATTATTCAGGAGATTAAATAGAAATCGAGTCACGTCGGACACGAGGTAAGGGACTTCGTCTCAATCTCCATTCATTGAGGCATATTTTGTTTTATACACAACTTTCTATTATAAGTTGTATAAACCCCTTTGACTTTTACACTTGTTCAAAAGGAATATTTTTTTATACGAAGTGTTTTACTAAACGAAAAAAGGAATGTTTTTTTGTTGTACGTATGCAGCGACAACGACTTCTCCGCTTTCGTGACCATTATTTGAGTTTCGGCTTCATCTAAAATCCATAACCTAACTTTTTGTTAAAATGAAAAATAAATACCATGTATTACTTTTCTTTTATTTTGGTATTGAAAATGGTTTTCATAATGTTTTTATTATATCAATGCGTTGTATTGATATCTTGTGATTGAAATGTGGAAATGTTATGTTTCCTTTATGCATGTTTTACGTGATATGATTATGTTATGGTTCTTGGTCATTGTTATGAAGACAGGTGGTTCCGTGATAAACTAAGGGCGGGTTAGCCCGATATAGCTCTCCAATGCATTGGGTAACGTGAAGGAGTTAAACATTAAGGTTTCTCCGAAGAGATTTATGGAATATACTGTAATGGGTATTCCAAACATAACCATGAGGGTTACTCCCTACGTAAGAATGTTATGAATGCCTCAAGTTACCTTTAGGTCTTATGATTTCTATGATTTATTCATGATTTGATGTGGTATGTTAAAATTCTTATGTTTTATGAGTAAAGTATGATTTCATACATGGACTAATGTTTTCATTTCGTACTTTTATATCCCTTACTGAGCTTTTTATGCTCACCCCAAGTTTTTGAAATGTTTTTCATAGGACTTAATGTGGAATAGGGTCAAGGATGGGATCAAAGAATAGTCATGCTATCTAAAACATGGAACTATACATGTTTCTTTTTAAGAGTTTTTATTTTATGGAAACTTAGTATAAGTGTCTACTTTGTAATATTTTGAGATGTAATAGTTATGATCTAATTCTCTAAAACTTTAAACATAAAAATATCCTCAATGGGAATTATTCATTTAATTCAATATTAAGTAAGGTTTAAGGCCGGGGCCTTATAGTTAGTATCAAAGGTCGGTTTAGACAACTTTAGGAGTTAGAAAATTGTTAAATTATAAATTAATTTATGGTATGATTGAAATGATATAGAATTTAAAGATTACCATGTTTCTTTGCCTAAGATATTTCTCTGTTTAGAATGGTTTTTAGAAGAGGAAACATGGAAGTTGTGCTAGGAAGGTATACAGATAGAAATGAACTTCTAAATCGGCATCCTAAGATGGTCAGAATCAGAATTGAATATTTTGTTGTAGTGATGGATCATTTGACTCAGGTGATAAATCGTGGTTGTGTTTATTGATGATATTTTGGTGTTTTATAAAAGTAAATAGGAGCATGAAAGTCATTTAAGGTTTATCTTGTAAACCTTAAAAGAAAATAAATTGTATGGAAAATTTAGCAAGTGTGAGTTTTGGTTACAAGAAATTTCTTTCCTTGGTCACATTGTTTCAAAAAATGGCATAACTGTTGATCCTGATAAAACAAAAGTTGTTGAAGAATGTCCAAGACCCATAAATGTAACCGAGATCTGTATTTTTCTTGGTTTGGAAGGATACTACCAAACGTTTGTTGAACATTTTTCACGGTTATCTAGTCCATTGATTAAGCTAACTTGGAAGGGTGTTAAGTTTATCTAGACAAAAGAATGTGATGATTGTTTTTAGGAGTTGAAAAGAAGATTGGTGAATGCTCCAGTTTTGGCACTTCCTTCCAGGAAAGGTGAGTTTGTTATATACAGTGATGCTTTGTTGAAGGGACTTGGTTGTGTCCTTATGCATAATGATCATGTAATTGCATATGCTTTACATCAGTTGAAAACTCATGAGTTAAATTACCCTACACATGATTTGGAATTAGCTGCTGTTGTTTTCGCTTTAAAAATTTGGAGGCATCATTTGTATGGAGTAAAGTGTGAAATATATACCAATCAAAAAAGTTTAAAGTATATATTCACTCAAAAATAATTGAACATGAGACAAAGGAGATGACTAAAATTAATCGAGGATTATGATTGTACAATTCATTACCATCTTGGAAAAGAAAATAAAGTTGTTGATGCTTTGAGTCAAAAAAGTAATGCTTCATTAACAATGTTGCTTTTGGAACGTGATCCTTTGGTTAAGGATTTGATAAACTTTGGCATAAAAGTTTTTGTTGTAGGATGTCCTTATATTTTGTTTCAGGTATCAGTGAAATCTTCTCTATCATACAGAATCAAGCAAGCGCAAAAGAAAGACAGTGAGTTGCAGAAAAATGTAGAGCTAGTTCAGAAGGGTAAGTTGCCAGAATTCAACATTGATAATGATTTTGTTTTGAGATTTGGGAAGAGATTGTGTGTTCCTTGTGATTCACAGTTGAAGAGAGGGTTGTTATGTAAATCTTATAGTTCTCCGTTTTCAGTTCATCCTGGAAAGTACTAAGATGTACAGAGATCTGCGTGAGTATTACTGGTGGGATGGAATGAAAATAGATATTGCTGATTTTACTGTGAAGTGTTTGACTTGTCAGCAGGTTAAAGCAGAGCGGCAGTTACCGAAAGGGATGCTTCAGCCTTTACCAGTGCTAGAGTGTAAATGGGAAAATATATCCATGGACTTTATTGTGGGATTACTGAAGACATCTCGAGGTAATAATGCAATCTGGGTTATTGTTAATCGATTGACTAAATCTGCTCATTTCCTTCCTATTCGAGATACTTTCCCTCTAGATCAACTTTCTCGATTTTATCTTAAAGAGATTGTCAGGTTGCATGGAGTTACTTTATCCATTGTATCTGATCGTGATCCCAGTTTTACTTATAACTTTTGGAAAGGCCTTCAGAATTCATTGGGTATTGAATTAAATTTTAGTACATCTTTTCATCCTCAATCAGGTGGGCAGTCAGAAAAAACAATTCAGACATTAGAGGATATGATACGTGCTTGTTTGATGGATTATCAGGGAAGTTGGGACCAACATCTTTCTGTGGTTGAATTTTCATATAATAACAGTTTTCATTCCAGTATAAATATGGCACCGTTTGAGGCATTATATGGGAAGTGGTGTCGAACTTCATCTTTTTGGGATGAAGTGGGTGAAAGGAAGTTGATGGGACAAAAATTGGTATAAGAGATGGCAGAAAAAGTTCAGTTGATTCAGAAACACATGAGAACATCTCAGAGCAGGCAGAAGAGTTATGCGGATAACCAGAGGAAGGATCTATCTTTCGAGGTAGGTGATCATGTTTTTCTCAAAGTTTCATCGTGGAAAAGTGTGATGTGATTTGGTAAGAAAGGAAATCTGAGTCAAAGGTTCATTGGACCATAGGAAATTATGGAAAAAGTTGGATCAGTTTCTTACCGAGTGGCTTTACCTCTGAGTTTATCTCAGGTACACAATGTTTTTCATGTTTTAATGTTGAGAAAGTATATACGAGATCCATCTCATGTTTTGAGCCCAGAGGTAGTTCAGTTGGAAGATAATCTCTCTTATGAAGAACAACCAGTCCAGATTCTTGACCATAGAGAGAAAGTGTTGCGGAATAAGGTAATTCATCAGGTAAAGGTTTTGTGAAAAAACCATATGGTTGAAGAGGCAACGTGGGAATCTAAAAAATGCTATTAGAGATAAATACCCCCACTTATTTTGATAAGTGAATAAAATTGTGAGAATGCAATTCCCAAAAGGGGGAAAGGATGTAACATCCCAGGTAAATAAAGAATAATACATTTTAATACTTATTAATATTTACAAATTAAATATTAATATTACTTTAAAGGTGTTGCTATGTTCAATAGCGTACCAGATACGCAACCAAGAGTTTCTTTGAAATCTTACGTTGCACACTAGTAATAAAATAATATTATTTTAAATGGTAGTTAACACGTAGCCGTTTTATTGGCGAGAATGAATAGAAATAACTAAAATATGATTATATATGTTTGTTAAATGTTTTTACATTTATCCAATAAAGGATAAAGGCTTAAAATATGAAAAGAATTCAATTTTAGGCATATATACTCTAATTTTCTTTAAAGGTCAACTTATCGCCTTTTGATGGAGAACCCTATTTAAATATATTTTTGGTCACTCGTATACATTATTTTGGACCAAATAAAATTCTTCTTTAGAATCGGGACATCAAAATTTACTTTGTGTAAATTTTTGATATTTTTCCGATAAAGTTTAATTTTTTTAATGAATAGTGAAAAATGTTGTATTTTAATTCATACCCTCTTTTTAATATAATTTATTTATATGATTAGATTATCTTTCTAATTGGTTTTAAAGTGAAATTAGAATATATTTTTACCATTTAATCCAATATTGGTCGTTGAAATTAATTTCACTTTGAAATTGGACTTAAACTAGTGTCAATCTTTTGATATATATTGTTTCATAAAAACACGCTATTTGTTCTGACAGTGGGAATTAACAATTAAATTAATTAATGTAACTTATTTTTTTTGAATTTTGTAAAATAGACATCATTTTTGAATTCGGAATATCAAATATAGATTAGGGTGAAGTTTTGGTATTTTTCTGAAAAACTTCAATTTTTGATGAATAGTGAAACCACTAAGTGGTACTTAAAAAAACTGATTTCTCGTTTAAATGAAATTTTACCACCTCTGTGTTTTGAATTTAAAAAATCCGACATTCATGGTTGTCATTAGGAAGTAAAATTTGGTTCAATGGGATTAAAATAATTTTTTGGTGAATAGTAACTTTTAAGTTTTTAATCGTGATTAGAGGTAATTAGTGTAATTTAATGTAAAAATAATGTTTTAATAATATGAAATGACCTTGACACATGTTCTACCCTTATTGTATGTGTCATGGCCGACCAATACAATACATGGGTCAACTTGGGGACCCCATGGAGCCACTTTGGTAGGAAAATGACATTAATAACTTTTTATTTAAAGTTAAAATTAAAATGTCACAAACATGTGTTGTTTTACTAAAAAAAAATAAATGGGGTTATACAAGTCATATTTTTGACTATAAATATTAATTATAAATCTAAAAATATTTCCTAAATCATGATATTTTTTTATAATTTTTATACATTAAATAAATTAAATTATTTATGACACCATGATGATGCAGTGATTACCTCATTATTTAACGACTTAAATAAAATGAAATGATAATGTAAAATATAAGACCTACACTTGAAAAAAACCTATTGTATGGGTGTATTTCAAACTCTTATCACCTTATCCTCTAAATATATAATTTTGGGACCTTTAAAATCCAAAAATAATTTTATAATAAAGTAACCTTTTATAACTTTCCAAGAGTGCCCCTCCTCTCCTCTTATAAAAGGCCCCCACCTCTACCACCTTAACCACTCATCTCAGGACTTTAGCTTGGATAACCCCTTCCCATTTTGTCTCTCCACATCCCTATCTTACTCCTAGAACCCTCACTTTTGGCAGAAGTCTTTCCAAGGAAGCCTTTGAGCTCAAATCAAAAAGAGTTACCAGTTTTAAAGGTAGTGTCTTCTCTTGTGTTCTTATGTTTTATTTTGCTTCTCCAACCCCCTAAACTCTTTTTATTCCTTTATTTTGTAACAACACCAGTATATTAAATATAATAGGGTGTTGTTATGAGAAGTATTAGAGCTACACTTACACACACCTTCATCTAATGGTTAAAGAGCATAGTGTTTCCGTGGATGGAGAATTTCTGTCTCACGAAACGATGATTGTTCAATATTCTTCTAACACCTTCAAAGGTGGCCATTAAGATGACACTATATTTATATATGATATATAATATGTTTATTTTTTCCTTAATCTTCTTTATTTTCCATTTATGGCATACCTTTATGGATTCCATTATGGGTATATGCGATATCTTCATTTTAGGAAGTGCGGACTACCGCCCCCTCAAAGTGATTTGATTCGTTAATGCCATATGTGGGATGTATAAAGGATGGAGTTAATGATATTATATATGAAATTATAATATAATTATAATATACATTTATTTCATTATGATTCCATTCCATATAATATGAAATAGAAATGAAAGTAGCGTTCATGCGTACGTACGGCTTACCGTCTCCATGAACGGTGCATTTAATTTCTTACCTCTAAATGTTATGTAATATTATAAATGCATATATATACTGGATATATATGATATATATGATATCTAAATAATGAATATAACTCTGGATATAATGGATACATGAACAACTTGTAATTATAAAGAGTTTATTTTTGACTCAAGTACCCATGATCGTTAAAACGACCATTATTAACTTAAATAATTACAGTGTTCATGACATGGTAATAAGTTATATAAAAGGAATAATGAACTTTAAAAGGGTTCTTAAGAAATTATAAATTAACTCATGTTTATTATTCAGGAGATTAAAGAGTAATCGAGTCACGTCGGACACGAGGTAAGGGACTTCGTCTCAATCTCCGTTCATTAAGGCATATTTTGTTTTATACACAAATTTCTTTTATATGGTGTATAAACCCCTTTGACATTAACGCTTATTAAAAAGGAATATTTTTTTATACGAAGCGTTTTACTAAACGACAAAAGGAATGTTTTTTTGTCGTACGTATGCGAAGACAACGACTTCTCCGCCGTCGTGACCATTATTTGAGTTTCGGCTTCCTCTACAAGCCATAACCTAACTTTTTTTTAAAATGAAAAATAAATACCATGTATTACTTTTATTTTATTTTGGTATTGAAAATGGTTTTCATAATGTTTTTATTATATCAATGTGTTGTATTGATATCTTGTGATTGAAATGTGGAAATTTTATGTTTCCTTTATGCATGTTTTATGTGATACGATTATGTTATGGTTCTTGGGAATTGTTATGAAGATGGGTGGTTCCATGATAAACTAAGGGAGGGTGAGCCCGATACAGCTCTCCAATGCATTGGGTAACGCGAAGGAGTTAAATGTTGAGGTTTCTCCGAAGACATTTACGGAATATATTGTGATGGGTATTCCAAACGTAACCATGAGGGTTACTCCCTACGTAAGAATGTTATGAATGACACAAGTTACCTTTATGTATTATGATTTCTATGATTTATTCATGATTTGATGAGGTATGTTAAAATTATTATGTTTTATGAGTAAAGTATGATTTTATACATGGACTAATGTTTTCATTTCATACTTTTATATCCCTTACTGAGATTTTTATGCTCACCCCAAGTTTTTGAAATGTTTTTCACAGAACTAAATGTGGAATAGGGTCAAGGATGGGATCAAGGAATAGTCTTGCTATCTAAAACATGGAACTAGACATGTTTCTTTTTAAGAGTTTTTATTTTATGGAAACTTAGTAGAAGTGTCTACTTTTTAATCTTTTGAGATGTAATAGTTACGATCTAATTCTCTAAGACTCTAAATCTGAAAAGATCCTCAATGGGAATTATTCATTTAATTCAATATTAAGTAAGGATTAAGGCAGGGGCCTTATAAGGTGTGAGTAATGTTGATCATTTTTAACCAGTTTCATAATAGCACTGTTGTTATTCATTATTCTTCTATATTCAACAATCCTCGGTTCATAAAATATACTCTAATTTATAATTTATAATTATTTATAATGTTTTATAATTTCATTTCATAATTATTTTAGTTATTATTTGTGATGATGAAGTCAGTGATAATCTTGTTTTGGTAATTTATAACAAATGAATTGTGTTATATGAATTGGTGAGTTAAATATTTATATAAACTTTAGTGAAAAAATCACTATTTTCTTTTTATTATTCAATATTTTTTATCCAAATAAACCCTTCATAGAAATTTATAGTATTTTTTATGTATGTGGTTAAACTAACCCAATAAGAAAATTATACAATATATGTGTGAGTATGGTTATGGAAGAGATTATTTTTTATAATATCATTCTCAAAAACAATAATGAAATTATTTGTATTTTACTAATGTTATTAATCATAATTTTGAAGATATATATTATCAATTTAAATGAAAAAAGAAGTTTTCACTTATAATAAAATCTCTTTTACTCTTATTATGTTTGTTTTAGGTGGTTAATTTTACAATTATTTTTAAAAAATATTGAGGGAAAATCCCCCTTAATTTATCATAAAATAAGAATTACATTTTGAAAATGGGTAGATAGGGAAACCATAAAATATATTTGAAAAAAATCCATTATGAAACATGACCAAAAGGTATAACATGATCATGAATTATTGACGAAAAACTAATGTAAAAATATGAATTTATAAAAGACTCCCCCCACCCTGCCAGAAAATGCAACAAAGGATTCGGTCCATGGTGTTGTATCCCCCCCCCCCCAAAAGAAGTTGTGTCATTGTAATCAAAAAACATGGAATAGAACCCCTAAAAAAACATTGGAATATGTGTGGAGGACCAGATAATAGGTTCAAGCACACTTTTTCCATCTATCGAGCCTCCCACCTAGAAAAGAAGTAAAAAATCACTCTAATGTCTACGTGTTGCAACACAAAATAGATAGGACACTCTCTGAAATAATCCAAATTTAGGGTGCCCATATATTTGGAGAAATATATATGATTATGGGTTTGAATACATATATTTTTTAAACACATTTGAAGAACTATACTTAAATTTGGTGATGAAAAAACGTGTCATTAATAGAGATGGTAGTCCCCACACACGTGTGGGAAACAATTTATTTTTATTTTTATGTTGATTTAATAGGAGGGGAGTGGATAATGGTTATAACATCAATATAATAATATTTCAATATATTATTTATACTCATTACATTATAAACACATAGTTATAATGGGTTTGAATGAAGTTGGATGAGAAGGATAAAGAAAGGAAGTTAAGGGTATGTAATACTGTTGTTAAGAATTTTGAGCTTATCTTCAAGTATCTTTTAAAAATGAAGGGATTGAGATAATTTTATGAGGATTTAGGCATCAAAACATGTATAGGGTCTCTATAATAATGGAATCGGGCTGATTTTAACGTTAATTTTAATCTATATGAGTGGATAGAAGTTGGTACAAATGAACTATTTTTATAGGTGAAAAGGGTAAAAATATTTGGAAATTAATTAAAGGTATGGGTTATGAATTAAATTGCATGATATATAGGTGTGTTAAGTGGGGAAATTTTTTTGATACATTTATTCATAAATTCTAAAATAGAAAAGGTATTCTTAAAGGTATAAGTTTCATATTGATTTACTATAAATCATGCTACATTACATTACCCAATTTAAAAGTTAATAATATTGATTAAAACATAACCATTGTAATTATTTTATTAATAAATATATAAGATGGGCCTTCTTACCAAATTTTTAACTAATGAATCTAAATTTTGACTAAATAAAATAAAATTCAAAATCTAAACATTTGAAAATTAATTTTCAAATTAATACATAAAATGTGTTGAAAACTGTTTTTTGTAGGAAAAGGTCATTTTTATTATTATGTATTCTTAATCTTATGTTATATTTATTACAAATTAATTGAGTTTTAATTCATTTTAATATATGTATTGACATCATATTAGAGTCTTAATTTAAAATTAGTCCATTTTAGTTTTATAATATACTAAAATTAGAAAATTATCATTCTTTAAAAAATGTTTTTTTTTAATGGAAACTAATATTTTCATTGGTAACATAATTTTATATCTAAAAATTACTCACTACCTATTTTTAAAATTATGATAAAAATTATTCAAATAATTTTATATGATTTAGTTTATAAAACTGATAAAATTAAATTTTAATATAAGTGTTTATATCACATAAAACAATTTTAATAAATATATAACTTATAAGAATAAAAATAATATATTTCATCACTATAAATAACTTTTATATGGATGATAACTAATTAATTATATATATTATTAATAATTTATATTTAAACCATTATTTCCCCATTATATAATAAACATTAAAGCACATAGAAAGAAAATTTTTAATAATATATATTGTTATACCTAAAATGATTTAATAAGTTATTTAAGTATAATAATTGAATTATATAAATGTATTATAAAAAATTATATTTATTTTTATTTACATATATATTTTATAATTTAATTACCAATAAATTTACTCACAAATTCAATAGATACATTTTAAAAGTTACAAAATGTGTTTTCATTCATTTGGTTTCAGTTTTTCATGTGATGTAAGATATATAACACATAATATTTTAAAGAAAAATATTAAATCTAAAATCTCATTATATTTCAGTAAGGGTTTCTCAATTATCCTTCTTTATATAAGGGTATATTTATGGTCTGGAGCTCTAGGTTATGCCATAGGGAGGAATCATCAGTAATCATAATCCAGTACATATTTGTAGAAGGGTGGAATTCATAGTGGTTATCCCTATCTATCATAACTGTAGATCCTATGTTTTATGGTGTAGTAAATGTATTTTGGTGTGGAAAAGGGTAGAAGGTGATTCAACTATGGTGTGGGATGAGCTGTGGTGTAGAGGATCATCTAGGGAATCTTGTTCTATAGTGAGGTTGGTTGTTAAGGAGTATGGACCTTAAGGGTTAGATTTTTGTATAACTATAAATTTTGGTGTACACATAACATTATGTATGATGGAGTTGTTTACCTATAATAAACTTTTTTGTAATTTATGAAAAAATATATTCAATATTTTTAATATTAATAAACTATTTCTCATATCATTTGTTTTCTTCTCCATGACATAGTATGTGATAATGTCCTAAGAGTAGTTGTCGCATTAAAAGGTCATAGAAGTTCTCTGCTATGATGAGAACCCATAAGTTCCATGGGATTATTCTTAAAGATGTATGTTATGTAGTTAAATTATGTAATTTGATGGATACAAATTATATAGGCTATCATGGGTAGATACTCATAGGACATTGAGGAACCTTCTCATGGTGTGTGCCCTTGAAAATTCTAGTGTAGAAAAATATGAGAATGGGACCCTCTAGTAAGAAATAAACATTTATATGTGTCATTTGATGTTACCATATACATATGTGTGTATTATTACTTATAATTTATTATTATTATTAACATATTTTATAAGTTTGTTATTTTGATGAATTGAATAAAACCATGATGACATATGTTCATGGTGATGTTGGATTTGTTGGGTGTCTCATAAGTAGAATTTCATTAATTATTAATGTGAGAATGTATTTCCCCCTTTTTTCATTAATTAATAATTTTATCTTATATAAATTATATAGACTAAATAAATACATGGTCATGGGGTTCTTTAGGAATGTTCAATTTTTAGAAATTCAAGGAAGGAGACATCGAGCACATTGGCCAATGGAACTTGTATGAAACCGACTTGATTATTATATCATGGTAAATGTATTATATTATACAATAAGAATTGATATTTAGTACTAGATCATTAATATATTATCTTCATTATATTTGGGTGTCTTGATGTTTTTCTAGATGTTAACTTTGGATCTTAGACTGTTTCACATAATGCCACTGAGAAAGCGGCCTAGAGGGTCACAAACTATGTGTGTCTAGAAAATTATATAAATAATATTTTTTATTATTGAACAAGTAGAATAAATATTACTCCCTCATGTGGTTGAATAACTACTTATGGTTTCTTGATATTACATAGTCTCTCAATATATATATGAGAGGATATTTTGTGAGAGGAATATTTAATAAATATTTATTTTATACTTAGTTAATATAATATTTATTTACTAGATAATATTGTAGTCATGTTTATTTATTTTGTAATTATTTTATAAATATACATTACTAAATTTCTGATAAATATTTTGGAGGAATGGAGGACCGATTTTATTGGTATAGTGATAAATATTATATATTAAATTTTATTTGAATAAATAATATTTAATTTATTTTTTTGGATTTTTTATTGATATGAAATAATAATAATAATAATATGATTATAGAATTGAGGTTTTTCAACAATTAGGAAAAATAATAAGGGTGAATTTTCAATTAATATTTCTTAAACCTAGAAGTATATAAAACATATATTATTATTTGATTAGTATCGCCAATTTTTTTCCCATGTGCAACAACATTCGAAGAGAATTCTCTCAAGGCCAAAGAGTTATAAATATCTAATAATTCTCTCAATAACTGAGATCTATCCTCCTCCTCCACCATTATAATTTCTAGAGAGATCGGAGAGACCCCTTCCATGAATAGATTCTTAGGGTGACAAAAGTTTAATGATGTAAGTGTCTCGATTTACCTTGCTAGTAACAAGTGATTCCTACGATGATTTTTAGAGTTTTTTGGAACTCATGTGGATCACCACTGGAAAGAATCAACTCTTGACTTGTAAAACACAATGATGGTATGATATAGAGACATTTTTATATCCAAAAAAAATAAAAAAATCATTGCAAGTTAATTTTTAAATTATTTTAACTAATTATAAATAATATGTGATGATCTTATGTCTTGGATCAAACATTAAATCAACAATTATTATTTGATTAATTTCTATTGATAATGACATTTATCACCATGTAAATATCAAATTATTCATCAATTATGAAAAGGATAAAATTCAGGCATACCTCATCCGGAACTTCCATTATGCCTGAATCCTACAATTTGTATGAGAGTGAGTCACATAATTATTTATAATTATTTAAAAATCATTGATTGATTTATGCATTTAGCATTATCTTTAAATTATGTTTAATAATTATTTAATCTGATTTGAGATATATACTCCTCTTATTCAACATTTTCAAAACTATAATCAAATCCTTTAATTTATTGAATGAAACATATTCAATGAAATGAGCAAGATGTTCCAAGGATTGTGGCTAGTTAACACAAGAGTACATTTTTTGTATCCCATTGGTACACATCCTGTATAATTGGTCAATGAACAAATAATTTATTCCAAATTAATTTGAGTAATGTTCATTTGTTAGTTGTGGTATATATTTAAATACATTGTGTGTGGACTAGAATAGGTGGGCATATTTTCAAACTACACGGCATGTGACAACCTTACACGACATGTAGTACATTATTCAAAGATAGGATTTGTATTCTCTAACACAACTTACATGAATGGTGACGGTGTAACTCAAAGGTCATACATACTCTATACCATGTAAATTTTTTGTACTCTATAATTTTTTTGTCACAATTACACATTGAGTCCCTAGGAAAGTTACAAAAACAAATGGTAAAAAACATATGCACAATTTAGTTTGATAGTACACACTAGATATATTACCAAATTAAGTAGAATTTAAATTAACTTATTGTACTTATTAGAACATAAAAATTGTGTTTTGTGTTTTCATTAAGTTTATAGTAAATTCCATGTAACGGGTTATATATATATATATATATTAAATTAAAAATTAATTTTGGTTTAATTTTTGAAAAAACATATCATGTATAAGTCATAATATAGTCATTACTATATGTTCATTGAAACATAAAACACTTTATAAATACCATATATTATGTGTGTTCATTATTATTATTGTACACTCCATGAAATTATATGTTAGGACATGTATAAAAAATTTCATGTGAGTAAAAAATATATGAATATAATACATTTTGGGCAGTTTAGATAGGTACTCACCATGTAACCTCCTAGTCTCATTTTTGAACATAGTTTAATTTAAATATATTTATTTAATTTTTTTAAAATTATTAAGGGTGAGAATATAAATAAAATTTTAATGAGAATTAAAATAAAAAAAGGATCATTTAAAGAAGATAACTAATTAATTTGAGTGTGATGTGTCTTAAATAAGAACAATTATAATTGAATGATATTTCATTAAATTATTAATTCATTTAATTTATGTGGATAATCATTTGAATATACTAGGAAATTATATGTTATTGTTTTCCTTTTAATATATTATTAAATAAATGTTTTGGCATTCACTTCATCCCTCCTCTCATTATATAATGTCACGTGAGCCTATTGTTACATTAATGTAAACCCCTCATCGAATCCTTTCATTCCCCTCACCTATGGGTGAATTAAAGAATATTCAATAGTCTATTCCCCCATTATAGTTCTGGAGATTCATGTTTGGATCCTTGGTGAAATCAATGCATGAGGTAAATGTGTGTTCTGGAGGAAAGCTGCATCATAAACCATTAAGTTGTTCGAGTAGTTTCTTCCCTAGGTCAACGGTTAGTTTATCATCTCTATGATAAATTAACCATTATTAAAAGGCCATGATAATTCAACATTATAATTTAATTTCTATCAAGTTTCAAGGTTATTTAATAATGGATATTTTTTATTGATCACATGAATTCATGAATTAACAAGAATTAAAATAGAATTAAAATAAATTAGATTATGCATATATTTTATCTAAGACATGGTTAATCACTTATGTAAATCCTCTTAATATTAACAATCATGAAATAAAGAAAAAATTGGAAATAAACACATAAATATAAATGCCTCAATTATATATATATATATATATATTAATGTTATGTCATTCCACTAATTATGTTAAAATTGAACCATGTTCCAAAGTTCTTGACCATCAAAAGTTGGGAAGATTTAACTTATCCTTGAATTATAACATTACGTATTGGGTTTCCTTAAATTATTTCACATAAAGGGTTAAATTCCAAATAAGTACTTTGTATAACTAAGAGTAAAAGGTTGAGAAAATCCAATATAAGTATTTTAGGATTTGGGAGTCCACACAACAGATCATGGAAATGTGATTTAATGATATTCACATTTGGAATGTCTACCTAAAATCCTATAAATTTCTTGAATGGAAAATTTTTCAGAGAAGAGATAGGGAATATGGATCCTTTCCTCAAAAATGTCCAAGTAGTGAGATATTTTAAAGCCAATTCTGAGGGTTATTGGGTTTCAATAAAAATGTGGGAAGTTTATAAATAAAATATATTATTAATTTTATAATTTTATCTGATAATGTAGTAAAATTATATGTTTATAGTCTATAGAAATTGTAATAAATATGGATTAGAATATATCACTATGATCCATACATGAAAAGTATAACCTTATCCCAGGAAAAAAATTCCTTGAGTGGAAAAGGTACTTATGCATTATCCTATGCCATAAAATTAAATTTTTTCTTTTGTAAGAATATTTTCATGAAGCAATATGTAAAGAGGATAATGAATAATAGTTATCACTCTATGAGAAACATTTAAATGTTTCCAAAAAAAATTATTATGTCATGGTACCATCCATTACCAATGATATTGTAAAGTAACATGAGGAAATGTATGTGAATAGAATTATCTCTCACCCTCAACATATTAACCAAGAGAAAATGAGATAATATAGATTTGAGATCACTAATTCTCTATCTACAACCAATATTTGAGAGTCAGTGCCAGCTGGGATTTATGTATCCAAGGTTATTAGATACATTTAAGTCCTATACATCGTAGGGATTAACTTCCCAAATTATTTTCACATAGATCTCATCCATTACTCACTACCCAAGACATTTTCCAATGTTATTGTTAATTATAACAAGATCAATAATGAGAATAGTATTTCAAAACATCTTACTTGGATATCTAACTAGATAAGGACATGGGGTGTGACAATCCCATGTTTTATATGGTGAATAAGAAAAGAAAGAACAAGAAAAAGGGTTCTATGACATATAAAAAGTCAAAATATATCCACCATGATCCTTAAAATAAGTGGAAGATTCAAAGAAAGGTAAAGAAAAAAGAACAAGTATTTTTTTCATAAGGGAAGTAAGGCCACTAGAAGAGGGACTACAACTAGAAGAATATTAAAGCTAAATGTGTGTTCTTTATCTAGTTTAATCATTAAATATCTACACATTGGGTATTGGACACACCTTGTGGTCCTCACATCTATATCCAAAAATAGGAAAAGTAAATTAAAAAATATAACCAGAGGTGAGGTGTATTTTC
This sequence comes from Viscum album, assembly GCA_963277665.1. Taxonomy (NCBI): domain Eukaryota; kingdom Viridiplantae; phylum Streptophyta; class Magnoliopsida; order Santalales; family Viscaceae; genus Viscum; species Viscum album. The sequence goes on along the minus strand of OY728121.1, from coordinate 1,898,661,567 downwards.
AAGCTACTAATGGTGTGAGGTTGGCTTCTATAGCCATTGTATATTACCATTTTTCATTTCTAATAGAAATGATACTAGTTTTAATAGTTTTTCTATTATGTAATGACTGTTACTAAGAACATAATTTTTATATCCTTTATAGATATAGATGGTTTTATTTTCAAATATTGAAATAAATATTTGTTCCTTATAATAATAACATATGTTATGGTATGTAACATTTAAATAATGGTCATTATGTGTTAAAATAATAAAACCTTGTATTATAAATTAATAATGAATCATGTTTTCACAACAAATATAACACCCAGTTATGGAATCATAATCTTGGTTATGTAAATGACATGAATATGGAAAATCTCTGACAAGATGATGTTTTAGAAACTTTTATGATAAAACCACTTAAAAGATTTCGGGCTTGTTTATAAGGAAAAAAGATAAAACCACCATTTGATGGATCATGTGAAAGGGTCACATAGATTCTAGTATTGGTACACACTTATGTGGGTTCCCTATTTCCAATAGAAGTTATAGGTGGACAATGTTACTTCATAAAATTTATTGTGGATTTGAGTTGACATGTATATGTATACTTGATTGGGTATAATTCCGAGACATTTGAGAAATCAAAGGAATTCAAGAATTATGTATAGAATCAACATGAAAAAAAAAGATAAAGAATATTTAATCAGATCAATGTGGTTAATATATTAACTAAGAGTTTATTTGTATTCTACTAGAGTATAATATTCAATCTCAATCCACTCCAACTTAAAAAACATTGTGGAATGGTGTTAGTACAATGACAAACCTTAACTTACTATACATGGAATGGCTGATGATGAGTCATGTAGATATTCTATTATCCTTTTGAGGATAAGAATTACAAGATATGACATACACAGTAAACTGAGTACCAACTAAAGAGTAAAATGAAATTCCCCTCAATAAAAGGAGTGGAATGAAACTCATTTTATCATATACACATGAATTTTGGTTATAAGGTATTTTTTGAGGCCTTCTCAAGAAACAAACTATCACCACACGGAATAATTTTTATCATTATAGGGAATTATAAGGGGTAAATGGGATACAACATATACAACCCCTTATATAAGAATGATATTGTCACTAGAAAAACTATATTTCTTAAGATGGGGCACATTCTCAAGATGGGTATTGGGAGAAAGATTGATTTTCATGAAGTTGATTCTCATTATAAACAAGAGTTGTTACAAGAACATATTCAGTAAGTCCTCTTGTAAGCAGTTTTTACTAAAATAAAAGTAATTTATAGGATTAATAGAAATGTAAGAGAACCAGATAATATGGTTTTCTAGTCACTGAAGATAGTGACTAATTACTAGTTAACAATAATAAACCCATATCCTAAAAAGAGGTATTAGAGAGCTCAGAAGCTATATGATGGAAAGATTACATGAATTATGAAATGAATTACATGTATCATAACTATGTTGGGGTTATGGTCGATCTTACTATTGATACAATTCATGTTGGATTCAAATATCTATTCAAGGGATAACTAAATATGGAAGGTAAATTAATTAAATTTAATGTATGTATAGTTGAAAAAGTATTTAAACATTTTCATGGAATTGATTATGATGAAAACATTTCTCTGGTATCTATAAATAAATATATCATAATTCTACTTGATATAGAATCATTCCATGACTATAAATTTAGAAGATAGATGTTTAAAAAGTTGTAATTAATTGGAACCATTATGAAGATGTATAATTATCACAACTAGAGGGTTTTGTGACTCCAAGTGATGCCAAAACATATAAAATATGGGGAGATACATTAATGGATTTATGAAACCATCAATGTAATTGAACATTAAATTTGATGAAGCTATAAAATATTCTGGTTTCATTAAGAATGAATTAGTTTAATGTATTTACTAGAGTTTATGTAGAAATGTGGTTATTATCTTAGTAGATTATATTGATGACATATTACTTATTGGAAATGACATACTAGTCTTACATTCAATTAAGTGATATTTAAACAAGTGTTTATCCATAGAGATCTTAGGTGAACCAGCCCACATTCTTGGGAAAAAATCCTTTATGATATATTCAAGAGGCTTCATTATCTATGTAAAAGTACATATTTTGACCAAATACTAAAGGGATTTAGTATGGAACAATCCAAGAGAATATTGGTTTCATTGTCAAATGGTATACCTCATTCCATGAGAATGTGTTCTTAGACACAACAGGAGAAAGGGAGAAAAGTAAGATATGATTCAATGATAAGATCAATCATTTATTATGTGGTATGCATTAGAAATGATATTTATTATGAATTAATCATGGTAGGAAGATATCAAGCTAATATAGGAGAAAAAATTGGTATACTATTAAGATTATCCTTAAGTATCTGAGAATATAAAAGGATGTGCTCCTAGGTATGGTTGATATTATGATTTAGTCATCATGGATTATACTAATTATAGATTTCAAATCGAACATAATGATCTAAAGTCATTTTTGGATATTTTTTCTATCTCAAAAGAGGTTTTGTGAGATGGAAGAGTTGAAATCAACTAGTTTTCAGTAATTCTGTGGAGGTTTCCAAATATACAGTAGATTTATATTCTTATAATGAATCTATTTGGATACAAAACATTGTCTTGGAGATTGATTTAGTATCTAGAATTAAAAAACCTATTATATGTTATTGAGATAATAATAAAGTGGTGGAACTTTCAAAAGATCCAAGGTCACACCAACAGACATAAAATATACATAGAATGTGTCACCTCTTGAGGGAATTTTCATTGAGGGAAGAAGACTCAATAATAAGAGTTTTAAATAAATAAAATCTCCCATATCCCTTAACAAAAGTATAATCTAAGAAAAATCATGAGTATCATTTGAGAGTTTGCAGACTTAAGGATAGTAGAAATTGGTTGTAGTCTATCTATGAGTCTGTTGGAGTTTTTTCCATATAACCAACATCTATGTACTTTATGATAACCTATATTCAATTTTTCAAATATTGATAAACATATTATCCCTTCATTATTGTTCTTCTATGTGATATAGTTTGTAATAATGTCGTAATTGTAGCTACGACACTAAAATGTCATAGAAGTTCCCCACAATGATGATAACCCAGATTTTTCATGAGGGTATTATTAAATATATATTTTTTATAGCTCAATTAAATCATTTAAATGGAATGAATGATATAGGTTATAATTTTTAAAGACTCATATGACTTTGAATCACATTCTCCTGGTGTAAGACCATGGAAATTTTTAGTGCAGGAAATTATGAGAATGACTCCAGGTAGTAAGAAATACAAATTTATATTTTTTATTTGATGTTCCCATATATAGATTTGTGTGTTTATTTATAGACATTAAAATTATTATTAAGGGATGTTATGAGTTCTGAACATTGATGTATTGATGAAAAATATGATGAAATATGTTCGGGGAGAAGTACTATATATTGGGTGCATCATCAGTAATGAATAATGAGATAATGGATTTTCTCAAATAATTTTTTACAGTGAATAGGGTATCTTAGTCCCTTTGATGGAAATGATATAGCCTAAATAAATATATATTCATGGTGTTATGTAGGAAAGTTCAATATTTGAAAATTCAATAAAAGAGACATCGAGCACATAGGTTGATGACACCAGAATGAAACCTTCTTGAAGAAGGATATCATGATAAATAGAATATATTATATAGTAAGAATTTGTATGTGGTTTTATATCATTATGAAATTAACTTCTTTATCTATGTGTTCCATAGAATCCTACTAGATGTTAACCATGAAATTTGGACAGCATTATCTAATTCCACTGAGAAAGAATCCTATTGGGTCCCACACTATGTGCATCCAAAACATCAATTAAATAATATTTTTACTTTTTTACATAAAGAGATAAGTAAATATTATCCCAAGGCATAGTATAATAATTAATCATGTTTCCTTGATCACATATAGTATGTCACTAGTTATTCAAGAGAATATTTTTTTGATGAATTTTAATAAAAAGTTATTTTCTATTTAGTTAATATAATATTTATTTATTGGAAAATATTATGATTATATTTCTTAATTAAATAAATAGTTAATATTTATGGTATGATAAATATTATTGAGGAATTACATATTGTGATTTTTGGTCTGTTGATAAATAATATATATTCAATATTTGTTTAATAGATAATATTTAATTTAATTTTTTGGCATTGCACATTCAAAGAAATAATAATATTGTTATTTTAAAAAAAATAATAAGGGTACATATTCAATTATTATATTATTACCCCAATGGTATACAGATCTAAATATATTATTTCTTTATTATGGCCAATTTATTTTTTATGCATAGTGAAAACCACAGAGAGTTCTCTCGAAGCCTAAGAGAGCTCACTCTCTAATAATGTTCTCACGAATGGAGAGTGATACTCCTCCTATACCACTCTAGTGTATAGGGAGATTAAATGGGTAACCCTTCATATTAGTACTTGAACTTATGGTACATGGGCTTTTAGGGCCCATAATTTTAGTGATTCAACTCCAGCTGTGTCCTCCCTTGAACTTTCTAGTAATATTGAAGATCATAATCATGACTATTTATTGCCTTTAGAGGCCACATATGTGTTCTTTGGTATTTATGAATTACAGATACTCTAATAAACTTATACTTCTATAGTTTAATTTCCATCAACTTCATTATCATCCAATATTTTCTTTACTCATAGTACCATTTCATCAAGGACAAAATCATTTCTTTTAATGATTTTTTTCTTTCACCTCCCCACATCCAGTATCTAAAATTTTCATCTCCATAGATAAGGAAAAAAACATTTGGTAATTAGTTTAATGTTTTTATCTATCCTTAGAATTTACATGTGCATATTCTAAAATTCAAGGACTCTATGGTGATGAACATATAAAATTTTTTCAAACTATATCACTTGAGGAATTTCATACCCAACTGTTGATGTTGTGCTTCTATTTGTGAGGTAAGCTATCATGTTTAATGCTTCTACCAAATAACAATAGTAATCCCCATGTGAAACATCATATTCTTATATTTATCCATTATATTCATGTTAATTATTTCATAAAATACTTTTTTGGGTGTTTTTGGAAATATCTTCACATTTCAAATTCCTTTCGTCTAGAAGTGGTGCTGAAAGTTGTTTTTGTTGTACTCAATGACATTTTTTCTCGATGAAAATCACATTCTAGACACATTATAGTTTATCAAAAGCTTTCCACTGAATAATCATCTTAAATGAGAAATATTTATGGATTAATAATTAATTCTATAATTTTTTTGTAGCATAATTCATGATACTAAGATGGTAAAGGAAACCACTATGATTGAATAAGGGTTGGTCCCAAAACATCTGAGTGCACAAAATCTAACATTCGGTCCCTAGGATTCAAATGATATATGATATGAGACACACTTTTCTTATTTACTATCACAAAAATTTCATACATTCCAATTTCCATTTGATCATGATTTAATATTCCTTTATCCTTCATAACTAGTATGTTATTTTCATTAAGGTGATCGAACCTATGGTGCCATAAGTTTGGATCATTGAAAGATGAATTTCCAACCATTTTATTTCTTTATAAATTTTCAATCAAGTAATGTTTCATATCCTTTAATCCTTTTCCAACCACCATGGAACCCTATGTAAATTTCCATAACCCATTTACAACGTTATTTGCATAGACTACATTATCTATTTATCTACTAAAAATAACATTTTCCATGGAATAGGGATGTGCCAAACATTCATTAACCTCAAGAATCACATATTTTTCATCTATATATTTACCTATCCATTTCCAAAAACATTAAGGGATTCAAAAACTACCATATTGAATTTCCTAATCATCTTGATACATATATGACTATAAATAGTTGATCACCAGTTGAATGGAAATATGCTCTAGAGTTAATCACTCAAGCTTCAATTAGTGTGTTCAAACTCTATAAGTAGATTTTTTCTTCTAATATGTTCAAGGAATACTGACTACAAAAAAGTTATTGTTTTAAGGTGTAATCCTTGTGTTTTTTTTCAATCATTATTGATGTGTCCTTTCATCCAACATTTCCATTAGGTTGGATTTTAACCGGCCAATTTACATGGAAAATCATCCATTGCTTTTCTTATGATGGCTTCTTCTGATAAACCTACTTCATATGGGGTGAACATCCTCATCCATAAACAATATGATCATTGATGAATAGTACTTAAACTTTTCATCATCATATTTCTTCATTATGCATCAAATTTATAATTTCCTAAAACACCAAGTTTATTTTTCAACTAAAGTTTCTAACAATAGTAACAATTATATATTGGCCCTCTATAAGTGAGTATAATAGTTACAACTCCCATTCATCATTAGAATATGTTACCTTCACTAATTTGAGCTTCCAGTAAAATATTTATAAATTATTCACATGATGTTTCTTTGGTATTATTTTATACAACATTATTCCAAACAACTATCAAAATATAAAAAAATTATTAAGGGTTTTCACATTTCCAAACATGTAATTCAATGCATTCATAACATCCGTTTTGGTATTATTTTCATGAATTTTGAAGGCCACATTCCATTCAAGGGAAACTATTTCCAAATCTAGGGTCTTTCTATCTGAAGACTCCCGTTTTTCTTTCTCTATCAACACTTTATTTACTCAAAAACATTGGACCAACCATGTCCTCTTATATTAGAAAATGATAATTATGCAATCCATAGAATCCAAAAATATGAAGCATAGAACATACCAATCAAGATCATAACTTCTTATAATGTCATGTCTGATGAGGTACATATATTATAACCATAAGGTTTAAACCACATAATTTGATACCGATTGTTTGGGGCAATCCTTACATACCATGAAAATATTCTCTAAGATTCCTCTATGAATAATAGAATTTTTCACAACAGTACACCAAAATATCACAAGTAAGACACTCTGCATAGTGGAAAATCAATCTTTAGATGTTACTAAATAACAATGTGCTCCAAATGTAGGTATTCATTACACAATTCTCACCACACAAAGTCATCCTTGATTTCACACACACATGCAGGCTCACAAAAGTACATAGAGCTAGAAATACATCTAATGGCGGTACATACAATAGGAAGACATAATGAAATAAAGAAAAAAAGATTTTATCATGCTTAAAATGATGTTTCCCACATTTATGGGGGAAAATTTTCCCTTTCCTATTATGATCACTAAAATATTACATGTGATGAAAACATATTTAAAAAGATAACTACACATCACCAACTTCTCATCTCCATAAAAATGCTTAGTTGAATAACCCCCCCCCCCCCTTTTCTCCATGTGTCATACTCATTTATCTAATGGTCTTATACACTTATAAATATATATTATATTTTTTTATGAAATTATTTATATACATATACATACATACATCATACCAACATATTTTTTCATTACATAACAATTATGTGTCAATGTGAATTTTCATCACAATATTCACAAAAAAAAATCTATGTATATGAATAAACATATTTAACCATTAGATCATGTTTTTTCTATGTCTATAAGTGAAATTTTTAACATGAAATTTAATATATAAGAAAATGAAAATTTTAATGTAAATTATTAATGAAAATTCCTGGTGAACATTTTGTGTTATTAAAAGAAATTTCATCTTTGTTGAAATTTATTAACTTTTTAATTTATAGAAAACATTCAATTATTGTGAACATATATAAGGTATAATTATTGTGATAATTTTGGAATCATATATGTTTTTATGTGATGTGAACATAAATTTTATGTATTCCATTATGGGTTTCTATGTTTAAGGTTGATTGTATGTTCAAAGTCATAACACCCCCCCCCCTTAATGTTTAATGTGATGGTTTTTTTATTCTCTATGGAGGATTAAATACCCTTTTAGGTTGATATATTATTTGATTATAAACTAGTTATGGACCATTAGATAGTGGGATATAGATAATCTTGATTGCTGATAGGTGATTCATTGGAAAGTAGATATTTTCAGAGATATTTATGGTCAAGATAAGGATCACCTTTTAGGTTAGTATCTAAATTTGATTCCTGATTTTTAGTATAATTTCACTACTTTACAATATTATATATTAATTCATCATGGTGATTAAATATATTTTGGTGATTTTTCATTGGGTTGAGGTATATGTTACCCTTATTTTTAACAAGTGGTTTACCATGAAAGGTTATTTGTGAAGAATGAACTTAATTTTTTGAAGATGTAAGATGAATATTATGACAAGGAATTGAGATTAAATCATTCATTAATGTTGAGGTTATTAAGGTAATTACAGTTTTGGAGATTAATGTTGTGTTTCTTCAAATTGGTGGTTAATTCATTTTGAGAATTATCTTTTTCTAACCATTTATAGATTTAGTTAATGACTAAAGATAGAATAAATATCTTCATATACATTTTCAATCTATAATAACTTGATTTTAGTTCTTTAGTCATATAAAAAATTCATCAAGTATACTTATCCTTTAGAGAAATAGATTAAATTGTGGTGGAAGTTGATTAAAGGATGAAATTATACTTCTCAAGAAAGTATATTTTTATATGTTATTGGTATATATGGTAAATGAATACATCAGCTCTAGTAAAAGGATCTTATGAAGAAATGTTTTCCTTTAACCATCAATTCAGATTAATTGATGCTCTTTTAACCCATCACTTATTGATTATTTTGGGGTTGTTATCTTTATCAAGATAATGTAATATATCACTCTCTACTATCCCATGAGAATTAGTTTTCTCTTCCATTCCCATATTTTAACTTCCCATTGATTTTATACTTTTTGGAAACCTAGTTTTGTGGTTAATTTCATACTTTAAATTCCCTATTTTTAATTATAATTTGTATTAATCCTTTTTATGATGTAGTTTTTCAAATAAAAGGAATTTTTAAATATCAAACATTTTATTACGGAGAACAAGTAAAAATTATAAGGATTAAAATAATTAAGGGTATGGGGTATGTAACACCCCAATATTTTAAAAAATATTACACTTTGGAAAATTTAATTTATTTGATAGTTTATGTTACATGAAACATTGTGTTTAAATAAATCGTGATATATTATTAAAATATTATTATGTGACAATAAAAATATAACTGATAAAATTGGTGGGTATGAAAAGGATTATGTACTTTATGAAATATATATAAATTTCCTACTTAATATAAATTTATTCATAAATTCTTAATAAATAATTACTCAATTTTTAGAAAACTCATTTTATTCTTCAAAAATAGATTTGTATTCAAAAATGATATTTATAGTTTTTTGTGAGAAAATATTATAATTAATTTCTAGAACATTTATAATTTTCTTAAATAAAATTAATCACAATTTTTAAATCATTATATTGAAATTGTATTTGGGTTAATTCTTCTGAATTTTATTAAAAGATTAATTTTCTATTTAATAGTAAAAAAGTGGAGATTTTGTTGAAAAATATATGTGCAAAGTTACATTTTATTTTATAATGATCTTAAATTAAAATTATATTTCTTATATTTTAAATAATCCAATTATTACCATTTGAATCAATTTTTTGTTTCAATTTAGTATAAAAACTTTTTTATAAGTAAAATTCATTTTTTTGGAAACTATTTTTATGTTAAAAACTCATTTTTTATCTTAATAAATAAAATTTATCTTTATTTATGAATTATATTAATGAAATTTATATACATTATACGTAATAAAAATTTTTAACTTTCATCTCATATTTTTATAGGAATGGGGTTAGAATAAATCTTATTTAATGATTTAAAACATTATTATTCTATAAAATAATTTTCATCTCCTTTTGTGCACTTATTTTAAAATTAACTAACCCAAATTATGGGTATTGAATATAATAAAATGGATTCTATATTTATAATTAGGATGTTAAAATGTAGTAAATTTTCCAATTTATGTTGGACAATTCTTTCACCTCAAAATTTTAATAATCTAAAATCATATTTACATTGTCATTAATGATTTTCAGAATTTTTGTTAGGAAACGGTTTACTGGAAAAAAAATTAAAAAAGTGGAAAAGTCTGGAGCATAATGTGCCAGCTTATAGTGTCAATTTCAAGTGGTTATGTCACATTACCACTCGTTATAGTCCACTTTACCTCATGAAAAAATAATTTCTGTGAGTTAGATAAGAAAATTGTTTCTTAGTCATGAACTAGTCATACATTAAAGATTCATCTTATTCTATGATGAGAATCACCATACTATATGTACCACCAACCTACTGTGATTTCTAAATACATGATCATGAAAATTAGTGAAGATACAAAATGGTTGAAATTGCCTACCATGTGATAAGATCAAGTTACCATGCCAATGTATGCATAAGTTTTTATAAATTAATGTACTGATTATGTGGTTTAATGTATTGATTTTATGAAGAAAAAGATTACTGCATGAAGTCATGAACATACCACATGTATAAATGATCTAATAACATTAACAGATTAATTGACCATGTCACCTTTCCACGTTAACATTCCATGTTATGTTTTTATGATCACAATAATATTTTCTTTAAGTGAAGGCAATTTTCTATGTGCAACATTGTAGTGGAGAATTTCAAATCTCAAATGGATAGTATTGAATCATTCGGTGGAGTGTCACTAAATTTAATGAATATTTATTATTCTTTAATGACAAATTATAATAAATGTTTCTTTAAGATAAATATCTGATCTCATAGAGAGAAGGATGTGTGTATAAAACATTTTCTCCTACAAAGAGAATAAATTGATATCCCATAAAAATGATCTTCTTAAATAGAGTAGACTCAACTATGCTTTTCTCTATAATTTTATGATAAACTAGTCCAATATCATTCCAAAGAAAATTTCAAGGAATTTGGACATTTGAATCTATTTATATCAAGATACCTCTCATTTTCCAATTCCTAATCTATTTCTCTTCTTCTTTATGATTAAAAATTAGGGATATATTTTATATAACTATATTTATATGTAAAAATACAATCTCATATTCTAAACTAGGGAATACTTATTATTCACTCAAATCCTTTAGTTTTTATTCCTAAAAAATTACTATATAAGAGTTCCTATGTGACTTGGTATCTTTCCATCCCACATAAAACCATATAAGAGGATGTTTTCTTATAAAATATTGTTTACTATTGTTTGTAAAACTGGATCAAGCTTATAGATCAGTTTATTCATTAATAAACTACATGGAAGTAGGTGATTTCCTATTTGAGGGGATTTGGTCTCAGTTTGACACCAAAGCCCTTATTTAAATTCCACTATGTTATTTTCTAGTTTTACTACATTATTTGTTTTCAATTATCTAAACTATAACAAAACATTACATCGATAGTTATTCATAATATGTTTTTATGAAAGTTTTTTATTATGTAAATTAGTTTCAAAAGTTAAATTATTTAAAAGTTATTTTATGTGATCCTTAATCCTACATTTGAGAAACTATTTGAATGATCAAATTTATATATTTCTACTATTTTTATTAAATGGTCATTTTTTGAAAATTGTGGATTTAGTTTTTAAATTGTTTTAAAAAAATATTGATAACAAATTTGACCCCCCCCCCCCCACATCTTGAGTTACACACATTGACTAAAATTTTGTATCATAGTTTTCTAAAATATTTTTTATTGTGATTTATTTTCAATTAATGATCATATATTTATATTATATATGAATTTATTTCATCATGAATAACAATATAAAATAAGGAACTAACAATAATCAGCCTCTTTTTTAAATGGAAATAATTATTCTCAATAGAATTTTAAAATGAAAATTCTCTTATAAATTCTGCGGTTATATTTTTTCACTATTATGGAAGATAAATATGAAAAAACTCAAACTGCTGGAACATATTCGTGTGATGCTATTAAATTAGTATATGATTATAATTGTAAATATAATAATTATTTGAACTTTTATTTATGTGAAGATGAATTTAACTGAATATATACATGTGTTACTACTTTCTAGATTTTGGATACCCTTTTTATATCACATGAAGGAACATCTATTGTTAAATAATTATGTTTAAATACGTACACTGTTAAATATGTTACTTTTAAGATAAATCCATAAGAATCTTTATCTGACATGTATCTCAAGTTCAATGAGATAGTTAACATGATGAATATACTTTGAAAAGAATATTACTGGAAAAGATCAAGTCATGTGACTTAATAGGTTCTTACAAGAAATATAGAGAGGAACATCAGTATCCATAATAGAATCGTGTGAAATTATTAAATGTCCAATAAAGGGTCTAATTGGAAAGATCATTATATATGAAGAATAACTAAATGTAAAAAATAGGAAGTGTATAAGCTGAAAATAATGTGTGTTCTTTTTAAGACTACTGAATCAAAACAAAAGGAAAATATCAACGATTTAATCTCATGTGATGAATAATCACCTGCTAACAATGATGAGAAAATGAAACATCTAGATATAAATTTCACAAAGTTATATAAAATTAATATATTCTTCATGAAAAACAATTATAAAGGTAGGTATAAAAAAGGAAATTATAGAATATATTAGTAAAAGTATTATTCAATAAATGAATTGATATCCTAATAGTAGAAAATCAAAGGAAGCATAAAGGAAGGATATCCTAAGTTGAATAATAAGAAAACACATAAGGACAAAACAAGAGATATAAAAAGACAATGAAATCCACTTTGTGGTCTACAGAGGAAATATCAGGTGAATTAGATTCCATAAGAGGAGAAACAACTGAAAAACATAATATGTGTTTTATAAAAAATACATTCAAGGTATTATATGTTTTTCATTAATCTCATTCTAAAAATTAAAAACATTCTAAAATTGAAAATGATTTAGGAAATATTTCTAGTGATGAATTATTTACATATTGTAACATGCTGGAAGATATATTTAATTAATTAAATGATAAGTATAAAATATTAAAGTAGCATCATGCTTTGTCTTCTTAGTTTAAAACTGATCTTATAGTAGAGAAGGAAAAATATTATTAACTCTTTAAAGAAAATAAGGAGAAAAAAATTTCAAATGAACAATTAAAGAAGGATCTTGACAGCTTTAAAAATTGAATAAAAAATCATAATTAAATTATTGGTAAAAACTACACCTAAATATAACACTGGAATAAGAAATCAACCTGTCCAGAGAATAATTTACAAAAACAAATTTGTCTGAAGATATAGTTATGTAAATTTAGTTAGTAGTTCATATTCAACAGGACCAAATAAGCTATTTATTTTAGAAATCCTTATTAATATTTATTGTAAATGATTAAAATGATTATGGATTCCTAAATATATTATTACTAAGATTTTTGTACCAAAGAAAATATGAGTACCCAAGTCATTTTTGGGTTAAATATTTTTTATAGGAATTATTCTTAAAAATCTTTGGTAAACAACTATGGTACCAATAAAGTGTATGTTCTAGACATATGTATAGAAACTAATAAATCTTCCAAAAAAATTAAAATAGATGGTGGACATGTTACTTTTTGTGGCAATTATAATGGGGAAATAATTAGTCTTGGTCAAATTTCTAATTCTAATATATTTTTAATTTCAAACTATTATTTGTAGATGGATTGAAATATAACATACTTAGGATTTAACAATTTTTGGATGATAGATTTCATGTTATATTTAAAAAAATTCATGAAATGTTTTTGACTCTAAATATAGTTTAGTTTTAATTTCTATAGAAAATGAAAAATTTTATGTTGTGGATTTAAATTCATTATTTTCAAAAAAATATTATTATTTAGTTTCAATTCACAAAGAATCATGGATTTTGAATAGTATAATAGGCCATTTAAATATTCACCCTCTTATAAAGCTAACTATGAAAGGTTTAGTTAAGGATCAACATAAAATATAATTCCAAACATGAAAATTCTATAATCCTTATCAAAAGGGAAAGTAGTATAGAATATCATTCAAACTAATAAAACTAGTATCCACTTACCAACCTTTAGAGTTGGTTCACGTGGAATTTTTTGGACCCTTAAGAGTTTCTAGTTTAGTGAGAATACATTATTAGGATTTTATAGTAGATGAGGAGTCAAGATACACACGGGTATATTTCTTTACTCATAAAATTGAATCTATTTCCTATTTTTCTAAATATACTAGATCTGTAGAAAATATTCATTGAAATAGAATTTAATACTTTAAAAGTGATCATGGCCATGATTTTTCAAATAAATATTTTCAATCATTATTCTCAAAACATAGATATAGTCTTAAATTTTATTCTCCTAGTAAACCACAATAGAATGGTGTATTATAGTAAAAAAAATAGAACCCTCAAGAGATTTCCTAGACCATTCTAAATTATCATTATTTACATATTTATTATTGGGAATAAGCTATAAATACATCTTACTATATAATTAATAGATTTTTAATTAAACCTATTTTATTGAAGAATAATTTTTTAATTATGGAATGTTGAAAAACCAAATTATAATTAAATTAGATTTTTGGGTTTTAAAGTCTACATAATCAATACAAAATATAATTTAGATAAGTTTTATTCCATGAGAGGTGAAGTATTTTTCCTTGGATATTCTAAAACCAGTAAATAATATAGGGTGTTTAGTAAATGGTCTAAGATTGTGGAAGAATCAGTTTGTGTAAAATTTGATGAAACATAACCACATGAGTCTAAGTGCTGTTTAGAAAATCATATGGATGACCATTCTAGTTTGGACATAAATGTTATCCTTGATGAAAATTTTTACAAACTTCCTATAAACAAATGACCTAGTTTTGATGAATATATTAAATACAAACTTGTAGATGTGAATGATGTTTCAAACACTTCTATTCTTAGAGTGATTTGGACTCATAGATGTATTCCCTTATATGCTATTGTAGGTGACCTATATAAAAGAAATAAAACTATATATTATCTAATAAATCATGTTAAACCTCAATATTTCTTACCACATATTTAATCTAAGAACTTCTATGGTGAAATTCATGATAAATTCATGTTAATAGAAGCATAAGTAGAACATAAAATTTTTTAAAGAGATAGAGTCTGGAAACTAGCTGAAAGACCCAAATACTACCTAACTATTGTTACTAAATGTGAGTTTAGAAACATGTTTGATGAGTCAGGTATAATAGTTATAAATAAATATTGACTGGTTTTATAAGAATATAGTCAAGAAAAATTTATTGAATATGAGAAAACATTTTCACCAGTACCTAGAATTCAATCCAATAATATGTTTCTTGAATATGAAACACATTTTTATTTCAAACTACATAAAATTGATGTTAAGATTTAATTATTAAATGTATACACTATTGAGGATTTTTTTTTGAACAAACCCTTGGATTTCAAAACTCATACATTTAAAATCATGCTATTAAATTAATAAAATATTTATATGGTTTAAAACAATATCCTAGAGCTCGGTATGATAATATCATATGTTTTATAATTTCCAAAGGTTTTTCTAATGGTTCAGTTGATCCTACTTAATTTATTAAAATAATTTCAAAATAATTTTTAGTATTATAAATTTACATGCATGATAATTGTTTGGATCATTAATAAATTCTTCATGTGCTGAATTTTTAAAAATGATGCAATGTGAATTTGAAATGAGTTTGATGGATGGACTTAAATTATTTCACAGTTTTAAAAATTTATAAAATAAATAATAAATTATTTTATATAAATATATGTGCACCAAATATCTTTTAAAACATTTTAGTATAGACAATACTAAAGATAGTTTTATTCCCACGAGGATTGTCTGCATGTTGGATCATAATGAAATTAGGAAACAAGTTCATCAAAAAACATACAGAGGTATGATTGGATATTTTTTATACATAAATTCTAATCATCTTGATATTCGTTTTATTTTCTTTATGTGTTCCCTCATTCAATAAAATCAAAAGTATTCACATTTATTACCTTTGAAAATAATTTTCAAATACCTCAAAAATATAAACAACTTAAGAGTGTTTACACTAGAGGACAAAAATTCGATTTGGTTAGTTATTTAGATATATATTTTGGGGGTTGTAATTAATAAAAAAAATAACTTCTATAATAATTAATTGTTTGGGAAAGTTTCTTGTGTCCCGGTATAGTATGAAAAAAAGACTCTATGTAATTATCCACTACTGAAGCCGAGTACATAGCTATAGGAAGTTACTATATATATATATATTATATAGATAAAATATATATTACTATAATGTGGAAATAAATTCATACATTTCCCATTAAATTTTGGTAACAAATGGGTGAATAGTTTTTCTAATATTCCGTTATCACATTCTAAAAAATGAATATTTATATAAGACATAACTTTTTGAGAGATCATTTCTAGAAAGGTGATATAACTCCATAATTCAATAGTATTAAACATCAACTCATTGATATAATTAAAAAACCCTTGAATATTGGGAGAATCAATTATCTCACACATGAATTGGTAATGATAAATTAATTATAAATGTTTTTATTTAGTTTTAGTTATTAATTACAACATTAAAATGGTTAACTTTTATTCTCTAATATATTCTAGAAGTGACAGTGAAGTAATGTTCACAAAATTAGAAGGCCAACCAGGAATTTTTCTTATACTATCAGTATGCCTACCATGAACACTTACTCTTATAGATAACATAATTATAGTTAGGATTTAACCTGTATAGTCACTATCCATACCTTGATGATTTAATTCGTATGGTTATCTTTCCTATTGCACATATATTATTTGTAGATCCATAGTCTATAGAATTATTGTGTCTATTTACAATGAATTTTCTTGTGAAATATTTTTTAGGGATATATTTTAATATTATTATTTTGATACTTAAATGTTTTAAATTAAAATTTAAATTGTAACTAAAACCCTTACTTTTATTTTTCATTAAATCTCTTCTTTATTTTTAAGATATTTTTAGCAGATCGATATTTCTCATCTCGAACCTCTCACTCAATTAAACTCAAACCTCTCTATTTTACCTGCATTTTTTGATCCATCAAAGATATAATATCGAATCAAAATGAACAAGATGAAGTGAATGTTAGATACTTCTTTCCATGTTCATTATCCTCCTCTAAGAAGTTTAATAAGTTTAACTCCTTATCGAGCACATTAATGAAGCTGAAGAATCTTCATCCCATAAATTATCGGGTTTTTCCAGAAAAATAATTTGGTGCATAGTGTTTGATGTCACATAGATCACTATTATTGAATGGGATTAAGAATCAATAATATGATATTGGTTTAAATAAAATGGTATACATTTCTATCTTAATCATTTCAAGTATTTTTATGTGAATCTTGAGTTTTTATCAAGAGAGAAGAGGGACACTGTGATATCAAGGGTAAATGCTGATGTTTTTGAGTTTTATTTGAAGTATAGTGAAAAAAAACTAGTGCACTTCATAAAGTAGAATATGTGGATTATCAAAGTTCATATCCTATTAGTCATCCACACATTGAATTTTAGAATTCCTTTGATGAGATCACAGTGAATTAGAATCATAGAATACCCACTACTATTTAATTAAGAGGGTAATATGGGCTACTTGTAAAATGTATATAGCTTATAATATTTAAATGAAAAGGAGACTTTATAATCCTAAGGAATCAGGACTACTTTTTCTTTTTTTGAATAATAATAGTGTTCAAATCAGTCTTTTTACATATTTCATGTGACATATGAATGAGATATGCAATCCAGTTACATGGATTAGTTAATTATTCAATAAAATGCTAATTTATACTTTTCTAGAGTATAACTGATTGGTTACTCAGAGGTAGGAAAGGATAACTTCATCTGATGGATTTTTTATTACACAAATTATTTTTAAAAAATTTGAGTCAACTGGAATCCATGGAAATTTTAATGGGTGTCAGACCTCGAGAAACTGAATGAATATTCTAACCTAATAAAGTATCAAGATTGGCCTAAGGATATATTAGATCCATTTCCTGAACCTTATGTGGTTTTTGAGTATTCAAATTATTGTGTTTATAAATTTATAGAATAAGATGATGAAGTATATATGGAATAAAAGGAGTAAGAAGAAGAGAAAAATGTTGTTGACCTTAATGAAGAATATATATTAGCATATAAGGATAGTCCAGAATGGGATTAGTCTGTTGAATTTGATGAATAATGATATAAATCATTAGGATCCCATATTATTGTGAGTATTTAAAGAAATCATATACCTGATACACCTTCTATGGGGGATAATTACACTAGATATCTGGTATTGGTCATAGAATATCTTGATTCTGATGATGATGATTATAGAGGAAGACCACCTAGACATGGTGGACCAAAAATTATTTTTGTTCAAATAAAATTGGATGTATCATTTATTGTTTAGGTTAAAATTAAAGAGACAGTTGAGGATTTACAGCTTGTTTTTTATAATGAAATTATTGAAGATTATGATAAATATGATATTGAATCTTCTAATAGTGTTTCTGATTAGAATATGAGAGATAGATATTTGCAGGAATTTCCTAGAGTAGATGGTAGTCTTATGGCTAGTAATCCATCCCCCTTTTCTCTTGCACCCTCTATTAATATACTTAATATTTATCTAAGGATGACATAATTATGTTTAAATATAAAAAATTTTATATGTTCAAATAGGAATTTGTTAATTTTAATACATCCTTGAAAAAAGTAGTAAAAGTTGATATTTATAAATTTGTGACTTTGGTAATCAATTATCTTCAACTAGATTTATTTTCATAATAGAGATGATGTAGAATGAGATTGTAGATTTGAGATCTTATGTTGGGGATCTTCAGGATGATCTATATAACATGATGATTAAGTTAGAAAAGAGATTCATGAATGTTGTGTTTCAACCAGATTATATGTATTCTGCTCCTCATGTTAAGATTGTTGTTGGTGGTGTCCAAATAAAAAATATCATTCAAGATGAGTATAATATTTTGTTTGAAGAATTAATAAAGACTCATGTGTCAATGTATGATGGGTTTCAAACCATTAATGCCAAGACCATAGATCTACTTCATGCAGACATTAAGAATTCTAGTAAAAAACAAGAAATAATCTAGAGGGTGATTGATTATTATATAAGAAGGATCATCACAATGTTTTATATAAAATGGATGTTTAAAAATTTCTAGGGAATTGAATATTATCCCTTTATCTCAATATTTAAATTTAAAAATTGAGAATCATAGATCTGTGAAACCTGTTTTGGAATATTTCATAGAGAATCATGATGATTTCCTTCATTATTTGCATCATGGTTCTTGAGATGATAGTGATTTTACCTTCTCGATATAACCCAATCTTTTTTACTCTCATACAACTATTCTATCCACCACATCTATTAATATATCTCATCCTTCTATATCCTCTAATATATATCTTTTTTCTCTAACCCATTCCCAATCCATTCAATAGCATATACTATTTTAGGGGGGTTTATTTATTGAATACCTCGCCTCCTCATCTTCACCTAAGACTACTTCTACTCTTGGCTCTACATTCAATGGAAAGGATCCCATCCTTCCTAAAAGTTTCAGAGATAACCTTCATTTAGATTCAAAATAGGATTTATTATGGGTATTTATTATATTCTATTTATACCTTATTTTAGTATCTTTTTATATATTAATGACATACTATATTTTCTTCTCATCTATATTTTCCCTTATTCAATATTTCATTTTTTTTATAATCTCAAAATGGAGACTAATAATGTATTGTTGTGATAAAATAAAATTCTTTAAATTTATTAGAAAACATTACATGATTTAATGAACTAGTTACCTAGTTATTTCAATTCTTTTAAAATATACATTTGATAAATTAAATTTATTTTAGTTTAACTTCATGATTTGTGATCAAAAAAAAGTGGGAGACTATTGGCTTTGTTCATAACCTCCATATTTTAGTGATTTAAAATCATGTTTATCATGTTATTAATGATATTCATAGTTTTTATTAGAAAATTGTTTACATGAAAAAAAATTGAAAACATGGCTATGTATGGAGCTTCACGTGCCACCTTACCATATGTTATACTCCACCATACCACATGAACATATTGATTAACATGATTTATTTTAGAAAAAAAATTATGAGTCATGAACTGACCATGACTTGAATATTTAGTTTATCATGATTGATATTTCACCTTACCACAAGTACAATCATCCTAACATGAGATCTAAATAGCTGACTTTGAAAATTAGTGAATTGATCTCAGGATGGATATTATATTTCACATGAAGAGATGAAGTTACATTGCTAAGTTATGTATAATTTTTCATAAATTAATATACCAACCATTTATCTTAATGTAGTAACTGTATAAAGAAACAGCTTATCACATGATTCCATGAACTTATTTAATGAATAAATGAGATTTCTACATGAAGAGATGAACCAACTATATAACCTTTCCACATCAACTAACCTTGTCTGGTTTCCTTGATCTCAACTAATTGTGATTTATCTGAGGATAGCTTGTCACGTCTAACATAGCACTGGATCATTTCAAAAACCCAAAATCTAGTTTTAAAGCATTAAATGGAGAATCATTGTATTTAATAAAGAATTATTGATATGTAATTCCAACTTTTTATGAATGTCTATTTAAGATAAATATTTGATCGCATGAATAAAAATTGTTCAAAAAAATTTCATTTATCATACAAAGAGAATAACAGAGGATCATATACATGTGCTCATGTGATATAGAGAAGACTCTACAATGCACAGTTTTATATAATTTTCTAAGAACCTTTTCCAAGATACTACCAAATAAAAATTCAAGGACTCTAGAGAATCTAATATATTCAGATCGAGCTGCCTCACATTTTCTCATTACTAATCTATTTCACTTTTTGTTTATGATTAAACATTCTAGATGTGTTTTATATTCTCTAATTACATGAAAAAACATAGTCTATAATGCTAAACTAGATAATATATCATTATATATAAAACTCATTTATTTTTATTCCCACAAATAAAAGTGGAATAGGTCTTGTGTGAAATGATATATTTTCATCCCACATACAACTTTGGAAGAGGATTTGTGCCTGGATAATCTTGTGTACTATTTTTTGTAAAACTTGACCGAGATTATGGATTAGTTTATTATTTAATAAACTACTTGGAAGTAGTTTATTTTCAAGTGGAGAGGATTATTTATCGACTTAACACTGAACCCTTTGTTTAAATTTCACTATTTTATTTTTCTTGTTATTTTTTTAATCAGTTTCTGTTTTATAAAATATAGAAAAACATTAAATTGATAATTTTTTTTAATTTTTTTTAGAATGGTTTGATTATGTATATTAGATTTAATATTTAAAGAATTTATAATTTATTTTAATTGATATTAATCCATCTTCTGGGAAAATATTTTAAAGATCAAATTTATATATTTATACTATTTTTTATTAACTGGGAATTTTTATTAAATTAGAGATTCAGTTTTTAAATTATGTTAAAATAGAAATTTTATTGATAACTGAGTTCTCCCCACCCCTTGAGTTCCATACTCTAACCAACACTTTTATTTTTTGTTAATATGAATAGTAATCATGGTAAAATTTATCACCTTGGTAAAGGGTAAATTTGGTTAATCATGGTTAAAACTAGATGATAAGGCCATATTTTTTCATCATAATGCTTATTAGATTAATTTAATTTGACTCTTATCAACTTATACAAATCATTGGGTTGTTTAATGAAAATATATCCCTAAAAATGACCTATATAATATTTAAATCAGTGAATGTTACAAAAATGTTACTTTTTTAGTTTTAAATATCTATAATGTGTACACATAAGGAAAAAATCATTTTATGAATGAAGATAAGTTTCTACATTGATATGAATGAAATTATTTTCCTTAAATTATATAAATAACTTAAATTCTTCTGTGATTTTAATACATTATTTATTAAATCAATAGAAAAATAAAATAAATGATTTTAAATATTTTAAGAGAGATATAATTTGAATGAGTTAATGTGTCCCAGGAATATTATAGATATATATGAACTATTAGGGGTTTTTTAAGAAATAGATTATAATTACCACATTTTATTAATGTAAATAAATTCAAATTAAATGAATAGTGTTAAAATGATATTAATGATAATTTATTAAAAATAATATTTTATTTAAAGATATAAAATTCACTAAAAGATTTTATTATGAAACAAGAATGGGATATGGATTTAAAAATAATTCATGGTCCATTTATGGGTTATTTTTCATTTTATAGTAACATTATTAACCCTTAATGGGTACAAACCATTAATATTTTGGTAATTGTCAAGTGGTTTAATGATGGGTTAAAACAAAAAGATAAGGGTAAAAATGTGATCACAACATGTCCAAATTTTATTGTATAATATTATTTAAAATAATTCACATATTTTCCAAAAATAAAATAAATTTTAAGCCATTTCTACATCAAAATTAATTTATATTAGTTTAATTTTTTATGAAATTCGAAGAATTCCCCTCCCCTCAATTAAAAAGGGAACACGTCCTTTCTCACTATAGTACCACATTGAGACATATATATATATATATATATATATCAATAAAAATCTTCCAATTTCTATCATATAATCTCATATCCAAATTATATAGGTGATTTTCTTCCCAAAATATCGATATTAAATCCCTAAAAAGTTGATATGAAGGAGTTATTTCAAAAGCAAGTAAATTGACTTGAGTGATCACTTTCATTTTAATTATTATTTCACCACCTATAAATTAGTAAAAATTTTCAATAAAATAATGAATTAATTATTCTCAATATACTTAATTTTATTTTTATTTTGTAACCATAATTATTCATTTCTTTTGATCAAATTGGGCACGAAAATTTCACTTGTGTGTGCGTATGACTTACCATCTTCACATAGGGATACAATTCATTTCTCATCACCCATTTTTATGGGTGGGTATTTTTATGGGTTATATTTTAATATATGATACTTGTTACATTATGATAATTTTATAATGATAATATCATATCTAACTTATTACCCTTTAAACCATTGTAAAATGGTAATGTTAATTGTGCATATGTGTGGACTACCGTCTCCATGATGCGATGTGATTTGTTTTTAATTTCAATTATACATGGATTGTAATAAAAATTTATTTAATTAATATTTCTTATATATATTTCTTATTAATAATTCAAGTAATTTGAGTTATTATTTACCTTTATTTTTTTCCATCCATCATTGAAATGAAAACAGTGTTCATGCATATGTACAGCCTACCACCTCCATGAATGATGTAATTAATTTCTATATATCTAACATTTATTAATGACTCAAAACATGAATAAAATTATCTTATATGATATTTATATAATTATTTACATTCTATAGATGATCTAATAGTGATAAAAGCATGCATACCAAAACAAACAGGAAAGACAAAGCAGATATAAACTGGAAATGTGATTTTAATAAATATGTGTTAACAAATGGGTTATAAAATATTAGAAGTAAATAATATATATTATGATATATAATATTATGGTTCTCTAACATATTTATAACAATTAAATATTTATTATAAATGGGTTTATGATGTGTACAAAGGATGTCGGACAAAGTGTAATCCATTTTCATCTCATTTCTATCTCTATGAGACTCATGCCATATTCACCAGTTATTTCTTTTATATGGTGTATATAATTCCCATTAATTTATTTTATGATTATTGTTTTTAATTTTATACTTATTTACATATCCATATTAGGTTCTTTATTTATTGGTTATTACGATTGAAATATTACCAAAGCGGTAAGGGTTTTATGTTACAATTTCATTGTTTATCAGGATGGTTTATGATTAAGTTTCCAGTGATGAATTCATATGATATACCTCTTAATAAAGTCATTAATTTTATTTTCCATGGGTTATTTCATGAAAATAATTTTTTTCTTTTTTTCCCTCACCTAATGTACTCACGGTACTAAAAATGTGTTGTTAAGGAAAATCGAAATTATTTCTCTCTATAGTTGAATAATATTATTCTTCCATATATATATTTTATAAATAAAATTAAATAATGATTTAAATATTATCATTTTATTTTTAATTTGATTTTTATTATTTTTTTAGTTTTTAAAAAAATTAAAAGTAAAATTCTCATCATTTTTAGAAAGTGGTACTTTTTGAATTATTAAAAAAAGTATGAAATGGGTGTTTTTAACTAATACTAATTGAAGGGAGTTTCCTTCCATCATTATTGGTTAATGATTTTAATATTTCATTACAATTATCTTTGGTTTTACTGAATGAAATTATGTTTTAGAATAGAATTTTCATATATGATTATATCATTCGGCATTAATTATGATTTATTTGGGATATGATCCACTAATACCATTCATACTCTTTATCATGATGGGTAATGATTATATTGATTATATTTTATAAAAACCATTTATTTTCCATCGGTTATTCTATAGTTAATTGATGAAATATTTTTGAAACCCCTTTTATTTTCATAGTTTATAATGTAGTGATATGATAAATGTTTTATAATCATGTTGCACACATATGTATTGTTTTAATTATATGATTATGGTAAAATTATAACAAACGAAGGTGGTTATATTATAACCATTGATGGTGGTTAAATTATAACCAACATTGGTGCTCCCAATATAATTGATAAGATCTAAAACCTATATCACCCACTAATGCAATGGGTAAATATTGATATATCATGAGATAAATAAGAGATAAATGGGGAGTAACCCCAATGCAGTAAGGGAATTTTTCCACCTTTATGGTCTTGATAGTGAACCTTTACTACTATGATGGTTTGTGGAGAAAACCAATTCCATTATCATAGTCTTGTAAATGAGACTTGACTACTAAGTAAATGATTTTCTATGATCATATTAATTCCACAAACAAAGGAATTATACCAATTTTATTCTCTCATGGATCATTTTATTTGACTCCTCTATTATTAATTGATTATAAACTACCAATATTTATGACATGACTCAAGATTATAATCTATGACATGTACGGTATAATTTTCAAATATTCTTCTCATGTTCTCATACCCTTACGTAAATGTTATGATCAAGTGTTCATTAATATCCCCCTTATTTACACATAATGATAGTCTATGATCATCCATTATTTTGTTTCCATTCCCTATGTCATAAATAAAGGAATTGGGTATGATATGTCTAATAAGGGTGTTAGTTATAAAGAACTTAATGGGAAATAATTTGTTTATTTTATGAACTAGTTGTTTATTTGCCCAAATTTCCAAAGGAATTAGAACTATATTATTATGGAATGGATAATTATTTTATATAGTGAATACTCATCTAATTAGATGTTATATCTATTTATGAAAATTCTGGTTCTATATTTAAAATCTATAACATGATCTTAAATTTCATTGATATTCTAATATTCCATAGGATAACCTGAGTATGTACATAAAAAGGGGGTGAGATATAATTCCCTATAATAGAATAATCAAATTATAATATAATGTAATGTATGACATTTGATTCAATAGGAATAAAATTATGAAATAGAAATGTGATAATCATAATCATGAACATCGAGTAATGATATAACATGAAAACATCAAGGCATCATCAAAATACGGTAAAAAAATAATCATGAAATCATAAGTATAAGTTATGGATAAATACCAAGAAATAATATCATATTTTATTTAGTATTATTGTTCATTCACTATACATGGTGTCTCATGATATAAAAACATTACTCTATATATTTTAGGGCTACATAATTCCAGTCCCACCCATCACATTCATATTATGTATATTCATTTGTGTGCCACATATTCATACAACATAGGAACACATTTTATCAAATTTAAACCCATAATTAATGAGTTTGGGTAAAATATATAGAATTCCACAATCAATAATTGATATGTAAAAATATTTTAATACAATTAAGTAGAAATGGGGGCAGGTGTTCACAACACAAAAGTTTCGAATGGAAAATAATGGGATAATTTTTTCATCAGAATAGTTGTACATAAAGGCTCATAGAAGGTTTAATCATAGTGAAATATGGTATCTCGTTACTTTTTAATACTAAGGAAAAAACAATCATGCTTAAGAACATATATCAACATGAAAAAATGGAAATAAAAATGATTAGTACAAAAAGAATAACTGAAAAAAAGGAAGATAAAATCCCTTACCATGTTAGAGTGATTCTAAAATATTTTTAAGAGATTTGTAAGAGCTTAGTAAAACCATGGGAGGAACTTATAGAGGTATCGGGGGAGTAAATTCATGTTTAATGGGTTTTTAGTGAACATGTATAGGGGTTGTGAGGGTATTTATAGTAAAATATATGGGAGGATTTTATTAATTTCTAAAAAACGTTTTTGGACCCTAAGTGATAAAATAATTAAAACTAAAAACCTTGAAATGGATTTTACCAATGGTTTATAATAAATAGGAGTGGTTTTGAATATTTTATAAGTCTAGGAAACAAAATCCTTAAAATAATACTATTTATGATGTTGAAGAAAGAAACTTTCATAATGAATTGGTTATAAAATCATAAAATATAATATAGGGTTTTTAGGATTCATTAACTATTTGTAAAATTAATCAATTATCTTTATGAACCCATAATTTTAAAATAGAAATATATTTTTAGTAATGTATTCCCTTTATATTATTTATTACATCACTTTTGGGTTATTATGATGTCATAATGCCTACCATATATTTATAAAGTATTTAATTTAAAAAAAAAGATTTCCTCATAAAATCATGAAAAAATCACCAATCATAATTTTCAATATGTTTCTTTAAAAAATAATATTTATTTTACCAATAAATTTTCTAAATATGATAAATTATACATTTAAATAAAAATTTATTTACTTGAAAATACTTTATTTTACAACACTTTCCACTTTCTAAACCTTATAAAAATTACATTGGATTTTATTAAATTATATTATCATTTATATTTAAATAAACATTATTTACTTAGAATAAATTATTAAAATAATATTTACTTTTATATTATTTAATATATTTAAAGTGTTTTTTAATAGAATCTATACATTTATTTTCCAAAAATATAATTTTGTTATCATCGTAACAATATAGAATTTTCCCAAAATTATTATATAATATATTTATATATAAAAAGTAATTATGAAAATGTCTAAATATAATCTTTATTTTATTACAACTAAAGTATAAAAATTCATAATAGTTGGTTCTATGTACATAACACCTAATTACAACTGCATACACCTTTAGGGTAGGGTGTGAGATAGTGGAAATTTCCTGGGGTGGATCGATGAACTTGCTTTGGGTCATGATATTGATAATTTTGATCTTATCATGTAAATGATTTTCTTTCATTTCAGTTATTGAATCTTGGCTCGGTCTTAGCTATGGAAAATTGTATTGATTATATATCCTTTTTAAGCTCCAATAAATAGGATTCATATTTTATGATCCCACTGGTTGAGACCATATCTTTTTCCATGTTTGTCAATTAGAATTTATCATATCCATTAATATAAAAAAAAATCTTAATGGTTATATTTTCAATGGTTAGGATTCTTAATGATAATTTACGCCTAATAGAGAAATTATTCCCATATTTTATAATAGTAAGAAATTAAAAAATGAATTCTAGTTCATGTGTTTTCTATACCGACATTTCAAAATATGGAATTTATTCATTCAAATATACTTTCTTTTATAAATTTTTGGTACATTATAGAGGGACTTCATTCAACGTAGTGTTTCTACATGGGGGGATTTAGTGTTCTTTTCTGTGAATACAGATTGTAGTTTTAGTTTTTGTGTGGACTAGAAAAGCTTGAAACAGGTGAAGATAGAAAACCATTAATCACTTATTATGATAAATGATGTATTCAATCAGCTGAAGACTTCCAATGAATTTTCAAAGATCAATTTGTGGCTAGGATATCATCATGTCATGGTAAATGGGGGAGTATTCTAAAGACTTACTTTTAGTTGAGGTATGTAAACAACTATTTCAATATCATGTTGTTAGAAATCATTAATTAATCAATTGTTTTCATGGTAATCATTAAATCTATGTTCCATGAGTTCTGGGAACAGTTCATACTCATGTTTATCAATAACTTCCCTATATACTCAAAATCAGATAGGAGCATGTCGACCGCCTTATAAAAGTTATACAGGTTCTTTTAAGACATCATATCTATGGGAATATATCCAAATTAATGTGTATAATGTGATAGGTTCACTTACTTGTACATGTATAGTATCACTAAGGCCTGGACATGGATTCATAGAAGATCGACAGGGTTATTTCTTTAATGAAAACAAAGATCCTGGGGGGGTCATATATTCCTTGGTATTCCATGCTATTATTAAAGGTTTTTTATAATTTTTATTATATTATAGTCACATAAATATATATATCCCTGATGTATAATTAATTCATTAAGGATGGTTTGTTTTTTGTATTCTTTGTTAACTTTAAGGAGAAGTTGATCCGTTTAATTCTCCTTTGATTTCTTAAAAAATGGATGATGTTAAACATATTTTCTTATGATTGTGTTCTATGATTGGGATTAATCATGAAATATAAAATGGTATTTATCTCCTATGAGTCTATAAATTTATTTCCCCATGAGAATAACTATTCCATCCCCAACATAGAGTTGTAAACATTGGTGTTTGGTATGATGTTGTGTGGACATTACCTCACATAGGAGTGAATTATATCCTTCCAAGGCCATAAGTTTCTAAGTAAAATTTTCACTTAATGGGATATAAACCTACATAAATAGAGGGGAATGTATTTTCTCTACGATTATGACATTGAGTTGGCATACACCAAATAAAATGGAAATTTGGTGGTTAATGAACTGAGCATAAAGTCATGAGGTGGAATTCAAGAATCCTAGTAAGTTTGGAGGTATACAGAGGTGTTATCATATCTCCACATTATAATATAATAGATAAATGGAATAGGGTTGATGTATCAGATTTAATTATAACATTTCATATTACATTAGGTAGAGGAGTCTCAGTGGGGAGACTCAAAGGCAAAGCTGATGAGGTACCATTTCAGTCAGATTGATGCTCCAAAAGGGGTGGTTAGTAGATGGAAAGTATCGAATTATATTTCATGTGAGGCTGTATGTTTTATTTTCCATTCATAATTTAGTTCTCCATGATTTTCATATATCACCCTTAGTAGTGATTCTAGGAATGTACAGGACATATCATGCCTTAAAGAGGCATCTTTAGTGTCTTAAAATGATGCAATAAGTGATGGAGTTTATGGCATGATGTTTTGTCTACCAATAGTAGAAAGTATGAAATCATTTACCTAGGGGTTTTTTTTTTTGCCTTTTATGTCCCTAAGTAAAAGTACGATGATATTTTTAATGAATTCAACACCTGGTTACTCATGGACCAGGGAGGACATTATTCCATTTTTTTGATCATGGAAAGACGAATGAGGTTGATTCATTTTCTGGTGATTCAAGAGTTGAGTTCTCATGATGTCCTAGAAAATAGGTACATATATAAACTGATGAAACTACATGGCATAATGAGGACTGATATCTATGGATGAGACTCTTGGTTTACAACATGAGTCTAGAGATTATTCCAATATTCTTTTGTCTCCCAGCTACAAATTATAACTACCTTCCACCCATAGAAAGATGAGCAGACTATATGTACACAACCATAAAACATTATATAATATTGTGTTTAAAATCAATAATCAATTTTATTCAATTCATGAATACCATTTCTAGTTTATATTTATAATTAATTGGGTCATAAATCTTATATAATATACCCAAACATTACAAATAGGACACTCCCACTCAATAACCATTTTTTCTGCAAATAAATGTACTTTTAAAAAGAAACGCATTAAATTTTCTGGAAAAAAACATCATGATTTTCAACATTAAATCATTAATATTCCTTCTTATGATTAGAAAACCATTAAAAACAATTGAATTTTTTTTGAGAAAAATAATCCCAGTAAGGAGGATAATCCAATAAAAAAAGAAATTTGTAAGTTTATTTAAAAACCATGAGATCATATAATAGAGTTTGAATTTAACTTAATAATATATGAGCTAAAATTATTATTTACATACTCATAGACTCATATATACAAGAAAAAAAATCATAAAACAATTTATTATAAAACATAATGGTAGAATCATAATCATGAGGGTTTTATAGAAAACCAGATAACCTAGCAAAACCATTTTCCGAAAAAAAGAAAGCCTTTTAACCTTAAAGGTAATAATAATTACTTTAAAAAAAATATAAATTACTTACTATATGAAATCAAAATATTTTCATGAAAACTCAATAACAAGAATATTAAATTCATTTCAGTTCCTTGGGCCACTATCTTTATAGAACCCATACAAATGAAATTACATAATTAATTAATTCGAACATAATTATTTGGAGACTATAATAATTTTCCAATGAATTGGAGAGATATATCAGGATCAACATCATTATAAAACATTTCAAGGACCATAAAAAACATAAAAAACATATAATCATTCATTTCCATCATCAAACTCCTAAAAATATACTTTTGAACCCATAAGAAAAACATTTTTCAGATATGAATATATCTCTTTCCTTTAAAACACCATTTAAAAATTAAAATACCCAGAAAAAAGTTTAGTAGGGTTTGAAATTCAATAAAAAATGTGACATTATAAATTAATTACAATATAAAAAAATATTTTTTGTGGTGGTAAAATCCTTGTATTTCGTTTATGTTAAAATAGAATATTCCTTTTTCCTTTTTGTAATAAAAGTTAAAATGTTTTATATAAAATATGAAAAAATATTTCTTTTTAAAACCATTAAAATAAATTTATAAGTGACATAAAATAACATTTAAAAAAAATTATGTCAATATATATACATCTATAAAAAAACTATAATATTTACAAGGAAAAAAATATCAAGAAAATAAATCATTAAAATATTTAAAATGATGTTTTATGATAAAGTGTCACTTAGCTCAAGTCCATATTATGCAAATAACTTATCATACTGAATAATAAATTTATTTTAATAATTTAATTTTTAAAAACCATTTAAAACTTAATTATTCCTTTTATTTCACTTATATCCATGCAATACTTAAACACTAAATCAATTAATTTCACATCACATGTTTAGAGAACATTTTGTTTATAAGTCAGAAATGGATTAGGTGGGATAAATATGATCAAATGGATCATCATGATATCATTTATAGAATATAAATCATGTTATAAATAAAAATTTATATATTATTTCTACTTTTATAATATACCACTTATGATGGTTGTGAAAAATGAATTATCTTAAACTTGGAGATGGTAATCCACAAATACACATGAGAAATGTTTCCTTTTTCCAACAAACATGAGAGAAGGTTGGACATTATTATTTTATATTCATATAATTATAATTATAATATAAATATAATATTATATCATTAAATACACATATATACACAATACATGTGAGTTAGTGGTGAAAATTAAAATATACCAGTTTGGGAGGCGGTAGTCTGCACGTACATATGAGTGGTGTTTTTATTTTTCATTAGATGTTATTGATTGAAGTAAAATATTTATTTAACATTAATGAATTGAATTTATATTATATATATAATATTATATCATTTTTATCTATTATTATTATCATCCATATATTTCAGGGATAAAAACGAAATATATCATCTCACGAGGAAGTAGTATCAATGTACAAATGAGTGATGTTTTTATTCCTCATTAGATAGTTATGTAGATGAAGATGGCTTATAATGTACCATCCCAGTTTCGGAAGCCACCCAGAGGTGCCCCGTACCTGGTTGGTCACATGGCCTCAAGCACATTTCCCTGAACGCCAAAGGCTACCGACTAGTAGCGAGGGCCTTGGGTGTGATAATGGGGAAACTATGCCCTCATTGGCAGAGTAACACAGTGGAAGATAACCAAATATACAATAACGGAAGTAGTAAATATCCAACAATAGTAAACAGTGGAAGAATGATAAATAAACAACAGGAGAAAAATGTATAAATGATGCATGATACAAATGTGTTTAGGAAAGTAGCCAAACAAGTCACAATGCTGAATACAGTACTAATCCCAAGAATAAAAGGAAAATAGATAAACAACTCCTCAGAATCGCAATCCTCAGCTTGGTCTCATGCTCTCCAGCTCCAGTGCAATCAAGAACCTAAAGTAGAAGGGTGATTTCCATTATATATACCTGCAACAATATAATCTGTTTGGGCCCAAAAGCATGACCCAAACATGGTGTGAGATAAAAATCCCATTAGGAAACAACTCAAAGATCTATGACTAACAGTCAGTGAGTATATGGAAGGTAATGTATGGTAAGCAGTAAGTAGTAAGTAGTAAATAGGATAATACACAACAGAAAACAATCCACATTCTCTAGCATATAATGTGCAAACAAAAAAATAGCCACTCAAGAAAGTAGAAAAAACACGCAACCCTCTTGGTAGTTCTCACAGCCTAACCCTTATAGTTCAACCTACAAGTACTAGAAACCCTCTTGGAGGCACACACAGTCTCACCCATCTGGTTCAGATAAATAAAGAATAGACTCTTTGGGGAAGCAATCACCGTAAATTCCCCCTATAGTCTTGTATCGTACTAAAGGTGATATGGGGAAGCAATCAATGTCTCATTCTCCCTGTGGCCTACATCGAGGAACTATAGACACTCTGAGGAAGCTCTCAACTTCAATTCCCCCTGTGGTCTCGCATCATAAATTAAAGACACTCTGGAGAATCCCTTACGTCCATTCTCTCTATGGTCTACTACACTACGTTCTCACATACCTGTACAAAGTCAACAAGTATCGCATCGCATAACGGCCAAAGTATCCTCATGAACTACTTGGCTAGCAGTCTACATCATCTTAGTATGGAAGAACAATCACACCATCCTATAAACTAGGCATGGAACTGGAAAAATCCTAACAGGAAAAACTAGACCAAATGGTCATAAATAGGAAAAAATTCATGGGAAAAACATGAAAATCATAGTAAATTACCGTATTCACAAGAAATATTTTCTACTTAGGAATATAAGAAAAGCAGGCAAACAACAAGGGAAAAACATGAAACACACAATACCTCGTTCAAGGGTATTGGTGGAATTTGGACAAAATACTCAATGACTTTCTACAGAAAGGCACAAACCACCTTCCTCGACATTAGGAGATTGATATACATGAACCTCAAAGCTTGATTCTCTTCATAATGTCGTATATCTAAGAAAACTTCCAAAACTCTCAACCCACAACAACTTGAGAAAGAGGATGAATTGGAAAACAAGGTTCCAGCAGAATAGAGAACTCACTGATGTGGTTCCAACGCAATCAACAGAGTTTGATTCAGAGGAAGGACGATTGCTCGGGGATTAATCAAAGATCCACAACTGTTCAGGAGCTCTCGGCTGAACGAGACCTAAAAGGAGGTGTTTCTGGAGATTAGACGCGACCCCGGTGTGTTTAATGAAAAAAAAGCACATTGTGTGTACTTTTATAGTACATGGTGTGTACTAGGCTTTTCCATACTCTACTTTAGGTGGCCTCCATGTCACCCCTACATGGTTGTGTGTGTGGCCATGACACGGCTAGCACATGGCCTTGAGCATCATCAAAGTACACGGCGTGTACTTATAAAGTACATGGTGTGTACTTCAAAAATTTACAAAAACTCCTCTTTTCTCAAAAACTCCAGAAAAAGGAAAAACATACATGAAAAGAACGTATGGGTTCTCACAAACTTCCCCCCTTAAAGAAATTCGGCCCCAAATTTCCCTAGTGAGGCGTAGAAGAAGAAACCTCAAACAGATCTGGTCACTGCGATCATACATTGGCCTCCCTCTCCCAAGTCTCGTCCTGTACTCGCCCATGTTGCCATAGCACCCATACCAGAAGAACAAACCGGCCACGGAGAACCTTTGTACTGCGATCGACAGTCCAAATAGGATTCTCCTCAAACAATGCATCTTCTTTGAGCACAACCTCCTCAGGTTGAAAGACATGAGATAGGTCAGAAAAGTAAGGTCAGAGATGAGAAACGTAGAAGATGTCGTGCATAGCCTGGTACCTCTAAGATAACTACAACTGATATTCAACCAGCCCAACTCTCTCCAACACCTCAAACGGCCTGAAGTACTGTGGTGAAGGCTTACCCTGTCTCTGAATCCTCTTGTGTCCCAACCTCAGTGCGACACATAGGAAAACTTGATCCCCGACCTCGAACTCCAGAATTCATCTTCGTTGGTCTGCATAAGACTTCTGTTGAGACTGTGTTGTATCCATCCCCTTGTAAATTAACTCTATCTGCTCTAAGGTCTCCTGAACAAGATGAGGTCCTAGGAAAGCTTCCTCTCCTGCCTCCATCCAGCATAAAGGTGATCGGCATGGCCTACCGTACAAATCCTCACCTAGTTCTATATGAATAGTTACTTGAAAACAATTATTGTAGGAAAACTGCATAAGAGTTATATGCTTCTCCCAAGAACCTCCAAAGTCTATAATGCAAGCTCAGAGAATATCATTAAGCACCTGAATCGTACGCTCGGACTGGCCGTCTATCTGGGGATGGTATTTTGTACTTAAAATTACCTGTATACCCAAAGACTTATGAAGCCCCTACCAGAACTAAGAAGTAAAACGTGCATCTCTTTCTGAAACAATGGAGTGTGGAACTCCATATACACAAATAATCTCTCGGATGTACAACCATCCCATATCATCAACACTAATGGTCTCCTTGATCAGAAAGAAGTGAGAAACCTTCGTGAGTCTGTCAATGACAACACATACTGCATCGTTCCCTCAAGGAGACCTCGGAAAACCAGTCACAAAGTCCATCGCGACATCGTTCCACTTCCACTCAGGAATGGGTAACTATTATAGAAGCCCTTCCGGTCACTGGTGCTCTTCCTTCACTTGTTGACAAGTGGAACACCTCATGACAAAACTAGCAACATCCCTCTTCATACCTGGCCACCAATACTATCAGTGAAGGTCACGATACATCTTGGTAATGCTAGGATAAACTACCCAAAATGAGGAATGAAAGTCTTGCATTAGCTCCTCACGTATTTCTAATGGCACCCATACATGTCCCTGGAAATTCAAGATCTCATCCTCGCCTACTGTCCATCCAGGAATAGGGTCCTCTCCTGAAACGCTTTCACATAGGACTAGGCCTTTATAATTTGATAGTTGTATCATTAATACCCGATCAAGAAGAGTAGATTTAATAGCTACAAAAGATAGAAAATTCATCCCCTGACTGTCGTGCACCTCTGAATGCATCTCAGAGAATAGAGCCATAAGTTGCCACTCACTATTGGCCTCCTGAACTGCTTGTATCTGAGTTCTCCTGCTCAACGCGTCAGCCACTATGTTTCCCTTCCCAGGTGTATAGGCAAGCTCAAAGTCAAAGTAATGAAGATACTCGACCCACCTGCATTGTCTCAGATTCAGATCACGCTGAGTGAATATGTACTTGAGACTTTTGTGGTTAGTGAAAACTAAAAAATTCTCTCCTAAAAGATAATGTATTCAACAGCATAAGGCATGAACAACAGCTACCAACTCCAGATCGTGCATTGAGTAATTCCACTCATGTGGCCTCAATTACCGAGACCCAAACACAACGAGTCCATCTCCCTGTATAAGAAAAACTCCTAGCTCGATACCTGAAGCGTCATAGTAGGTAGTGTAACTATTTCCTGGCTTTGGCAAGACTAGTATCGATGCTGAAGTCAACCTCCCTTTCATCTCTTGAAAGGCTGACTCACAAGAATCTGACTATAAGAACTTCGCAACCTTCTTGGTCAGACAAGTCAATGGTGATTCTAGGCATGAAAAGTCCTGTATAAAGAATTTTTAGTATCTAGCCAACCCTAGAAAACTCTGCACCTCAAAGACGTTCTTTGGATGCTCCTAGGAAACTACTACTCTCACTTTTTATGGGTATACTGAAACTCCTGTCTCTGAGATAACATGACCCAAGAAGTGAATCTGATCCATCCAAAAGTGGCACTTTAAGAGCTTTGCATATAACTAATACTCCATCAGTGTACTCAAAACGATCTCAAGATGGGTATCATGGTCATGTCGAGTGTGAGAGTACACCAAGATGTCGTCCATAAAGACCACCAGGAAAGAGTCTAAGTATGGATGGAACACTCGGTTCATTAGTGCCATGAAAACTGTAGGTGCGTTCGTAAGACCAAACGTCATAACCATATACTCATATAGACTATACCTGCTCCTGAAGGCTGTAAGAGGTATATCAGATGGTCTAACATGCAACTGATGATAACCATATTTCAAATCATTATTCAAGAACACCCAGGCTCTTCGAAGCTGATCAAAGATATCATCAATCCTAGGAAAGGGATATTGGTTCTTGATCGTTAACTGGTTCAGCTTCCAATAATCCACACAAATCCTGAGGTTACCATCTGCCTTCTTCACAAACAGAATAGGTGAACCCCAAAGAGAAGTACTGGGTCAGATGAAACCCTTCACCTGCAACTCCTCCAACTGCTTCTTGAGCTCTTGAAACTCTGGTGTAGCCATCCTATAAGGAGGAATGGACACTAGTACCACTCCTAGCACGATCTCAATCATTAAGTCTACCTCACGCTCTGGAGGTAACCCTAAAAATTCCTATGAAAAGACATCCCTGAAACGATCCACCATTGAAGGAAAGTCTAACTATGAAGTCCCCTGGTCATCTGGATACAGACTGGTAATTTGGGCTATAACTCCACCTATCCCATGATGCTCTGGACCCGATCTGCTAACCTGGACATCCCACTCACCTCTATGAAGAAAGGATCCACCCTCTGGTGATACGAAGGTTACTCTGCGGTGATAATAGTCAATGACTTCTTGGAAAGGAACTATCCAGTACATTCCTAGAATGACATCATAGATCGTCATCTCTAGGACATAGAGGTCCCATAAGAAGTGAGAGCCAGCCACCTCTAGAGGGAACTCCTTACACTGACGTACACTAGTCGTCCTAGTCCCCAATGGTGTGTCTAGAGTCAAGGTATCGGTAGAGGAAAATATACAGAGCCCAAGGCTCTCCACAATAGAAACAGAGATAAAGCTATGGGAATTCCCTGTATTGAAAAGAGAAGAAGATAAAACTGAGGCAACTAAGATAGTACCTCGAACGGTGGAAGGTCCGGGATCCTGCCCCTGAAGGGTCTGCTCCACTGAAAAATTCTGACCTATACCACAGCCCTGTGACCCTAATTGACCACACTGAGCTGATCCACCCTATTGTCTCTAAAATACTGGTGACTAGCCACCACGACCTCCACCTCCACCTCGGCCCGAACGGCCGGAAGAACTCCATTTCCCAGAAAGGTGAGAAACTGGTGGCGATTCTCCTGAACGAGTAGTCATGGATGAACCCTTGTCACCTGCTTCTGGTGAGAAAACCTGACAGAACCGCTGAAGGTGACCCATCTTTCCACAAGATCGGTACTCCACTGGATCTCTCTAGCACTATAGCCTCATATTCCCATCCCTTCCACACTGGTAGAATACCACCTGGCTTCCTGAAGATGTGTCTCGCCGCCTTGGATCACTACGCGTAGACTCCCTACGGTGCTTTCTACTGTCATATGGTGAAGCACGAACTCTGGAAGGGGAAACACCCAGGTTCTCAGCTTCGGAATCTCTAAGATTGTGCTCTTCAATCAGTGCCTAGTTGACGATGGAAGTGATGGAAGTCAAACTGAAGATATTCACCTATGAGAAGATCTCCCCTCTGATACCACTTTGTAACATCCCGGTTCCGGAAGCCACCCAGAGGCACCCTGTACCTGGTTAGTCACATAGACTCAAGCACATTTCCTCAAATGCCAGAGGCTGACGACTGGCAGCGAGGGCCTTGGGTGTGATAATGGGGAAACTATGCCCTCATTGACAGAGTAACACAGTGGAAGATAACCAAATATACAATAGCAGAAGCAGTAAATATCCAACAACAGTAAACAGTGAAAGACTGATAAATAAACAACTGGAGAAAAATGTATAAATGATGCATGATACAGATGTGTCTAGGAAAGTATCCAAACAAGTCATAATTCTGAATAAAGTACTAAGCCCAAGCACAAAAGGAAAATAGATAAACAAATCCTCATCATCGCAAGCCTCAACTTGGTCCCATGCTCTCCAGCTCTAGTGCAATCAAGAACCTGAAGTAGAAGGGTGTTTTACCTTATCTATACCTGCAACAATATAATCTGTTTGGGCCCAAAATCATGACCCAAACAGGGTGTGAGATAAAATACCAGTAGGAAACCACCCGAAGATCTGTGCCTAATAGTCAGTGAGTATATGGCAGGTAATGTACAGTAAGCATCAAGCAGTAAGAAGTAAACAGGATAATACACAGCAACAAACAATCCACAGCCTCTAGCATATAATGTGCAAACAAGAAAACAGCCACTCAAGAAAGTAGAACAAACAGGTAACCCTTCGGGTAGTTCTCACAGACTAACCTTTATGGTTCAAACTACAAGTACTAGAAACCCTCTGGGAGTCACACACAGTCTCACCCCTCTAGTTCAGCTAAATAAATATTAGAATCTCTGGGAAAGCCCTCACCATCAATTCCCCCAATAGTCTTGTATCGTACTAAAGGCACTCTCGAGAAGCACTCAATGTCTCATTCCCCCTATGGACCATGTCGAGGAACTTCAGACACTCTGAGGAAGCACTCAATGTCAATTCCCCATGTGGTCTCTCATCATAAATTAAAGACACTATGTAGAATCCCTTACGTCCATTCTCCATATGGTCTACTATACTAGGTTCTCACAGCCCTGTGCAAAGTCAGCAAGTATCGCATCGTGTAAAGGCCAAAGTATCCTCATGAACTAATTGTCTAGTAGTCTACAGCATCTTATCATTGAAGAACAGTCACACCATCCTATAAACTAGGCATGGAACTAGCAAAATCCTAATAGGAAAAACTAGAACAAACGGTCATAAATAGGAAAACATGCATGGGAAAAACAACCAAATCATAATAAATTAACCTATTCACAAGAAATATCCTCTAATAAAGCATATAAGAAAAGTAGGAAAACAACAAGGGAAAAAAAGAAAACACACAATACCCCGTTCAAGGATATTGGTGGAATTTGCACAAAATACTCAACAACTTTATATAGAAAGGCACAAACCACCTACCTCGACGTTAGGAGATTGATATACATAAACCTTGAATCTTGATTCTCCTAGGAATTTCATAG
This sequence comes from Viscum album, assembly GCA_963277665.1. Taxonomy (NCBI): domain Eukaryota; kingdom Viridiplantae; phylum Streptophyta; class Magnoliopsida; order Santalales; family Viscaceae; genus Viscum; species Viscum album. The sequence continues at coordinate 1,898,622,034 of OY728121.1, read as the reverse complement.
ATCTAAGAAAATTTCCAAAATTCACAACCCATGATAACTTGATAAAGAGGAAGAATTGGAAAACAAGGTTCCAGCAAAAGAGAGAACTCACCGATGCGGTTCCAACGTAATCGACGGAGTTCGATTTGGAGGACGGACGATCGCTCGGAGATTCATCAAAGATCCATAGCCATTCGGGATCTCTCAGTCGAAAGAGACCTAAAAGGATGTGTTTCTGGCGAATAGACGCGACCCCGGTGCATTTAATGAAAAAAAAGTGCACGGTGTGTACTTTTGGAGTACACGGCGTGTACTAGGCTTTTCTGTACTCCACTTTAGGCAGCCTCCATGTCACCCCTACATGGCCGTGTGTGTGTCCATGATACGGACAGCACACATCCTCGAGTGGCATCAAATTACACAGCGTGTACTTATAAAGTACACAGCGTGTACTTCAAAAATTTCCAAAAACATCTTTTTTCTCAAAAACTCCCGAAAAAGGAAAAACATACCTGAAAAGAAGGTACGGGTTCTTACATATAAAATAAAAATAATAAAAAAAATATATGGAAGATATAGTTATTATTATATGGAAATGGTTTAAATTTATTTTATTGAGGTAAAATGAAAAATAAAATGAAACCACTATATTTAGAACTATACCACTTCTTCGAAAAACCACTTTCGGATTACACCTAAAACCTTCCTAAGATGGTATTAAGATCAATATAATACCTCTAGGATTAAGATAGGTATTTTATTGAGGAATTTAGATATGAATTGGATGAGATAATTGGATATTTAAATGTGTATAAGAGAATAGAGGGGGTTCCCTTTTATAAGTGAGGGAGAGGACACAATTGAAAATTTTCAAAATCTTTGAATATATTAATGTCTCACTCAAGAAAAATTGTTCCAAAATGAACTATTTTAAAATATGGGTGTGTATTCGGTTAAATATAACCATACAATAGGAATTATAAAAAAATTGTTTTATTTTAACCCTTATCATTTTTTTTTGACACTTATAAGTTATTTAACTATTATAATGGTAACCAGCTATTTACCAATGTGACTATTCATAATTACTAAAAAATAAAATCACACCCATGAAAAATCTGGAAATTATGATTCAAAATATGGATTCTATATTATAAAATTCAATTTCTATAATTTTTAGAAATTACTTTTAAAACAAAACTGCATAACGTGATAAAAAATGGTTTCTAGAAAAATGTATTTTAAGTATAAAAATGTTTCATACCAAATTAAAGTATAATATTTATTCCAATGAAATTAATTTTATTATTTTTTAAAAAAGGAAATAATTGTATTTTTAAAACAATATAAACTAAAAATAATAATATATAAATACTTAAAATGAAAAAAAAAATCCCTAAATGCGGTATTTTCCCTATTCAATAGAAAATCTAACTTTTCAAAAAAAACAAAAAAAACACCTTAATATAATTTTTATATGATGATTAAAAAAATTATATCATTTTAATGAGATAATAATTCTATAAGTGTTAGTAATTTATTATAATATCAGTTCACAAAATGATATAAAAACATTTTTGAAGAAAATGTATTTTGTAAGAATAAAATGAATTTATTCCCATTCCTTACCCAATAACCATAATTAAATGAATGTTTATTAATTAATCTGGATAAAAATATAAATATATCATTATAATCATTTCTCAATTTTTATAAATTTAATCATTTATGATTAAAATATATTGCTTTAAAAAAATAGTTTTATAAAAATATATATTTTACCTTTAAAATATTTTATCATCATTTATAACTAATTGATAATAAATTCATAGTTGATTATTCATTTTAAATTAAAAACTTTATTTATATATTTCAAAATATGGTAATTTATATTCATTCCCAAATATCATACGGCTATTTTATAATGGTTATAATTAAATAATAGTATATCATAGTTCTTTTAAGCATAATATTTTATATTATTTAAAGAAAATAAATTATAAAATCTTATGGTGTTATATTATACCACGTTAAAGAAATTTATTCATTGAAATTTTATCTTGTTCTAAATATAAATTGTTTAAAAAAATTTTGAAGTCAATTTAATAGATTGTAAACAAAATATATAATCATGAAATGAAAACCTTTTTAACTTTTAAAAACACCTTTGTTAAAAACAAGCATCATAAAAAGGGATAATAAAACATCCTTTTGAATATTGGACAATAGAAATATGAATGTTACCTAAAATAAATCACTATTAAGTTCCCAAAAAATGAGATCATTAGAAGTAAGTGAAAATATAGACATGGAGAAAAACCTAACATCTAAGGAATAATAGAGAGTGATAGAGATCCTGTTTATGAGAATTTTAATGATCATAAAACCAAAAACTAGTAGAAGATAAAGAATTCCATAACATCATCAGAAATTATTTTATAAGGTTAAAATTAATACTTCAATATAATTTTCCTAGATTAGATAGATTATTTTAATATCAAGATAGAGAACATGAGAAAATAAACATACTCAATTTCTTTGTTGTTAATAAGACCAATTTTTATTCATTAGTTGCGATTAAATTAATTTCCAATTTGATATCATCTTTTACTCCAATAAATGAATATTAGAGATGAATTTTTTATTTATAAAGAACTAAAATTAACTTCTAATGGATAATAAGGTCTATAAAAGGGTAAAAAGTTATTTCTCATTCTTTTATCCATTAATCAAAACCAAAAAAATTGTTTGGATAAGGTAAGATAGTGTACAATTTCAATAAATACTACATTAATATAAAAATCCTAAATAATAAATATAGTGACCCTAGACTTTTACACATATCATTACACGGTTTTAATCATAAATAAACATCAAAATTGCAAGACAAGGATTGTAAAGTATAGTGCCTTGGAAGATTAGGTATCATAAATACATATTTTATTTAATATACATAATGAGATCCTAACATCCATTGTGATCAAACATCTTCATAGGATATACTGAGGATAAAATTAACAAAGTGATGAACTAAAAATCTAAGTAAGGGAATAAACATTAAAATAAATCTTAGCACTTGGGTTTGAAAACATAAAAGAATAATATAAAAATGCATGGAACATGATTAATCATATGGAATCATAACATATACAACATGGGATCATATAATTATGGAATTATAGTAATGTGGTGGAAACATAAAACATGTCTTTATCATGACTCAAAGTTAATTTCACATATAGGATCACGAGTCAAGGCGAACCACCAAAACCATTACACATGGAGCAGGAGTCATGGCTAACCACAAAGACCGTTGCACATAACTTCTCATGAGGTTAAACATTACCCAATTAATTGGAGTTATATCTTTGTGCACCCATCATAACATTTTCATGAATATTTTTTCCATATAAAGAATCAAATGTAAGGCATCAATCAAAACATAATGTTTACCCATGGAAAGAGACGGGTATCATAATCATGTCCAAAAGAAATATTAATGGGCGTAACATAAATTTTTCCATGAAAGAAAGAAATTAAATCATAAATGGACAATAATAAAGTTTAATAGTAATATATAATAATAATTTTTGTAAAATTTAAGTGATAACATGTAAAAATATTATTTAAGAAACATTAGAATTAAAATATTTTAGTTTGGTTTGATTAAATTATCAATGAAAATTTAATACAAAAAAGAGAATAATCTTTGATATAAAACTAGAACTGAATCGATAAGGTTTTAATAATAAAATGGGTGTTTCTATAAAAATATCGGATGATTCATATATATTATGTAATTGAAAAGAAAATGGTAATAATTTGGGAAGTTCCCTGTAATCAAGCTTGCTTATTGGGAAGAATTGAAAAGGGTATCATTTAAAAACATGTATATCCCCAAAAAAGGATGAATGGATCTTAAAACATGATTTCATAAAATATAAAGTTAATTTAGAATATTTGCATAAAATAATACTGAATTTAATTTGGTTAAATAGAGATTATTAATAACTCGAAGGAATAATGGAGGTTCGGGTAGAATCCCTTACCTTATGTATGAAGGTGTTATTCAAATGATCTAAATGTCCTAGATAATAAAATTAGATTTATTAATTAATAATTAAATAACATATTATAAATTTAATTTATTTATTTTCATTTTATTATGTTCTTTTATTCCCTTTTTTATGAGTTATATAGTTCAATTTCATCACTCGTGAGTGCTCGTTTTCATAGTTTTCATGATCTGCTCTCTTGAATTGGAGTATGGAAATTCATGTAAAATGGGATTGGTTGTCTAGAAGTGTATTTATATTATATTAATTATCTTATATAAGATAAAATGGTTATACATTTCATTTTATTATATCATATGATGATGAATATTTAGGTATAATTTTAATGATAGTCGCTTGGATTAAATTGACTATTTTTCAATCACAATGAACTCATTATTTTATAAATTAATATAATGAATAAAAATTTATTAAAGAACATTAAATAAGATAAAATACATATATTATAATGTTTTTCAATCATATAAATGGTTTCATGACCAACCTTGTAGATAGTAATAGTAATTGAAAACTCATCATCCTTGAATGTGATAAATTTACTCATCTTGGATGGTGTTTTCATTTTTAGTCTAAAAAGAGTGGAAAGAGAGATGATGAGGAAATATTCCATTAGAATAACAAAATTAAAGTATATTTATCATACTAGAGTTATCAAACCATTTTTATGAGTGGGGTGAGGAGGTAAAAATAAAAGAAATATCTTGAAAGAAAATAAAAGAAACGGAAAGAGGAATTTACCTCTTGAACTTATCCTCCCTGAGAGCCTCCTTAGGGAAGAGGTTTTCATATATTGATGAGACCAAGATCTCTTAGACATGGTAGAGGGTCTTAGGAAGATATTTTATTTGAATTTGGATACGTAACAAGGCTTTAGAGCTGTGATGAGAAGAGTTGGTGAGGGGTGGTATTTATAGTGGAGGAGGGGGGTGTTTTCTCAATATTTATTTCATTTGTTTATTATTTTTCCCAATACAAGAACTAGTGTTGATTCTGGATGATTAATATATTAATGAGATCATTTGAGTTCCAAAAAATGGTTCTTATATTATACATGACTCAATTAAAAGTGTATTTAACTTATAATGTATATATACCGTATTTTACTATTCACCTAAAATTAAAGTATTTCATAAAAATCCCAAAAATCCAACATAATAATTTTTCAACAAGTATAATTCAAAAATTATCTCCATTATATGAAATTAATATTCTATAAAGGAGAAATTTAATTTACAATTAAAATCATAATTTACTCAAAAAATACATATTTTAAAATTATAACTCATTTAAAATACGTTGAAAAATTAACAAAGGTCTCATAATATTTTCTTATAATACTAAGATATAAAAATATTAATTTATGAATAAATTTAATTTTAAATTATTAAATTAATCATAAAATATTATTTAAATATTTATTATATACACACTTAATTAATAATTTTTATCATATTTACTTGCATATAATATGATATAATTATATCGTATTTTCACTTATATGATTGATAAAAAATATATAATTTCATTAGTAGAGCTACTATTCTATTGGCTAGTTTACTATTTATAAGGGTCATATTACTATTCCAAAAGTCATGTTACTGTTCCATTGGTATATGTTCTTTAACTTCTATAAATGCCTTTTATTTCAATCATTCTTCATTTATAAAGATTTTATTGTGTTATGTATGTAATATTATGTGATTATACTATAAGAAACAAATATAAGAAGGGAATTCCATTGACAAAATATTGGGACATTACATTATTCCCCCTTATGAAATATATCCATCAAAATTTCATTTTACACTCTAAGCTGCAAACAATGGTGGGTACTTTTCCTTCATTACTTCCTCCAGTTCCCGTGTTTTGTCTTCATACTTATGGTTCCACTATAGTACTTTAACCAGGTGAGTAGTCTTGTTGCATGGAAATTTATCTATGTGATCCAATATCTTCATTTGAAACTCCATGTAAGAATGATGATTCTATAATTGTACCACATCTGAGGATAGTACATGTGAAGTATCTCATATTTACTTCCACAAGAGGGATATGTGGAATACATCATATTATTTAGACATGGTAGGTGTAAGTTCTAATCAATAGTCCTAAGATCATACAAAATCAAGGATATTGAAGGGTTCTATGTTCCTGATAATTACATTTACTTTCTTCCCAAATCTCATGACCTTCTATAGAGATATGCATAGGAATAACATGTCTCCAACATTCAACTCAAGGTATCATCGATTATTTTCTGCATTTTTTTTGACATTGGGATGCCTTCATGTGCTACTAAATGGTTTTCACCTTTTACACCATGTCTCATACCATTTCAAGTCCTACCATCATACGCTCACCGACTTCATCCCAACATGTCAGTGTACTTCACATTTTCTTATAAAGGTGGTCGTATGGATCCATTCATATGATAGAGTAGAAACTATTGTTGTAAGAGAACTCAAATAGTGGAAAATGTTGGTCCCATCCTCCTTTTAATTACATAGAACATTCTCACAACATTTATTCCAATGTTTGAATAGTTTTTTCAAATTGGACATCAGTTTGAGGATGATAGTCCGTACTGAAGATTAGCTCGGTTCTTAGAGCATGTTGGAGACTTTTCCATAACTTCGAGGTGAATCTCAGGTCTTGAACAGATACAATAGATATTGGTACTCCATACATCCATTTCACCTCTTTAATATATATCAATACAAGTTGATCCAATGGGAAGTTCTCTTGAATTGAGATAAAGTGAGCTTTCATTGTAAGACGATCCAAAATAACCCATATAAAATTATTTCCCTTCGATGTCTTTGGAAGTCTGGTGATAAATTCCAGGGTGTTGTTTTCCCATTTCCATGATTGTATGGGTAATGGTTGTGTCATACCATTGAACTTTTTTCTTTTAACCTTCACTTGCATACATACTAGGAACTTTGACGTATAGTCAACGATCTACTTTTTCATATTATCCCTCCAATAGTTCTCTCAGAGATCCCCATACATATTTTTTCTCCCTGGGTGAATAATGAAGGTTGAGCTATGTGCATCATTCCAAAGATCCTTTATCTTAGGATCATATGGTACACATAATCGTGACCCAAATCTTACAACTCCTTCCTCGTCTATTTGGAACTATGATTATTTACCATTCCTGATAACTTTAACCCCTCCCCCTTGGCCTGAATGGCCCGAAGGACTTCATTTTTATTGATTTTTTATAACCCCCCTTTCAAGGGATGAGGGGGAACCCTTACAAGGCCTATAGGAAAAGATATTACATGGAATGTGGGATTTTGGAGATTACATGACCCAAAGGTCTTAGGAAATACAACCAGACTATCTAAAAGGAATTTCCCCTCCCTAACAACTGCATCATGATAGTAGCTCTCCACCTTTTCATGGCCGTCTGTCTAGGCTTCCTGTGTAAGCACAAGATTGTCCTGATGTAATATTCATGCCCTCTCATTCTGTAAAATCCATTTGGCTCTTCTCTGGTGAGTGCACCTGCTCTGGATCCTCATCTGGGGCTACTGCTTTTTTTTTTAGAGTCTATTTGGAGAAACTGCATGAGGACCGAAGGCCTTGAGGTGGCCTGAAGGAATTAAAGGTGGAATGTAATCCCTACTGACCTGAAGGCCTGGGTGGCCTGAAATCCTTAAGGACTCCAAGCCCAAACTAGTGGCCAAGGTGAATAGTTCCATATACTACAATACCAAACAGTAACTACTACAGTAACTGCTACAACATCTGCTACAGTACCCACACAGTGTACATTTTTGTTATAGTACTACTACAGTTCCTACTACAGTACTACTACAGTACCCCGGAAATATGCCTCTACCTAGTTTTGAACCTGGGTCTTGTGGATGCACTTAAGGATACCTCACCAACTAGGCTGAGTATCATGTTCCTGATAACTTCCACTATTTTATGAATTTCCTCATCATTTATTTAAGGATCCTTTATTTTATCCATGAGGTATGGTTGAGAAATCATTTGACAAATGATTGAAATTTTTTCTCTATTAATGATTCCCCTGTTGAACCTATATAAATATGATACAATTGGATCCTTATCAATTCTCATCATTGATAAAGATACAGGATCATTTCTACATAGAGAATCTACTACATTATTTTCTATACCACAAAGGTAGTGGATCGAGCAATCATAATCCTTTATGAGCTCTAACCATATTAGTTGATGCATATTAATCTCCCTCTGTGTGAATATATGTTTGAGACTCTTGGGATCAGTATATATCTCACACTTCTCCCCATAGTGATAATGCCGCTAGATTTTCAATGCAAAGATCACATCTACCAACTCCAGATCATATGTGGGATAGTATTGATCATGTATTTTCAACTTCTTTGAGTAATATCCTATCACTTTATCATTTTTCATTATTACACATCTTAATCCTTTTTTGAATCATCGTTTTACACCACAAAGATTTTTCCACTTGTCAGGAGTGTGAGAACTATCATAGTGATAATCCTCTTTTGGAGTTATATAAATATTTCCATACATTCTTGAGTCTAGAAAAACATTACTCCCTTCCATGTCAGCTTGGTCATTGGGTTTGAAAATCGTGATAAGTTTTTCACAAATCATCAGTAATACCTGGCTAAGCTAAGGAAACTACGGGTCTCTATTAGATATGTTGCCCTGGCCCACTCATCGATTTCCTATGTCTTGGAAGGGTATAGAGATATTCCTTTTCTATTGATAACATGTCCCAAGAATGACATTTCCTCCACCCAAAACTCACATTTACTGTACTTTTCATATAGCCTATCCCTTCACAAATTCTTTATCACAGTATTCAAATGCTCATCGTGTTCTTACATACTCTTGGATTATATCATAATATTATCAACAAATAATATGAAAAATTTGTTAATGTAATCCCTGAAGAATATATTCATTAAATTGGAAAATTTCTCAAGAATTAGTGAGTCTTAAGGGAATCACTATGAACTCATAGTTTATATACCTTGTTCGAAAAAGCAGTCTTGAGAATATCTTCCTTCATCACTTTTAATTACTGATATCCCAACCGAAGGTCCACCTTAGATAAATAAATAGCCCCACCTATCTAATATAATATGTTTTCTATCCATGGTAGTGGATACTTTTTCTTTATCATGATTTTATTGAGCTCATGATATTCAATGCAGAGGTGCATTGATATATCCTTATTCTTTATGAAGAGGACTAGCGCACCCCACAGTGAAGCACTTGGGTGTGTAAAACCCTCGTCCAAATTCTCATTTAACTTCTTCTTCAGCTCTTCCATCTAAATGGTGGCCATTATATAAGTTGTGTTTGATATAGGTAGGTATCCAAGAATAATTTCAATTGGGAAATCAACATCTCGATCAAGAGGAAGACCAGGAAACTCTTTAGGGAACACATCATTATAGTCCCTCATAATGGGTATGTCTTAGAGCTTGACCATATCCATTGTCTCAATCATTTTAGTGAAATATTATTTCTCAAAAGGTAGTAATATCCACACTTGAGATGATGATTCTAATGGTGATTCAACCTCCTCCTTACACTTGTATAGAATTAGAGGATGCTTTGGGGTGTGAAGAGTGATGTCACTTTCCCAACAATTGATGTTTTCTTTGTATAAGGATAGCCAATCCATGCCCAGTATAGCATCAAACTCCACCAAATGTATGGATATATTTTCTGGGAGTTTTAGTACACAAAAATTAATTGGGGAGGAGATATACACTTTGGATGTAATAATTTATCCATTTTCTATTCTCAAAGATAACTCAACCTCTATATTTTGAGGTGGTTCTTGAATAGTTATACTAAATATGGAAGATATGAAAGAGTGCATATAACTATAACTAAAAAGTACATTCACTATTTTTCAATGAATAACCAACATACATGTCACCACATCATTGTTCATCTCCACCTTAGTAGTAGTGATAACATAATCCCTTCCTTGATTCCTTGGATGTTGTTGTTGATTTCCTTTAATGACCCATGGATTATGACAATGGTTTTCATAATTCCCATGTTCCTTGTAGTTGTAACACTTCACAAAAAGTTGATTGTTGATATGAACCTTCCTTTCTTATTCTATTTTAGTGGAATTCTTCATATCCATTTGGGATTTCTTATCCAGATGTGCCATTATTCAACATTTGAATCAATTATAGGTTCCCTTTAGAAAATTCTCAAGATGCTTATTTCCACAATTTTTACAAGTGGGATGTTCACTCCTCTTTCAATTATGGAATTTATTTTATGAACCACCCATATTATAACCTATTGTCCTATTTTTGTCATTGTTCCCATGAGACCACTATGATTCTCTGATCTGAAATTCAACCTTGAAGGCACAATGAAAAATCTCCTCAGAACTATTGAAGTCTCAAATCACCAATGATTTTTTGTAGACTAGGATTTAGACTGCTAATGAAGTGACCCACCTTGATTTCGGTGTTCATGACAAAGCCTAAGGAGTATCTGGAAATCCTGGTAATGTATTCTTCAAAATTACTAATAGACTCATCTTTATTTTTGATATGACTGAGGAACTCTCTTTCCATATTGAGATGGACGGTTAAGGGAAAATATTTATTGAAAAACTTTTTCTTTAATTACACCCATTACATGGATTCAATTTCCTCCTTGGACTTCATATTTTTAATCATTTTCCAACATTGATCAACTTCCCCATCAAAATGATAGACATCAAGCACAACATTCTCTTCTTCTAAGCACTAGAGGACAGAGAATATCTTTTCAATGGAGTTAATCTTATGTTTTTTGATGAGGGGATTAGAATATCCACTAAACATGGGAGGCATTTTCATGATGAAGGATTCAATGACAACTTTGTCTTTCCTTAGAGAAGGATGGTATTCCACATGATTCAAGTAATTTTTTATAGCATGAGCCAGCTGAGCCAGTACTTCCCTACGTTTTTTATCACCTATTCCAATAATATTTGAAATATCATTAGGAAAATCATGAAATTTTTTATCACATTGATTGTTAGAAAATTTTCATCTATTTCCCTCCATTAACTAAGAAAAATAAAGTGTAATTATGGAGCTTCATTACGCAACTGATAAGCATAAAATGGAAAAATTAAACATAAAAGGATTATTTCTTAAAGGAAAGGTATATCCTAACTCTTGGTTACCTAGTTTTCTATCTAGGTTATCCATGATATGTTTCATAACATATATTATTATGGAATTTTTTTGTCCCCATAATAATGGTTCATAATTATCTTATTAATTAATCAAACCATATCTCCCAGGAGTATCAGACAAGGTGAATAGTAAGGCCTATTTTCAAGTACCAGGTTACCCCAAGTTAGGATCAGAGCACATTTTCAGATTTTTTACTCCTGGGTACATCTAGGCCAAAACCACATCCACTTGTAGTATCCAGATAGATATTCATTTTTTTGATAAATCACTTACTCTATACTAGCCAAAATTTTGGGGATGTTTATTATACATAGTATTATCCCTAAGGTTCTTACTAAATTTATCTATTCCCAATCCAAAAAAATTACTAGAACTTACATTTGATACCAACTATAGCAACTCTAGACTTTCACACATATAATTACATGATTTTTAATCCTAAACAAACATTAAATTACAAGACAAGGATTATAAGTTCTAGTGTATTGGATGATTATATTCATAATTAAACATCATAAATACATATTTTATTTAATCTCCATAATGAGATATTAACTTCCATTGTGCTCATAAATATTTATAGGATAACCTGGGGATAACATGAAAAAATGTATGAGTTAAAAATCCCATTAATGGAATAAAAATTGAAATAATGCTTAGCACATGGGTTAGAAAACATAACATAATGATATAACCTTGGATTCCAGATGCCATTATTGCTCCATTCCTCATCTAGAAACATCACATAATATATTTTTTGTTGGATATTGGGATATGGAGATCTGTATTTTTTGTTGTTCAAATATTAACATTAATAAGATCAGGAACACTCTACAGGAGGATATTTTTAACTGGATAATTTTAGATGCTTCCCATGGAATGGAAATGAAGGGTCATGCTATTATATTTTCTGATATTTTATAGATTTTATGGGAAGGTAGGAATCATTTTATGGAGGGTATACCTATATCTCACTTTTTATCCAGGTGTGTGTGAAATAATTAGTTGTAGAATACAGATGTCTTATGGAAGGGGGAGACCTGGTGGTGGCCTTCAAAATGCTACTAATTAGATCTTACTTCTGGAGGAATGGCAGGCATGGAAGGCATGGGAGATAGCTTAAATGGAATGACCCTATTTCTAGATTAATGTTAAATTTGGATAGCTCTTATTAAGCTGGAAAGATGTGTGGTTGCGGGGTGGTAAGGGATGTCCTCAATTCAGTTCTTCTTGGGTTAAGTGTATTTTTTGGTTCATGGTCTTCAATTAAAGTGGAGGCGAGGTCTTTCCATCTTGGATTGAGAATATTTAGGTAGCGTGGTATTATTATCTCTGAAGTAGAGTCTGATTCAGCCTTATTTGTGAGTTTACATTATGGTTCTAATAATTTTCCTTGTTTTCTAACTTATATTATTATAAGTTACTGAACTTTGATCAATCAAGAGATCATTGTGAAACACACCTGGAGAGAATATAATTTCACTATGGATGTCTTAGATTATATAGGGAGCCTTGCTGGTGACTATAACATTTATGATGTAGTTGGTTCTTTTCTAGAAACTTGTAAGTTTTTTTCAAGGGGGTGCCTTAGGGCTACATTATTTTTGACCTCCTTGATCGTGGGTCTTGTAAGGATTATTAATAATATTAAAAAGTCAATATTTTTATGATAACATATAGAACAAGGGATAATATAATCATGGAATCATAGTAATATTTTGGAAACATAAAACATGACTTTACTAGGATTCAAATCTCATTGCACATAGAGGAGCACGAGTTAAGGCTAACCACCAAGACCATTACACATGGAGCACGAGTCAAGGCCAACCATCATGACCGTTGCGCATAACTTTTCATGATACTAATAATTATCCAATGAATTAGAGTGAAATATGGTCACACCTATAATAACATGTTCATGAATATGTGTACCACATAAAGAATCATTTGTATGGAATCAATTATAAACATAAAGGTTACCCATGAAAAGAGATGGGTATCATAATCATGTCAAAAGCCAATATGAATGGGTGTAACATAGAAGTGTCTTTGAAAGAAAGTAGTAAAATCATAAATGGAAAACCATAGAGTATAATAGGAATATATCATGATATGTGATGTAAAATTTAATTTATAACATGTTAAAAGAGTATTTAAGAAACTTTATAATAAAATTATTTTAGTGTGGCTTAAGAAAATTATCAAAGATAATTTAAAATGGAAAGAGAATAATATTTTATATAAAACTATAAGTTAATAAAGAAGGTTTTCATAAAAAAAATTAGTGGTTTTATAAAACTAAAGGTGTATTAAAATATATTATTGACCACACTTTAAAATGGTTTGAATTTGGGAGGTTCCCTTAAATCAGGATTTCTTATGAGGAAGAATTGAGAAGAGAAACATTTAAAAACATGTATATCCCCAAAAAAAGAAGGATGAATGGAACTTAAAAAATGTGTTTGGACCATATAAAATTAATTTCAAATATTTAAATAAAAATAATATTGAATTTTATTTGGTTAAAAAATATATTAAGAATAACCTGAAGGAATAATTGAGGTTCGGGTAGAATCCCTTACCTTGTACCTCAAAGTATTCTTCACAAGATCTTAATGACCTGGATAATCAAATTAAATTCATTAATTAGTTAGTTTAGAACCTATTTTATAGTTTATTTATTACAATTTTACTAAGTTATTTTATTATCTTTTTGTTTAGTTATATTGTTTAATTTTATCATTCATGACTACTCATTTTCTTAGTTTTTAGGATCAGTTATCTTGAATAAGAATATGGATATCATGTATAATGGGAATGTTTTTCCATAATTTTAATTACATTATATTAGTTAACGTAAATAATAAAAAATGGTTATACAATTTTTTTATTATATGGGATATGGATGAATCGTTAGATAAAATTTTAATGATAGTCTCTTGGATTAATTCGGCGGTTTTCTATCACAATGAACTCATTTTGTTTAATAAATTGATATCAAGAATAAAAAATGGTTCCATAACATTAAATAAGATATAATAAATATATTATAATATGTTCCAATAATAAAAATGGATTCATGGCCATTCATGAATATGGAATTAGAAAATTGAAAACTCGTCGTCTTGGAATGTGATTAATTAACACATATCGGCTGGTGTTTTTCTTTTTAGTATAAATGGAGGGGAAATAGAGATAATGAGGAATTATTCCATTATAATAAAAAAATTATAGTATATTTAAGGTAATGGAGTTATCATAATATTTGGATGAGAGGATTTGAGGACAAAAAAATAAAATAAAAATCTTGAAATAAAATAAAAGAAATGGAAAGAGGAATTTACCCCTTGAATTTATCCTCCTTCAGAGCCTCCATAGGGAAGAGTTTTTGGTCTTTTGATGAGACCAGGATCTCATAGTCATGGGGTAGGTGAATATAAATTTATTTGTTAAAACTTAAGACAAGGAAAAAATGTTTGAGAGGTGTTAAAAGAATAGGTGGTGAGGGTTTGTATTTATAGTAGAGGAGAGGGGTGTTTTCTCAATATTTAATTCATTAGTTTATTATTTTTCTCAAGAAAAGAAACAGTGAAGATTATTGAGAATAAATATAGTAATTAGATCATGTGACTTATAACCAATGGTTCTTACATCATCCATTACTCAATGAATAGTTTATTTAACTTATAATGTATATATACCATAAATTACCGTATTTAACTATTCACCAAATATTCAAGTATTTCATAAAAATCCCAAAAGTTCACTATAAAAATTTTTCAAAGTGTAGAATTCAAAAATGAACTCCATTTTACGAAAATAATTTTTTAAATATGAGGAATTTAATTCTTAATTAAAATTATAATTTACTTGAAAAATGCATATTTTAAAATTATAACTGATTGGTCTCAAAAATTATCTTCTAATAATAATACCAAAAAATATTAATTTATGAATACATTTTATGAAAATAAATTTTCTTTTAAATTATTAAATTATTCATGAAATTTTAACTAAATATTTGTGACTTACAAAAATATCAATGCTTAGTTAATAATTTTTGAAATATTTACTTTCTTATACTATAATATAATTATGTCATATTTTCACTTATAAGATGGATAACTTTTTTTATACTTTTATTACTAAGGTTACTATTCAATTGGCCAGTTTACTATTTATAAGGGTCACATTACTATTCCAAAATTCATGTTACTATTCCTTTGGTATATGTGCCATAACTTCTTGAAATGCCTTTTATTTCACTCATTATCCATTTATAAAGTTTTTATTGCATTCTCTATATAATATTATGTGGTTATAAAATTACATTGATAAACATAGGGTTGTTACAATAACACTAAATATTATACTTCCAATATTTCATAAATAAAAAACCTTAAAACTATTCAAAATATTCCTCACTATTTTCAAATCCAAAAAATAAAAATTACTTGATCACATATTCTTTAGAGATAAATTTAACATTTATCTTCAAAAAATATTAGTCACTCATTAATTCATATAGCTAGAAATATATTTTCTATAATCATTTGATCTAAAAAAATATTCTAATACTTTCCAAAAATAACCTGAATCACCATAATGCCAAAATAAAATCATATATACTACTTAAAGAAAAATAAAATGTTATTCATCAAATAATATCCATTAGTAACAAAAAATATGTCCATTTACAATAGTCAGATAATCATCCAACAATAGTGAACTCTTCAAAAATAATAGTAATCACATAGTAAAAAATAACCTTTTAATATAATATAACATAAGTTCCCAAAATTTAATAACCCCTTTATCTTATTTAACCATAATTACCTCAATATTGAATATGATCTTGAAACTAATGATTATTAGTGCCTTGAAACTTGTTTCCATAAATATAAAATCATTATTCCTCAAATAAAAATTTCAATAAAAAAAGATAAACATAAGGGTTACATATACCTCAAACATTTTTTAAATCTCAATTAATTTCTCTTGAATTACTCTCATCCCATAACACATTAACATACTGTTTATGGCTTTAAAATTATGATCATTATTATGTTTATAAATATATCATAATAATGGAATCCATATATGTTAAAACCTAAAGCTTTTAATGTATTTCATAATCCATTAACCAAAAAATTCCATCATATTCCTTAATACTCTTTAATACAATCAAAAATATGAATCATATCTGAAGATTCATTAATATCAAAACATATGCCAAAATATAATCCATACCTGTTATATGAAAATCATATTTTCTTATTAATCAACTATAATAGAATTAAAAATTTATAAAACTGTGACTATAAAGTAATTTTTATACCATTCTTGAGATTTCCCCCTAGGACATTGATTTGAATATTGTCAATACTCCCCAAATTTAATGAATTCAACTAATACCACGGGAAGAACATTATTCTCCTTCATGGTGTTAACTGAACTCTTCCTTTTTACTTGGAATTTTTTTACTTTATGTCCTCCTTTAAAACATATAAAACATATTCCCATTCATTTAATACATTTCTATGTGTTATTCTTCCCACATTCCTAACATAAATTTCATCGAATCATCATACCTTCATGGTCTTTATCACCTGAATTTTCCAAGAAACTCAATTTTAACCTTTTTTTTAGGGTACTCACATATTTTTAGGTCATTAATCATAAATCAAGATATCTGGTGAATATAATGGTTATTTTTGATACTATATCTCATATTCCATTCATTTCATCTTTCAAACAACCATTTTATTTTCCTTCAATCCATTAATAATTTGGTTTCTTCAATATATGAACTTTTACTAAAATAAATAATTGTTAGTGTTGGTATATAAAATAAAATCCGGAAAAACATCTTATGATGAGGATAAACACTATGATATCCTTAACCATGTAATATTCTATTCAACTGCTTTTATTTATGAAAAATAACCAAAATTATCCCTAACATTTAAATCAATGTTGTTATATAGGACTTTTAACTTATGGTCGAATAAAATCCTAACCTATAATGTTGTATAAAATTTTATTTTTATACTAATTATAAGGACTAGACCTTAAAATTTTATATAATTAGTATGAATCTGGTTTTTTCTATGTAAGGTATTGAAATATGTCAAGGATTATTTCAGAATCCAAGAGTTAAGACAATGTCGAATTTTGAGGCCCAGAGAGCCTCATAATAATAATATTAAATATAATAAATATATAATATCCTGAGATAATTGTTTCTCAAAAATTTGGAATAACTCCCGAACAGAGCATAGTATTGAAAATTTTAGTCCATAGTTCATTTTGGAACACAGCCTTTACCCTAGGTACGATATAATGTTTGTTGGTGTTGGGAACCTGATTTGAGGCAACCATTGGTAGTGTGTTAAATGATGGAGGTATATAAATAAATAAATAATAATCAATAATGCTAACCCATCCCCATATTTGGGTTCTTCACACGATATAAGGATATGAGGTTTTCCTGAACTAAGGGAGAGAATAAATATCGCCAGACTCCGTTATTCATGGTGATTGACATCGGATCATGGTACAGTAGCTTCTAGGCATCACATTGGACCCGAAGGTTTGATTTTTCTATATGATATAGGCGAATTTATTAGTCTTATTTCATAGAATATTATATACATTATTTTAATGTTTTATATATCTATTAAGACTACTACTGATCCGATGTGGGTAAATCTATGGGAATTTGGTGAATATTCGGGGTTTCTTGAGGATTGAATAAATTTCCATTTTGAATATCCTAATAAAATAGAGTGCTTTGCTATAGCACACACCTTGTGTTCTTCACATTTAGGGAAGATGGTCATTGGTAACTACAATGTTTGTATAGGGTTACACACCATATAGTGAGGCTTAGCTTGGTGACTGTGGAATTGGGTGTGCATGGCATATAAGGAGACATGGCTATATGGAAGTACACAGTCAAACCCCAGGTGTAAAAGGGCTAAAAGATATTGACAAGTATACAAGCATAGTTCATGGTACATGGGCATGATATTCTATTCATCAGCATGGCCATAGACATGGGATTGGGCTGGGCCAAGAGGCACACTCTATGTATTGAGGGTGCATGTTGTATTGGGAGACATGTAAATTCAGTCCATGTGTGGATGAGGATATTCGAATATAATCTTGAGTGGTTACATGACATGTATCTCCATGTACATGCTATATACATTCTCACAAGAAGTGTATTGTGAAGGGACATGGCTAGGGGTCAGCCCTAAGAGACAAGTCGTGAACCCGAGGAGGACCTGATGGGTACTCCCATTGAGGCTTCTCACTTAATCGTCCCCATATTTAGGACTTGTATTGAGGCACATAAATAGTTTATCGTGAGTGTTTTTACACAAATAATGTGATGGTGTCCATGGTTTTAGATTTAGAGATGTGATGTGAGGTGAATCTCTTAGGATACTTCTTGTATAGATATATAGACCAGCGCCTAGTGGGTGTGCTTTTGTGGTCTATCCTGATGAGGTTACAGTGTGTCATTATATCCTAATCATTGGATTTAAATACACTATACAGGACTGGTCCATATAGATTTCATGTATCCCTCTAGGAATCCCTGATGTAGGATCATATATCACATCATCTTCCCTTGGTGTGGCTTGTGGTATCAATGGGACTGGTATTCATAGAGTTGATCCCCTACAAAAAGGGTTGTTCTAGTAGGGTTTGTATTATCATTATATATATGATTACCTATATAGTGTTTAGCTCCATGTTGGGTTTACAACATCTCCAAATAGTTATAACTATTATTCTTTATCTATGTATCATGATCCTATGACTAGGTAGGGTTTAGGGTGTCCTCTAGTAGTCCTAAGTTTCATCCAATATCTGATCCCTATAATATATAGAGTTCCATATTTTATTGTGGTGTTCCCCAGTATTCATGGGTGTGACCCCCTATCTATGTGTTGAGATATTTTTAGTTCTAATAGGGTTCATGGATCATGCAATGAGACATGGGTGTGATCCCCTAGTTGAGTTTCCAAATCCATTGGGTCTCAACATGACTTTATCTATGGAGAGACCCGATGACCATTTTCTCTCTGTTGTATTCCACCATGGATGGCAGGGATGTTCCATTATCTTGTTGATACCTTTTTAGTGATATCTCTTGGATGATTTCCATTGAGGATGGTAGGGATCGTTGAGTGAGTACTCACAAGAGGGTGTTACCTTTGAGCCTTGACTAAGATCATGTGGATGGTTTAATGGTTTAGACCATGAGACTAGTAGTATGACATGATTATATCAAGTTTGTTCAAGGATTCCATTCAATATGTGTCATAATTTATTGAAAAACTACGTGGTGATGATATAACTAGTCGTTTTAAGAGGAGTTGTAGTGATGGAGATTCCTATTCTCTCTAACTTGGGGTTTTATACCCTCTATCCATGGGTCGAGTGGACTATTTCCTTTTAGTTTTCCCCTTTTATTTTGGGTTTTTGGGTCACCAAATAGGTATTGTTATACACACACATATATGGAATTTTTCAGCACGTGTCATGTATTATACAGACAATTAGACATTTGACAAAATCCTATGAGGTCCCAGAGAGGGTGGATCATAGTGAGCTACTCAGATTGAGATGTGTACCAGTGGATTCCTTTGACTGGAACCCCTCATACTGATAAGGTTGGATTAATTTATCATTTTTTAGTGGAATTTAATTTTTCCAATTCATGTTTATAGTTATTTTGTTATACTCTGATTGTGTGATAGTTGTATTCATAGAATTTAGTATCTGTTTTATAATTATATATGCATTATTTCATTGTGTTGGATGTGTGTGTATGTGTACAAGTTCCTTGGGCTAAGGGCACACATGTGTGTGATATGTCTACTTGGTATTGTTCAATATACCCTTTCCTATTGGATGAAAACATTGGGTAGTCATATTTTACTTATCACCACCCAAGTGGGCTCTGGTGGGTTGGGTCATGACATAGTGATATCAAAGGGGGTTCTCCATTAAGTCTAGAGTTAGGAGGTTTCTAGTTGTGGGGTTTTTTTGGGATTTATGGAAATATCATTAAAATTTATCAAGATAGTATTTTAGTCTAGGGACACTAGTATTAGTCCAAAAGATAGTGAATCTTACCACTAAGACTCTAATAACTTGTTTTTTGACTTGGTATATGTATGCATTATTTGTAGAGGAAAATTGGTACATGAATCATATATGAATGGGTTCTGGTTCCCATATCCTTCTTGATCTATATTCCCAAATATATAATTTGATCCTGGTACATCATGACTATTTTAGGATTTTTCTATCATGAAAGAAAGTAAGTATTCCATGGTGGTATCATGATTATTATATTCCCCATGTTGAGGCTTTAGTGTAGGGATCTACATAAGATTCGATACCTATGGGTGGTTTTTCAATCATGCCACCACCTATTAAGAATAATTTTTCACTTGTAGTATCAGATGATGATGTGAATCATCTAAGTTCACTCAATGAGTTTCATTGGTAGAGACCTATCAGGTTTTGTGGTAGTCTGGACCCTTAGGGATCTGATGAATAACTTGAGGTAGTCACACAGATTTTCCACCTTATGAGGAAACCTCCAAATAAAATGGTGGTCCTAGTAGTATTTCTTCTTGAGGGATCTACAATGTGATGGAGGAACCTAGGGAATCAGACCCATGATTAGATGTAACTCACTTGGATAGTGTTTAAGATATTCATTGGGGAATATTTTTACCCATCCATGTTGTGGTTGGAGCATATCCAAAATATTATATAGCTTTAGTAGGGTAGTATGAACATGGTCAGGTATTTGTAGAGGTTTAGTCACCTCTCAATATACTCTATAGATATGGTGCGATATACATTTTTATAGAATATACCTTTCATTAGGGATTACACAGATATATTAGGGTTTTAAAGACATCTTTTTCCAATACCACATATGTTGGGTGCTTGAGTGGGATTTGGTATTGGAGAGATTTATAGCTAAGAAAACACCGACTATTAGTGATGAACACATTCAAGCTGAGACCATGGAATATAGTATTTGATGGAAGGATCAAGGATATTAGTGAAAAATATTCTTTGGGAGATGATCCTAAGCAATATATTTTATGGATCACTGCTCTCAAGACGGTTCTAGTCCACCACGAGAGATGTGGTTCTCTACTTGTGACATACAGAGGCATCTCATGCAGGATTTTATGACCTACCATACCACTAATATGTGAAAATCGATGGACCACCCTGGTAGATACAATGAAAGAAAAAGGATTCTTCATTCTAGTGGATGTGGCGGAGGGGTGAGGAGAGCAGTAGTGGGTGGGAAATAGTTCAACTTATTATCCACACCACCCCCAGGTAATCTGCATCAGGCTTAGGCAGATGGTTGATGGGGGAGAGGATAACTGGAGGCTGTAAAGGCCTATGACCCAGAGAATCCATTGATTTTTATAGGTATGTGTTTTTTCCTTTATAGTATTGTAGTATTTATGTTAGATATATGTGAAGGATATTTTTTTCTTTACCACTTATTTCTTAAGGCATTTCATAGTGATGTGGGGCATCAATGGAGGCCTATTATAGTGATGTTTGCATGGATTATAACTCACAAAATTTATGGATTATTTCCCCACTAAGATTCATTCTTGGGAAGTTATTAAAACCATGTCAGTGAGTTAGTTATTCCCAATGAAGATAATTTCAAGGTTGGTTGGATGAGTTCCTTTGACTTGTGTATTTTAGGAAGTTTGGTGTGATGAGGTGTTGGAGAAAGCTTTGGTTGTGGTGAACATGTGGTAAAGGTATAGAATAAACATTAAGAAGAAGGGGTATCTAGAATTACGGATTGATTTTGTTTTAAGGTATGACATGTGTCTTAAATTCCCTAGTTATAGTTTTTAAACAATTTCATGGTCCACTTTCCTCTAATTGTATCCCATTTTTGTAGGCCCAGTTATACCAGTGGATCCTTTACCTCTACCCTGTTGTTTGAGGTTCTAGCAAAGAGGATCATTTGTTACAACTTATATCGATAGTGTGACATAAATATATGGTGATAGAACCTTTCACAAAATCATTCCATAGTGGAAAATATATCTTATGATGTTTTCCTTGGTATTGATTTATTTTATACCATCATTGCTATGATGGTTTCCATGACTGGGTGTGGTAGTGTTTCCAGATTCTAGGATGGATTTTTCCATCATTGGTGAAGAGTGATACCAAGTAGAGTAATATGGGATATTTTGTGGGAAAATAAAACCATATTTTTTTAGTTGCCTATTATGAACCTTGGGGTAAAGGATGTTATGATCTTTGGTTACTTGCTGTGGCAGTAGACTATGAGGATGTCTTCCTAAGGAAATACTGGGATGACCTCCCCACTGAGAGTTAGACTTGTATATAGACTAGAACCTTAGGACTTCCGCGATATTTGTGCCAGTATATCGGATGGATATCGTTGATATTTTTGGGTTGGAGGTGCAGTTGGAGGTTTTAAAATGGAGTTCATTGTATGACATAGTGTGTTCACTAGGGTAGACATGTGTTGTTCTCTTGGGAGGCAAATGAGAAACATGATAACCAGATCCATCAACCATGTTAGGATATATTTTTGGTAGACTTTGACAGTATTATCATATGATCAATGTTAGAGTTTCACATGATACACTTGAGGTTGGATATAAACATTATATTAGAGTAACTTATTTATATGTTCCTCTAATGTATATGGTTCTAGATTTAGAAGGTCAAATTCTTGTAATATGTCTTCTCAGAATTGGGAGTGATAGTGGACCTATGATAGGTTGAGTTTGTTCTCTCTTTAGAGCCACCTAGGGGAATGTCCATAGTATCACAAGATCAAATTAAGTTTTCCTATTCATTATTTTGGAGAAAGGTAATAAAT
Organism: Viscum album; assembly: GCA_963277665.1. NCBI lineage: Eukaryota > Viridiplantae > Streptophyta > Magnoliopsida > Santalales > Viscaceae > Viscum > Viscum album. Next base: position 1,898,598,836 of record OY728121.1, on the reverse strand, counting down.
TAATTGACCTATTAAAATTTTACCCTTGTGGGTGAGGATAATGTAGTGTGTCTCTAGTATATAGTTGTTTCTCATTAGATATTCTATCAAGACCAGGAGGGAAAACTTTTTGTTATTGGTTTCTAGGTCTCATATGACCGAATATCCACTAGGAATGTTCTTGATGGTTTTTTTTAAGTTGGGGTGTATGTTGACCTCCTGAGTATTGATGATGACACCAATCACACCATGAGATGAGGTGATTAGGACGTTTCGTTCTCTTTATAATACACCGAGGAGAGGGGTGGATTTACCCAGATTCTTTAGAATTGTGTGTGGTTTCCATGGATGTGGTGGACTATTTATAAGTTATGTATTGGTGTCTCACATAACACTAGGTGGATACAGAGTTGCCTTTATGATATTGGAAATGGGGTGACAACTATGGTTATTGATATGGGGTTTTCACAATTAGCAAGACATCATGGCACTATCTGAGTGATCATTGGCTGACTCACTAGGTTTTCCCACTTCCTACCCATCTAAGGGAAGATATAAGAATAGATATTGGGATTCATGGGAGTTAAAGAGGCTTTTGGGGGATCATTTTTAGTTTATTTATGAGCTTCTACCCCATTCTTTGGGTTTTCATGTCTTATTGAGGCCATGTTTGAGACCCTGTAGGCCATAATTTCACTGGTCAGAGCTAGTGTTAGATAATTTTTTATAACCATTCTCGAATTTATACATGGGTTGGAGATGTGGCATTCCTCTAGACCATATGACTAAAATTATATACATTTGTTGGAGTTTCTCCACATGTCACAGCTGAGGAGATGTTTGCATGATGTGGTTCACAATGTCAACAAGGGTGAGATGGATGTTGAGTGTATATTTCTCTTTTCTAGGTACCCGATAATGATTTAGAACAATCCATATAAGACCCTTTGTGGGCATCTGGTTCCCAATGGTCTCTGTTCATTGGCAGCATGAGGGCCCTATATAGAGATCATTGTTGTGGGAGACCTAATTTGGATCTCACATTTTCCCCCTTGTGTGCATGATTTCTCTTTTCAGGATGAAATTAATTAATGGTGGGGAGAGTTTAATGAATCTAATTTTTCCATGTAAGACTTTGGAATATTTAAAGGAATATTTTTTAATCCATGAACTGATTCTATTTTGAATTATTGGTCCCATAGAGCCTCAAAAATGATATATCAAAAAATATAAAATATAAAATATCCCACATGAAACGTTTTCCAAGAAAAATCAATGAACTCCTAACATGATTCTTATATTGAAAATATAAGATGGATTTTTTGTTTGGATTTTCAGTTTTACCCTATCCACAACATGATGTTTTTCGGCGTCAGCTTCCTAGTTGGGGGAAACTGTTGGTGGTACATTATATTATGGACGCTTCTTAATTCAATAAAAATCAATTAATAAACATAACACCTCCCCCCATTTAGGATCCACTCATGGTGTAGGGAGATGATTTTTTCTTCTCATTAATAATGAATAAACTAAGGGAGAGGGGATATCTGACTGGACTCTATTCTAGATGGTGATCAACACTTACTCAAGGTGCAGTATCTTTTGGGTGTCGCATTGAACACAAATCTTTGGTGTTTTTCCAAGAGGTAGGAGGATTTATGATTTTTATGTTCTGATTCAAATATATGTGCTTTGTAAGGTTTTGGATCCCTATTTTTACTTCTAGATATACCCTAGGGGTCGATCTATGAGAATTTGGTGAAAAATCAGGGTTTTTGGGCGGATCACAGTAATTTATGGTTCAAAAATACCAACCAAAAGGAGTGTATAGTTGGATCGCACACCATTTGTTCTTCATGTTTTGAGATGATGATATTTGGGAACTACAACTCGTGTACTAGGGGTATACATTGTGTAGTGAGAATTAGTCAGGTGGTTAAGAAAATGGGTAGGCACGCCATGTAAGGTGACATAGATGTGTGGATGTAGGCATCTAGACCCTGATTGTACATGGGACTGAGGATACAAGCAGGTACATGGGAACAGGTCATGTTAAAATGGTATAAGATCTTATACATGGGAACATCCAAGGACAATATGTTCGGATAGGCCAAGAGGTACATGTCATGTACCAATGGTGATCACTATGTATGGTGATATGGTAAGCTAGGTTTTGTGCAGTTGAGGACATTCCAAGTCAATCTGCTAGGGTTACACACTGTGTAACACCATATACATGTAGTGTACTTGATTACATATTGAGTACCATGAGTGGACATGGATAGGGTTCATTCTTGAGATACATTTCATGTGCTCCAGGAGGACACGTTGTGTACTCCCCTCATAGGCATCCCCCTCATGAATCTCTATCTTCGGGAAATTGATGGGGATAATGAGTAGCTTATCCTGAGGGGTTTTCATCATAGAACGTGATGGTGTCCATGTTTTTGGTGATAGAGATGTCACATGATGAGATACTAGTGGGAAAATACTTTTATTCATCAGTATAACATCACCATGTGGTTCTTCTTCCTTGGGACACTACCTTCAAATAAGCCTTATGAGAACTCTTACAAATGGAATAACCTACTCGGTTAAATCCAAAATAATTCTCTGTATAAGGTAATCATTACCCTATAAATTAGAGAGATATATCAGGATCATCTATCATTATAAATAATGTACAAGGATAATAACATGCATAAAACACATATAATATTTTATTTTTTCATCAAACACACAAAAATATACATTTGAACCTATTAGAAAAACATTTTCATATATTAACATATCACTTTATTTTAAAACCCATTTTCCAAACTAAAATACACAGAAAAAAAAGGATGGTTTTATTTAAAGAAAATTTAAAATCATGGAATGGAATACAAATATAAAATAATGTTTATGGTAGAGGTAAAATCCATTAGTATCTTATATGTTAAAATAAAACATTCCTTCCTCTATTTGGTAAAGAATGTCAAATGTTCTATATAAAATATAGAAATATATTTATTTTGAAAACTTTTTAAAGAAAGTGAAATATACATAAAATATCCTTTATAATGTATTTATATCAGTATAGAAACATCTATAAAATATTTTACGAATATTTTTGTGGATGAAAAATATTTAGAAAGTAAATCTTTAACACATTTAAAACATGATTCTATGGTAAAGTTCCCCTTATGTCAATTCTAACTTTCACGTAAATTATTTATCTTCCTAAATAATAATAATATGTTAATTTTTTTACTTTATTTAAAATATGTTTATATATTATTATTTTTCTATTTCACATGTATCCATGTTGTACATAATTACTTAATCAATTTAGTTAGCGTCGAATGTTTTGACACCATTTAGAATATAATTCGAAAAGGGATTGTGTAGTTTGGATATGATCAAATGGATAATGATTATATTATTTCTATAACCTTAATAATGTTATAATTATAATTTTTATACATTATTTATACTTTTATATCAAACAATTTATGATGTTTATAAAAATTGAATTATGTCAAAAAATGGAGATGATGGTCTGTACGTACGTATGCTTGATGTTTTAATTTTTCAATAAACATAACGGGAAGAAGGTAATTATAATTTTATATTTAAATATTTAAAATTTTATCTAAAATATAATATTAGTCCTTTCAATCCAACTATTTATGTGATCCTTGTAAGGCATATGTGGAAAATAAAATACATCGGTTCGCAAGGCGGTAGTCACCATGTACACACGAGTGATGTTGTTACTTTTCATTGGATGGAAATGAAAGAATTATAATATAATTTTACCATTAAAAAAGTAAAATTATATCATATATATATCATATTATTTCTTTCCAATCCATTATTATGATCATCCATGCAAGTTGGTGATGAAATATACATACATCATCTCACGAGGTGGTAGACAACACGTATGAATGAGCGGTGTTTTAATTTTTCACTAGATGGTTAAGAATATGAATAACTTTTATAAAATAAACACAATAACATTAATTTATGTGGGATATAATTATTCTAATATTTACTATGTTTAATATTTTTTTAATAAGGTAATATAAGAAATAAAATGAAACCACTCGGTTAATAACTATACATCTTCTTCAGACAACCTCCTTAGGATTCTTCCTAAAGACATAGTAGTATGATATTTTGATCAATAAATGACCAATATGATTTAGTTATGAATTATATTAAGGTATTATGGTATGGATTGAAAAATTTAATAATTTCTTTAATTTTGGAGAATAAAGGATAGGGGTCTCCTTTTATAATTGTGGGAGAGGACACACATGGATTTTTTCATAAGATTAAAATATGTTAATTTATTACTCAAGAAAAATGGATCAAAAAAGGACCAATTTATAATAACATAGGGTTTATATTTAATATATGACCGTAAAATAGTATTTAATTGTGTTTTTAAGTCATTATAAACCATATCATTTTAGTTTTAACCCTTTTAATTTGTTTAACTCTTACTGCGATAACTGACTTTCTTCCAAAGATACTATTCAAAATTATCAGTAATTGAAGTGTCCACATTATTAAATTTGGAAATGAAGATTAAAAATATATTTTACATTTTATAATTTAAATTTCTATAAGTATAATAAATCAATTTCAAAATAAACCTACAAAATATGGCGAAAACGGTTTTCTAGACAAATACCTTTTTATGTATAAAAATGTTTTTATACCAAATTCAAGTATAATTTTGATTCAAATATAATTTATTTGATTATTATTAATAAAAATGAACTAATTAAATTTATTAACCATTCAAAAACAAAACAATACTATGTAAATATGTGAAATGAAAAGATAGTAATCAATAAAATCAATATTTTTGAACTATTCATATGAAAAATTATATTTTTAGAAAAATAATAAAATTTCACCATAATCAAAATTTTATAATATAATTTAAAAAATTATATCATTTTTATAAAATATAATTTCTAAAATTGAGTCAAATTAATTATAATATCCTTACACCAAATGCAAAAAAAACATTTTTTTTAGAAAATCTATTTTCAAATCATCAAATGACATTATTCTCATTCCTTTCCTTGTAAACATATTTTAATAAATATTAATTAATTAAATTGTATATATAATATAATTATTTAATTTTAATCATTTATAAATAGTGATAAATTTAATCGATTAAAATTAAAATAAATTGTGTGCATAAAAAAAGTTTTATAAAAAATATATCTTTTACCTTAAAAAATTATCTTAAATTATAATAAATTAAAAATAAATGTATAATATATTACTCATTTAATTAAGGAAAACATTTATATATATATATATGTCATAATATTTACATTCATATTCATACACTCCAAATCAACAACTATGTCATAAAAGTAGTATTTAAATAATAATATATCGTGGTTCGATTTGGATTGATGTTGTGTATACCACCCACCATCAAATATATTATTTAAATAAAATAAATTATAAAATTTTGTGGTGTTACATAGATATAGTGAACCATACAGGTACTAGAGTACAATTTTCAAGCATGTGTTTTGGAAAATGGTAAATCATTGGTGAATCACCTACCCTTAGTTGAGTTTTATTACAACAACAGTTATCACCCATACATCATAAAGCCTTCATTAAAGAAATTTTATTGAAAGAAATTTTGATATATTTTGTACTATTCTGAGATTAGGGAGTTATTATTCCATGGTCTTGATTTGATGTTGTGTATAATGGAGAAGATACGGGTGGTTTGGGAGTGGATAAAGGCAGCACAAGATGGCAAGAAGGATTATGTTGATCACCGGTGGTGGCCCCAAGTATTCAAGGTTAGAGACCATGTGTTATTGATGGTTTCCCTTAATATGGGTATATATAGGTCAGGTCTGTGGAGTAATATTTATCCCTAGTTTCTAGGCCTCTCGAGTATTTAGAGTGTGTCGGTGAGGTATAATATCAGTTGGCACTTCTACTATGGATGAATAGGATCCACAACAGATTCTATGTGTCTTAGATATGTTGGTATCATCATGATGACTCCTAGTTCATTTTTTTTATAGAGATGAATATAAAGGGTTTCATGAAATTCTTGTATCAACCATTTTAAATCCATGATCATTAGGATAACGTGTCACATAGACACGTCATTCCCCTAGTTTAGGTGCTATGGAGGCACATCTATCTATAAGATAGTACAAGAGAGTCTGAGAAACAAATGCATTCTCAGTATCTTTAATTTTTATGAGTTTTATTTTTCTTTATTATTTTTTCCAATATTAATTCTATTTTATAAAAAAATCATTTCTTTTTTCTTGATGTGTTTCTTTGGTGATCATATTTTGGTTTTAACTATATTCCTTAGAGGTATCTCGCAGGTTGATTATTCATAATTCCACCTTATTCCCACCCTTAAAATTTTTTATTATTGAGGATGAGAGTAATTTATAGGTATCTAATGTGACTTCATAGATCTTCATTCCACTTATGTTCTTTATATTTTTGGATAATGGTGGCATCAGAAGAAGTTTCTAGGAAGTAGAGGAGGAGTAGGAGATGAAATTTCATATGTAAAAGATATTAAAGTGTGGAGTATTGGTTTACACCATGGTGGATCATTCATAAGGTTGATTCAATAATCATGTAAGGGTATCTCAATTTTATCAGGTTTTCATAATGTTATATTTATGGTTTGGAGCACTCGATTACACTATAGTGGTAATCTTTCCTAACAGTAAGTCGGTTCTTATCTCTAGAAGGGTATAGTGCTTATGTATCACCCTTATCTCATGTATGGTCAAATACTAGGTTTTATGACATAGTGGATTTTTTTTGGTTTAGTGACCTATATAATAAGACCCAAATTTGTCATGGGGATGAGATATACTATAGAAATTCAATTTGGGGATCAGGTTATATGCATGGTTGGTTGTTGTAGTGTCGGGACCTAGGAGTTTGGATGTTTATATCTTTTTTTTATTAAGGGTTTTATAATATGTTGTTCATGTGTTTCACCATATCCATACCCTATGTATTTAGGGAATATCCATTGACTATGAAAATAATTTCGGATATGATTTAGACTGGGGACCATTGTAGTGTAGAACATTGTCTTGCAACATGGACTAGTGAGGAACCTTATTCATTGTGACATGGTTAGGGGTGTTTCAACATGGTCTTCTAATTTATTTGTTTTGAATAAATTGAGGAACCCATTTTAACTTCATCAATTTCCCATATTTTCTATCAACTCTCAAGTGACTTATGTCTGTCCTCGGGAAGTATTTCACCCAATTTTTAGAATATGTGATATTCAGCATGAGGAGATTGTAAATTAGAGATCTAATGGGAGTTCCCTCCCATTATATTCTGTATATTCTCTATTTTCATAATCCAAGGAGGTTTTTTTGGTAATTGAGGGTTTTAGTGATGTTTTTTATGGATAATAGTGGGGGATGTTGTGTTTTAGGTTGTCGACACAACTATGGTGTGGTACTTGTCTTGTGGGTGTTTTTTCTTTGACTTTATTTTTTGTAGAAATTTGTAAATTCTTTGATTTATTTAGAGGATTCAATATCTCCCTCTATTTTTTACGTATATGGGTTCATTTTTTCCCTTTTGGAGGATAGTAAGGATTTTGATGATAATATAATGACTCGGATTTAAATTAAATATAAAGGAGAGGGTTGAATTTTCATGTGTCTACTAGTTATCTTATCCTTTCCTATCAATCATTCCTTTAAACATGAATGTTTTTTATATGATTATTAAATATTCTATGAACTTTTAACCCCTAATTTGATTTATTTTTTACCCACTACTCATAAAATATTATGTGCTTAAAAATGGTAGTGAACTGATTGTGTGTGAATCTATAAATTATGTGAAAATTCCCATGCAAGAGATGATGAAATTTTATTCAATCCTTATGTAAATTGGAATTATAGACATGAATAAAGATTAAATATACATCTATTATCCCATTTTGGTGTTTTTTATGTAATCCTTTTGTTTGAGATGATCTATTGGGATTATGTGTTGACGGTGGTGATAATTTCGGGTAAAAAATATGTTATTGTAGTGGGGATGTGGTTAGATTGGTATGTGATATGTTGAGGGATGGTTTTTGGTGGTTGTTTGATTGATATTGATATAAGATATTCATTATTTTTTTGATGGGTATAACATGTGATTTAGATTTTTTAGTGTGATATTGTTGGGCTATTTTATAGTGGAATTATTGTAGTTTCTCAATAGCTAAGGAATATGACTTGTAATGTTGGAATTAGATACTTTTGGGATGGAATTAAAAATGTGGTAATTGATTAATAAAAAGAATTTTGGTGAATGAAAATAAAATTGTATAAGTTATAGGGTGTTTTTTCATCAAATATGGGATCAAATATATTAATAAATTTATATTTGATTGAAATTAAAAATCTGGAAAATGGTTGACTTTATAAATAAAAAATGGAATTGTGGGCTGTTTTTGGATGTTTTGTGTAGTGAGTTACATTTAGAGGTGGTATTATTTATTGATGGATGTCCCAGAATGATATGGTAGTAGTGTAGGATATGAAAAATAAATTTATATAGAACCTTAGTTTAGTTATTCTATGTGAATCTTATCTTTTTATTTTCATGTGATTTCCATAAGCACCCCACCTGAGTTAAGTATTTGATACTATAACAAAATGGTTTTTCCTTTCAAGTGTTTTCTCCAATATCTTGGTTTGTGAGGTAGAATTATATTATAACCTCTCTCCATCACTCCAAAATTAGTTTAGTTTCATAGATATGATGGATAAGTTGGTGGATATTCCTAAACATAATGGGTTTATTGGCGGGGGTTCCAATAAACAATAGATTACTTGGTAGAAATTACATTAAATGAAAAATCAATTAGGGGATATGCCTTTACTTGATGGATCTATTATTGGTGTTTCCAAGATATGGTGGCTCTATTAGTGGTTTTTCTTATAGATTAGGGATCATTTGGCAGTGATATCATGAGATGATTGATTATGAAATTGTGAAGGTACATTGAGTTGTTGTGTAGTGGGAGTCATGCATGGTGGGAGGAGGGAATGAGATTGATTTCCTTCATGTTTATGATACCATGATACCCTAGACTAATGATTGAAATAAATACATTAGGGATGGGAATATAGGATGTTAGACGATGGGGTGTGAGAGTGAAAAACAAAAGGGGAAGTGGGTGCGGGGTGCGGGGTGCCTTATTTGAATTCACATTGATATTATTTTACTATCTTGGTTGTTTTTTTTTTGTGAGTGAGGCTTGGTGAAGTTAGGAATTGGATATTTGACTAGTTAAGGTGACTATTTTATTTACTATTTATTCAATGGGTAATTAGTATGATCTTTACAAATTTTCATGAGATACCTTTTGTATGATCGTATTGAGTATACATGTTATAATTATCCCTATTATATAATCAACATTTTAGGTTTCCAAGAGAGTTTTGGAGTTTGAAATGTACATTACTAGCTTGGACGTTAGAATTTGTGTGGATTGTATTCATTAGGTTTTTTAGTGATAATTCATTTTAGAGGTTTTTAATTTCTTCTGACATGAATTTCAGGATAATGGTTATTACATATTTATGATATATTCATTATTAGTAATTTTTTTGGTATATTTCTATGGATAGTGAGGTAAATTCCTTTCATTGTGTATTTTATACATGTGGTGAAGGTCACTAACATGGGGACCTTTTGAGTCAGGCTTTAGGACTCACTTACTCTCTTAATTTTAGGACCATGTGGGGTACAAGTATAGGGGAGGGGCAAAACAATGTTGTATCATATATTTTGTTCAAGAGATAGAAGGGATCTTGGGGTTAGGAACATGTGAGGATTGCATGGGTTAGTAGGGAAATAGTGTTAGTTGAGATGATCTTGTGATGTAATAAAATGATCCCCTCTTGATCATAGTAATTTAGGGCCATCTATGGTCAAATATAAATACCTTATTATATTAGAGACACCAAAAAATTTCCTACTTTTCGTCTCATGTAATTTCCCCTTGTACTCCTTACTTTTTTGAATAAATTTTAGGGTTCTGGTCTTTGACCAGAACACAGCCATCCTTAAAAAAATTATATCCTACTAGGATTAGATATTTCTTATGTTTTTCATAAATAGATCATGGAATTCGTATGCATGTAATTTAGGGAGTATAGGTTTAGCAAAAAAATCATCATTTGTTAGAGGATTGAGAAGACTAAGGAGGATGAGATGTGGTAGAATACGTTTCATGATTTCTAGTATCTGATTCTGGTGTATTATGGAGGGAGGGTCTCCAATTTGTGGAAAGTGCACTGGCTAGAGGATCTTGAGATCACCTTATATTTGATTCAATCTAATATTGATAATTGTTTTTTTTTTTGGAAATTGTTAGGATGCGAGGTATGGAATTTCAGTTGTAGATGTTTTATCTTAGAGAGAAAAATGTGGGATATTTTTTCATGGTTGATTTTTCAAAGGGATATCAATTCAATGTTACTATCATCTATAATAAAGGTGGTTAAGTGGTAGGTTCTTTTATCCCTTCATCAAGGGATCCTAATCATGTAAGATATTGAGATCAAGCCCAAATACATTCTTGTTTTTTCTCTATACCTTTTTTTAGATGACGAGTCTCAAGTGTGGAATTTTGAGGATGTGTTGTCTCTAATTCTTAGATATGACCCTATTTATAATTCTAACATACAAAAAAGTGAAGAAGAAGTAATAGGTGATTTAACTGATGCATTTTTAGGGGGTATTACCTTGAGAAGATGGGCATCTAGGCTTCTAGAGGAGAAAGTATTTTATATGGGGGATCATAAGAATCATGGAAGCTAAGGTTCCAATGTAAAGGGATCCAACCTTTGTAGTTTTTTTCATGATATTTTGGGGTCAATAGTTCTTTCAATTGATCATATAATTTGGTACCCTCATTTTTAGGTTACACCTATAGGGTTCATAGTCACCTTCAGTCTTAGTGGAATACCACTCTAGGAGCATAGTATGGAATTAGAGATCTGACCCCTTCTCAATATCGTCAATAATTTCTTCCACCATGGTTGTATTAGTAGTAGGAAACACCAATGTTTGTTTATTTGTTGGGATAGTATTTTATTCCCCATTTAGGGGAGATGGAACTATTATAGTTCAGCCTCATGATGGTCCTCAAACTTAATTACCTAGATCAGAGCATGGATATGAAGGTCGTTAGAAATAAGGAAGGGGATCTAGCCACCAAAAGATGCATTATATGGAGGTTTTAGTATGGGAGGGGCCAAAGTTTTTTCTGGTATGATTGGTTTATCATTTACCAAATTTTATAAATTTTCTAATTATATAGCATCACAATCCTTTATTACGCCCTCTTTGGATGGATCATTAGGAATAGAGGTTTAGAGACTTCCAGTGCCTCTTATGTTATCAATTCCACTTCGAGGATGTGATATGTTTTTTGATCTGTGTTAAGGCTGTAGAATGATTATGGGGAAACATCACTTGATGGGGTATTTATTCTTTGTACTGATACAACTACATGACATTATAATTTCATTTTAATTTTTATATTCCATGCATGAATTTTTTGATTACTTCTAATGGAAGGTCATGTTTTCTGAATTTGAGGGTAAGGGAGTGGTGTTCATTGCGGATAAGGATTAAAAATGGGTGAAAATAATGAAAAACCATCTTTATAATGGATGAAAAAAATTTCCATGGAATACTAGTAAGTGTGGACTCCCATGTTAATGAATTTTTAAACATCTTCCCAGAAGAGTTTGTGACACTACCCCATCGATGTGTTGTCAATTTTGGGATAATATTTCAATCAGGTGAATCGTCAATTTCAATGGATACTTACTGTATAGAAAAATCCTAAAATAGTTGGAGGTTTGAAAATAGAGTTCTTTGTATGACATAGTGTGTTCACTAGGGTAGACATGTGTTGTTATCTTGGGAGGCAAATGAGAAACATTAGAACCAGATCCATCAACCATGTTTGGATATATTTTTGGCAGACTTTGACGGTATTCTCATATGCTCAATGTTAGAGTTTCACATGATACACTTGAGGTTGGATATAAACATTCTATTAGAGTAACTTCTTTATATGTTCCTCTAATATAGATGGTTCTAGATTTAGAAGGTCAAATTCTTGTAATATGTCTTCTCAGAATTGGGAGTGATAGTGGACCTATGATAGGTTGAGTTTGTTCTCTCTTTAGAGCCACCTAGGGGAATGTACATAGTAGCACAAGATCAAATTAAGTTTTCCTATTCATTATTTTGGAGAAAGGTAATAAAGTAATTTACCTATTATAAGTTTACACTTGTGGGTGAGGATAATGTAGTGTGTCTCCAGTCTATATTTGTTTCTCATTCTATATTCTATCAAGACCAGGAGGGAAAACTTTTGGATATTGGTTTCTAGGTATCATTTGACCGAATATCCACTAGTAATGTTCTTGATGGATTTTTTTAAGTTGGGGTGTATGTTGACCTCCTGAGTAATGATGATGACACCAATCACACCGTGAGATGAGGTGATTAGGACGTTTCATTCTCTTTATAATACACCGAGGAGAGGGGTGGATTTACCTAGATTATTTAGAATTGTGTGTGGTTTCCATGGTTGTGGTGGACTATTTATAAGTTATGTATTGGTGTCTCACATAACACTGGGTGGATACATAGTTGCCTTTATGACATTGGAAATGGGGTGACAACTATGGTTATTGAGATGGGGTTTTCACAATTAGCAAGACATCATGGCACTATCTGAGTGATCATTGTCCGACTCACTAGGTTTTCCCACTTCCTACCCATCTAAGGGAAGATATAAAAATAGATATTGGGATTTATGGGAGTTAAAGAGGCTTTGGGGGCTCATTTTTAGTTGATTTATGAGTTTCTACCCCATTCTTTGGGTTTTCATGTCTTATTGAGGCCATGTTTGATACCCTGTAGGCCATAATTTCACCGGTCAGAGCTAGTGGTAGATAATTTTTTATAACCATTCTCGAATTTATACATGGGTTGGAGATGTGGCATTCCTCTAGACCATATAACTAAAATTATATACGTTTTTTGGAGTTTCTCCACTTGTCACAGCTCAAGAGATGTGTGCATGATGTGGTGCACAATGTCAACAAGGGTGAGATGGATGTTGAGTGTAGATTTCTCTTTTCTAGGTACCCGATAATGATTTATAACTATCCATATAAGACCCTTTGTGGGCATCTGGTTCCCAATGGTCTGTGTTCATTGGCAGCATGAGGGCCCTATATAGAGATCATTGTTGTGGGAGACCTAATTTGGATCTCACATTTTCCCCCTTGTGTGCATGATTTCTATTTTCAGGATGAAATTAATTAATGGTTGGGAGAGTTTAATGAATCTAATTTTTCCATGTAAGACTTTGGTATATTTAAAGGAATATTTTTTAATCCATGAACTGATTTTATTTTGAATTATTGGTCCCATAGATCCCCAAAAATGATATATCAAAAAATATAAAATATAAAATATCCCACATGAAACGTTTTCCAAGAAAAATCGATGAACTCCTAACATTATTCTTATATTGAAAATATAAGATGGATTTTGTGTTTGGGTTTTCAGTTTTACCCTATCCACAACATGATGTTTGTCGGCGTCAGCTTCCTAGTTGGAGGTGACTGTTGGTGGTACATTATATTATGTACATTTCTTAATTCAATAAAAATTAATTAATAAACATAACACCTCCCCCCATTTAGGATCCACTCATGGTGTAGGGAGATGATTTTTTCTTCCCATTAATAATGAATAAACTAAGGGAGAGAGGATATCTGAATGGAATCTGTTCTAGATGGTGATCAACACTTACTCAAGGTGCAGTATCTTTTGGGTGTCGCATTGAACACAAATATTTGGCGTTTTTCCAAGAGGTAGTAGGATTTATTATTTTTATGTTCTGATTCAAATATATGTTCTTTTTAAGGTTTTTGAGCCCTATTTTTACTTCTAGATATACCCTAGGGGTCGATCTATGAGAATTTGGTGAAAAATCGGGGTTTTTGTGAGGATCACAGTAATTTATGGTTCAAAAATACCAACCAAAAGGAGTGTAGTGTTGTATCACACACCATGTGTTCTTCCTGTTTTGAGATGATGATATTTGGGAACTACAACTCGTGTACTAGGGGTATAAATTGTGTAGTGAGAATTAGTCAGGTGGTTAAGAAAATGGGTAGGCACTCCATGTAAGGGGACATAGATGTGTGGATGTAGGCATCTAGACCCTGATTGTACATGGGACTAAGGATACAGGCAGGTACATGGGAACAGGTCGTGTTAAAATGGTATAAGATCTTATACATGGGAACACCCAAGGACAAAATGTTGGGATAGGCCAAGAGGTACATGTCATGTACCAATGGTGATCACTATGTAGGGTGATATGGTAAGCTAGGTTTTGGAAAATGGGGTATCTCATCATGTGATATTCAGCATGAGGAGATTGTAAATTAGAGATCTAATGGGAGTTCCCTCCCATTATATTCTGTATATTCTCTTTTTTCATCATCCAAGGAGGTTTTTTGTGGTAATTGAGGGTTTTAGTGATGTTTTTTATGGATAATAGTGGTGGATGTTGTGTTTTAGGTTGTCGACACAACTATGGTGTGGTACTTGTCTTGTGGGTGTTTTTTCTTTGACTTTCCTTTTTGTAGAAATTTGTAAATTTTTTGATTGATTTAGAGGATTCAATATATCCCTCTATTTTTTACATATATGGGTGCATTTTTTCTCTTTTGGAGGATAGTAAGGATTTTGATGATAATATAATGACTCGGATTTAAATTAAATATAAATGAGAGGGTTGAATTTTCATGTGTCTACTAGTTCTCTTATCCTTTCCTATCGATCATATAACGACCCATACTTTACATACATTGTTAATAATTCAAAATTGAAGCATACTTATTACAACATATAACAAAACCACAAAAGGACCGTATAGGTATAGTGTCTTTAGAAACTGGGAAACATAAACAACTAGTTCATAAAGCGTCTACACTGTCTCCCATTTATTTCATCATATCTATAGTCCCTTTTGGAAAATATTACTTAATAACCTTCTTCCTGACCTGGGGAAAGAAAACATACAAAAGGGTGAGCAAAAATGCTCAGTAAGGGTAAACAAAAGAAATATCAATCAAATCGTATACATAAGCACATAACTTTTGGAAATCTTAACCTGCAAAAGAGATCATAATTTCATAACATGGGATAAATCATGGCAGTGAAATGTAATCACAATAATCATAACATAAAACATGAAAATTTGTGGCATACACACATAATCATAGAGAATCATTTCTTGTTAGTCAAGACTCATTGCCAAGACTATCTTAGTGGACAAAGTCCCTTTCTGAACCGAGTCACCCTCGTTTCAGTCCTGTTTCACTGAACCAGTATAACCTACCGTTCCATCCATGGCTATCTCATGAGATATAAAATCTTTACCCAATTAATTGGAGGGAGATATAGGTCCCACCCATCTCATAATTATACCATTCTTATGTGTGCCACAAAATCATAAATCATACATCATTGCATAACCCATGTAATAAATAAAAAAAATGGGATTCTTAAACAACATGACATCATAAAACAATTCATATAAGATAAAGGAATTAATAAAAATATTTCAATCACAACATAATAAAATCCATTTAATAATAGAGATAGAAATAGAACCCTATATTATCTTAGATGGAAAATAATTTTGATAAAACACTTGAACTCCATTCTTGAGGAAAATATCATTTCTGCTTCAAAAACACTTTTCCTTTCTTAACATGTCGTACAATTATAAACTAAAATAAGTTGATTAAAAATAAACTTGAAAACTTGTAAATGAAGCTTCTTGGAAATAATGTTTTAAAAATCCATTCATGCCGTATAAGTTAATAGAAAACATTTTTCTCATACTTTTGTCAGAAAATTCAAAAAGTACCTCGTACGAAAAACGACAAAAGATTTATTTCATATCCTTTACTAAAAACTCACCGAAGGGTAAAATTGGATTTAAACAATTGTAGGTGGATGGAAATAATATTACATATTGAGGAAACATGGATGTGGATGATAAAATACACCCCAGTAAATTTCAAAGTATAAACAATCTCGGATGAGATTGTGATATTTTCTCTTACCTTAGGTCCGATATGCTTTGTACGTGTCTGAACCTCCTGTATAATGATTTAAATAATGTTATTGACTTATTAAAGAATCATACTTATTTTTATGATATCATATTTGGTCATATTCTTAGCTTCTTAGTAGTAATATTTCATTGCTACTTGTTATTTGGGTGTTTATAACTTTTTGTTCTTATGCGTGTTTTGTCGAATAAATTCTTATTCTTCTCTTTAGGTTATAGATACCTCATTTCCAGAATGGTATTAGTGTAATATATATCATATTAATTCATTCAATTCATTTCATTTATATAATCATTATGAAATGAAGATCATGTAGAACGAGTCGCATCACATTGTGGAGACGGTATTCCGTACATACGCACGAGTGATGATATCATTCCTATGATCGTGGAATTGTATTGGAGTGTATGTATACTATTTCAGAATCATTATAACTTTATAATAGTCACATATAGTCATTATTTACACCATTATACCCATCCAAGTAAGGTGGTGGTGGAAAATAGATTACACCACGGCGTGGAGACGGTATTCCGTACGTACGCACGCGTGGTGATTTATTTTTTCGTAGGATGGATAGATGGTGAAATAGGGTTGTTTCATACTTATAATAACATATCAGTATATTATTTTTACTGATGTTATTACTTCATAATGAAACAACTAAATAATAAGAAGTGGAAGAAGAAATAAAGATGAAAGAATCGGTAACGGACATTACCTCTTCTTTGAAGTGCTTCTTTGAGACCTTCTTTTAGGGAACTAAAATTGGTCTTTGAAGAAGACCAAGACCTCTTGGATGTCTCTAGGGAAGTGTAGAGGAGGAATTGGTAGGGGTTTGACGAGCTTGAAGTCTCAAAGTGGTGTGAGGAAGAGGGGGAGGAGGTGCCCTTTTATAAGGGAGGAGAGGGGCACCTTTGGGAAACTAAAACTATTATTTTATTATAAAGTCAAGTTCAGTTTTAAATAGCTCCAAATTGATATATTTTGAAGCTAAGGTGGGGATGGGTCGAAATCCACTCATACAATAGAATTTAGACAAGTTTAGGTTCCTATTTTAAACTTATCATTTAGATTTAACATTAAGTTAAATAATTTTACTTTTACCGTGTCTTCTTGTGTTCTTATACTATAAGGTTAATAAACTTACTATAAGCAGCCAAAAGAACCCCAAGTTGTTTATTATTAATATATATAACCTTATCTAAGTCATTTGTCCGAACCTTATATTTTTAGGAATAAAATAACAATTACTAATATAATATTTGTTTTAAAAACTATTTTATGTCAATTTTGACACTATTTAGTAATTAATTTTTGTGAAAATCATAACAGAATGATTAGTTCAAAAAAGTTAATTAAATCAATAATAAAATGTCATATTAACCTATAAAATTAGTTTAATTCATAAAAAGGCTCATATTACATTTATTTTGGTGTTTATAACATTAATTATGTCAATATTTCATTAATAAGATAATTACTGCATCATCTTTGTTTCATAAATAAATTAAATTATTTAATGTCTAAAAATTACAAATAAAATACCATTATGTATGAAATCTTTTTATATTTCTAATGAATATTTATAGTCTAATTTATCTTATGTATAACCCCATATTAAAAATGATTTAGTTATTAAACTTTGATTTTAACTATTTTAACCCTTCTTTAAATAAATTAATAATAAATGTCCTAATCTAATCCAAGTGGGCCTAAATGGTCATATTTTATTCCTAAGTTTGTTTTTGGTCGAATTAGACTTGTCCAATAGAATTAGGACATGTTTTAGGGTAATAATAATATCATCTTTACCCTTAATTACCCTATTTACTTTTAACCGTGGTAAAAAAAAGTAAAAATTTACTATTCACCAAAAAATTATTTTCATCTCATTGAACCACATTTTACATACTGACATCAACCGTGTCTCTTGGATTTTTGAAATTCCACTCACAGAAGCGGTAAAATTAAGTTTTATGAAAAATTTAGTTTTTTAACTACCACTTAGTGGTTTCACTATTCATCAAAAATTGAAAGTTTTCAGAAAAACACCAAAATTTCACCCTAGGCTAATTTCGATATTCCGAATCCAAAAATGAAGTCCATTTTAAAAAATAAAATTTATAAAATTTCAAAAAGTGGTTATTACTATTCATAACGGCTAGTTTTAATAATATTTTAATAGCATATCATTGTTTAGTGAAACTCGGTATTGCGTACGACGCAAGCTATTGAGGAAGGTCGCGATTTCGTGTAAAGCAAGCCAAGAAAGTGTTGTGTAGAAAAAGATTACTTTGATGATTTATATAACATAAAAGTCTCGGGTGTTACATTCTACCCCCCTTAAAATGAATTTCTCCCTCGAAATTCATCACTTTGTAACAAACAGATGAGGATACCTCTCCCTCATCATATCCTCAATCTCCCATGTAGCTTCTTATAATTGGTGGTTCCTCCATAAAACTTTCACCAATCGAGTGGTCTTGTTTCGTAGGACTTTTTCGCTACGATCCAGAATCTCTATCGGTTGTTCTTCATAAGAAAGATCTTGCTCTAGCGGTACAACTTCTGAGCTGAGTACATGTGAAGGATCAGGTATGTACTTTCTCAAGAGAGATACATGGAACACATCGTGGACTTGAGAGAGATTCGGTGGAAGGGCCAATCGGTAAGCTACCTTCCCAACACGATCCAGTATTTCGAAAGGATCGATATATCTAGGGCTCAACTTCCCCTTCTTTCCAAATCTCATAACCCTCTTCTAGGGAGATATTCGTAAGAACACTTTATCACCCACTTAAAACTCTAGGTCTTTTCTTCGGTTGTCGGCATAACTTTTCTGTCGACTCTGAGCTGCTCTTATGTGTTGTTGAATAGATCTGACCTTTTCTGCCATTTCATCAATGAGATCAGGTCCTAATAGCTTTCTTTCCCCAACTTCATCCCAGCAATTTGGAGTCCTTCATTTCTTTCCATAGAGAGCTTCATAAGGAGCCATATGAATACTGGAGTGAAAGCTATTATTATAAGAAAATTCCACAAAAGGTAGATGTTGATCCCAACCACCTTTGAAATCCATAGAGCAAGCTCTCAACATATCTTCTAGAGTTTGAATTGTTCTCTCAGACTGACCGTCTGTCTGAGGATGATAAGCAGTGCTAAAACTCAAGTTTGTATCCAGAGTATGCTGAAGACTTCGCCAGAACTTCGAGGTAAATCTCGGATCCCGATCAGATATAATAGAAAGTGGTACTCCATGCAATCTTACCACTTTCTTTACATATATCCTGGCAAGCTGATCCAGAGAGAAATCCTCTCTAATAGCAATGAAGTGTGCAGACTTTGTAAGACGATCAACTATGACCCAGATAGCATTATTGCCTTTGGATGTTTTAGGAAGTCCTGTGAAAAATTCCATAGTGATGTTTTCCCATTTCCATTCGGGTATGGGTAATGGTTGTAACATCCCCTTAGACTTCTGTCTCTCAGCTTTAACTTGTTGACAAACCAAGCATCGAGAGACATATTCAGAAACATCTCTTTTCATGTCATCCCACCAGAAGTACTCTTTCAGGTCCCTATACATCTTCGTGCTTCCAGGATGAATAGAGAATGAAGAACTATGAGCCTCATCCAGCAGCTCCTTATTTAATTCTAGGATGGGAGGAACACAAACCCTATTCCTAAACTTTATTATCCCATCACAATCAAGGTTGAATTCAGGAACATTTCTCACCTTCTTTTGTAACTCGACATCTTCTTTCTGTGCCTCTTTAATCTTCACATGTATAGATGGTTGAACATTAATTTGAGGAATATAAGATTTTTCCCCTTTCATTATAATTCCAAGATCCATCCTTTGTAAATCCATAAATATTGGATCTTTTGTGATCCTCATCATGGATAAACTAGCATGGTCTTGTCGACTTAATGCATCTGCCACCTTGTTTTCTTTCCCAGGGTGGTAATGAATTGAGCAGTCGTAATCCTTAATCAGCTCCAACCATCTTCTTTGGCACATATTCATCTCCTTTTGTGTGAAAATATACTTTAAACTTTTATGATCAGTATAAATATCACACCTTTCTCCATAAAGGTAATGCCTCCAAATCTTTAATACAAATATTACCGCAGCTAGCTCCAGAACATGAGTTGGGTAATTTTGATCATGTATTTTCAACTGTCGTGAGGCATAAGCTATCACCATATCATTTTGCATAATAACACACCCCAATCCCTTCTTGGATGCATCACTATAGATCAAAAACCTTTCTCCACTACAAGGCAGTGTGAGCACAGGTGCATTGGATAACCTTCTTTTCAACTCCTTGAAATTCTCTTCACATTCCTACGTCCAAACAATCTTAACTCCTTTCCGAGTCAACTTGGTGAGTGGATTAGATAATCGTGAAAAATCTTTCACAAAACGTCGATAATATCCAGCCAAACCAAGAAAACTTCGGATCTCAGTTACTGTTGTTGGTCTCGACCATCTTTCGATAACCTCTGTTTTTGCTGGATCAACAGATATCCCCTCTTTTGAGATTATGTGACCCAAAAATGCAACTTTCTGAAGCCAAAATTCACACTTGGTAAATTTGGCATAAAGCTTCTCCTTTCTCAGGGTCCTCAATATAATTCTCAAGTGATCTTCATGTTCTTCCTTTCTCTTTGAATAGACAAGAATATCGTCTATAAAGACTACCACAAATTGATCAAGATAGTCTCTAAAGACTCTATTCATCAGATCCATGAAGATAGCAGGGGCATTAGTAAGACCAAATGGCATCACTATAAATTCATAGTGTCCATACCTTGTACGGAAAGACATATTTGGTATATCCTCCCTTTTGACCCTTAATTGATGATACCCTGAACGAAGATCAATCTTGGAAAAGTATTGATCTCCACGTAGTTGGTCAAATAGGTCATCAATGCGCAGGAGAGGATATTTGTTCTTGATAGTGATCTTGTTAAGTTCTCGATAATCAATGCAGAGTCTCATTGATCCATCTTTCTTCTTAACAAATAGAACAGATTCTCCCCAAGGTGACGCACTAGGGCGTATGAATCCCTTATCAAGATTCTCTTGGAGTTTCTTCTTCAATTCCTGCAACTCAATTGGGGCCATTCTATAAGGTGTCTTTGAAATAGGCAAAGCACCCGGTACGAGTTCTATTGAAAAATCAACTTCACGATTCGGTGGAAGACCCGGTAATTCTTTTGGAAAGACATCATCAAACTCCCGTACAATGGGTGTATTCTTAATCGTGAGTTTCTCACCAACCATTTGAGATAAATAACCTTCATTTAGTGGAATCAATACCCATAAAATGTAATAAATTTCCACTGGAAGGTTATGTTCATCCTTGCATTGATAGACGATCATAGATTGATCTGGAATATGAAATGTGACTTCCCTTATATGTAAATTGATATGAGCTCCATATAAAGAAAGCCAATACATGCTAAGAATCACATCAAATTCCAATATAGGAAGGATCACAAGATTTTCAGGAAGCACTTTCCCACAAACTTCGATCGGAGAAGAATTATAAACTTTTGATGCGACTGTTGTTCCATTAGGTGTTGTCACAGCTAACTCAACATCTAATTGTTGAGGTAATACGGTGATACCCTTATAAAATTCTTCAGAAATAAAAGAGTGGGAGGATCCATAATCAAATAAAACATTTTCTACTTTAGAGTGGATGGTAGTGTACCTTTCACCACATCGTTATCGTACTCCACATCGCTGATAGAAATTGCATGTGACTTTCCTTTGTCTTTATCCTTAAGAGTTTGTTGATGTCTACCATCATCATCAACCCTTGGATTAGGGAATTTATTGGCATAATGTCCCATCTCCTTGCACTTGAAACATTGAAGTGTAGTAGGTTCATTCTGTGTATCCCTTCCTTTGTTTGCATCATTAGACATCTTCTTCCCATCATCGCATCATTCAAATGCCCGATGACCTTCCTTTCCACATTTGAAACATTTACTTGTCCCTTTAAGACAACTCCCTCCATGTTTCTTTCCACACTTTGAGCATAAGGGAAAGCTCATCTTCTTTTTAGTGTGCTCTTTAGATTTTCCTTTGAATTCCATTTTCCTCTTCTTATCAAACCCATATGACTGATGGGTTACTCCAATCTCCATCTCGACTTTGAGAGCACATCGAACGATTTCCTTGTAGCTATTGAAGTCCCTTATGGCTAACGCCCTTCGAAGACTTGGTTTTAAGACACTAAATAATAGATCGATCTTACTCTCAGGTTGGATAATAATACTAGAAGCGTACCTTGCAAGTCTTGTAAAATTTGCTTCATAGGTACTAACAGATTCATCATCCTTTTGCTTCAGTTCAAGAAACTCTTTCTCCATCTTTGTTTGGAGAATACGAGGGAAGTACTTATTGAAAAATAAGTTCTTGAACTCGTCCCATTCCATGGACTCAATTTCATCCCTTTACCTCGTATTCTTAATAAGATTCCACCATTGATCAGCATCTCCTTCCAAACGATACACTGCTAGGATGACTTTATCATGTTCATAACATTGAAGAACTGAAAATATCTTTTTAGTGGTACTAATCCATTGTTCAGCAACGAATGGATCATTAGACCCGCTGAAAGAAGGTGGACGCTGCCTCATGAAGGATTCAATAGAATGTTGCTCCTTCCTTTGCTCGTTTGTAAGTCCTACATGATTCATAGCTTGAGAAAGTTGTGTGAGCATGGCTACAAGATTTTTCATTCCAGCTCCCATAACGTTTGGTTGCTCAGGGGGACAATCATTGCATTGCCCGTCGCATTCCGTATTAACATGGTTCCTTCGGGTTCCAGCCATTGACTAAAACCAAGAAGAATAGTGTGAGCAACACTAATTATAATAGGAAAACCACATAATCAAGAATAAAATTTCATACTTAAGGTATTGTCCTAGGTTATTCATGGCCATTTCTAAAACACTAAGATTGTGTTCTATGCTTAGACTTATCCTTAGGGTTCTTACTAAGGCTTTCACATCCTAGTTTCCAAAGGTTGACTATACCTTTGCTCTGATACCAACTATAACGACCCATACTTTACATACATTGTTAATACTTCAAAATTGAAGCATAATTATTACAACATATAACAAACCCACGAAAGGACCATATAGGTATAGTGTCTTTAGAAACTGGGAAACATAAACAACTGGTTCATAAAGCGTCTACACTATCTGCCATTTATTTCATCATATCTATATTCCCTTTTGGCATATCTTACTTAATAACCTTCTTCCTGACCTGGGGAAAGAAAACATACAAAAGGGTGAGCTCAAATTCTCAGTAAGGGTAAACAAAAGAAATATCAATCACATCGTATACATAAGCGCATAACTTTTAGAAATCTTAACCTGCAAAAGAGATCATAATTTCATAACATGGGATAAATCATGGCAGTGAAATGTAATCACAATAATCATAACATAGAACATGAAACTTTGGAAAATACACACATAATCATAGAGAATCATTTCTTGTTAGTCAAGACTCATTGCCAAGACTATCTTAGTGGACAAAGTCCCTTTCGGAACCGAGTCACCCTCGTTTCAGTCCTGGTTCACTGAACCGGTATAACCTACCGTTCCAGCCATGTTTATCTCATGAGATATAAAATCTTTACCCAATGCATTGGAGGAAGATATAGGTCCCACCCATCTCATAATGATACCATTATTATGTGTTCCACAAAATCATAAATCATACATCATTGCATAACCCATGTAATAAATAAAAAAAATGGGATTCTTAAACAACATGACATCATAAAACAATTCATATAAGATAAAGGAATTCATAAAAATATTTCCATCACAACATAATAAAATCCATGTAATAATAGAAATAGAAACAGAACCCTATATTATCTTAGATGGAAAATAATTTTGATAAAACACTTGAACTCCATTCTTGAAGAAAATATCCTTTTTGCTTCAAAAACACTCTTCCTTTCTTAACATGTCGTACAATTATAAACTAAAAGAAGTTGATTAAAAATAAACATGAAAACTTGTAAAGGAAGATTCTTGGAAATATTGTTTAAAAATCCATTCATTCCGTATAAGTTAAAAGAAAGCATTCTTCTCATACTTTTGTCGGAAAAGTCAAAAAGTACCTCGTACGAAAAATGACAAAATATTTCTTTCATATCCTTTACTAAAAACTCATCTAAGGGTAAAATTGGATTTAAAAAATTGTAGTTGTATGGAAATAATATTACATATTGAGGAAACATGGATGTGGATGATAAAATACACCCCAGTAAATTTCAAAGTATAAACAATCTCGGATGAGATTGTGATATTTTCCCTTACCTTAGGTCCGATATGCTTTGTACGTGTCCAAACCTCCTGTATAATGATTTAAATAATGTTATTGAATTATTAAAGAATCATACTTATTTTTATGATATCATATTTGGTCATATTCTTAGCTTCTTAGTAGTAATATTTCATTGCTACTTGTTATTTGGGTGTTTATAACTTTTTGTTCTTATGTGTGTTTTGTCGAATAAATTCTTATTCTTCTCTTTAGGTTATAGATACCTCATTTCCAGAATGGTATTAGTGTAATATATATCATATTCATTCATTCATTTCATTTCATTTATATAATCATTATGAAATGAAGATCATGTAGAACGAGTCGCATCACATCGTGGAGACGGTATTCCGTACGTACGCACGAGTGATGATATCGTTCCTATGATCATGGAATTGTATTGGAGTGTATGTATACTATTTCAGAATCAGTATCACTTTATAATAGTCATATATAGTCATTATTTACACCATTATACCCATCCAAGTAAGGTGGTGGTGGAAAATAGATTACACCACGGCGTGGAGACGGTATTCCCTACGTACGCATGCGCGGTGATTTCTTTTTACGTAGGATGGATAGATGGTGAAATAGGGTTGTTTCATACTTATAATAACATATCAGTATATGAGTGATATTTATGTTATTACTTCATAATGAAACAACTAAATAAGAAGAAGTGGAAGAAGAAATAAAGATGAAAGAATCTGTAACGGACATTACCTCTTCTTTGAAGTGCTTCTTTGAGAACTTCTTTTAGGGCACTAAAATTGGTCTTTGAAGAAGACCAGTACCTCTAGGATGTCTCTAGGGAAGTGGAGAGGAGGAATTGGCAGGGTTTGGCCGATCTTGAAGGCTCAAAGTGGTGTGAGGAAGAGGGGGAGGAGGTGCCCTTTTATAAGGGAGGAGAGGGGCACCTTTGGGAAGACTAAAAATATTATTTTATTATAAAGTCAAGTTCGGTTTTAAATAGCTTCAAATTGATATATTTCGAAGATAAGGTGGGTATGGGTCGAAATACTCTCATCCAATAGAATTTAGACAAGTTTAGGTTCCTATTTTAACCTTATAATTTAGATTTAACATTAAGTTAAATAATTTTACTTTTACCGTGTCTTCTTGTGTTCTTATACTATAAGGTTAATAAACTTACTATAAGCAGCCAAACGAACCCCAAGTTGTTTATTATTAATTTATATAACCTTATATAAGTAATTTGGCCTAACCTTATATTTTTAGGTATAAAATAACAAATACTAATATAATATTTGTTTTAAAAACTATTTTATGTCAATTTTGACACTATTTAGTAATTAATTTTTGTGAAAATCATAACAGAATGATTAGTTAGAAAAAAGTTAATTAAATAAATACTAAAATGTAATATTAACCTAGAAAATTATTGTAATTCATAAAAAGTCTCAAATTACATTTATTTTGGTGTTTATAACATTAATTATGTCAATATTTCATTAATAAGATAATTACTGCATCATCTTTGTGTCATAAATAAATTAAATTATTTAATGTCTAAAAATTACAAATAAAATAACATTATGTAGGAAATCTTTTTATCTTTCTAATGAATATTTATAGTTGAATTTATCTTATGAATAACCCCATATTAAAAATGATTTAGTTATTAAACATTGATTTTAACTATTTTAACCCTTCTTTAAATAAATTAATAATAAATGTCCTAATCTAATCCAAGTGGGCCTAAATGTTCATATTTTATTCCTAAGTTTTTTTTTTGGTCGAATTACACTTGTCCAATAGAATTAGGACATGTGTTAGGGTAATAAAAATATCATATTTACCCTTAACTACCCTATTTACTTTTAACCGTGGTAAAAAAAGTAAAAATTTACTATTCACCAAAAAACTATTTTCATCTCATTGAACCACATTTTACATACTGACATCAACCGTGTCTCTCGGATTTTTGAAATTCCACTCACAGAAGCGGTAAAATTAAGTTTTATGAAAAATTCAGTTTTTTAACTACCACATAGTGGTTTCACTATTCATCAAAAATTTAAAGTTTTCAGAAAAATACCAAAATTTCACCCTAGGATAATTTTGATATTCCGAATCCAAAAATGAAGTTCATTTTGAAAAATAAAATTTATAAAATTTCAAAAAGTGGTTATTAATATTCATAACAGCTAGTTTTAATAATATTTTAATAGCATATCGTTTTTTAGTGAAACTCGGTATTGCGTACGACGCAAGCTATCGAGGAAGGTCGCGATTTCGTGTAAAGCAAGCCAAGCAAGTGTTGTGTAGATAAATATTCCTTTGATGATTTATATAACATAAAATTCTCGGGTGTTACAGATCATTCCTTTAAACATGAATGTTTTTTATATGAGTATTAAATATTCTATGAACTTTTAACCACTAATTTGATTTATTTTTTACCCACTACTCATAAAATATTATGTGCTTAAAAATGCTAGTGAACTGATTGTGTGCGAATCTAGAAATTATGTGAAAATTCCCATGCTAGAGATGATGAAATTTTATTAAATCCTTATGTAAATTGGAATTATAGACATGAATAAAGATTAAATATACATCTATTATCCCATTTTTGTGTTTTTTATGTAATCCTTTTGTTTTAGATGATCTATTGGGATTATGTGTTGATGGTGGTGATAATTTCGGGTAAAAAATATGTTCTTGTAATGGGGATGTGGTTAGATTGGTATGTGATATGTTGAGGGATGGTTTTTGGTGGTTGTTTGATTGATATTGATATAAGTTATTCATTATTTTTTTTATGGGTATAACATGGGATTTAGATTTTTTTAGTGTGATATTGTTGGGCTATTTTGTAGTGGAATTATTGTAGTTTCTCAATAGCTAAGGAATATGACTTTTAATGTTGGAATTAGATACTTTTGGGATGGAATTAAAAATGTGGTAATTGATTAATAAATAGAATTTTGGTGAATGAAAATAAAATTCTATAAGTTATAGGGTGTTTTTTCATCAAATATGGGATCAAATATATTAATAAATTTATATTTGATGGAAATTAAAAATCTGGAAAATGGTTGACTTTATAAATAAAAAATGGAATTGTGGGTTGTTTGTGGATGTTTTGTGTAGTGAGTTACATTTAGAGGTGGTATTATTTATTGATGGATGTCCCGGAATGATATGGTAGTATTGTAGGATATGAAAAATAAATTTATATAGAACCTTAGTTTAGTTATTCTATGTGAATCTTATCTTTTTATTTTCATGTGATTTCCATAAGAACCCCACCTGAGTTAAGTATTTGATACTATAACAAAATGGTTTTTCCTTTCAAGTGTTTTCTCCAATATCTTGGTTTGTGAGGTAGAATTATATTATAACCTCTCTCCATCACTCCAAAATTAGTTTAGTTTCCTAGATATGATGGATAAGTTGGTGGATATTCCTAAACATAATGGTTGTATTGGTGGGGGTTCCAATAAACAATAGATTACTTGGTAGAAATTACATTAAATGAAAAATCAGTTAGGGGAGATTCCTTTACTTTATGGCTCTATTATTGGTGTTTCCAAGATATGGTGGCTCTATTAGTGGTTTTTCTTATAGATTAGGTATTAGTTGGCAGTGATATCATGAGATGATTGATTATGAAATTGTGAAGGTACATTGAGTTGTTGTGTAGTGGGAGTCATGCATGGTGGGAGGAGGGAATGAGATTGATTTCCTTCATGTTTATGATACCATGATACCCTAGACTAATGATTGAAATATATACATTAGGTATGGGAATATAGGATGTTAGACGATGGGGTGTGAGAGTAAAAAACCAAAGGGGAAGTGTGTGTGGGGTGCCTTATTTGAATTCACATTGATATTATTTTACTATCTTGGTTGTTTTGTTTTGTGAGTGAGGCTTGGTGAAGTTAGGAATTGGATATTTGACTAGTTAAGGTGACTATTTTATTTACTATTTATTCAATGGGTAATTAGTATGATCTTTACAAATTTTCATGAGATACCTTTCATATGATTGTATTGAGTATAAATGTTATAATTATCCCTATTATATAATCAACATTTTAGGTTTCCAAGAGATTTTTGGATTTTGAAATGTACATTACTAGCTTGGATGTTAGAATTTGTGTGGATTGTATTCATTAGGTTTTTTAGTGATAATTCATTTTAGAGTTTTTTAATTTCTTATGACATGAATTGTAGGATAATGGTTATTACATATTTATGATATATTCATTATTAGTAATTTTTTTGGTATATTTCTAGGGATAGTGAGGTAAATTCCTTTCATTGTGTATTTTATACACGTGGTGAAGGTCACTAACATGGGGACCTTTTGAGTCAGGCTTTAGGACTCACTTACTCTCTTCATTTTAGGACCATGTGGGGTACAAGTATATGGGAGGGACAAAACAATGTTGTATCATATATTTTGTTCAAGAGATAGAAGGGATCTTGGGGTTAGAAACATGTGAGGATTGCATGGGTTAGTAGGGAAATTGTGTTAGTTGAGATTATCTTGTGATGTAATAAAATGATCCCCTCTTGATCATAGTAATTTAGGGCCATCTATGGTCAGATATAAATACCTTATTATATTAGAGACACCAAAAAATTTCCTACTTTTCGTCTCATGTAATTTCCCCTTGTACTCCTTACTTTTTTGAATAAATTTTAGGGTTCTGGTCTTTGACCAGAACACAGCCATCCTTAAAAAAATTATATCCTACTAGGATTAGATATTTATTATGTTTTTTATAAAGAGATCATGGAATTCATATGAATTTAATTTAGGGAGTATTGCTTTAGCAAAAAAATCATCAGTTGTTAGAGGATTGAGAAGACTAAGGAGGATGGGATGTGGTAGAATATGTCTCATGATTTCTAGTATATGATTCTGGTGTATTATGGAGGAAGGGTCTCCAATTTGTGGAAAGTGCACTGGCTAGAAGATCTTGAGATCACCATATATTTGATTCAATATCATATTGATAATTGTTTTTTTTTTGGAAATTGTTAGGATGCGAGGTATATAATTTCAGTTGTAGATGTTTTATCTTGGAGAGAAAAATGTGGGATATTTTTTCATGGTTGATTTTTCAAAGAGACATCAATTCAATGTTACTATCATCTATAATAAAGGTGGTGAAGTGGTAGGTTCTTTTATCCCTTCATCAAGGGATCCTAATCATGTAAGATATTGAGATCAAGCCCAAATACATTCTTGTTTTTTCTCCAGACCTTTTTTTAGATGAGGAGTCTCAAGTGTGGAATTTTGAGGATGTGTTGTCTCTAATTCTTAGATATGCCCCTATTTATAATTCTAACATACAAAAAAGTGAAGAAGAAGTAATATTTGATTTAAATGATGCATTCTTATGGGGCATTACCTTGAGAATATGGGCATCTAGGCTTCTAGAGGAGAAAGGATTTTATATGGGGGATCATAAGGATCATGGAAGCTAAGGTTCCAATGTAAAGGGATCCAACCTTTGTAGTTTTTTCATGATATTTTGGGGTCAATAGTTATTTCAATTGATCATATAATTTGGTACCCTCATTTTTAGGTTACACCTACAGGGTTCATAGTCACCTTCAGTCTTAGTGGAATACCACTCTAGGAGCATAGTATGGAATTAGAGATCTGAACCCTTCTCAATATCGTCAATAATTTCTTCCACCATGTTTGTATTAGTAGTAGGAAACACCAATGTTTGTTTATTTTATGGGATAGTATTTTATTCCCCATTTAGGGGAGATGGAACTATTATACTTCAGCCTCATGATGGTCCTCAAACTTAATTACCTAGATCAGAGCATGGATATGAAGGTCGTTAGAAATAAGGAAGGGGATCTAGACACCAAAAGATGCATTATATGGAGGTTTTAGTATGGGAGGGGCCAAAGTTTTTTCTGGTATGATCAGTTTATCATTTACAAAATTTTATAGGTTGTCTAATTATATAGCATCACAATCCTTCATTACACCCTCTTTGGATGGATCATTAGGAATAGAGGTTTAGAGACTTCCAGTGCCTCTTATGTTATCAATTCCACTTTGAGGATGTGATATGTTTTTTGATCTGTGTTAAGTATGTAGAATGATTATGGGGAAACATCACTTGATGGGGTATTTATTCTTTTTACTGATACAACTACACGACATTATACTTTCAATGTAATTTTTATATTCCATGCATGAATTTGTTGATTACTTCTAATAGAAGGTCATGTTTTCTGAATTTGAGGGTTAGGGAGTGGTGTTCATTGGGGATAAGGATTAACAAATGTGTGAAAATAATGAAAAACCATCTTTATAATAGATGAAAAAAATTCCATGGAATACTAGTAAGTGTGGACTCCCATGTTAATGAATTTTTAAACATCTTCCCAGAAGAGTTTGTGACACTACCCCATCGATTAGTTGTCAATTTTGGGATAATATTTCAATCATGTGAATCGTCAATTTCAATGGATCCTTACTGTATGGAACCCATAGAGTTTCATAATTTGATGGTACATATCATTTCTTCCTAGTGGAGAGGCCTTATACAACCTAGTGTGTCATCATGGGGTGATTTGGTGTTCTTTTCTAATAAGGTAGATCAAAGTCTAAGGATATGCATGGAATACCTTATATTTAACAAATTTGTATCTTAAGAAACATTACCACCATATAAGGATAAAAAATATGATCAACCTATTAAAGGAATCCATCTTGATTTTGATGACTGATTTGTGGTATTTATATCACCTTATGAGGGTGAAATATAAGGATATTCCAAAGATTAATTTCTTATATAGGTTTAGAATCTTAATGTTTATTGTCATGTTTTTTGGTGTCACAAACTTGAAATATGTGTTCATAAGGATCATGAACTCTATTTATCATGAATTTCAATACCAGTTCATAGATGTTTTCATCAATGAAATACCAATATTCTCATAGTTAAAAGAGGAGTATTCCGAGGAACATAGATAATTATTTCTTTTTATTCAAATAAATATGATCTATGGTAAACTATCAAAGTTTTTTGTTTTTTGGAATCGAGATGTGTAATTACATGGACATGTAATTTCTTAGTAGGGCATGTTCATGGACTCATTGAAGATTGTGGAAATTTTTTCTTTGGAGGCACCCTAGAATGGGGTATAAGTTTACATATTCATTAGTCTAATAGTCAATTATCTAAGGTTTGTGTCCAATTTCTCTAATAATATATCCCCAACAATATATTTTACCATGATTGAATAAGCCTTCATATAAATTGTTCAATTTCAGGTAGCATTCAACTTGGTGAAGAAGAAGTTGACTGGTGCTTTGGTACTTCATGTTTCTAACTAAGTGGTTATGTTTAATATAAATTATTTTATTCTCATATGGGATTTGGATATATTATGATTCAGTAGAAGAAAATGACCTTCTATAATTCTAGATAATTATGCTCCCATGATCCGGACTATGAAACCTGTGACCTGGTGTTGGTGGAACTGGTGTTTTCCCTAAATTTGTTGCAACATTACCTAAAAGGGGAGTTTTGTGTTGTATTTAAAAATAACAATATTCTAAGATATGTTTTCTATTAGAGGTATATGAACTTATATCAGAATAGGTGGATGGATTTTAACAAGGACTATGACTTTGATATATCATATACACCTATAAAGGGGAATGTTATGGCATATACACTAATCATAAATTCATGAGGATTTATTTCAGAAACTAAGGATGCCTGGAGGTTGATTAAGGAGTTATCAAATCTATACCTTATAAGAGAGGAAACAAATGGAATATAATTCATTTCATACCAAATGTCACACTATGAGTGGGGGTGTATTAGGATGTGGCCCAAATTAAACTTTTTCTTTAACTCATTTGATTATGTTTATAGATCTTTTTCCCATGTGAGTGGGAACTATGTTAAACGTAATCACCAAAAAAAATAAACTTATGAATTAACGTAACATAAGAACATAAATAAATATTTTACATGGTTCACCATAAAGGGATATTACCAAGGATAACACACCAAAAAATTAATCCTTCTATATGCCACATATAATAGCGGTATGATTCTACCCACTTCTTCTTCTTCAGAAACCATATCTTCTATACATGAAAGCTCCTCCTTAATTTTGTAGGATGTATATATTATGGGAACTCACTATTTATTGACTATTAAAAATGTATCAATATTATCTCTTTTTCTTCATTATTTATCTTTTTATAAAACTAATATTTCAATTTTTCTACTGTATTTTTTATCCATCTTTGTGTAAAAGATTATCTTCATATGATAATGCTTGTAAGTACCAATCAACTTGGCTTAGTATACTCAAAAATACATATCTCTAATTTGCATACTTATTAGTTAATTTTTTATTTAATATTAATGCACATAAAATTTTCATAATAATTCATACACTTTAAATGGATATTCTTCAATAAAAAACTTTGTGCAAGGATCTCACTGTAAAATCCTGACCATCGAGTACTCAAAGGATTATAGTTTATTTTTTTATAAAGATAGAATATCATTCATGTTATTATAAAATCCTAAAAATGTAGTATGAGTACATGGAGTTGTATGAATATTATTCATGCTAATATATGTACACGGTTCAATATTCATGCAAGCTTAATAAATTACATGGATTTATATATTCTAATATTAACATAGATCATCCTAGTTTCCTTTCCCTTATTTTCTTAGTATCAAGATTCCTCAAGTTCTTTTATCTGTTTTTTAATCCCATAAAATTTTAACAATGGGGGTTTTATAGATGAAGTATAGCACCTTAGAACCTCTAAATAGTTTTAGTAACCATTCAACCCACCTACTTATTCTAGGAACAATTGTTTTTTATATAGAAAATATTACCGTCAATCCATCATAAATGAAACTGATACTGCATAGCATGTATGATATTAGATTAAAATTAAACTTTACTTTGCTTGATAATATTCCACTATATGAAATTAAATCAGTATCATGAAATAATTCATTTAGATTGAATCATTATTGGTAAAACCATTCTCCATAATATCTTTGTTTCAATAACATTTTGAGGTGGTTTCTTAAAGAAACTCATAAACATGATAGTTCATCCACATGAAAGTATCACACACATGTACCAATTATCACCCATGAAAAAACAATTTAGGATCCCCACTTCTCAATCTCCAGCTTATGATCACATACATGACATACATAACCTATGGTATCTTGAGGTTGAATATGATTCCATGTTTAGAGGTACATCAATTAACTCTTCTAGTGACATGTATGTATATTAAAATGAAAGAAGAATAGACCACCAAAAAACTACACCATATTGGAATAACATTCATCAATGCACTATTTAATAATCCTCTACACTCCTTTATATAGAAAATTAATTCTACCTGGTGATAGTTCACGCCAAACACCTCCTAGGATACCCCACATGTGAATAGTTAAGCATCACTTTTCCACTTTCACGATTGACCCACAAACCTCCATGTTTTATCATGTCCCCGTATAGGCTCTATAACTATGTTGATATCATGTGGTACAATGGTTGGATCTATTTGAGTTGTCTCCTTCCATTTGGTTTACCTTTCTCCATGGGATTTCCTTTTTTTGGAATATTTTTTTAAATTAACAATATAAGAATCCTTTCTAAATATAACACATAAATTCCTTTTCTCAAAATTATTAAAGATTTTACTCACCACCAAAACTTTCTTCTTAATACTTCTTCCAAACCATTAAACACATGTTTTCAAAAAGATAAAATTATCTTATAATTTCATGGTTTCAAAGAACCTCCCACTTTGGATTATATTTACAATATACCATATAATATATCTCATGATGGTATATGGATTTTATGCTCTCTTATCCCTCCCCCTATTTCAATAAAAAAATGTTTTCTTATCTCATTTATTTGGTGGAATTATCACCATATTTTAATAATTAATTTTTCTCATCCTCACTCCCATATTTTCAATATACTTCTTATAATACCCAAATATTTTAAAACTATAATATGTTTCCTAGCATATATAACACACAACATTGAGAATTAACAAACCACGGAATATATGTATTTTATGACTGTTATAACATAGCCATTGAATTTTAAGGTATATATATAAGTGAAAGAATATGAAATATTTATAAAGGTCATAATAAATAAAAAATTATTAATAAATTTTTAGGAAATAAACATTAACTTTTTAGTAAATTCTTTTTATTCTTAAAAATACATGTTATTCAAAATTAATTTTTCATTATTTTTGGGAGAGAATTTTATAATTAATTTTAGGAAATTTTAAAAAATAAATTTAATAAAATGAATATAATTTTATAAGTTACCATATCAAAATTTTGTTTCTTTTATTTTTTTTAAAATTTTTCTGAAAATATATATTTTAAGTGAATAATGAAAAATATTTATTGTTATTGAAGACTCTGTTTTTCTTTCAAACATTAAAAAAGTTGCATTTTATGTTAAAATGGTTTCAAAGTAACATTAGTAATTTTATATTATTAATAATCAAATTTTCTTCATTGTAATTGGTTTTAGGAACAAATTTGGTATAAAAACATTAATTATACATAAAAGGAACTTTTCTAAAAAAATATTTTTCGTTGCATATTGTGATTTTATCTTAAATTAAATTCTACCAATTAGAGAAATTGAATCAGAAAAATGGATTATTTATTTTGAATCATGAGTTCCATATTTTTTAAGTAGGTCTGTTTTATTTTTTTCCATTATTAATAGTAACCATAGTAAATTTTTATTACCACTATAAAGGTAAAATGAGTTAATTGGGGTTAAAACTAAATTTATATTGATTAAAATTCATTAAAACATTTTTTTTATTTCATTTGATGATTTTATTGTGTCAATAATCATCCAATCGTCAAAAATATGACATTTTCTTCCATTTTCCTTTGATTTTTGGCATTATAAAATTAAAGTAAAAGATAAAGTCAATAATGCCATGTTATTTCATTTTATATATATAATATTCTTTTATGGGTATAAAAAGAACTTATATTTGGTTATAAGTGGTTATATTAAAGTTTAATGAAATTTTTTTAATGGAAATTTATTTTCAATTTTTAGTGAAGAAATAATTACCGTAAATGCTTATGAAACACCGATAAAGTGTGTGTATAAGTTGTATAAAATGCTATTAATTGATTTTTAAAAATAAATATGTAATATTTTGATATTTATTTTATGTTAACCATGAATTTATAAGATAAATATAACATAATAGAGTTTTTTTAATGGTGTGTATTCGAATATCATTGTTATCATGTTTTTTTCAAATTCAAATTATGTAAATAGTTCTTGAACTGAAATTAATAGTATTTTATGTTAAATATATTATATAAATTATTTTAAAATCTTAAAAAAGTAAAAGGTATGGGTGGTTTTTTCTCATTACATCTATATTGGTTCTTGTATAGCAACCGTGATGCAGGGGATCACGATGATGGTGACGGTGATGCTAATGCATGGCGTGTTGATGTTATTACAATGCTGATCAATAGAAGATAGTGATAAAAGTTGGGTGTTCATAATGGGGAAGTCAACTTCATTGGAAATGTGAATCAATGATCCCACTTATGGGGGTAGGTACAGGTGATGCAACGGGGTTACACAGCCGAAACAGTTTGGTGAGCCTCTGCTCAATAGCGAGGGTGGTGGTCCAGCAGATGTTGTGGTGGGATGCATACATTGGACAATAATATGAGGTAGGGGCTCATATCATAGGTGGTGATTGGGTTTCTATATAATGGCATCATGAGAGATGATGGGAGGTTTGGTTCTAGCAATGTTGGCATGAGGATCACATGATGCAGGCCCATAGTGAGGTCCTTCCATCATTGTTTGCAGGGGAGGCCCATTTCTGGTGACAATGACCCTCAATCAATGAAGGGGATATAGTATCGATGGAGGGTGAATGGTATTGTTATTGGTAAAAAGGTAGCCTCTGTGGATGTGGATGGGTGAGTTGAAGATTGGTCCTACAGGACATGGACCTAATATGGGCTTATGGGTCAACAATGCATGGGCCTTCATGGTCCAAAAAACAAGTAAAGGGTTTGTTAGTCAATACATGGGTTGTTTAACCCTTGGGAGATATGACATACTCTTTCAGGTAGTGAGTGTGTTCTGTCTGACTTTTTCATTATAATTGTACCTCTATTTAATTAATATGTATATTAGACATTATTTTATTAATGTATTTAAAATTCATAAAAATATTATCTTATACCAAGTGAGAGTGATATGGTTTATAATATCAAACATAGTCCATATATGGGTCACTTGTCCATTTATAGTAACTTTCTCGACCCCTAAAATGTAAGAATATTTGATATAATTTTATTTTTTGAAAGGGTTAATAGAGGGTTAAACTAAGAGATAAGTGTAAAAACATAACAAAAAATTGTCATAATTTTATTATATGAGCGTATTTTGACACATATTTATATTATTTTATAATTATATCAATTTGGATCCATTTTTCTATAAAAATTAAATTATATTACATTAATACTTTAAGTAATTTAAATAGTACCCCCCCCCCCCACACACACACACACACCAATAAAGGGAACAACCTATCCTTAATTATTCATCATTTTTAGCCTTATAAATATACCAAACCATAAAAAAATTCATTTATAAACTTGAATATTCATGAAGAAGATATTTTTTCATCTTAAAATACCATTTCAAGGGTATTTAAAAAGGAATCTAAAGGAGGCCAACCAAATAAGAGGTAACCATCTTACTCAACCTCTTTAAATTTATTTATTCTCCTACCTCCTCTAAATAAATAGTATCCATTATAAAATAATAACATTGGTATTTTAGATATACATAATTATTATTATGAGTTATAAATCATAATCCACCTTCTTTCCATCCATTGGAAAACAATAACAACGCTTGTGCGTACATGTTGACTACCACATCCATGAAGCAATGTGATTTGTTTCTCATTCCTATTTTATATGGATGGTAATAAGGTTATATTTAATGAATATATAAGATATATATGGAATAATAATGATACATTAATTCTGATTTATTTTTTACCTTTGTTTTATTCTATCTGTTGAAAAATGAAAATAGAATTCATTCATACATATGATCTATTGTCACCTTGAATGGTGTAAATCATTTTTCTATCTATATATTTTAACAATGTTTATAAATATATATAATGAATATCTTTTATATTTCGTACATTTTTAACATTATGTAGATTATGGGACCATGGTTAATTTATAATTACTATAACTACCAAACCAAAACTATCATGAAAAAAAATTAACGCCTGAAAACGACTGTTTTAATAAGGAATCATTAACAAATGGGTGTTTAAATGTTATAGGTGAACCGTATATGATATTATAAATATATATATTATTTTTTTATAGAATTATTATAAATTAAATTTTACTATATAGGAATTTAGATATCTTTTGATGAAAGTCGAGCTTGAGGTAAGGTTTTCACGTCTCACTTTTATTTCTGTGAGACTTAAGCCATATTCACAACATGATTAATTTATGTTGTGTACATACTACCCAGGAATGTATTTTCTTATTATTTCATGAAAATAATGTTAATTTAAAAATCTTTATATGTTTATTTTTTTCATGAGTTTTTTATACATAGTCTAATAAATATGTAATTGATTTATGTTACAATCTCATTGTTTATCAGGATTGTTTTTTATTATGTTTCCAATGATGAAATTTTTTTATCTATATCCGAATAAACTCATAAATTATACTACTCTATGGTTATTTTTTACATTAATTTTCCTATCTTTATGTACATAAGAGACTAAAATAATTTTTTCAATGAAAATTGGCTTTATATATCTCTTCAATCGAAAATACTTTTTCTCCCATTTCCAGTTTTTCTAAAAAAAAATTCAATAATGTTTTTAATATTATCCTATAATTGTATAAAGTAATTTTTTCCTATTATTTAATTTTAAAAAATAGTATAAAATTAATCTTCTTACCATTTTCTAAATGAGCTAATTTTGAATTTTTACAGAAAATGTGAGAGGAATATTTGTTTTAATATACATTGTATAAATGAAATTTCATGTCTTCGTGACCAATAAATGATTTGAAACTTCCTTAATAAGTTTCCAAATTTATTTTTAAATAAAATTATTTCTTTAATATTTTCAAAAAATATATATTTTAAATAAGTTATTTCATGTGAAAAGGGTATTTTCTCAAAAATGTTCCAAGTGATCTTTTAAATTCATTTTTGATCTAAGAAGATATATTTTATTATTAATCATTCTCTACTAGGGAAATGATCCAAGGATACTGTCCTTATTCTTTATATGGATGGTATAAGATTATTTTTACCTAATTTTTATAAAACCTATCTATTTTCTATGGGTTATGTTATTATGAAATATTGAAATGTTTATGAATCTCTTTTTATTTCTATGGGATATGATATGATGATTGTTTTAGGATCATGTGTCACATTTATGAATGGATTGTGATTATGTTATGGGTGGGGAAATAATTATATATCCCTAAAATGTATTGGGTAAATATGGATATC
Source organism: Viscum album (assembly GCA_963277665.1). Lineage (NCBI taxonomy): Eukaryota > Viridiplantae > Streptophyta > Magnoliopsida > Santalales > Viscaceae > Viscum > Viscum album. The sequence continues at coordinate 1,898,559,626 of OY728121.1, read as the reverse complement.
TCAAGAGATAGTAAATAATGGATTGGGGAGTGATCCTAGTTTAGTATGGGACTCAATACACTATGAATTTCATGGGAGTGAACCTAGATAACAGATAGTATAGTATGGGGAGTGAACCAAATCCAAAATGATATTATTTGATGTGATATATGACTAAGGAAATAATTTTCTAGGATTATTTGAATTCGAAAAACTTATGTTTTATTCCAATGTTAGGGTCTCATTGATCATTTTATTTTATTCCATTATAATTCATGCCTTATAAACTTCCAAGCAATATTCCACGTATCATGATTATGATATGATGGGTATGGTTTTAAAATGTCAGGATTCGATTTTTATACCCTTGTGTTAATGTTATACTTAAGTGATCATTGATATCCCCTTTTTTAATATTACTAAGAATATGAGATCATATTTTATTATGTTTCCTTTTCAAGAGTTTTGAATAATGATTTTAAGTATGATATGTCTTAGAAGTGTGCTAGTTATAAAGATCTTTGTGGTAGATGATGTAGATATATTATGAATAAGATTTTCATCTATCCAACCTTCCAATAGCACTAAACTTATAAGATTCTAGAATGGATAATAATGTTATGTATTGAATATTGATATAAAAATATGTAATATCTATGAATAAAAATTTTGGGTCACTATACTTCTTACATCAGATTTTTTAAGAGAAATATTCAGGAATTACTAGAATAAGCATACTGTACTACCCCTTAATTCTTACCTTGATACTCCTCATATGAGAACTATGAATATTGTCAAGATTTTATCATCCAACCATCATTAATACTCCTCATTCTAGACCCCTTTTATATTCTATCTACATTCCTCCTTTCAAAATACAATGAATGAATTTCACCACATAATAATAAAATGATAGTAATTCCTTTTGGCACTCTATGTTGGAACTCAGTGAATGAAACAAGATTTTTTTCAACAATATTAATTTCTTCCATATCACACAATATTTTTCATGAAAAAACATAAATATTAACATTTTATAATCACTATTATATCATGAAACCTCAATGACATGTATAATAAACCATCAGTAGATAATTATTTTTTTAATGGTTGTGTTCTGTTCAAAGACCAGAACAATGAAATTTATTAAATCAAGAAAGAGTACATAGAAAGATTACATAAGATTAAAAGAAGGCAGTTTTTTGGTATCACTAATAAAAAAGGGGGAGTAGATCAGGAGGGAGGTCATCCCTCCAGATGATATCATGAGGAAATCCCAAGTTGGCAAGACCATCATCGATCTTGTTAGCTTCGTGATAAGTGTACGTGATAATGAAATTGAGGCTTCTCAGATAGTGCAGGAAGTCCATATTTGAGACCATTTTTCATCGTGGGTAACCAGTTTTTGGTAAAGATCATTTATTTTATAATATTTTAGGTATCCTTATGATCTTATATGGTATTAGGATACCACTTTAATTATCAAATAATCTTTGAAAAATATCTACCATTATATTTGGTTCTTCAAAGCTTGTTATCCTTTATCCCATTTAACATATCTATTCTCTTTAGAACATATAACCCAATGGATTGTATCTACCCCTAGATCCTACACCATTTTCAATAGATATTATAAATATTTAAATTGATTTAGGTAGGTTAACCTTAATCACCTTCATGTTGAGAAGAGTGTTTGGTCTTTAAAGATTAACCCTATCTTCCAATACTTTTGATGGTTGTGATTTCTCTGGGAACAATATATACACAATCCCCTTTTATTTATTTATATAGAATTAATCACTACCCTTAGATCATGGTTATTCATAATAGAATTAAAATAACATTAATTTTATTATGCTTGTTCCATATTCCTATCCAATTCTAACAGAACTATCCATATGGTTAAACAATCTATAGGCACATCCTCAATCTTTTTTTATGTGGACTCCTTCTTTGTAATGATATTTTTTTGTATAAGAAGTAATATACTATTTCTATTTGTTTTTCAAGAACTCATCTTATATAAGTAACCAAATCATGAACTTAATACCTATATGATCAAAAAATGTACACCTTTCAGACCGATCACCCAAAATATTAGGGTAACCCTTTTGAGACAACCTCTCAAAAAATTTAATTTTTTCACCTTTGTTGGATTATACCAAACCAATCTTGTAATTATTATAATGGATTTATTATATCTTTGTATCCAAAATATACCCTTTGGAACTAATTTTCATGGATATATTACAATGTTCCATGATTTTTCCTTCTCTTCTATAGTAAAATCATCTTTTTTTGGTTTTTGGGAAAACATTAATAGTATTATTCTTGGATGTACTTTGATAAACATTTTTCTTCTGATTGTTCACTAAAAAAGACTTATTTCCATTTTTTATTTTTTCTACTATTATTGTGGTATTTTTTATAGTTTCATTTGAGTTTTTAATAATTTATATATACCATAAATCCTGATAATTTTGATCAATTATATTTTAGTAATCATAGAATCCTTCAAGAGATTCTTATCTATTCATGATGGATGCATTTATTCATTTCTGGAAACATTCATTAATTCCATCAGTATTTATCATTTAATCATATTTTATCCCCCTAAATGTATACTTTCATGTATTTTTAATACATTGACATATTACTCTCACATACCTTGACCTTGTTTCTATATATCAAATGGAACTGTTAGTAACTTGTGAATATTATTTTTTGTTTATAGATATAGTCATGATAGATTTTATTACTTATTATTCTAAAAAAACATTATACATATTTTGAAAAAAAAATGAGGATATTCTATTCTTTTAAATTCCCCTACCATTCTTTAATAATGAGATGGAATTTTTATCCACCCATATTTCTCTACATTTTTATTTAGTTCATGAATTAAAAGATAAAATACATTAGTACAAATAGATTTATTAGGAAACGTTTACTTATTCATTAATCATGAATTAGATTTTTCATTAGATGATCTCAAAATCTATTTTTCACTATCATATTTTTTTATAATTAAGACTCGTTTTAGATGTTTGTTTTCTAGTGAATCTCTTCTCAACAGGTTGAGATTTCTCAGCTTGTATAGATTGCATATTTCTAATTTCGATCTCTAATTCAAAAAACATCATATTGAGAATGTTTTTATCAACCTAATATTTCCTAAATCATTCATTAAATTCATTCGTAAACATATACACATGATTTAAATACATCTGATTTCCCTCTAGTAAAAAAATTTTTATCCTCTTTACTCCAACCTCTGGTAGAGCATCTTTCATTCTCATCCCTGATTTAAAGACTTCTTGTATATATTTCATTTTTTATTATAGAGTATTAAGGAAACATTTTTTACATTTAATTCATTATCAATGTGATCCCCTGAGTGCCATGTTAATGTATAATCATATTCTATCACTTTTTTCTCCTGATATGAAATCTTTTTTTGAGATTCCTCCACAATAGCCTTCATTAAAACACGGTTTATCTCTTCTTCCTGTGTACTTTCATAAAAATATTGTATCTCATCTTAATAACTAAACCACACAGAACATTTCTCTTCAGAATCATCATCTTCAAAATGATCATTAAGAATTATCCTTGTAGAAATTTCCTCCTCAAGGGAATCAATCTTATCATTTTATTCTTCAATAAAAGAACATAAATTTTTAATCACCTCTGATTACTCTACATTATTTACAATAAACACATCATATTATTTTAATTTTACCTTACTAGATTATTAATCAATTAACTCATTTTCATGTTATTAGTCTTTTTCTTCCAGATAATTTACATATTCATTCTATTCTATTAGTAGTCAGCCCATATTCCAATTATTCATTATTTTATTTTATATTTCATTAAGAGAACCTTAAATCTCTACTTGATAGTCATAAATTCCAATTTTTTTATTTTTTCTCAAGAACTTTTGGTTCCTTTATATCATTATCTTTCATAATTCACTTCAATATTAATGTCCCACAAGAGGTGAAAAAGATTCTACATGATTTCTTTAAGTATGGTGAATTCTATGTCAAAATCATTGTGCTCTGATATCACTTAGTATACCCTATGACAGCTTGATAGGGGAGTGAAATATGGAACTATAAGAAAATATCCTCATATCAGTGATTTTTTTAATATGGTGGAGGTTTAAACTGCTACCATATGATTCTGCGATGGTTTTATAAAACCACTGCTAAATTGGGTGTCAAAATCCAAAACATAGCGGTTTCTTAAATTTATCTTTGGTTTATAGAAATTTTAATGGTAAATATATTTAATGGAAGTTTCTGTGATTTTAGAAATTGTTTCATGTGTAAAAAATGGCATATTTTGCGGCGGTTTAAACTTTTTCTAAAAAATTTCTATTTTTTTACATTAAAAGCACCACAAAAACCAACATAACTACCACTAAACAATAATGAACATTTATTAAGTGGTGGTTTTAACCACCAATGATAAGATAATATCAAAATATTGTAGTGGTTTAAACTACCTCTAAATATGGTCCATTTCGTTGGTGGTAGTTTAAACTATTGCTAAATGTAGATTTAAAAATAAAAAAATGTCACAGATTCTGCAACACTAGTACCAGTACCCTGGAAAAAAACTATTTGTACAGATAAAATAAAAATATAATATAAATCATATAACAATTTTTATTAGTCAACAATATAACAATGTTTCATAGAAAACCCATGTACAATGAATATATAATAGAATAAACCATAGAATCTCCACCATCTAACAATGTTTCATAGATCTAAATCTAAGACATTAAACTATATAGAACCAATGTCTAAGCTATAATCCATCAAACTATATAGAAATAACTTATAAGATGTATCCCTAAGCCATCCTAATAAGGATGATTTATCCCAGTGCTCATGATAACATTGTAAAAATAATTGTGTCCAACAACACTAATGATTAGTTTTAGTTTATATTTTATGTTTGATACAACTGAAGTTCTTGAACATGGCTTGGTAAGATAATCATGCATGTGTCTACGAGAAAACCCTTACTATAGAACTTGTAAGAGGATAGTGTTTTTTTAATTCAGGTCAATGATTAATATAAGCATGTTATCCTGGTTTTGTAACCATATTCGATAGTGGATGAATCATGTTCCTTGGAATGTTTTTTATTTAAATGAAATTTTTCCTAGGAAATTCCTAAGGTGGGGAGAATGATGAGTATTGTAGAAACTATGTTCTTTCATGTAGAGGGACACAAATTTAATGGACAAATTGGAAATTTTCATAATGAATTCTTGAAGTTGATGAGTTGGTATATTCAATATTTCATATCTCAAACATGGCGATGACTTTTAAAACATATGTTTGAGTTTAAACTAATTATGGATGATAGATTCATGATCGAGGTAAATAAGTGGTCCATGATTTTTACCGGTCAGTAGTGTGTCTATGAATTCATGGAAACATAATGGAAAGGTTTTTTTTTTGATTACCCAACCATTGATGAATGATTAGATTCATTGTTGGAATTTTTTGTTTATGAATAAAATAACATGGTATCATTGGGATCTAAGTATTTGTGATCAATACCTTAATTAAAACACCAACTATTAATATGGCAATCTCTTGAACAAGTATATTCGGAGTGGATTGATTGATGCTTTAGTGATCAAATTTTGAAGGGGATATGATACTTCTATCTAAGCATCATGTCAAATATGATGTGAATTTTTTGTGGTGTAACCCTTTAAAGATATACCATATAAGTACAATGAGGGTTTTAGGGTGCGCTGAGGTGGTAGACCCATTGTTGGACCTGTTCACACATCATTGAGATACGTGGCATCAAGGGTTGGTTCAAGGTAAGTATAACATGTTTTGAGGGATATTGTATTGGAACATATAAATAGGCATATCAATATAATTTTAAAAAATGTTAGGTTGTTTTTATTTGTGGACCAGGAATTGGTAATGTTTAGAAAATTGGTGTACTCTTATTCTAGATTTAGTCATTACCAATATATTGACACCGTCCTAAATATGTTGAGAGAACATCTTCATACCATGATAAATAATTAAAACCAATGCCTTTTATTGGGATGGAAGGAATCCATGGGAGGTTTAAAAAAGGAATGATTTACAGAAATCTTTAATATATGGATTAAAAATGTAAAATGTTAGATGGTAACACTCATGTGAGTGTTGGACCAGTCTTTGGATGGTTGTTTTAGTTTTTGAGTTTCTTGATAACTAGAACTGGGTACTATTGTATTCCACAGTGAATGCCAGGTATTGGAACAAATACATACTTGGGAGAAGCTCAAGTCTAGGAATTAGGCTTGGGTACCTTTTCACTGTATAGGTGTATTGGATCATGAATGCACAAGAATTTTTTTTTTGGAATGGTGACCTAAATGAGTAAGATTTGGTGAGATCAAGAGATGTCACCAGAAGTTTGTCACAAGTACTGGTGACCATGCTCAAAGTGATATTGGGGTACCTTGGATAAAAGGTGTCAGAATATGGATTTAGAGATGTTGAATATTAAATTTGAGTGTTCTCAAAAATTACTCAACCAAAATTAGTTCAATATGAGTTATTTATAAAACTAGTATGTAGTTAGTGAGGAACCGCTTTAGGAACATGGTGGGTTGAGACAGGTTCATTTTAATGGTTTCTGAGAGATTTTGAAGGAAAATATATTTTGAATAGTATGATATTGGTCAATTGGATTTCAACAATTTCAATAAAATTGAGGACCATGGGTAATATTCTCCTATGTAATATATTAAATGTGTTTGGAGCACCATTAGGATATTAATTTTTGCATAAATAGAAAATTTTGATAGTGTGAGTACCATAACACAAAATTGATAATTAAAAATTAAAATTTATTTAGGATATATCTAGGGAACAAACCTCAAATTATCTCTTGTGAGAAGTGATCATTCCCATGTTTTGAATGTGGTAAATGGTTGACCCAACATTTTTGGTCCCTATCCTTAAATCAAAATATTATGGGTCTTGTGTCTTCAACATGAATAAAATGAATCAAATAAACAACATAACAGTTAGTTAAAAATACTAATATACACATACTAACATAACTAAAATGAAACTATTAAATATCTCCATCTTCCATATAGAACATAGATTAATTAATACTCCACCAACTTCATACTTCCCCAATTTTAGACTCACTACCTTACTAATTCATCAAGCCATATCGAATTCCAATGACTTTATCAAACATGGGGAATCATGAAAATGTTAGGTCATGAAAAGTTTAGGTGACTACTCTATGCCACACATGATACATGATACATGATACATGATACATGATACATGAAACATGTAAAAACCATCTATTTCCATATTTTTCCAATATATCAACAAGACCACTAATCAATTTCTGATGATGAACCCTATTAATCACCCTCTCCACCTCCATATCTACTTCCTTCTACCATAACCTTTAAGACAATTATATTGAAAAATAAATAATGTTGTGTACTTTATTTAAAAATTAAACCAATAAATGTTTGTAAACTAACTGATTTTAAAGTTGTGTAACTTACCTTCTCACCACCCATCATCAATGCATTATCACTAAGGACAAATCTGGTCATCTTCTGATATAAATCAACCAACACTTTCCGCAAAGCAGATATACGATCCACCTGTTCCTGAATTGTGTTTTTCATAGAAGAATAATCTATCTGGTCCTCTTGAATATAAACAGGAGTAGATGAAACTTAAATCCTCAATGGCTTGCTGAAGACCTTAGATGGTAAGGGTCCCAAACCCATCCCACGCACTTGACCTGGATTCTCCTTCCCAAGCACTTTGCCAACTGGGTCATCTTGGGAGACTAAGTATGACTGTGCGGGATTGGTATCCCATAGTTCTTTAATTTTTACCTATAAATAAAATATCAGACATATTATAAGAAATATATATTAACATAGTGACAGCTGATAACAATTTATTATAATGAAAAATGAATTTATACTCGAACTTCTTTGGAAGGCTCATTAACAAAACTCCCATCAAATTTTTTATGAACATTAAACCACACTTATGTTTAGGATGTTTGGTGCCCTAAACTCATTTATTGTATTAAAAAACATAAATAAAAAAATTAATATATTAAATAGATAATATTTACTTATAAATATTTAAACTAATTAAAATATTACCAGCATCGATTAGCTTCTAGAAAACAGTTTGACCTCGCAGTGTGAGGGATGATTTGCTTAGCCTAACTCGATGCATTCTTCCTTGAAAGATCCTAAAATAAATAAATTTAATTTAATTATAATATATTCAATTTCATATACTTTTCATATAAATTTTTAAATGTAAAATTATATTAATATAATAATATACATTTAAACACAGTGTGCTTCTCATCACGATGTTTGTCAAAAAAACATTCCATTGCTCTCTAGACACCCCATTTGGTACCTTCTCATACATCTATTGGGCACCGAACGAAGTATCATTGACATTACCGCATAATAATCATTTAATTTCATTCCATTTCATGCCTAGATTTTTTAATATCCACTTTCGTGCTATCACATCAACAACCATAAAGTAGAAAAACATATGTACACAGAAATTCATTTCAAAAATATTGGAATTTAATAACATACTGACATTCAATTATGGTATAATGTATTGAAATTAACTTTATTTGTGAATATAAAACATCATTCTTCCTAGATAAAGGCATATGCCTCTAATCGTCATAAATAATCAAAAGGGAAACTTGCTCCTCAGCCAGCTGACCTAAAATCTAGCCAAGTATTCTTGCGGTGTCATTTTTAGGGACCCCATAGGAATCAAATAGAAAAACTATCTTTAGTCTGGTCAGATTCCAAACATCCTACCTTTTCATATTTTTCTCCATAGTTTCATTTTTTCTATATTTTATGAACAAATAGTTCGAATAAAAAATTGAAAAAAAATATTCATATTAAAATTTGTACCTATAACAGTAACCCTCTAACATCCCTATGAAGAACTAGGAGTGGCGCCCTGCTCCCTCACTGTGGAGGCTGCTAAATTGGAAGGTGTCAACTGAGCTGTTAATGGGATGATCGCAAGGGGTCTGAGAGATGGTGCAAGGGGAAAACAGATGGTGTCTTATATGGTGTAGTGATGGAGAAAGATGGATCATCATCTATCAGTGTGGTCGATGTGATGGTATAATGCTTCCTCTTAGGAATTCCTATAATTTAATCAAAAAAATTAAATTCAAAATGTATATTTCAAAAAAATTATGCAGAAAAAAAATTATAAATTATAATAGATGCACAATACTAGCAAACAAAATATACATAAAAATGATAAATAATGAAGCATTTTAAATAATGTTTTTTATTTCCTTATTACTACAATCGGTTGTATAAAATTAAATTTTTGATGCCATCCAAATATTTTTTGTATTTATAAAATATCCACAAATGACATTAAATGTTTTCTAGGTCTAAAATGAAGCATTAAAGAAGGTTGTGTGCAATATGTTGAAATATATAGTTGAAAAAGACTAAAAAAATATACAACACCCATGGTAAAAGATAAAATAGTTGATAGGTTGAGTATCATATAAAAATAGTCAAATCCAAAAGTACTATTCCCATGGTGTGGGGATCTTTGAAGGCCTAAAAATCAGCTGGGCTATATAGTGTATACATAGTGGTGTGAGTGTTTCATGCTTTGGTGGGGGATTTGAGAGTTTCTTGGTGGCTATTACACAAGGGAAGGGACGTCTATAATTACTTAAAGGACACCAAATATGTCTTGTATTGTGGAATGAGTTGTTTTTGGGAATGGTATGATCCATAGTAAGTTGCATGAAGGGATTATAAGGGTTTATCCTTAATAATATACTAATTAGTGTAGGGTCATAGGAATTTTATAAGATAAGATTTGGAAATAGACTTAGAATATTTAAACTCCTTGTGCAACAATATTGGGATGTAGGAATGGGTTAAATGGACCCTCATAAGTCATTGGTCTTGGGTTATCTATGTTGGTGGATCATAGAAGAGAATAATCACTATATTTGGGTGTGTTTAGTGTAACTAGGTGATTTTAATTAGAGTAATAGTATCTATTGAGTGTGGGGATCCTGAGGAAGTAAGGATAAATCATTATATAAATAAGAATTACTAGTGAAAGGTCATGTAATACTTAGAGAGTGTTTAAATGGGTACACCTTGGAGGAACTGAGTGGATTTTAATTAGTTCATATATGGAATTTGTTCTTAAGAAGTGATGGGAAGGGGAACAAGAATCTAGTGATATCAGGATAATGAAAAACCCATGAGGTTCATAATAAGTGGTATGATCATAGGGTTAAGTTATGATGTAAGTGCGGAATAAGGGCATGATATCACTATGTATGATATATAGTAGATGTTTATATTTGATATGAGGATGAATACTAGAGGCATAAGGATCAGAGTGTAGAGTTACATATCCTAGGTTCCCATATTTTCTTGAGTAATATATATGTGTTTATCTATGGTATATACCTCATGTTAGTGTGTTTTAGATCATACGGTAGGTTAAATATTAAGATTTTCTCTTCACGCCACTTCTAATAATGCTCAATCTGTATGTAACTAGCCATGGGACTTACCTTGTACTAATATGGTTTGGCTTGTCTGGGAGGTTGGAAATTGAGATACCCTCCTCATACTACTTCCAATGTTTACTAGTGGATACAAGATGTGTACATTGGACACTACCCATAGGGAATGATTCAACTTGTGAGAGAGTTTTGGATATTGAGATTCTATCCTTAAATATCATGTTATATGTGATGTATTTTCTATATGATTAGCACTGGCTATTTTGATGACATTCCCTTATGATTTTTATTATGGTTAGTACTAGATATTGAAATTCCATTCTCTGAGGGAACTCTAATGACTTATGGTAAAAATAGATGTATCATTGGAATTGATCGAAATAGGTGAGGTTAAGTGTTAGGGTAACCTGGTTAGCACCTGATGACCCAACATGGATCTCATATACAAGTTTCAAGATGAAACCTATAAGATAATTCCAAAAAAATTATATTATATTCAAAACAAAATCAAGGTTATACATGTAAATTTTTAAAAAATAAAACCTAGGGTAATCATAATGAAATCAATTAATGATATAAAAACAAAAACATTTCTATATTTACACACTAAACATTCTCTACATCATAATCATAGACATGCTTCATATAAAAACAATAAACATTCCATGTATTAAATGATTTTACATGTTTAATATCAAAACTATATATTATTATAATTTATTCATATAAAAAAATAAACATTGTATAGAGGAAAACCTAATGCACCTTCAGCTTGAAAAATATAATTTTTTATATCATCCATTTATTTCCATCCCCAATAAACATAATAAATGTGAATTTAATATAATTTTAGAATGAGACTTTTCAATCAATCTATAATTACTAGGAAACAAACAATGCAATATAAAACCCCATACATTATTCACATAATAACTTCATGCTCCTACATCACACATCAGTACCACAACCATGATCATCACACAACTATATCACATATCATCCAACATCACATACCATTCCAACCAACCATTTCTTCACTGAACAACACACTCTAACTAAAACCTATTTACCACCAATAATGGTAAAATCCCTATAGGGACCACAAGAATCACAAAAAATGCACCAATAACATAAACATATAAATTATATTTCAGCATAAAAAAACAACTTTTTATATTAAAAAAGATGTAATTCGTTAAATTTCATTATTATTAAGGTTTTTATTTCTATGTAATTCTAGATTTACATCAAAACAAATAGAGGGGTTCACATGAATGAACATCCAAACAAAATAGAGGGGTTCACATGAATAAACCTCCAAACAAAAATAGAAAATGATAGAGAAAACAGGAAAAATAAGGTACCTTGATTAATGGGTATATGTTTTTTGATGATCTAATAGGTTAGAATACACAATAGATGTGATCAAATAAAGTGAGGGGTGTAAATGCTTGGGAAAATTGATGGGCATTGGGACCGGTGACGAGGTGAGGCAAGGGGTGGTGAGGATTAGGACATGTGGCAAGGTGTGGTGCGGGTAGGGATTTGGGGGGTTGGGGGTCATGGGGGTCGGGGGAGTGGGGGGTTCAGGGGATAAGTGTTGGGTTTTTGAAAAAAAATATAAGTTTTAATGGCTGGTTTTAATAAACTATCACTAAATTATTTAATAAATTGTGACTGTTTAAAAAATCACCACTAAACATTGATTTTTGTGTAGTGTGGTGTGTCCCAAAGTCAAGATTTTCTTTTACTTTTTTATCCTTTAGGATATTTTTTCCATGTGAGTAGGAAATTTTTTCAACATGTAGTTCCTCATAATATTACTACCCAAACAAATAAATATGTATAGGAACTTAATGTAAGCACAAAACAAAAAAAATCATTTAGTTCTCTATAAAGTCATATGTCCAAGAAGCACACACTGATGATTTTTTCATGTGAAAAAATAAACTAATATTCTCAAGTTCTATGGATTAAAATGTTTATTGTATGGTCACTCAATGTTGGGAAAAATTACTTTACTAGATTTAGGGTATGATCACTACTCACCCAAGGCATAATGCCTCTTTAACACATTCACAAACTACTTCAGTGAATGATCATCCATATTTTATATACTTGTAGGTATATTCAAGATCATCTTGGTATGAAAAAACTATTTTAACATTTAACTACATATAGATGCACTTTAATCTCTAATATATTGATTCTTTACTTCTTCTAATCGAAAGGAAGAAATTTCTCAAAAATTAGGGTTGAGTCTGAAACATCCCTTAAACAATAATATTGATTCTCTCTAGATGATAATAATTCTAGGAATGGAATTATCCCTTGATTTAATTTTTTTTGCCCAGATAAAATAGTGGTAAACTAATGACCTCATTTTTGTCAGAAACTATATCTTCCTTGATTTTAAATATCTTCCATTATTTCTCCATATTTATATGTTATGTGCACTCACTTATTCTTGATTTTTCTAAAAATATCTATATTATATCCTCTTATACCTTATTTATATTTTACTAAAAATAATATTTCAATTTTTTCCTTTATTTTCAATACAAATTTTCTAAATAGATTACATTTATGTGGTGATGCATGGAAGTACCAGTCATGTTTTCTTTTGGTACTCAACCATACTCATCAAATCTTTTCATACTTATCATTACTTTTTGTACTTAAGCTTCACATTGATACGTACATTTCTAGAAAATATTTTAGTTTTAAAATTAATTACAATTATGAATTAAATAATTTATTCTTAACCAAATATTTTATGGAATCATTCATATTTGTAGGATATAGAAATTTATAAAAATTGAGAAAAAAATGAGCTAAAATGTAAATGATTTCTATAAAAAGAATTGATAAATGAAAAATGAACACACTTTGAGCCATGTGATTAAGTTCCATGGTTAGACACAATAATTTTGATTCAAATAAAAATATGTAATCTTCAATGGAGATGATCAGAACTACAGTATGTGGATAGGAGAATATTTACACTAAAAAATCCAATTCACACTATAATTACATTAGGATCGAGGAAAAATCCATGAGATTCATTGCCTATTTCAAGGCCATAATAGCTTGGGATTTATGGAGGAAACAAAATTTACACTATAATACTTGTGCGACAAAATAAATAACCATTATGATTCACGCTGTAAAAAACTACCTTATAACATTAGAATGTCAAGGGAGAATATTTTTTAAGAAGGATCCATACCACTTATGATATGAATTGAATATTCATGTCATAAACCCACAATTAAAACCAATATTAAATATCTAAACATTCAAATGCGCACATAGAATTTTAGTTTTTTGGACCATAGCCTTTTGGTTGCACATAAATATGACATTCAATTCCATATTTATGGTGAATTAAACTCATTTTTTAAAACCCTAATGATATATAAATATAAGTCTAGGATTCAGATGTTATACAATCTATTAGAAGACTAATGATTTGGTAAATAAGTTATTCTATGTTGGTTCCTCACCAATTTTCATCTCTGCCTTTTGTTATGTTTTATTTATCATTACTTCTTCCATATTACTCCCTCATCACTTGGATGATGAGGTAATCCCCACATTGTTCTTGGGTAATGTATTCTAATGGATAAGGTGATTTTGGATTTTATTTTATTATTAAGATCATGTATTTGGGTTACTGTAATTTTGAATAAAATTTCAATCTCTTTTTATTATTTAATCATGACCATCTATTGATAAATATGAGAGTTATTTTTAACTGAACAACATGTTTCCTTAGAATACACCATGAATATTTGGTAATATAGGGTAATTAGGTTTAAAAATGGTATCAAGAGAAACTCAATTCCTCAGTGCCCTAAATAGATTTTTGTTCATCCCTCTCTTTTTATTCTTCCCTCTCTTTTATAAACATATTCAAATCAATCAGTTCAATATCATCCCTATATTTTCTCAAAATTAAATAAATATATTATTTTTTTAACCTAAGAATAGAAAATTTTACCATCTCATGGGTTTGACCTCATCTCTTTATTATATTCATTTTAACTAATTAATTGTAATTGTCTAAGTCTATATTGTTAAATGGTTTTTTGATCCCTCTAGGGAATTAATGAAGCCTTTGTGGGCCTGTCAAAATTGGTTCTATTGATGAGGATGGTTGAGTTTTAGTTTTTATGTTTTAAAATTTTAATTCTATGTCAATACATAATTTCTATTGATACCCTGGGTATTTCATACTAAAATTCCTTATTTCAAACTGTTAATGAATGATCACCATACCTGGGCCAAATGAAAAGAAACTCTTGAGTTTGAATATGATATAGGGAAGTATTTGAGGAATAATAGAGTTATGGATATAGAGGGAGTATTTCACCTCCAATGGCCCGAAGGCCTTCATTTTTAATAACCATGTTATTAGGTTACTATCAAGAGATCTTGTATTGTGAGAACTGGTGTACTATAAAAAAACATTGAACATTTTCACTCATCTATGCATACTTGTACCTCCAGTCCCTAAAACTCGCTTAAAAATAAAACTAGTGATCATTCAAAGGATATAAAATATGGTATGATTTTTTGTACTCCCTCGTGATGTTCAATCACACGTCTTAAGTGTTTCCTCAAGCTCTACACCACCTTCCAATTCTGAAAAGTTTCATGTGATGTGGTATTTCATCATTTGTTTCAATTTTATTTATGAGAGGGAGCTCATGAATGGATTGATAGATTTTAGTTCCATTCCATCACTACATGGGATGATCTGAAAAGACACTTTCATTCCTTTTTATTCCCTCCATCAAAATCAATGGACATCCAGGTAAATATTATTACATTCAATAAACTTGAGGAGGAATAACTATACATAAAATGGGATCATATTAAAGATCTAATCAGGAAATTCCCACATCATGGAATAAAAATTTGGCTACCAATAAAAACCTTTTATAATGTTTATTTCACAAGGAACCATGTAAATTTTATATACTATATTTGTTGGATCGTTGATGAAGATATTTCTTGAGGACATCTATTGTCTACTGGAAAATATGTAATGCAATATTTTACAATGGAAGACCAAAGTAACTTAATGGAGAGGAATAAATATGGTTGAAATAAATAGATAGTTGCTGGATTACATGGAATCACTGATGAAAAGTATGGAAATGATGATGGGATAGTAACAAAAACCCAAAAGTACATATACAGAATAAGTAAATTATTCTAATTATAATCATAGTCATAATTTTTTGGTTTGGTGTCCACAATAAGAAGTAAAATTTTATTTATATAGAGAAATGGGTTTTAATTTGTACCAAGGACCATAACTACATAACCAAGTCCATACATTAGAGGATACATTGTCTACATTCATCATATCCACCAGAGCTACCATCAATGAACTGATATCCTACTCAAAGGAACAAAGTACCTCAACAAAATAGTGGAAGGTTGATTTAAGAGATTAGAAAGCCACACTCTAGAACCTTTAATGTAAAGATAGATAGATCACCAAGTATATAATAGAGAGGCTAAGAGGAATACTACAATGATGAATAGATATGCATCCACGTGTAGATATGAAATTCATTTCTCTATGAAGTGGATAGTTCACTGAGGACCATCCTAAATCAGGTAATAAAAAATAGTAATAACAAGATTGAAAGTAATTTTAGGAGATGGGAAATAATAATGAAAAAAATATTAACTAAAGAAGAATATAAAGAGGAATCACCACAATAAAAACTAAGAATGTTAATCCAGAACAACTAGGTCAAGGGAAGATCGATGGGTAGAATGGTGAGTTTATAAAAAATCATATTATTATCCTTTATACATATAAACTCACCAATATGCCAATTTATCAAAATTTATGAAAATGTGGTGACAAATAAAAAAACCAGGAAGAAATTGGAACTATTCCACTAACATGGAAGTGTGTGATGGTGGTATCAAAGGGTCGAACTAATAAGCAACAAGATCCATATAATTTTTCCATCCATATCATTATTGGAGCTAATAAATTTGGAAAATATTTTTTAAATTAGGTGAGATTGAAAAGATCATATCATACACCACTTTCAAGATCCTAGTACTGGAGGTTTTGATTCCCATAAGAGTTTCACTCAAATTATCAGACTCAATAATGTAATTTCCATGAGGAATGATTGAATACATTCTAATCAAATTCATAAAATTATACTTCCACATTTACATGTTAGAGATGGATTTGGGAGAGTTTTGGAAAGAAAACATTTTAGTAATACTATCTATAGCTACTAAAAGAGAACTAATAGATATACAGAGTGGTGAACTCTATCTGAGAGTTAGATGTGAACAAGTGATTTTCAAAATTCAATGAGAAGTGAAGAATTGTGACGTGGGAGAAGATGACTTTATAGCGGATAGTCTATGAGAAGATTATGATGCTGCTGAAAATGAATAAATATGTAAGGTTTCTATTGTTACAAAAAATAAGATTCAAAGAGGATCAACTAAAGGGAATAGAGATAAAATTAAAGACTCCAGAGGAGAAAATCATTACACTGAATTTGAGAAGGGATAAAGTGTGTGGTTGGAACATGAATGTCCATTTAGTTATTCAAGATTAAGTAAAAACGGGTGTCTTGGTCTAATAGACATATTTATTTAACGACTGAGGTGATGAATATATCTCCAAACACATAGAAACACCCTCATGGGGACCCCCTAACAATTCCATCAACCTAATTTTATAACTTTTCCCCAAGGTGGAAGAAAGGAAATTGATCCCAAAATAACTAGGCATTCTTCTAAAATTATTCATTGTCTGGATGCTCATGCCGCTAAAAAATCCTTTAATGTTCAAAGACACATCCCCTGGTAGCCAACACATAATCAATAAAAAACATGCTCAAGAATATCCTCAGAGAAATGATTTTAAATATGTTATAGAATGGGGTCCCCCAATAACTAACTTAAGATGACAGAAATGATATCTTGGATGAACCATACTGTGTATCAAAAATCCATGAAATACGAATTGACCCCCACCATATAAAAGATTTTTAAAGGTCTATAAAATCATGTATCATGTTTAGTAAACTATTGGTAGGTGACAAAATAGGCTTTGGACACTCCAGATTAACAAAAACAAGATCAGTATGCTAAAAAGGGACATCCCGCTGTTTCCTATTGGCCATATGCTACATATAAAATTGGATTGTCAACAGTGAAGCATTAATTGGTAAATAACATCATCACCATCGATCAATGTAGTAACAAAAATAACAAGGAAAGTTTCACCCTTAGTATAATGGGGATATTTTGGGGTTTCTTCCCATAAAAAAACTTATAAGGGAGTTTATCTAATTGAAATATGAATGGAGGCGTTGTAATATGAATCGGACCAAGGTATCTAGTGAACCCTCTACCTTATTATTTCATATGAAAAACATCACAAATTAGCTTCAAGGATTTGGTTGACAACCTCTCTTTGTCCATCCATTTGAGGATGGAATGAAGAGGTCAGCATAATATTAGTACCAAGAAAATGAAACAAATCCTTCCAAAATAGACTTATAAATATTAGATCATGATCACTAAAAATATCACTTGGCATGTAATGTAATTTAATGACCTCCTTCCTAAAAAGTTCAGTTATATCATTAGCTAAAAATCAGTGTTCGAGAGGTAAAAATTGGGTATAATTTGAAATATTGTCCACCACAACAAATATAACCTCATACCCCTATGATTTGGGTATTCTAGAAATAAACTCAAAATAGATTTATTCCCAAATCAAATCTAGAATTAAGATTGGTTGTATTAATCCTACAATACACAAAGTTTGGTATTTTTTCAACTGAAAAGTATCACATTCTAGATAAATTCAAGAACTTTTTGAGTCATACCTTGCTAATATAAGCCTACTAAAAAATGTTTGCAGTTCTTGAAATATACCTTATGTTCACCAAATGGTGTGGCATGGAAATAATGTAGTAATACGGGAATTAACCATGAGTTTTTAGAGATAACTATGAATCTTTTAAAATAAATAATTTCATTGTGCAACAAAAATCCAACAGGTACAAGAGCCTAAATTTTGAGATCTGGACTTTGGTAAATGATGAATTTAGTATGGTTATATTCTTCTCATATTAGTGGAATAACAATCCAACATGACTAAAAAGGGACATATTCAAAATTCTTGGCTCACTCAATCTTGAAATGTAATAAGGGGAAGAAATTTTTTTTATAGATTTGTAAAGGACATCAAAATTAAAAAAAAAACAATATTTATTTCAAAAAAAAATTCCATCGATACAATTATTTAACTCAACAAATGCTTGGTTCTTTTAATGTCAATAAGAACAACGAATTACCTTCCCAAACAGTGTTGATGCCAATGTTGAACGACATAAACTAGAGCCATCAATTCCTTATGGTATACTAATTTATTGAGTGTGGATGTAAATAATGCATTAATATAATAAGATATAAGTCTTTATTCCTACATGATCACTACACCCGTACTTTATCTAGAATAATCACACTCATTGTTAAATTGTATAAAAAACAGGTAAATATACCACGAGATCCATAATAAAACATTATTTTAATGCCTCAAATTTTGACTGAGCCTCTGGTCCCAAATTAAGATTATTCTTGTTATTAAGTTATGTAAGTGGTTTAGCCAATTTCGTATAATTCATTACAAACATACAGTAGAGGCCTAATAACCCATGCACCTACTTAAAATTTTGTGGAATCGACCATTACAATACAATAGAAATTTTCTAGGGTCCATAGTGACTCCCACATGAGTAATTATATGAACCAGATAACCAACCACAAGTCTTCCAAAAAAATTATTATTGTTAACAAACAACTAGTCACTTTGCATTCTTGAAAACAGAAATTTAAAATTTCCCATATTCTCCATCCAAAAATTTCTATAAACAAGTATATCATCAAAGAGGAAAAAAATAAACATTCATAGTAATGGTTTAAAGAGGATATTCATAGTGGATTTAAACATGGAGTGGGAATTTATAATTTGAAAGGACATAACAAAAAATAATTAATGACCTTCATGTGTAATGAAGGAGTCGTTTTCAACATCCTTATCTCAGAAATATACTAGGTGAAAACCTAGTGTGGTGTTCAATTTCTACATATTGGTGAGATTATCTTGGGCAGGAGGAAGATGTTGACTGGTGTGTCACCATTTTAGATGAGTAGTGTGTTTTACTTAAATAATAAAAACACGTTTTTCATTAGTAATGAAGAGTTCCACATATTTTTCTTATCCCACATCTGAATTTCAACCATATTTTGACACTACATATTAACCAGGACAAGACTTAATCATCCATTCAAGAATGACTGTGGCAGGTGCTCTCCCATGGACTATTGTAACATCCTATATGAGTGTAAAGAAAGAACCTTTTCCTACCTTGCACCAGCCTTATTACTAGTATTCAACCACACATGCATGCACAAATATACTAGAATCATCTTTGGTTAACCCTTTAACTAGAATATCTAGTACAACCCTGGATGAAAACACGTATCCTATTCAATTTCCATCTGTTGGATCATTTATTCACACCATTCCTTCCATTTTAATTTCTAAATGGTTTGGACCTCATGTTTTTTGGGATTTATGGACTTTGTTTCCCTTAGGTTGTGGCAACTACAGAGAAACTCATAAATTTGAAACTATAGTGACAACGATGATTCGAGCTACTCAAAAAACAACTTCAGGGAATCCAATGACTATAGCAGCGATGACGAATCCACTGAAGGAAGTATAGAATTTTCCCCAAGTCTCTTCTAACAAAATGGAACTTTTTTTCTTCTCTGAGAACTACCTAACTCCTCTATTGTTTTGTCTCAATATTTGATAGTCTTTTTTCTACCAAATAAGAAACAATGGCTGATGACGGTGGAATAGATTAGTTATTTTTTCTGAAATATTTACTTGAAAATATTTATTCCATTTCTTTTGTTAAAATTACTTATATAATAATTTTTTCCTATGAGTAGTTTTGTGTAAATACTGTTTTTCTATCATTTTCAAATAAAAAATACTCTAATTTCCCCATTTTTAAGTCACTACAAATAGTGCGAATAGAGGAAAATATAGTATTTTTCAAAAGTAATCATGAAAGTCTCATTGGGAGTTCTAATTAAGTTTCCACTTAAAATTCCCCATTTTTTAATGTTTATAGTTTTTATGGGATTGTTCTATTTTTTCCCACTAGATGTTCCACTTGAACTTCCACTGGAGGTTTTAGTGGAACATCCCCTGAGGATCCACTACAGGTTCCACTAGAACTTCCACTGTTGGTTCCACTAGAACCTCCACCAAAACATCCACTTTCCAATTAAGGTTAAATTAAGTTAAATTAGAACAAAAATTGGAAGTTCCACTAGATGTTCCACTCGAATTTCCATTGGATCTTCCAGTGGAAATTCCACTATAAGTTTCAGTGTAACTTCCATTGGAACCTCTAGTGGCTTCCACCAGAAGTTCCACTATAGGATCCAATGGAATTTTTAGTCTTATTCAACCTTCACAAAATATAGTGACATTTTTTTAATCCCTAAAAAAATTAATGAAATATAAAAATATTCAAATGTGAATTTTGTGATGTTTTATATCATTGAAAATTCCACTGGAGGTTCCAATAGAACCCCCACTGATACCTCTACTTTAAATGGAGGTTCAATAAAGTTACATTGGAACTAAAATTGGAAGTTCCACTGGTTTTTAGTAGTATTTCCTTTGGAACCTCTAGTGGGACTTCTAGTGGCTTCCACTAGAAGTTTCACTTCAGGTTCTAGTGGAACTAGCAATCATATTCAACCTTCCTAACCTATAGTGTAATTTGTGGAATCCCAAAAAATATTTTTTTTTGTGAAATATTACATGATTCATAAGTGAATTTTTTGTTATTTTATACCACTAGAACTTCTACTAGATTTTCTACTAGAACAACCACTTGAATCTATTCTACCAAATTACAGTACAAAGATAACTTAAGTAAAAAAATTAATGTTTTATTTCCCACTAGAAATTTCAGTGGAATGTTTGTAGTAAAATATTACATGAATCACAAGTGAATCATTTTATACCAATAGAACTTCATGTATAGGTTTCACTAGAACATCCTATAGAGGTTCCACTAGAACTTCTACTTGAATATATTCTACCAAATTATAGTTCAAAGAAACCTTAAATAAATAAAATAAAAGTGTTATCCCAGTGGAACATCTAGTGGTTCTTCCACTGACAGTTCCAGTGCAATGTCCACTGGAAGTTCTAGGGGAACTTCCACATGTATTCATCCTTCCAAACCTGTAGTTTAATTTTTGTAATCCCCAAAAAATATTTGTAAAATATTACATGATTCATATGTGACTTCTGTTCGGTTTTATACCACTAGAACTTCCACAGGAGGTTCCACTGGAACTTCATATTGAATCTATTCTACCAAATTGAAATGCAAATCTATCCTTGGAAAAAATAGATGTGTTATTTCCCAATGGAACATCTAGGGTAACTTTCAATGGAATATTTATAGTGAAATAATACATGAATCATAAGTGAATTTTGTATGATTTTATACCACTAGAACATCCACTAGAACTTAAACTAGAATCTATTATACCATACTAAAGTGCAAAGCTACCTTAATTAAAAAATCAAAGTTATATACCATTAGAACTTCCACTAAACATCCATTGGAACTTCTACTAATAGTTCTAATGATACTTAAACTCATATTCAACCTTCCAAACCTATAGTTTAATTTGTGGAATCCCTAAAAATATTGGTAGTGAAATATTAAAAAATTAATAAGTGGATTTTGTTTCATTTTATACAACTTGAAATTCCACTGGAGGTTCCACTGGAACATGCACTAGTTAGTGGAAGTTCTAGTAGAAGTTCCAATGGGAGTTCCAGTGGAACTTCCTATTGAACTTCCACTAAAAGTTAGACTTATTTTACCTTCTATACTGTAATCTTGTGGATTCACCCAAATTGTTGTGAAATTTTTACAGGATTGAGTATGGAATTATTATATTCTTTATAGTCCTATTGTATGTTTTTTGATTCAAAGGAAAAGTCTTACTTTCAATTTTTAGGTGTGCATTTTAGGTCCAATTTCACCTCTTTACAAAGAGTTTTATAACAAAATCAAACAACAACTGAAAGAAGGACATAAAAATGATCTGTGCAATAATCCTTTTTGGAATGTGTTTCAAGTATTCATATCCAATACTATATCAGCATCATATTGTTAAAAATTTGGAAGTTATGTTTTGTATGTATTGGATAACTACATTCAATCAAAAAGTGCTTTCTGATTCAGTGGAGTGGAAAGACATTTCTCTGAAATTTATGTGGAAATGATCTTTGGAATAATGAAAGGTCAAATAGAAATGGAGGGCTCATACTCATTCAAACCAACCAAGAAATCATTGTTTGTAAGGAGATTTCAAATAGGTGTAAAGTTTTTGAAACAAAAGGCAATAAAATCAAATCTTTTGGAAGCAGTAAATAGAAATGAATAAGTATATCATCTTGACATAGCACCACTACTATTTTTATACACTTGTGCGGCTGTTTTTTCCCCTACTATAGTTTCTTACTTGAGATGGGATTTTATAAATTATGTGGATACTGAGAGAGACATGAAAACACTATGGTGGTCATGTGAAATCCACCAATAGTTGATGATATCAATTAAGAAATTTCATAACCACCATGTAATGATTATTCGGGTGATTATCACATTATTTATAAGGATTAATATTTATTTTCACATTAATGTATAATTTACTCTTTGAAGACTTGTTGTTATAGTAGTATCGGTATTGTGAGGAGAGTGCAATAGTTAATGGAAATGAATAAGCGGCCAATACACCATTCGCAATGTGGAGCCTACCAATTTTCATGCTTCTATAAAAAAACTAAAGATTTATCCATTTGAATCTAGTGAGGTAACTTTACTGATTATAGTATAAATTTAATGGTTTTCAAAACCATGAGTATGTAAAAAACAAAATTATTATAGATACAAAAAGAAGAATAAATTGGTGATGATCCCACAATGATTAAGGAAGTAGTTATTGTCTATCAGAAAAAGGTAGAATCAGAGGAAGAAAAAATAATAGTTCTTGTAAAAAAAATAAACCTTGAAAAGAAAACTACATATAATAGAAGAAATGGTTAGAAAATTGGCATAAAAAATTAAACGACTGAAGTCGTTAATAAGTGTGAATGCCAACAAATAGGGAAGTAGAAGACAAGGTATCATTTCTCGTGATGAAATGAGTCATTTTGTAAAGGAGGAGGCCCAAACAGTGGGTAAAAATGAAGCTGAAATATATGAGGATCCCATTGAAAAAACTACATTTATCACCAAAACATAATAGTTAGAAATAACCCCTTCCCAAACACAGGAAAACTAGATACAAGAAACCAAGGAAACTAGGATGTAAGAGGCTATCGATCAAGTGCAAGAAGGTGATGAAAAAACCACACCTCTACCTAAAACTAGCCAAATAGAACATAAAAAACAGAAATTCACCGAATTAGATCAATTATTAGAAAATTAAATTCAAGAACTAGAAAATAGAAGAAATGGGATTTAGTATATTAGTATGAAACCAGATAAATAAGAAGAATAGTTGTGTGTCAATAAAACATTAGAAGAACCAAATCAGTGGGGAAAAACCATTGAGGTAGGTAGTATTTTAAAGAAAACACAACAACAACCAAAATTTTATAGGGATACTAGTTATACCTAAATGGGTCAAGCAGATTAAATGTATATAAATAAAATACTATGAGCAGCTGGGGAAGATTTTGCAGATGGAACCATCTTGGTATTTCTACCTTTAATTTAAAGGATTTATATTAAATTCCCATGAACTTTATATTTATTCTTATAATTTACTATTATTATAATGTAGTAAATATATTAGGGAAGATGATAACATTTTGTATCCAGTTTCATTAGATGACATTTTCTTACTTTTCAGCAAAAGTGAGGGAAGTAGTAGGGTTAGTATTTAACCTAACCAAACATACTATAAAATAATATTCAATTAATGTGACATATTATATTCTTTTTTATTTATATTAGGTTATATATTCATATACTCAGATTATAAAATAAGTATGAAATAGGGAAAAAAGTTTGAATTTTTTCAGATAAATCAACTATGATTACAAGTGCTTCCATGGTGAGTTTAATATTCTCTATGTTCTCGAATTTTTAAATAAATTAATTAATATTTTTTATAAATTTATTCATTTTTATAGGGCATAATATTTGGGAAAAACAAAATATTTATAGATTGGTTGGTAGAGAAACTAAAAAAAGAATAAATACAGTTGAATGGAAAAATGTTTATCCCCACCAACACATCAAATTTACATTAGACATTACTCATGTTTGATATTAAAAAATATAATATTTCAACCACTATAACTCCATGTAGCCTCGAAAGGGTGCTGATAAAACTAATTGTTATCAGATTAATTATTTCCAAATGGTAAATGATATCCTCTTCGACATCAAATGCATTTTCATATAAACCAACTGACAGAGTACAATTTCTACAACTTGCATGAAAATTTATTGAAGAAATTATCAAACAATGGAGCCCCGAATACTTAGAGAATACTTCTCTCACACTTCCATTCATAGTGTAAGACACTCCTTAGTAGGGGATGAAACATTGGACTATGGGATAATTTTTTTGATATCTCATAGATAAGCTGTAAATGGATCAAGGGTATAATAAGAAGCTATCACAAGATAATGTTGATGACATGAACCTATATATGGCACATTATTTCTGTAGGATTGAAATAATGATGTAGATGCTCAATATACAAGAGGGGGTGAATTGTAACCTTTAAAAAATTCCTTTGTAACTTTTAAAGATAGTAATGTTTAACAAAGTTAAACAAGGTAAATTCACTAGACCTCTAAGTTCTAAAAACTTGCTTGATTCTGGAAATATGGTTCCAGAAATGAAACATAAGAAAAGTTTATAAGGACAACTATTCTACCTTAATGAGTATAGAATCTTACTAATTAAAGTACAAGAATAAGAAATTATAAGATAATTATACTTTCCTTATCAATCAAAATGCAGCAGAAAAATAAACTTGAAACAACATAAGTAACAAGTATGAAATCTTTTAGCCCAAAGATTAGGGTATCCAACAACCTTGGATAAAGGTCACTTGATTTATACTTTCAAGAAATTCTATTATACCTATACCAGGGTAAGCCCTCTATAATAATATCGGAGTCTATCTTGCTATCCTTGCAAGCCCTCGAACTTCAAGTTAGTCAGCACCTCTTTATTCATATCCCCAGAAGCCCTCAAATGTACTCAGCAACATTCGGAGTCACACGAAGCAATTCTGAACAAGCTGTTCAGTACGCACAAAGCATGAAAGTCTCTCTCTAGAAATCACTTCAGCAGCATGTAATCTCTAGATTTTTATAACTGTTTTGTGGTCATTCAAATGAGCTCTTATTTATAGGCTCATCTTTAACAGTTGGCTCCCTCCTCCAACGGTCATATTTTTCAATGAATTTTTGAGGGACCTGTACACGTGTCACTCAAACAACAGTTGGTTATAAACTGAATGCACAACACCATTTTATAACCAAAACAAGAGTAAGTAAAATATGGCTGCTCAACAAAATATAATTTTCCGAAGTATAAAGTTTGGAGTCTAAGAATATTTGGATTCTATATTGAATGACTATTCGGATTCTATTTTTCAAGGAATTCGGAGTCCAAATTCTGAGGAATTTGGAACTTGAATTCTAAGGAATTATGAGGAATTTGGAACCTAGATTCTGAGGAATTCATTGTCTATATTTTAAGGAATTTGGATTCTGAATTCTAAGGAATTAAGAACCTGAATTCTAAGGAATTCAGAGTCTGAATTTCAGATATTTTGGATTCTGAATTTCAGAGAATTCAGATTTTGAATTTTAGAGAATTCGAAGTCTGAATTTTAGAGAATTTGGATTCTGAATTTCAAAGAATTCAGAGTCTCAATTTTAGAGAATTCGGACTCTGAATTTCATAGAATTTGAAGTCTGAATTTTAGAGAATTCAAATTCTGAATTTTAGAGAATTTGGAACCTGAATTCGGATCCTGAAATTAAAATACACTATATCTAAGTATTTATATAATTCTAAGGTTTTAGATGTGAAACCAAATTTTACACTTAGGAATAAAAAGATCTAGATTTAGAGAAACAAAAACAAGAACAATGAAAACATGGAAGGATAAAGTTTCCTTAGGAAAGTAAAATTTCCCTTATTATATAAAATCATAGGGAAAATTAAATTTTCCTTAGTATAGGGTGTTTGTTTTTTTCAAAACATGAAGGAAGGGAAAAGTCATATGGAAACCTCATTGACTCAACAATCTCCCCTAAACATAAAGGAATGTAAAAGTCATAAAGAAACCTTATTGACTCAACAATCTCCCCCTTTTTGGAAAGCACAAACATCCTTACAAAAAAGAATATAAGGACTTAGAAATTTTATTGACTTGTAAATAAAAACTTATCTCCCTTTACTTATGGATCAAAGTGAATACAACTAACTCCCCCTTAGGCTTTGGAATCACTAAAGATCTTATTCTTGATTTCCTAAATGATATTTTTCATTTTCTTGCATATGAAAATATTTATGATAAAAACTCCCCCTTAGATGAGCTCCCCCTTAGGGAAATTTCTTCTTTTCTTAGTATTATTTTTTGAAATTATTTACTCCCCCTTTGTGATTTTAAAAAATAATTATAGGGAATGGAAAGGAAATTTTTTAACTGAAATATTAGTACTAAACAACCAAAAAAATATGAAGTGAAACAAGATTTTCATTATGATTAGAAGTATTTGTAAAATAAGGAAATACAACAAAATAATCATATTTGAAAAATATTATCTATCCTTCTCCTTCGGCATCATCTTCTTCACTATGGTTTTCAACTTCTTAAGCTTCTTGTGATCCTCTTATACATGATTGAGAAACTGATCCTGATCTTCTGTTTTCTTCTCTAAGGATTTGATTTTCTCTTCCTCAGCCTTAAGAATATATTCCAGAGCCTTCAAGGTTTCTTCTTGCTTAATAAGCTTTTCTTCTATCTCAATTCTGAGATCCCTTTCTCTCTTCCAACTTTGAGCAACTAAATTTAACTTCCAATTCAAATCTTTCACTTCTTGATTCTGAGAATTCCATTCTAGAGTTAGCTTTTCCTCAAAACTATTTGTGAGATCCTTGATCTTCACATCTTCGATGTCAAAAGAATCCTTGACATTGTCTTGAAATTCAAAAAATATTCTCATCTATTCTATTTTTTTTTTCTTGACCAACTTGTCATCTTCTTACATGATATTTTATGAGCCTCATAATTGATGAGAAAAGTCTTGAAGTCTTCCTTGAGTTTGAAACACTTATCCATCACCATGGATACTGAATCTGATTTCTAATTTAATGAGTGCTGAAGCATCTGGCATCTCGAGTCTATACTGGGGAATATTGGAATAGTCCCAATAAGATTTTTCAAAAACTGAACTAAAAAATCATGTCTAAGAGAGGACGATTCTGAATCCGATACTTTGGTTGGTGAGGATTATTTTTCAATTTCAATAGACTTCCTCTTTGATGAACCACCAACTTCTTTCTTCTTTAGCATAGCTTTACTAGGTGTATCCACAACCACCTGTTTTCTCTTATCATCTTTCAGACTGACTTCTTCCTGATTAGGATATTCATGTTCACTATCTGATAGCTGAACAATTTTTTCTTCATTAACTTCTTTATTTTCGGCTTTTTCCTCAACATCATCTAGGTGAATGAAATATTTATTGATGATTTATTCCCCAGATAGTTTATTTAATTCATCTTCACCCTTCTCTTAATCCTTCCCAAGAGTATCAAGCTTTGATGGTTCGGCTTGATAGGTTTGGAATGATAATTTTTCAGAAGGGATTTCTTTCTCATGATATTCCTCTACCTGATTTAGCACATCTTCGATGTCACCAATGCTTTCTTCTTCTTCTTATTCTATTTATTCTTCTACAACTACTACTTCTTGTTGTTTTTTCAGAATTACAAACTTCTTTCCCAGAGTCTCAGGAAGTGATTCTTGAAGAAACAACTCGGGTACCTGAACTTTTTTAGAAGCTCTCTCAGTTTCCTAGAGAAGGGATTGGACTATCTCAGCTTCCAACATCTTCTTCTTCTGTTTCTTCTCTTTCTATTGCTTCTCAAGATATTCAGAAACCTTTTCTTTCAAAGCCTTTTCCTAATTAGGGTCCAGGCCAAACATAGGATCCCCTTCCTTCATGTTCTTCTTGTCTTCTCTCCACTTTACATCCACTTCATCAGTATAAGTCTTTTTCTTCTTAGTCTTTGGTGGTGTTGACTGACTTTCCTTAGCCACTGGGGTTTTTGCTTTCTCTTCGGGCTCCTTGGCTTTCCTCTTCCTTCCACCCTTCTTAGATGTCTCAGCTACTTCCTTTTTCTTTGTTAAGGATTCAACTTTCTTTTCTGATAGATCATAAAATTCTCTGGATTGACTATTAAATCCAATCTTCATCCTCCTAAGAGTATCATCACTTATTAGCATCACCTTGGAGTTCCTCGGTTTGTAAATACATGCAATCTTGAAGGAATGAAGACAAAGAACAATGATCTTTGAAAGAATGGTTGGATACATGATAATCTGAGACTTCAAATTCACATTCTTGATATTTTCAATCATAGCCAAGATATACTTGACTAGGTTAATCTTTCTGAGGTTCACCAAGAAATCCAATATATACACATCACTCTTCTTTAGAGTATCCTTATCTCCTTTTCTCGGTATGACAAACCCTTGAACCCACAATTCAAGAATCCGAAGGTTTGTAGATAGATGTACTATCTTCAGAATCTTCACCTCTAAAAGACCAAGGCAAGATAGAGATTTTTCCTTATCAAAGGAACCTAATACATCAGTTAGTTTGTGAGTACAGAACTCAGCTTCCCCTTCAGAAAAAATACCAATCAGACTGGCTGCCTTGCTATAATAAAGAGAATATGTCTTCCTATAACTCTTGAAAGAAAATTTATCTCTTCCTCCTTCATTGAAAAAGCTCACTATCTCATAGAATTCAACCAGCAAATCCGGATACACCGGATCCTGTGCTTTCGGTTTCGATATGCAAACACTCTCCCACACATTCAGCTTGATATTCTTAGAGATAATGGAATCAAACATAGCAAAGAAATTCGGATGAACCAACCTTTCTTGGTAAATCTACCATTTAGATATTTCCTTTACAGACGACATTTCTTTTTGAGACGAAGATTCAGCAGACATTTGGAACTGAGGAAACCTTAAAGATCTGAAACAACCATAAATAGGAAGGATAGAGCTTCAACATGCAAAGGCTTGAGTTCAATGTGGGACAAGATATCTGGGGTCCTTTATATAGGCGTTGAGACGACGGTTCAGCTTCCCTGATTGATCCAACGGTTGAACACTTTTTGATCAGATCTGATGGTTGAAAAGATATTTGTAGAAGGAAATTTGGTCTAATCTGATCTTTTGAGGTTTTTAGAAATAAAAATTGGATTTAAGAAAAAAAATAAAAATTGGATTTAAGAAAAAAAATAAAATGAATACATAAAATTTTTCTTAAAACAGAATAAAATACTAGCATGTAAAAAGGTTGATTACGAAAACATGGGGAAAGAAATCATACCTTTTAGATTGCTTAGAGAAATTATTCATAATGAGGAAATTTATTTTTGAAGATTATTTAGATACAAAAATTTTAAACAACAAAAATTTTGACTACGAAAAATTTTAACAATGAAAAAAAATTTGACTACGAAAAATTTTAACTACGAAAAAAAAATTGACTACGAAAAAATTTAGACTATGAAAATTTTAACTACGAAAAATTTTGACTATGAAAAATTTTAGACTACAAAAATTTAAACTATAAAATATTTCTGTAATGAAAATTTTTCATTACCTAAAATTTCTATTACGAAAAATTTTCATTACAAAAAAACTTCATTACAAAAAAATTTCATTATGAAATATTTTCATTCTAACTAACAAGCAGATGTACTCCTCCTATTAAAAGGCGTTTTTAACTGTAAGGAGATAGGTTTTAACAAGAAGTTAATATGGAAGATTACCTTACAGTTATCATTCCTAACTTTTGTTTAATGTATTCAAATTTATCAGATGGTAAATATTTTGTGAAAATATCAGCAAGTTGATCTTGCATTCCGATAAATTGAAGAATGATATCTTCTTTTAGTGTGCGATCCCTAAGAAAGTGATGCCTAATATCTATGTGTTTTGCACGAGAGTGATGTGTAGGGTTTTTACTTAATTCAATGGAACTAGTATTATCACACAAAATTTGTGTTTTGGTAAAACTCATACCATAGTCTGTGAGTGTGTCCTACATCCACAACACTTGAGCAGAAAAACTTCTAACCGCTACATATTCAGTTTCAGCAGTGGAAAGTGCTACTGAGTTTTTCTTTTTGCATGACCAAGAAACTAATGAATCTTCTATGAAATGACAAGTTTCGTATGTACTTTTCATATCCATTCTATACCCACCAAATTCAGCATCTAAAAAACATTTTAAAACAAAATCATTTTCAGAAGTATAAAAGAGTCCTAGATCCATGGTTCCTTTTAAGTAGCAAAAAATCCTTTTCACTGCCTTTAAATGAGATTCCATAGGATTGAATTGATATCTTGAACATAAGCATGCTAAAAACATTAAGTATGGATGACTAGTTGTCAAGTAAATTAGACTTCCTATCATACCTCTCAAAGATGTTTGATCTATTGGTTTCCCAGATTCATCAAGATCAAGTGAATTTAAGGTACCAATGGGAGTACTTATACTCTTAGTATTTTCATATCCATACTTTTTAATAAGATCTTTAATATACTTATGTTGGGATATATAGATTCCTTCTGGTTTTTGAGAAATTTGAAAACCAAGGAAAAATGTTAACTCACCCATCATACTCATTTCGAACTCAGATTTCATTAGATCCAAAAAAGAATCATTTAAAGATTGCTGAGTTGAACCAAATATAATTTCATCAACATAAATTTGAACAATCAAAACATTTTCTTATCTTTATTTATAAAAAGGGTTGGATCAGCATTTCCCTTAACATAATTATTTTGAAGAAAAAATCATGTAAGTCTATTATACCAGGCTCTTGGGGATTGTTTGAGTCCATACAAAGCTTTGGTAAGTTTGAAAACATGTTCATGATGTTTTTTATCTTCAAAACCAGAAGGTTGTTCAACAAAAACTTCCTCTTGAACATAACCATTAAATAAAACACATTTCACATCCATTTGAAAAAAATTTGAAATTGGAGAATGCTGCAAAAGCAAGTAGAATACGAATAGATTCAAGACTATCTACTGGAGCATAGGTTTCTTCATAGTCTATTCCTTCTTGTTGATTATAGCCTTTAGAAACCAATCTAGATTTACTTCTTACAATGATTCTATTTTCATCACATTTATTTCTGAAGACCCATTTTACTTCAATAATAGATATTTCCATAGGTCTTTCAACCAAGGTCCAGACTTTATTCCTTTGGAAATAATTTAGCTCATCTTGCATAGCTTTTATCCAATCATCATCACCTAAAGCTTCATCAGTGATTTTTTGTTCTAATTGGGAAAGGAATGCTAGATGTTATACTTCATTTATTAAGGAACTTCTTGTCCTTACAGGTTGATTTACATCACCAATGATACTATCACTGGGATGATTCTTAAGAAACAACTGATTTGGGTTTTTTAAAACATGTTCATCAACATAGGGTAGGAAATCATCTGGGGTAAATTCTTTAGACAAATTTTCTTAAACATTTTCATTTTCAGAATATTCTTCTATCAAGGGTTGATAATTAGTTTTTGAAAACACATCTGAAGATGTAGGTTGAGGATGTTTAAAAACAAAAGGATCAGTTTCATCAAATTTGACATGTACTGTTTCTTCAACAGTACAAGTATTTTTATTGAAAACTCTATAAGCCTTAGAAGTTGTGGAGTAGCCTAAGGAAATTCCTTCATCATATTTTGGTGCAAATTTTTTTAGATTATCTTTATTATTCAGAATTAATACCTTGCAACCAAAAACCTTGAAGTAGGAGAGTCTAGGTTTTCTACCATTCCATAACTTATAAGGATTTTTATTAAGAAAATGTCTAATCAAAACACGGTTTATAGTATAGCAAGTAGTACTTCCAGCTTCATCCCAAAAATGTTTAGCTACCAAATATTCACTTAACATGGTTCTTGTTATCTCTTGAATAATTCTATTTCTTCTTTCAACAACACCATTTTTTTGAGGTGTTCTTGGTGCTAAGAATTTATGAGTAATGCCTTTTCTACTATAAAAAGTTTCAAAATCAGAATTTTGAAATTCTCCTCCATGATCACTATGAATAGTTATTAATGGAAGGTTTTTCTCATTTTTAACTTGGGCTCTAAAACTTTTGAAATAAGAAAAATCTTCAGATTTCTTTGCTAGAAAATAGACCCACATAAATCTAGTGTAATCATCAACTATAACAAATACATAATATTTGCCTCCAATGCATCCAGTTTGTGTTGGACCAAAACGATCCTTATGCACAAACTGTAATGCATCAGTAGTTGAGACTTAACTGATTAATTTAAAACATGATTTATGTTTCTTTCTATAGTGACAATGATCAAAAACTTTTGAAGAATCAAATCTAAGCTCTGGTAGATCCTTAACTAGTCTTTTCTTAGAGAGTTTTCATAGGTTCCTAAGGTTATAGTGTCCTAACCTTCTATGCCATAACCAAGAATGATCTTCCATTTCACTAAGACAAGGTATATCTTGGATTCTAAGGTCTTCTATGTTTAGTGTGTAAACATTCTCTTGCCTATTGGTAGAAATAATAAACTCTTCCATGGAATAGTGTACTAAGAACTTGTCATTCCTAAAATTCACAAGGTAACCTTCATCACATAATTGACTTATTCTAATGAGGTTGTTCTTAAGACCCTTAACAAATAAAACATTTGAAATCAAAGTTTTTTCAAGAAGAACAATGTTACCTATACTGATAATTTCTCCCTTAGCATTATCTCCGAAAGTTACTTTTCCTCCTTTCATCTTGATAATCTTTTCAAATAAGTTTTTGTTACCAGTCATGTGTCGGGAACATCCACTATCAATGTACCATGTATTTTTGTTGGTACTATCTTTATTTTCTTGAAAATAAGAGTATTAGACTTTTGGAATCCAAACTTTCTTGGATCTGGAAACATCAAAAAGAAAAATTTTAGGAATCCACATTTTCTTTGAAAAATAAGTTTTAAGAAAACCTAAAGACTGGGTTTTGTTTAAGGGACAATTTTTTCCCAATTCCCACCACACTGACACTTAGTACAGAATGGAGCACTTTGAGGAACAAAATAATTGTTACTAAAAATTAGTTTTGAACCAGTATAACCAAAACCAGAATTATTCCTTAGAGGTAAAATTTGAGAATACATCTTATCAAAATTTTCCTTACCTAAGGTAAAGCTTGAAAAACACTTCCTCAAGGAAAATATTTCTGACTTTATTCTAATATCTAAGTTCTTATCCTAAAAAACATCAGTTTTAGCACTAGAGTTAGGCTCTAAAATATATTTCTTAGAAAATAATTTTTCTAGATCCTTAGAAATTTTATCCTTCTTAGAATTAACTTCCTCAAGATTTTTTTAAATACTTTCAAAATCAAGAGTTTTCTTATCAAGATCTTTAGAAAGATCTGATATTTCCTTAGTAAGAATAGAAATCCTATAATTTTCCTTGTCAAGCCTTTTCTTGACATTAAAATTTTCATTTTCAAGGATCTTAGCAAACCTAGAAACTTCTTCATAGGTAGGTAAAGTATTATCATCAGAAGAAGAAGATTCTTCATCCAAAGATTCATAATATTTACTATCACTATAATTAGCATTCAAGGATACATTGGTTATGGATTCAGAATAGTGTACCTTGGCCATTAGACTATGATTTTCAATAGGTAACTTGGCAAGTAAACCAAGATTCTTCTGTCCAGAAGATTCATAATCTGAGGATTCATCAGAAGAGTCTCCACCACTAGAAATCAAGGTGTCATTAGCTTTCAAAACTTTCTTAGCTTTATCTTTGTTGTACTTCTTTCTATTCCTCTCAGAATGATTTTCCTTTCTATCTTTTCTCTTAAGCATAGGAAAATCTGGCCTTATATGCCCTGCTCTTTTGAATTCATAACAAGTAACTTCAGAGTCTTTCTTGTCCCTTCTTTCTTTCTTCTTATATCTATACTGAAAATATTTCTTCCCAACTATCTTGTCCATCCTTCGATCAAGATTAGCTAGTTCATTCTCAGAATGTTCACTTTCACTTGATTCTGATAAAACAGTGACCTTCTTTGATTTAGATCTTGTAACTCTCTCATGAGTCTTGGCTTTCATTTGATTAGAAGTAGTTTTAAAAGCAACACTTCCTTTCCCATTCTTCTTCGTAACATTTTCAGCATCTCTTTTCATTCTAGTCTCATGTTGAAGAAGAGTTCCAAAAATCTCATCAAGAGTAATCTGTGAGACTTTCATATTCTCATCAATAGCTGTTCGCTTTGATTCCCACTCATTGGGCATGATGTCTATAGTATTTTCCACAAGAGCCTCATCATCTAAAACTTTTTCACTCATGGATTGTAATCTATTGTACCTTACATATAGGTTCTCTATAAGGAAAGAAAAAACCATGATACTCATCTCTAAGCATAGATCTTCTAGTTTCAATAACATTGGAAGATCCAAAGTGAGTGAATTCAAGCTTCTTCCAAATATAATTTGCTGCTTCACAAGAATAAATCTGGCTATATATATTCCTGGTCATGGAACACAACAAAGTATTGTGTACCTTGTAGTTTAGTTGATATTCTAACTTTTCTTGATTAGTAAAATTTTCGACTTCCTTACCAGGAATATTGTAATCTCCAGTAAGCATTACAAATTTTTCCACTCCAGTGTTAATAACAAAAGTCTTCATACAATCTCTCCAATATTCATAATCATTCCCATCAAAAATTGGTGGTCTAGTAGGATTAAGATTTTCAATTAATCCAACATTCATTCCTTCCATCTCCAAAAAAATATTTCCACGCAAACTAGT
This sequence comes from Viscum album, assembly GCA_963277665.1. NCBI lineage: Eukaryota > Viridiplantae > Streptophyta > Magnoliopsida > Santalales > Viscaceae > Viscum > Viscum album. The sequence continues at coordinate 1,898,523,774 of OY728121.1, read as the reverse complement.
TAGTAATAAAATTTTGTAAACTAGGATAAAAATATCCTAAGCAAGGAAAATATAGAACAAGGAAAAACTTGAGCAAGAAAAATTATATGTGAATATAAGTATTTCATATGCCTACTCTAATACCAATTATAGGATCAAAATAATGATGTAGATGCTCAATATACAAGAGGGGGTGAATTGTAACCTTTAAAAAATTCCTTTGGAACTTTTAAAGACGGTAATGTTTAACAAAGTTAGACAAGGTAAATTGACTAGACCTCTAAGTTCTACAAACTTGCTTGATTCTGGAAATATGGTTTCGGAAATGAAACTTCAGAAAAGTTTACAAGGACAAAGATTCTACTTTAAAGCATATATAATCTTACTAATCAGAGTACAAGAATAAGAAAGTATAAGATAGTTACACTTTCCTTATCAATCAAAATGCATCAGAAAAAAAAACTTGAAACAACACAAGTAACAAGTATGAAATATTTTAACCCAAAGAGCATGGTATACAACAATCTTCGATAAAGGTACCTTGATTTATACTTTCAATAAAGTATTCCTTACCCACACTAGGGTAAGCCCTAGATATGAATATCGAAGTCTGTCTTACTATCCCCGTAAGCCCTCGAACATCAAGGTTGTCAGAACCTCTATCTTCCTATCCCAGGAAGCCCTCGAATGTACTCAGCAACATCTGTAGTCACACGAAGCAATTCTGAACAAGATGTTCAGTATGCACAAAGCATGAAAATATCTCTCTAGAAATCACTTCTGCAATATGTAATCTCTCGAGTTGTAGAACAGTGTTGAGCTCGTTTAAATGAGCTCCTATTTATAGGCACATCTTCAAGGGTCGGGTCCCTCTTCCAACGGTCATATTTTTCCTTGAATTTCAGAGGGACCTGTACACGTGTCACTCAAAAAACGGTTGGTTAGAAACAAAATGCATGACACCATTTTATAACCAAAACAAGAGTAAGTAAAATATGGTTGTTCAACCAAATCTAATTTTCTAGAGTCTAAATTTCGGAGTCTAAGAACATTCAGATTCTATATTGCATGACTATTCAGATTCTGTTTTTCAAGGAATTCGAAGTCATAATTCTAAGGAATTCAGAACCTGAATTCTAAGGACTTCAGAGTTTTAATTCTGAGGAATTCGGAACCTGAATTCTGAGGAATTCGATGTCTGGATTTTAAGAAATTTGAAGTTTGAATTCTAAGGAATTAGGAACCTGAATTCTAAGGAATTCAGAGTCTGAATTTCAGAAAATTCAGATTCTAAATTTCAGAGAATTCAGATTCTGAATTTTAGAGAATTCGGAGTGTGAATTCTAGAGAATTCAGAGTCTGAATTTTAGAGAATTCAGATTCTGAATTTCAGAGAATTCGGAGTCTGAATTTCAGAGAATTTGGATTCTGAATTTCAGATAATTTGGAACCTGAATTCGGATCCTGAAAATAGAATACTCTATATCTAAGTATTTATAGAATTATGAGGTTTTAGATGTGAAACTGAATTTTACACTTAGGAATAAAAAGAGTTAGATTTAGATCAACTAAAACAAGAACAATGAGAACATGGTAAGGATAAATATTCTTTGGGAAATGAAAATTTTCCTTAGTAAGGAAAATCATAGGGAAAATGAAATTTTCCTTAGGATAGGGTGTTTGTGATTTTCAAAACAAAAAGGAATGGAAAAGCCATAAGGAAACCTTATTGACTCAACAATCTCCCCTAAACATGAAGGAATGGAAAAGTCATAAGGAAACCTTATTGACTCAACAGTTTCCTAATAGACCCAGCATACAGCTGGAGTGAAACATCATATAGAAATCAGAGTTTCCTTTTGGAAACAATGTCTCAGGAATCAACATTATATGTTAAATAGCCGGGTTAAATGGATCTGACATCAAATTGGAATTGAAATGGTTCAGAGGCTTTTAAAAATTTATACAGCCAACTTTATTAGTTTTTACTAGAAAAGAAATTTGATTATTTTTAGGTTTTTAAATAGTTATACAACCCACTTTAATGGTGGTCTATTTTTATGGGTATCAATGTTTCATTATTTGGTTTTACAGTTATAATTGGGGTTAGTTGTTGCAATGGTTTATAATTGGTGTTGGTAATTGAAATGGTTTATATTTGGTGTTAGTAATTGAAATGGTTTATATTTGGTGTTGTTAATTGCAATGGTTTATAATTGGTGGTGGTAATTTCAATGGTTTATAATTGGTGTTGGTAATTGCAATGGATTATATTTGGTGTTGGTAATTGCAATGGTTTATATTTGGTGTTGATAATTACAATGGTTTATAATTAGTGTTGGTAATTTAAATGTTTTATGTTTGGTGTTGGTAATTTCAATGGTTTATATTTGGTATTGGTAATTGCAATGGTTTATATTAGGTGTTGGTAATTGCAATGGTTTATATTTGTATTTGGTAATTGCAATGGTTCATATTTGGTTATGGAAATTGTTATGGGGTAAATTTAGTTTTGGTAATAGGAATGGTTCGTATTGGGCTAAATTTGGTTTTGGAAATTGATATGGTTCATATTTGGTTTTGGAAATTGCTATGGGAAAATATTGTCTTCTGAGGGGGTTTTTTGTTTTGATGCTATATTTGGTGATGATAGATTCTTATCCCAGAGAAGAAATTTTTTCAGATGTCAATGGTTGATCACCTAAGTAGAATTCCTATTTTAAGAGATGAAAATTCAATCATTTTGCCCATTAAATAGGTCTTTCCACATGAAGAACTATATGTTGCCGTTTCTATCCCAAAAAAACATGGTTTCTAATATTATAAACAACTTGTAAGGTTAAGGAATATCTCATTAGTTTAACAAATAGTAGACTTCAAAGTTAGTTATTATTTCTAAAAATTATATTTGGGATGACCTACCTTTAGAACATATGCAGTAACAAAATCATAAGGATATGTGTGACCAATCCAAAATTTAACTTAGTGATTAATTTTTTTCACTGCATTGAGATGTGATGGCCATTTTGGATAACGAAGGATTGTAATTATCAAACAGGTAATGATAAACATTAATAGTGGGTGAATCGGTGATTGTATTCTTTTTTAGAACATTTATTCCCTTCTAGTTATTCATTAATATTTTCTTCAAGAATTTAAGGAATGTCAGATATTGGAGGAAACTCAATAATTTTTATGCCTCACTTTTGAGGTTCAAGATGCACTATCCTTTAAAAAATCACATATAAATAACAATTTGTATTGTTTTGTAATAGGATTTTTCTTAAGACACATTTCATAGGGAGACATGTTATATTTGGGCCTCATGAGACATCTATTTTAAGAACAACCGCCATTAGTCATTACAATTTGGAACGCAACTATCATCACTTTCACAGTTGCCTACAACACAAATACATGCATCACATTTACAATTTATTGAAATGGTATCCCAATCCCAATCCGTTAAAATCGACAATGGACTATGAAATATTGCATCATATAAATGCTTTAATTCAGTCATTATGATTTGAAAAACAACTACCATCACTTTCACAGTTCCATACAGCATAGATACAAACAGCACATTTACAATTTATTGAAATGTTATTCCAATCCCAAACCATTACAACTGACAATGGGCAATGAAATATTGCAGCCTATAAATGATTCAATTCAGTCATTACAATTTGAAAAACAAATGTCACCCAATGTTCTCTACACTACTCGACCTCTTCCAATGTTGTGTCAGTCTACCTCCAAAGATGAAGTTCCAAATTGGTTGATAAGTCTTCCTGCAACCAAAAAAACAACCCAATTACAACAATTATAGAATAGAATGCTGATAAAAAATTACATTTAAAATTGTTTTTCTAACTGCAACACCAAAATCTGATCTGGCTTGCTCTGCAATTCCTTCAATATAAAGATAAATGATATTAGATACCACATTAACAATAGAAAACTGATATTATAAATGAAATGCATCATAAAATGAAATCATACCATCATCATAGAAGTAGACTTTTTTTATTCAAATGTGTCCCCTTTCAAAAGTCATTCTCTAAAAAACTTTTCATTATATCTCCCCCTTTCCAATTTGGTTTCTTTTTAAAAGAATACTTTCTTAAAATTAAGGCTTAACTATCACGACCATTAACTCTATCAGATGATGTATTTATGATAGTCAACTCTTGCAAAATTACTGAAATTTGAAGGCAATGTCATAACCCGCATTTATCTCACAAGCTATGGTAATTAACTTCATTCTCATTCGTGCTAAATATTTATGATGTTTTGCTATAAATTATTTTCTATCAGCGTGTACTTCAACAAAATATCCTTCGAACATAACAATATTTCAAGTCAATCGGGTTCATCTCCCCAAAATATATTTTTCAGGTATCACGCTCACATCAAGCCACTCATTTTTTTAAAAAAATGATGACAAAGATACCGAACCAACTCAAAATTTTGACAAGAACATTTAGAATCTTCATTTGAAGCTTCTTATGACACATGGAATTGATCTTCATTGCCAAACATTCCAATAACATAAATGATTTGAACTCCAATTTCAATACCATATATCAAAAAACAAGAACCAATCATTTGATATTCATGTTGAAATAAATCAAATAACTTGGGTGTATATCTAGTAGAAACCTAACACATCAATGAATGATAAGGGAGAGAGATTATGAGGCAACTTCTCCCGCATCTCAAATTATTCTTTTGTATCGCAATATCAATTTTCCTCCAACAATCGCTCAAACTGTTTAAAGAATTAAAAAACACTTAACTTGCGATGAAAATAATCTTCAAGCAATCCATTCAAACATTCACTCAATTGAGTGTTGTGAATACCCAATGTTAAAGCGTATTTCAAAAAGAAATGCACCCACTATTCTTGTAATACAAATATATCATCTAACCATTGCGATTTCTCATCCTCATATTCTGCTCTAAGTGTAGACCACCCCTGATCAAACTGATTTTCATCATGGTATTGGAATATACACATCTTAAATCTAGTGAAAAAACTATATCCATCTTTCATCCAATTACCTAAATGCTTAATTCCATCATCCATCAAATGCCATGAACGAAGGCAATGTCAAGTTCCCATTAAAACTTCACAAATAGATTTTCCCATCGCTGCATCCTGGTCAGTAAAAATAGTTTGAGGTCTCTTAATGTGATGCACATGTAGATTTTTTTGAAACAACCAAGAAAACAAAGTCGTAGTTTCATCATATCACAAAGCCACCCCAAAAATGATAATTTCCCGATGATGATTGAACCCCAAAAAGATACCTAATGGCCTGAACTTTTTATTAGTGCTGAAAGTGGTGTCAAAAACAACATCATCTCCAAAAAACTCATAATCTGTCATCATTTTTGGATCATCTGAGAAAATATTACTAATTTTCTCACTCACGTCAAACTGCATAATATAGACAAATGATGGATTATCCTGACTTTCTTTTCAAGATACTCTAACATGCAACATGCATCACCATGAAGTAATTCTCTTTCTTATTTAGACATTAAAATTTTCAAGCAATCAACATGCATGTATCCAATAACTTTTGTACCCCCTGCAATAGTTGTCGCTAAGGAGAAGGAATCATTTGTTTTAATACCTACTGAAACATTCAGATATTACTCAGCTGCATGTGTTTGTGTTATTTTTCTTTGGGACCTCATCATATGAATTGATTCAGGGCTGTGCAAAGGATGATTATGCTCTTTAACAAAGACAGTACATGCAAAAAGGCTCGATGTGAAAGTTGATAAGCACAATCTTTTTTATGTACGTGTCACAGCCCAAGGAAATTTCACCATGATATCGCGTTTATCAACCTTCCTATGACAATCTTTGCTACATGCAAAAAGGCTCGATGTGAAAGTTGATTTATCATTTCTCCTTTTATTATAGTATTTTCGGCATACACTGAACTCATTTACTCCCCCAAACATGACATAAAAAAGATTGTGCTTATCAAGTGACTTGAACGTCATCCCTACAACTGGTTTAATAGAAGTTGCTACAACACCAACATCAACATCAACACCATTGCAACAACCTACAACAAAAAACATAAGTTCAAGAAAAGTACATTAATTTTATAACAGGATTTAATCCTTTTAAAAATGTATTAATGATATGAATAGAAATGTAGCTAAATAATATATAACTACAAAAATAATTTTTTTACATATATATTTATATATAATAAAATTATATTTCTCAAATTATAAATAAAACAATTTATAAGATATATTAAATACATGTTCCAGCTGAAATTTCATACTACAACAAAAATGTATATTTCTAAAACTAATATTATTGTTAAATATAATTAAAATAAATATGAATTGCAACTGTTACACATAATTATTATAAAAATGATTTAATTTAGCATTTGAAATTGTATAAATAATTTTAAATTGAATTAATTTTCCACTACCCAGTGGAAGTTCAAGTGGGACTTACAGTGGGAGTTCTAGTGGGAGTTTCAGTGGGAGTTCCAGTGGGAGTTCCGATGAGACCGTCAGTGAGACTTCCAGTGGAACTTCCAGTAGAACTTACAGTGGAACCTCGAGCAGTGGAAGTGGAACTTACATCAAGGGTCAGAACTTCCACTGCAAAAACTAGTGGAACTTCTACAATGCAGCGAAACTTTATATATATTTCAGCAAAACAGCCACTGCAAACTTCAACAAATGAGCTTGGACAAAAGTACCACAAAACTAATGTAAACAAAAATGAAATATAATCTTCAATACTTCGGTATACAATCATGCATAGAAACTTATTCCACATTTACCAAAAAACAATAAAAATACATCAAATTTAGTGTGAAATACCATCATCACTATCCATTATAATGAGAACAAAAATACAAACTGCAAACTGTGTCGCGACTCTGACGAATCACGCAGCTCTGAAACCCAATGGCGAACCCACTGAAAATGCTTCAATCCCTCAAACCTCACGCAGTCATGTAGACCACGACCGACGAAACCCAGCGAACGAAAATTCCACATCGTGTCGCGATGATACCCACTGAGACGAAACCCACTGAAAATGTCAAACTGTCGCTCATTCCTTCCCTGCAATCCTTCAAAGCATGCTTACCTTGAAAATCTTGGCACACCTTGCCCGCAATCATTCAGAACACCCCTACCGCAAAAATGCCGGTCCCCGAACAATGCATCATTTCGCGTGCACCTCATTTTCTACGAGTCAAAAATGCCCTCCAGCAAATCAAAACAATAGGATCATGCCTCCTGGAAAAATGAACACGTGTCATCATCCCGACACATGATCAGAGCATCCTGTGAAAAGGGGAACTAGAGACGATAAATCCCAGTGCACATACACTCTTACTCCTATTGCCCACTCAACTTGGCACCTCCATGCTCATCCACTAGCTTGTCGAGTCAGGCTACTCGGGTGACAACCTTGAGTGCTTTGAACTCCCTTTTTTGATAAAATCCTATCAATCACTAATCCACAAACAGAAACCTCTAGGTATATCAAATAAAAAAAAATTCAATTAAAATGCAACCACTATAACAAATATGAACTTCACATATAGTAAATAAACATAAAACTTTAACACTTATAATAAACAAATCCAGCGCACAACCTTTGGGTGAAATTATATCCCCCTTCAGATATTTGTAGAAAATAATACTTTAAACTCACCATTTTCAAACACTTTCTTCTTTAATATCCCCCTTCATATCAATAAAATGAAAAGGTTATTCATACATCTTCCCTCGAGGGGATGCCCAACATTTTTACTCCACTTTCTTGACAAACTCTTTGCACCAAATTCAACAATATAATTCACCATCCTATCACAACTTTAAGAATTATATATTTTAGAAAAATATATCATACTCCCCCTTGATACTTTCTAACAAAATCACACAGCATCAAACATCCATCACCTTCATTCAATTCTAAATTATCCTAACAAAATTAAATTAATTTCTATATTACAGCTACAATACTTAATTCAAACGCTAATGAGTGAATTGCTAATTATAGAAGACTTACCATCAAAGCCTATTGAGTTAGAGCTCAGTTCAGGAAACAAGTGTTCAAGTTAATATTGTCAATGTTGTCCATATTTTGCACTACTAATCCATAAACCACATTGCATCTTGACTAATCAAATATCCTCATGATCTCAAGAATCATTCCACAAAATAGTTGGTCCAAAACTTCAAGAAACATATGTGAGGGATGAAACACTTGTAACCGCAATGAATGCCACATGTCAATACCAAACAAGTGATAACACTTGAGTCCATAATCTCCATGTCTTTACACAGTATCTCCTTTCATTTAGGTAAGGTTGAGAAGACTTTATGTTCACGACCCCAACTCCGTATAAGTTCACATATTACCACCACGTATTGGGATTTTTTTTGCACGAGGAACTTTTTGATTCCATTATTTCCCCAGAAAGCTTTAGGGTATCCAGAAAAAACCACTCATATAATACAATCTGAAGAGTAAAATAAATATATACGATAGATTGAAAAATGAATCTTCTTCAGCAAGTTTTCCATTCACTTATCCCAAAGACTCCATCAAATAAGGCCTAGAATCACTTTGGAAGTCTTCCAAAAAGTGTCCCAACATCATTGGGAAGACTATAATTTGTATTTTTACCCCTGAATCACTTCCACAAAAGAATTGACATCCACTGTATCGTCATTATTTCTGAAAAATTGAAAATATTATAGCATGAATGAAAAATTTTCATCACTGATTCCCTTTCTATAAACATATATAAATTTCATAATCACATCTCATAAACAGATTCAGTCTAGGCACTATTTCTTCTTCATTTTAATTTGCTCGGAGAATTTTTAGCATACATACATGAGTTCCAGCTTGAGTTCTTGAACTTAGAAGATTATTCATAAGAATTTCATGGAAAATACATGTCCATTCAGCATATAAATTTGGATTTATAAAACATTCCATAGAGAGAACATCCAAATTTGGGTTGAGGATCCATGTCATCATGAATATCTATTTGATTAAATCATATTTTCCTTCAATATAATCACTACTGACCTTTTTCACACCGCTACCACATGGATCATGTCTCCACCTAAATCTTGCATAATAGGTAGCTGAAAGAGGGAGAGAGAAGGGGTGAGAAACAATGAATTTCTTTATCAACAGAAATGGCTAGGTACAGGAATTATAGAATACGGTAGAATAATGGAGGAGAAGGTAAAAAAAGTAAGGAACAAGAAGACTCTTCAAGGAAACGCAAATCCAGGAGTCCGAGGCCCAACCCTCCAAGTTCCAGAAGCTGTAGAAAACAATTGCATATCATCTAAATCCCACTTAATCCAAATAGCATTCCTTATTGAATTCCACAGTAGCAGCCCGAACCAACTCTCACCTAATAAACCAAAAACATTCTCATACCATTTACAATAAATTTTTGGATGTTATTAGATACTCACCTTCTCCCTTTCGCAACAGCACCCCACACTATTCCTTAAAGCTACAGGACATCCGCATGTTCCCATCATTATCGTCCCCTTGAAATGGGACCTTGTCCTAAAGGTGTAAAAACTAAATAATTCTGCATTCCTCTTCACATTTCTTTCCCAGATAAAGGAAAAAAATCCTCAATGTTAATATGAATTCCAGGAAATTTTCCGGCAGTCATCCCTTTTATAGACTAAAGCGGGAAGTGTTATTCTTAATCACAGATTTCAGAGGATCTACCATCTTCTTGGAATTGAATTCTGCCTCATCCAGCTTAAAAAACATCAACCAACGCCCCAGTCCTACCCCATTTAGAAACCATTTTCAAGTTATTCTCAACATCTGAACCGGTCTTTCAACCAAACTTGTGCCCCCATATTGATTTTATCGTAAAAACCCAAGAAAACTGACATTTCAATTGGGTTTTGTATCTGAATTTCATGTAGTTCGAAAATTTTCAGTAAACAAACACACTCATATTTCAAAATTGACTTAGTAACATCATGTGGTATGAGCTCTATAATTCCTTGAAAATCCAGAAAATCAATGATTTAATTGGACATTTTCCATGTCAAAACATGCAGTCATTCCAGAATTTGTCAAATTTTAGGCGTCTGAAGAGAACCTTTCTAGAAGCTTTCTCTTATTTTCTTCTCTAAGTGAGTGCTCTCTTAAACTATTAGAGAATTCCAAAATGCATACCCCGGTTCTTTTTCAAATTGAATTCCCAATGTTCATCTACTAATTGGCGTTTCCTAGATTTCAGGTTAAATCTATGGTTCTGAAAAGTGGTTTCCGAAGGTTTTGAAACCATACTAGCCTTTTCAGAATCACTTTCGTTAACACCCTTATGTATAACAGGGATACTCATATTATTATATTCAGTGTTAAAATTACCACCACCATAACAAAACACCACATTTGTATTCTCAGAGAAGTTCCTACCTCACCTTGTGACCTATAAAGTATTCATCTCAGCTAAAGAAATCTGCAATTATGCTCTAAATGCTACAAGAAAAAATAGTCCGAAAATTTCAACATATTTCCCCAGATATTGAAATTATTTTGGATCCTCCTCCAAACATAGAGTATTATGAACATCACTTTCTCCCAAAGAAAAAAAAAATTGGGATTATGATGAAACTCTTTCCGGTGCTTTGATCCTCTTTACCTTCCCTTCGGTTCCAAGACTTTACATTCTCGACAAACAACAGTTTAAAGCACCCAACTGCAGCCTTCTGAGCTTCTCATCCCTCCCCGCATCCTTCCACCGCATTGATATACTTGTACTCATCTTCTCCAACTCCGTATTTTGCATCTCGGACTGCAGTGATGAAGAAATATATAGATGTGGCTGACTAGTAAGTTCAACCGGAGCCTATTCTAGTGTCAAAACCTCCTAGAACTCCCCTCACCGCCTCCATATAGGGTCAACATTCCCTATAGCATCTGTAGTTCGAGGTTCGTTGACTGTTTGAAGTTCCTCCACGGTTAAAGTAATCACAGCCTTCGTTTCCTCCTCTACCGAACCTCCAAATATATCAACCAGTGATTCGTTGATGTGCATCTCCCATTCTTATTTAGTCCCAAGAAGAAATACCAAACCCATGTCATTCCATGGTTAATTAATTCTTCCATTGATACCTTCATTTTTTTCGGCATATGTTAGTTCTAGAAATATGCCTCTGTTCTCGTGATCCAAGACTCTGGTTCTTCTCCAGAAAACAGTGTTATCATCTTTTCCAAACTCTCCTGACACATTCCGTTTGGATAATGATACCAATAGCTCTTACATCTAATCGTCCCTGCATGCCAAAATAAATACCACTCCCTTCAACCATGTTGACGTTTGATGTTTCCTCCTACAGCATTCATCCAGCCCAGTATGTGCTCTTGTGTATGCAATTTCTTCAGTGTTTAATACCTTTGGCGTGTACCTCATTATCATCACACAGTGGAATATGGTACCATTCCCTCAGATAGTGACTCCTCTACAAAAATAGATGGGTCTGCTTCAAATCATCCAATCAAGTACCATTGCACACCGGACTGCATTGTTATGTAGTCTTGCTGCGGCATTGATTTACTTGGTTGTGTGAGTAGAAAACTACTCGGACATTTGTCGCTGTTATACCGCTGTTAGTTCTCCAACAACATTATATAAACCAGAGAATGAAGCTACTGAGTCTGCCATAAGTTCAACCGTGTCTTGAGTTCTGCTTCAATCGAGATTCTCCCTCTCTCTCTCTAAAACCTCTCAATGAAAGCATCAAATTATAGGTTTTTGGAAGAGGGATATTGAGAAATAATGGATTCCATTATACCCAACAATGATTGTGTAGAAGAATTACATAATACAGTAGAAGAATTGAGTAGATGGTTGAAGAAGAAGGAAGAAGAAGACTCATCCAAGAGACGCAGCACTAAGAGGCTGAGGCCTAACCCTCTGAGTTCAAATAGCCACTGAAAAACAATTACCATATCCCCCTTACTCCAAAAATCCCCCATTATTTAATATCACAATAGCATCCCTAACCTAGTCCCATATAACAGCCAAACAACATTCCAATAGAATTTACAGTTGCACCCCTCGCAGTTATTAGACACTAACTTTCTCCTTTACACAACACCATCACACACTATTCTCTAAAGCTACAACCCAGCCCCATGTTCATATAAAGGCATCAGTCCATTAATTAGATTCAAGAAACAGTACAAAGGGAAGAGGGGTTCCTCCATAGTCCTTAAGGAGAGGATTTTGGTTGGTCTCTGTGGAACAACCCCTTCATCCAAATCATTATAGGGGTGTTCTACTTCATAATACCACTTGTAAGAACATCCTTTAAAGTGATTTCATTGGAATCCATCATAACTTTTGACTTGGACTTCTCTCCAATAGTGAGACCAATCCCACTAGTGCATGTTGGTTCCATCGATACATCTTTTGTGCACTTTTTTCCAGGAATCTTTCTCCATGAAAGGTGTACTCCACAATCATTATGTTCTTTGTTGTGGTATAATTGAACCAACTCAAGCATGCATCTTAATTTCTTTGATTACCATGAGTGCCATTTATTCTTCCTTCTATTCTCTTAGGCCATTATTCCTTTATTTCCGTGAAAATTGTTAAGTACACATGCCATTTGAAACATGAATGGCTATTTTATGTTCATCTTCAACTCCGTTCTCTAATATCATGAAACATTTTTTTGCGGGGAGCGCCTCTGCGCGAGAGGCAGTCCTCACATAATAGCCCAGATCTATTGGGTGTTTTGGTTCGTTAAAATCCAAATTGCAAAAACGATGTTTATTAACAGTTTATAACATGCAGATAATATGTTCGCATTGCAACTTTCCAATCGAAAAAAAAAATTCAAATGAATCAACAGCAGTGAATAACACACTGGCAGTGGACAATTACATCAATAACCCAAAAACAAACAATAATGAGAAATTGAGGCTGCAACATCAACGATATAACCGGGCAGTACAATGCCCAAACAACTTCTAATTAACTGGATAAATTCAAAATTAGAATTCAAATTAATATTCAAGAAGTAGCGAACGTTCAACACTTTACAGGTTGAATAAACAAATGTAGAAATGAAAGCAGTAAAAGGGACACGCAAATTTATGTGCTTCGGCTATAAGCTTACATGCACGGGGCAGGATCATCATGGTTTTTCACTATGCAAGATAAAAAAGAGTACAAGGAGAAAAAAATCGGACGACGTCAAACGACGAACAAAACAGAACCAAAACGTAAAGACATAATACTTCCTAAGAAAACGACAAAGAAAACCAAAACAGGACCGAGACCCCCTTAACAGGGCTCGGTTTCACCTTTGTCGTGGAGGAAGCTCGTTGGAATATATTAATATCGTTGATGTCAGATTTTTCAGGTCTAGTTGTCCAAAATCATCATTGTTGTCCAGGAAAGGACAAGACAGTCCCGATCTTATGATGTTGTCCTGGATGGAAAACAATCACCATCCACCTGTTGCTCACTATACACGCACAACACAGCTCTTCAAGACATTGCAGCTGCTGCCCACGCTGTCCAAGTTGTCATGGTTGCTGTTCGAGATCAAGAATTATCAACCCTTCACGATCAAGCTTCAAACGCAGATCACAACAACACTAAGGGGATGCTTCAATCACTGATCAAGCAGGGTGAATTGTTGCGGCAACCTCATTTCACTCATCCTCTAATATGCGTCTTCATAAATGGAGAACACCAAGTTCATGAAAAGAACCAATGTTTGCGGACGACACCGCTATCTGAGTTGTTGCCGCTGTCCAACCCGGGTGGTGCTATATGAGTCAAGCGCCAGCCATATTTCACCAACCTCTGTGTTCAAGAGCGTGGATTGCAGCCTCTCCGCAATCGATCTCCGCATCTAGAGAACTAGATCTGGTGCGAAATGAAGCCGCCGAACCGAGGAGCGCCTCAACCAGCCGCCGCATCCAGATATGAAGAAGTACCAAATCAAAAGTAAATCTGAAAAACACTGTGAGTCTCCTACATGAAGGAAGAAGCGCCGTCGTGAATCCCTGCCGCGTCTCTCCCCTTCGAATGAAGAGGGCGGGGTCAAAGCTTATCACCTACCCTTGCCGATCTGAAGCCATAGCCGCGCACATCCAGATCCCTATAACCAGAGCGATCGGCGTAGGGAGAGATCTTCAAGAAAAGGAGTGGCTCTATATACCATCTCCCTTCCGATCCCATGGCATGCCCTACCGATTCAGGGCAGCCGAACCCCCTTTCCTCATCTTGAGCTCATACCTGGAAGGGTTGGGGTCACCCTTGCGATCTCTCCCTGTTTCCTTTATGAAATGAAAACAAAACAAGGCCCAAAACGGAATGGCACATGGACGGTGGGAATTCAATGGGCGGTTCCCACTTGAAAGCTACCAAACAGACTCTTAAACAACATATTAAAATAATCATTTAATTATTAAAATAAAACCAATTACAAATTTAGAAATGTCCACCTTAGAAATTTAATGCATGATAAATTTTAATATGTAACAACATCGCACACTCCACCTTGCAAATTAAAACATAAACCACATAAAGATTCTACATCACCTAACATCATCAATAAAGGCATATCCTAAATAGGAAACAGCCTATGGGGTATCACCCAAACAGTCCCCCTACCATGCATCAAATGTGACACATGTCGCCCGAAGTTGAATGATATATAAACAACTACTAAACATGCTCTCAATAAAAAGGATCTAAACATAAATAGAGCACATATCTGTACTTACCCGAATCTCCCTTTGAGATGATGCCTAGGAGGAAGTCGGACCATCAAATCACATGCTATAACAGGTCCCCTGAAACTGCTCATTAGTGCCTACAGAACACCAATAAAAACAGTAGTATTCATCTTCACATAAAACATGGAAAACAAAACTTAGATAAATTCACATAGAATGTAACTCAGTACAAAACAATGCAATCATGCAAAGAGCAACATAAAGAGAGAGAAATAGAAAGATCACATGAATTGTAAATGAAACAACCAAAAGAAGTCTCCACATGAACCCACAAATGACATATCAGGACCAAAGGACCAAGAACCATCGACTTTAAGACTGAGACACGCTGTCTGGACTTTCCACACAAGGTACCGGAAGATTCTCAACAGATGGATTCAGAATCTCCACCATAGGAGATGACCGCCTAAACAAAAGCCAAATGGAGACATACTCACACAAAAGGTAAACTGGAATGACACATACAAGTCGTCCCAACAACATAAGTTTTCACTAAGATGCGAGAAAAAAAGGATGAGAGCCGACTAGAAACTAGGGGAAAACAAGCCACTAAATGTCCACACATCGTAGTCTAGACTTACTAACGGTACATGATTCCTTGGAAACAAAACAAATCTGCTAAACAGGGTCAAACAGTAAACAAAGAAGCTTGGTGATCATCCAAGCAACACTTCACCCACAAGAAACCCAAACCTAAACACTGAACTCGCAATAGGACCATACCCGGAGCAAACAGCCCTAAAGGATGCATAGGAACACAGCGGAGCTAACATAAGTTTATCTCATAGGAAAAAGGTAGACACTAGAGACACACGATCCTGCCAAACCTTTACTTCTAACCAGCTCTCAAACATAGGAAAACCTCATAGTGAACCTATTCCTACCCAGAAACCCTAGACACACATAGGTAGCAACTACCAAGAGGCATATTTGAGGCTCAGACAGGTAAAGGAAAAAAAGGAAACAACGAGGAAACAAACAATCAACAATAGAATGATATTACAACATAAGAGAGCTAACAAACTAGATGATCAAAACAATCAAAGCATACTATAATAGGTAAAAGCCACTAGAAAAACAATTGAAAGCAACCAACAATCAATTTAAAATTTTAACAAAGTAAAATTAAAACCCAATTAGGCTCGGATACCACTTTGTTGCGGGGAGAGACCCTGTGTGAGAGGCAGTCCCCACATAATAACCCGGATTTATTCGGTGTTTTGGTTCATTAAAATCCAAATCACAAAAACAATGTTTATTAACAATTTATAACATGCAAATTGATAGATAGATAATATATTTGCATTGAAACTTTCCAATCGAAAAGGAAAAATCAAGTGAATCAATAGTAGTGAATAACACACTAATTGTGGACAATTACATCAATAATCTAAAAACAAACAATAATGAAAAACTAATGTTGTACCAACAATGATATAACTGGGAAGTACAAATCCCAAACAACTTCTAATTAACTGAATAAATTCTAAATTAGAATTTGAATTAATATTCAAGAAGTAGCAGACGTTCAAAACATTACAGGTCGAATAAACAAATGCAGAAATGAAAGAAGTAAAAGGGACATGCAGATTTACATGCTTTGGCTATAGGCCTACGTGCACTGGGCATGATCATCATGGTTTTTCGCTATGCAAGATAAAAAGGAGTACAAGGAGAAAAAAAAAGCGGAAAACAACAAACGACGAACAAAACACAACCAAAACATAGTGACAAACAAGATAACGACATAAGACTTCCTAATAAAACGAGAAAGAAAACCAAAATAGGACTGAGACCCCCTTACTGGTGCTTAGTTTCACCCTTTTCATGGAAGAATCTCATCACAATGTACCAATATTGTTGATGTCGGATTCTTCAGGTCCGGTTGTCCAAAATCATCACTTCTGTCCAGGAAAGGACAAGATAGTCCGGATCTGATGTTGCTGTCCTTGATGGAAAACAGTCACCATCCTCCTATTGCTCACTATACACACACAACACACCTCTCCAAGCCATTGTAGCTGCTTCCCATGTTGTCCAGGTTGTCATGGCCACTGTTCGAGATCATGAACTATCAACCCTTCACAATCAGGCTTCAATCTTAGATCAAGACAACACCAAGGGGATGCTTCCATCACTGATCTAGCATGGTGAATTTTTGTTGCAAACTCCTTTAGCTCTTCATCTAATTTGCAGCTCTATCAATGATGCACTCCAAGTTCATGAAAAGAACCACTATCTATGGACAACACTGCTAATTGAGATGTTGTCGCTATTCAACCCAGGTGGTGCTATAAGAGTCAAGCACCAACCAGATTTCACCAACCTCTATGTTCAAGAACGTGGGTCACAACCTCTCCGCAATCGATCTCTGCATCTGGCGAACCATATCTGGTGCGAAATGAAGCCGTCGAACTGAGGAGCGCCTGAACCAGCCGCCACATCCAGATATGGAGAAGTTCCAAATCAAAAGCAAATCTAGAAAACACCGTGAGTATCCTCCATGAATCAATAAGCACTGTTGTGAATCCCTACTGCTTCTCTCCCCTTTGAATGAAGATGTAAGGGTCAAAGCATGTCACCTACCCTTTCTATGACAATCTTTGCTACATGCAAAAAGGCTCGATGTGAAAGTTGATTTATCATTTCTCCTTTTATTATAGTATTTTCGGCATACACTGAACTCATTTACTCCCCCAAACATGACATAAAAAAGATTGTGCTTATCAAGTGACTTGAACGTCATCCCTACAACTGGTTTAATAGAAGTTGCTACAACACCAACATCAACATCAACACCATTGCAACAACCTACAACAAAAAACATAAGTTCAAGAAAAGTACATTAATTTTATAACAGGATTTAATCCTTTTAAAAATGTATTAATGATATGAATAGAAATGTAGCTAAATAATATATAACTACAAAAATAATTTTTTTACATATATATTTATATATAATAAAATTATATTTCTCAAATTATAAATAAAACAATTTATAAGATATATTAAATACATGTTCCAGCTGAAATTTCATACTACAGCAAAAATGTATATTTCTAAAACTAATATTATTGTTAAATATAATTAAAATAAATATGAATTGCAACTGTTACACATAATTATTATAAAAATGATTTAATTTAGCATTTGAAATTGTATAAATAATTTTAAATTGAATTAATTTTCCACTACCCAGTGGAAGTTCAAGTGGGACTTACAGTGGGAGTTCTAGTGGGAGTTTCAGTGGGAGTTCCAGTGGGAGTTCCGATGAGACCGTCAGTGAGACTTCCAGTGGAACTTCCAGTAGAACTTACAGTGGAACCTCGAGCAGTGGAAGTGGAACTTACATCAAGGGTCAGAACTTCCACTGCAAAAACTAGTGGAACTTCTACAATGCAGCGAAACTGTATATATATTTCAGCAAAACAGCCACTGCAAACTTCAACAAATGAGCTTGGACAAAAGTACCACAAAACTAATGTAAACAAAAATGAAATATAATCTTCAATACTTCGGTATACAATCATGCATAGAAACTTATTCCACATTTACCAAAAAACAATAAAAATACATCAAATTTAGTGTGAAATACCATCATCACTATCCATTATAATGAGAACAAAAATACAAACTGCAAACTGTGTCGCGACTCTGACGAATCACGCAGCTCTGAAACCCAATGACGAACCCACTGAAAATGCTTCAATCCCTCAAACCTCACGCAGTCATGTAGACCACGACCGACGAAACCCAGCGAACGAAAATTCCACATCGTGTCGCGATGATACCCACTGAGACGAAACCCACTGAAAATGTCAAACTGTCGCTCATTCCTTCCCTGCAATCCTTCAAAGCATGCTTACCTTGAAAATCTTGGCACACCTTGCCCGCAATCATTCAGAACACCCCTACCGCAAAAATGTCGGTCCCCGAACAATGCATCATTTCGCATGCACCTCATTTTCTACGAGTCAAAAATGCCCTCCAGCAAATCAAAACAATAGGATCATGCCTCCTGGAAAAATGAACACGTGTCATCATCCCGACACATGATCAGAGCATCCTGTGAAAAGGGGAACTAGAGACGATAAATCCCAGTGCACATACACTCTTACTCCTATTGCCCACTCAACTTGGCACCTCCATGCTCATCCACTAGCTTGTCAAGTCAGGCTACTCGGGTGACAACCTTGAGTGCTTTGAACTCCCTTTTTTGATAAAATCCTATCAATCACTAATCCACAAACAGAAACCTCTAGGTATATCAAATAAAAAAAAATTCAATTAAAATGCAACCACTATAACAAATATGAACTTCACATATAGTAAATAAACATAAAACTTTAACACTTATAATAAACAAATCCAGCGCACAACCTTTGGGTGAAATTATCTCCCCCTTCAGATATTTGTAGAAAATAATACTTTAAACTCACCATTTTCAAACACTTTATTCTTTAATATCCCCCTTCATATCAATAAAATGAAACGGTTATTCATACATCTTCCCTCGAGGGGATGCCCAACATTTTTACTCCACTTTCTTGACAAACTCTTTGCACCAAATTCAACAATATAATTCACCATCCTATCACAACTTTAAGAATTATATATTTTAGAAAAATATATCATACTCCCCCTTGATACTTTCTAACAAAATCACACAGCATCAAACATCCATCACCTTCATTCAATTCTAAATTATCCTAACAAAATTAAATTAATTTCTATATTACAGCTACAATACTTAATTCAAACGCTAATGAGTGAATTGCTAATTATAGAAGACTTATCATCAAAGCCTATTGAGTTAGAGCTCAGTTTAGGAAACAAGTGTTCAAGTTAATATTTTCAATGTTGTCCATATTTTGCACTACTAATCCATAAACCACATTGCATCTTGACTAATCAAATATCCTCATGATCTCAAGAATCATTCCACAAAATAGTTGGTCCAAAACTTCAAGAAACATATGTGAGGGATGAAACACTTGTAACCGCAATGAATGCCACATGTCAATACCAAACAAGTGATAACACTTGAGTCCATAATATCCATGTCTTTACACAGTATCTCCTTTCATTTAGGTAAGGTTGAGAAGACATTATGTTCACGACCCCAACTCCTTATAAGTTCACATATTACCACCACGTATTGGGATTTTTTTTGCATGAGGAACTTTTTGATTCCATTATTTCCCCAGAAAGCTTTAGGGTATCCAGAAAAAACCACTCATATAATACAATCTGAAGAGTAAAATAAATATATACGATAGATTGAAAAATGAATCTTCTTCAGCAAGTTTTCCATTCACTTATCCCAAAGACTCCATCATCAAATAAGGCCTAGAATCACTTTGGAAGTCTTCCAAAAAGTGTCCCAACATCATTGGGAAGACTATAATTTGTATTTTTACCCCTGAATCACTTCCACAAAAGAATTGACATCCACTGTATCGTCATTATTTCTGAAAAATTGAAAATATTATAGCATGAATGAAAAATTTTCATCACTGATTCCCTTTCTATAAACATATATAAATTTCATAATCACATCTCATAAACAGATTCAGTCTAGGCACTATTTCTTCTTCATTTTAATTTGCTCGGAGAATTTTTAGCATACATACATGAGTTCCATCTTGAGTTCTTGAACTTAGAAGATTATTCATAAGAATTTCATGGAAAATACATGTCCATTCAGCATATAAATTTGGATTTATAAAACATTCCATAGAGAGAACATCCAAATTTGGGTTGAGGATCCATGTCATCATGAATATCTATTTGATTAAATCATATTTTCCTTCAATATAATCACTACTGACCTTTTTCACACCGCTACCACATGGATCATGTCTCCACCTAAATCTTGCATAATAGGTAGCTGAAAGAGGGAGAGAGAAGGGGTGAGAAACAATGAATTTATTTATCAACAGAAATGGCTAGGTACAGGAATTATAGAATACGGTAGAATAATGGAGGAGAAGGTAAAAAAAGTAAGGAACAAGAAGACTCTTCAAGGAAACGCAAATCCAGGAGTCTGAGGCCCAACCCTCCAAGTTCCAGAAGCTGTAGAAAACAATTGCATATCATCTAAATCCCACTTAATCCAAATAGCATTCCTTATTGAATTCCACAGTAGCAGCCCGAACCAACTCTCACCTAATAAACCAAAAACATTCTCATACCATTTACAATAAATTTTTGGATGTTATTAGATACTCACCTTCTCCCTTTCGCAACAGCACCCCACACTATTCCTTAAAGCTACAGGACATCCGCATGTTCCCATCATTATCGTCCCCTTGAAATGGGACCTTGTCCTAAAGGTGTAAAAACTAAATAATTCTGCATTCCTCTTCACATTTCTTTCCCAGATAAAGGAAAAAAATCCTCAATGTTAATATGAATTCCAGGAAATTTTCCGGCAGTCATCCCTTTTATAGACTAAAGCGGGAAGTGTTATTCTTAATCACAGATTTCAGAGGATCTACCATCTTCTTGGAATTGAATTCTGCCTCATCCAGCTTAAAAAACATCAACCAACGCCCCAGTCCTACCCCATTTAGATACCATTTTCAAGTTATTCTCAACATCTGAACCGGTCTTTCAACCAAACTTGTGCCCCCAGTATTGATTTTATCGTAAAAACCCAAGAAAACTGACATTTCAATTGGGTTTTGTATCTGAATTTCATGTAGTTCGAAAATTTTCAGTAAACAAACACACTCATATTTCAAAATTGACTTAGTAAAATCATGTGGTATGAGCTCTATAATTCCTTGAAAATCCAGAAAATCAATGATTTAATTGGACATTTTCCATGTCAAAACATGCAGTCATTCCAGAATTTGTCAAATTTTAGGCATCTGAAGAGAACCTTTCTAGAAGCTTTCTCTTATTTTCTTCTCTAAGTGAGTGCTCTATTAAACTATTAGAGAATTCCAAAATGCATACCCCGGTTCTTTTTCAAATTGAATTCCCAATGTTCATCTACTAATTGGCGTTTCCTAGATTTCAGGTTAAATCTATGGTTCTGAAAAGTGGTTTCCGAAGGTTTTGAAACCATACTAGCCTTTTCAGAATCACTTTCGTTAACACCCTTATGTATAACAGGGATACTCATATTATTATATTCAGTGTTAAAATTACCACCACCATAACAAAACACCACATTTGTATTCTCAGAGAAGTTCCTACCTCACCTTGTGACCTATAAAGTATTCATCTCAGCTAAAGAAATCTGCAATTATGCTCTAAATGCTACAAGAAAAAATAGTCCGAAAATTTCAACATATTTCCCCAGATATTGAAATTATTTTGGATCCTCCTCCAAACATAGAGTATTATGAACATCACTTTCTCCCAAAGAAAAAAAAATTGGGATTATGATGAAACTCTTTCCGGTGCTTTGATCCTCTTTACCTTCCCTTCGGTTCCAAGACTTTACATTCTCGACAAACAACAGTTTAAAGCACCCAACTGCAGCCTTCTGAGCTTCTCATCCCTCCCCGCATCCTTCCACCGCATTGATATAGTTGTACTCATCTTCTCCAACTCTGTATTTTGCATCTCGGACTGCAGTGATGAAGAAATATATAGATGTGGCTGACTAGTAAGTTCAACCGGAGCCTATTCTAGTGTCAAAACCTCCTAGAACTCCCCTCACCGCCTCCATATAGGGTCAACATTCCCTATAGCATCTGTAGTTCGAGGTTCGTTGACTGTTTGAAGTTCCTCCACGGTTAAAGTAATCACAGCCTTCGTTTCCTCCTCTACCGAACCTCCAAATATATCAACCAGTGATTCGTTGATGTGCATCTCCCATTCTTATTTAGTCCCAAGAAGAAATACCAAACCCATGTCATTCCATGGTTAATTAATTCTTCCATTGATACCTTCATTTTTTTCGGCATATGTTAGTTCTAGAAATATGCCTCTGTTCTCGTGATCCAAGACTCTGGTTCTTCTCCAGAAAACTGTGTTATCATCTTTTCCAAACTCTCCTGACACATTCTGTTTGGATAATGATACCAATAGCTCTTACATCTAATCGTCCCTGCATGCCAAAATAAATACCACTCCCTTCAACCATGTTGACGTTTGATGTTTCCTCCTACAACATTCATCCAGCCCAGTATGTGCTCTTGTGTATGCAATTTCTTCAGTGTTTAATACCTTTGGCGTGTACCTCATTATCATCACACAGTGGAATATGGTACCATTCCCTCAGATAGTGACTCCTCTACAAAAATAGATGGGTCTGCTTCAAATCATCCAATCAAGTACCATTGCACACCGGACTGCATTGTTATGTAGTCTTGCTGCGGCATTGATTTACTTGGTTGTGTGAGTAGAAAACTACTCGGACATTTGTCGTTGTTATACCGCTGTTAGTTCTCCAACAACATTATATAAACCAGAGAATGAAGCTACTGAGTCTGCCATAAGTTCAACCGTGTCTTGAGTTCTGCTTCAATCGAGATTCTCCCTCTCTCTCTCTAAAACCTCTCAATGAAAGCATCAAATTATAGGTTTTTGGAAGAGGGATATTGAGAAATAATGGATTCCATTATACCCAACAATGATTGTGTAGAAGAATTACATAATACAGTAGAAGAATTGAGTAGATGGTTGAAGAAGAAGGAAGAAGAAGACTCATCCAAGAGACGCAGCACTAAGAGGCTGAGGCCTAACCCTCTGAGTTCAAATAGCCACTGAAAAACAATTACCATATCCCCCTTACTCCAAAAATCCCCCATTATTTAATATCACAATAGCATCCCTAACCTAGTCCCATATAACAGCCAAACAACATTCCAATAGAATTTACAGTTGCACCCCTCACAGTTATTAGACACTAACTTTCTCCTTTACACAACACCATCACACACTATTCTCTAAAGCTACAACCCAGCCCCATGTTCATATAAAGGCATCAGTCCATTAATTAGATTCAAGAAACAGTACAAAGGGAAGAGGGGTTCCTCCATAGTCCTTAAGGAGAGGATTTTGGTTGGTCTCTGTGGAACAACCCTTTCATCCAAATCATTATAGGGGTGTTCTACTTCATAATACCACTTGTAAGAACATCCTTTAAAGTGATTTCATTGGAATCCATCATAACTTTTGACTTGGACTTCTCTCCAATAGTGAGACCAATCCCACTAGTGCATGTTGGTTCCATCGATACATCTTTTGTGCACTTTTTTCCAGGAATCTTTCTCCATGAAAGGTGTACTCCACAATAATTATGTTCTTTGTTGTGGTATAATTGAACCAACTCAAGCATGCATCTTAATTTCTTTGATTACCATGAGTGCCATTTATTCTTCCTTCTATTCTCTTAGGCCATTATTCCTTTATTTCCGTGAAAATTGTTAAGTACACATGCCATTTGAAACATGAATGGATATTTTATGTTCATCTTCAACTCCGTTCTCTAATATCATGAAACATTTTTTTGCGGGGAGCGCCTCTGCGTGAGAGGCAGTCCTCACATAATAGCCCAGATCTATTGGGTGTTTTGGTTCGTTAAAATCCAAATTGCAAAAACGATGTTTATTAACAGTTTATAACATGCAGATAATATGTTCGCATTGCAACTTTCCAATCGAAAAAAAAATTCAAATGAATCAACAGCAGTGAATAACACACTGGCAGTGGACAATTACATCAATAACCCAAAAACAAACAGTAATGAGAAATTGAGGCTGCAACATCAACGATATAACCGGGCAGTACAATGCCCAAACAACTTCTAATTAACTGGATAAATTCAAAATTAGAATTCATATTAATATTCAAGAAGTAGCGAACGTTCAACACTTTACAGGTTGAATAAAAAAATGTAGAAATGAAAGCAGTAAAAGGGACACGCAAATTTATGTGCTTCGGCTATAAGCTTACATGCACGGGGCAGGATCATCATGGTTTTTCACTATGCAAGATAAAAAAGAGTACAAGGAGAAAAAAATCGGACGACGTCAAACGACGAACAAAACAGAACCAAAACGTAAAGACATAATACTTCCTAAGAAAACGAGAAAGAAAACCAAAACAGGACCGATACCCCCTTAACAGGGCTCGGTTTCACCTTTGTCGTGGAGGAAGCTCGTTGGAATATATTAATATCGTTGATGTCAGATTTTTCAGGTCTAGTTGTCCAAAATCATCATTGTTGTCCAGGAAAGGACAAGACAGTCCCGATCTTATGATGTTGTCTTGGATGGAAAACAATCACTATCCACCTGTTGCTCACTATACACGCACAACACAGCTCTTCAAGACATTGCAGCTGCTGCCCACGCTGTCCAAGTTGTCATGGTTGCTGTTCGAGATCAAGAATTATCAACCCTTCACGATCAAGCTTCAAACGCAGATCACAACAACACTAAGGGGATGCTTCAATCACTGATCAAGCAGGGTGAATTGTTGCGGCAACCTCATTTCACTCATCCTCTAATATGCGTCTTCATAAATGGAGAACACCAAGTTCATGAAAAGAACCAATGTTTGCGGACGACACCGCTATCTGAGTTGTTGCCGCTGTCCAACCCGGGTGGTGCTATATGAGTCAAGCGCCAGCCATATTTCACCAACCTCTGTGTTCAAGAGCGTGGATTGCAGCCTCTCCGCAATCGATCTCCGCATCTAGAGAACTAGATCTGGTGCGAAATGAAGCCGCCGAACCGAGGAGCGCCTCAACCAGCCGCCGCATCCAGATATGAAGAAGTACCAAATCAAAAGTAAATCTGAAAAACACTGTGAGTCTCCTACATGAAGGAAGAAGCGCCGTCGTGAATCCCTGCCGCGTCTCTCCCCTTCGAATGAAGAGGGCGGGGTCAAAGCTTATCACCTACCCTTGCCGATCTGAAGCCATAGCCGCGCACATCCAGATCCCTATAACCAGAGCGATCGGCGTAGGGAGAGATCTTCAAGAAAAGGAGTGGCTCTATATACCATCTCCCTTCCGATCTCATGGCATGCCCTACCAATTCAGGGCAGCCGAACCCCCTTTCCTCATCTTGAGCTCATACCTGGAAGGGTTGGGGTCACCCTTGCGATCTCTCCCTGTTTCCTTTATGAAATGAAAACAAAACAAGGGCCAAAACGGAATGGCACATGGACGGTGGGAATTCAATGGGCGGTTCCCACTTGAAAGCTACCAAACAGACTCTTAAACAACATATTAAAATAATCATTTAATTATTAAAATAAAACCAATTACAAATTTAGAAATGTCCACCTTAGAAATTTAATGCATGATAAATTTTAATATGTAACAACATCGCACACTCCACCTTGCAAATTAAAACATAAAACACATAAAGATTCTACATCACCTAACATCATCAATAAAGGCATATCCTAAATAGGAAACAGCCTATGGGGTATCACCCAAACAGTCCCCCTACCATGCATCAAATGTGACACATGTCGCCCGAAGTTGAATGATATATAATCAACTACTAAACATGCTCTCAATAAAAAGGATCTAAACATAAATAGAGCACATGTCTGTACTTACCCGAATCTCCCTTTGAGATGATGCCTAGGAGGAAGTCGGACCATCAAATCACATGCTATAACAGGTCCCCTGAAACTGCTCATTAGTGCCTACAGAACACCAATAAAAATAGTAGTATTCATCTTCACATAAAACATGTAAAACAAAACTTAGATAAATTCACATAGAATGTAACTCAGTACAAAACAATGCAATCATGCAAAGAGCAACATAAAGAGAGAGAAATAGAAAGATCACATGAATTGTAAATGAAACAACCAAAAGAAGTCTCCACATGAACCCACAAATGACATATCAGGACCAAAGGACCAAGAACCATCGACTTTAAGACTGAGACACGCTGTCTGGACTTTCCACACAAGGTACCGGAAGATTCTCAACAGATGGATTCAGAATCTCCACCATAGGAGATGACCGCCTAAACAAAAGCCAAATGGAGACATACTCACACAAAAGGTAAACTGGAATGACACATACAAGTCGTCCCAACAACATAAGTTTTCACTAAGATGCGAGAAAAAAAGGATGAGATCCGAATAGAAACTAGGGGAAAACAAGCCACTAAATGTCCACACATCGTAGTCTAGACTTACTAACGGTACATGATTCCTTGGAAACAAAACAAATCTGCTAAACAGGGTCAAACAGTAAACAAAGAAGCTTGGTGATCATCCAAGCAACACTTCACCCACAAGAAACCCAAACCTAAACACTGAACTCGCAATAGGACCATACCCGGAGCAAACAGCCCTAAAGGATGCATAGGAACACAGCAGAGCTAACATAAGTTTATCTCATAGGAAAAAGGTAGACACTAGAGACACACGATCCTGCCAAACCTTTACTTCTAACCAGCTCTCAAACATAGGAAAACCTCATAGTGAACCTATTCCTACCCAGAAACCCTAGACACACATAGGTAGCAACTACCAAGAGGCATATTTGAGGCTCAGACAGGTAAAGGAAAAAAAGGAAACAACGAGGAAACAAACAATCAACAATAGAATGATATTACAACATAAGAGAGCTAACAAACTAGATGATCAAAACAATCAAAGCATACTATAATAGGTAAAAGACACTAGAAAAACAATTGAAAGCAACCAACAATCAATTTAAAATTTTAACAAAGTAAAATTAAAACCCAATTAGGCTCGGATACCACTTTGTTGCGGGGAGAGACCCTGTGTGAGAGGCAGTCCCCACATAATAACCCGGATTTATTCGGTGTTTTGGTTCATTAAAATCCAAATCACAAAAACAATGTTTATTAACAATTTATAACATGCAAATTGATAGATAGATAATATATTTGCATTGAAACTTTCCAATCGAAAAGGAAAAATCAAGTGAATCAATAGTAGTGAATAACACACTAATTGTGGACAATTACATCAATAATCTAAAAACAAACAATAATGAAAAACTAATGTTGTACCAGCAATGATATAACTGGGAAGTACAAATCCCAAACAACTTCTAATTAACTGAATAAATTCTAAATTAGAATTTGAATTAATATTCAAGAAGTAGCAGACGTTCAAAACATTACAGGTCGAATAAACAAATGCAGAAATGAAAGAAGTAAAAGGGACATGCAGATTTACATGCTTTGGTTATAGGCCTACGTGCACTGGGCATGATCATCATGGTTTTTCGCTATACAAGATAAAAAGGAGTACAAGGAGAAAAAAAAGCGGAAAACAACAAACGACGAACAAAACACAACCAAAACATAATGACAAACAAGATAACGACATAAGACTTCCTAATAAAACGAGAAAGAAAACCAAAATAGGACTGAGACCCCCTTACTGGTGCTTAGTTTCACCCTTTTCATGGAAGAATCTCATCACAATGTACCAATATTGTCGATGTCGGATTCTTCAGGTCCGGTTGTCCAAAATCATCACTTCTGTCCAGGAAAGGACAAGACAGTCCGGATCTGATGTTGCTGTCCTTGATGGAAAACAGTCACCATCCTCCTATTGCTCACTATACACACACAACACACCTCTCCAAGCCATTGTAGCTGCTTCCCATGTTTTCCAGGTTGTCATGGCCACTGTTCGAGATCATGAACTATCAAACCTTCACAATCAGGCTTCAATCTTAGATCAAGACAACACCAAGGGGATGCTTCCATCACTGATCTAGCATGGTGAATTTTTGTTGCAAACTCCTTTAGCTCTTCATCTAATTTGCAGCTCTATCAATGATGCACTCCAAGTTCATGAAAAGAACCACTATCTATGGACAACACTGCTAATTGAGATGTTGTCGCTATTCAACCCAGGTGGTGCTATAAGAGTCAAGCACCAACCAGATTTCACCAACCTCTATGTTCAAGAACGTGGGTCACAACCTCTCCGCAATCGATCTCTGCATCTGGCGAACCATATCTGGTGCGAAATGAAGCCGTCGAACTGAGGAGCGCCTGAACCAGCCGCCACATCCAGATATGGAGAAGTGCCAAATCAAAAGCAAATCTAGAAAACACCATGAGTATCCTCCATGAATCAATAAGCACTGTTGTGAATCCCTACTGCTTCTCTCCCCTTTGAATGAAGATGTAAGGGTCAAAGCATGTCACCTACCCTTTCCGATATGAAGCCAAAGCCACACACAACCAGAACCCTCTAACCAGAGCAATCGGTATAGGGAGTGCACTTCAAGAAATGGGGTGGCACTATAGACCATATCCCTTATGATCCCTTGGAATGACCTACCGATTCAGGGTAACCGAACCCCCTTGCCTCATCTTGAGATCACAACTGGAAGGGTTGGGGTCACCCTTACGATCTATCCCTGTTTCCTTTATGAAATGAAAACAAAACCAACGTGTAAAATGGAAAGGCACGTGGAGAGTGGAAATACAATGGGTGGTTCCAACTTGAGATCTATCAAACAGACTCTTAGACAATATATTAAAATATGCATTTAATTAACAAAATAAAATGAATTACAAATTCCCAAATCTCCACCTTGTAAATTAAATGCATGAATAATTTTAATATGCTACAACATCGTACATGCCCCAAAAAGGGGGTCTCGATCTTGTTTTGGTTTTCTTTGTCATTTTCTTAGGATATCTTATGTCGTTAACTTACTTGTCATTATGTTCTAGTTCTATTTTGTTTGTCATTTGTTGTTTTCCACTTATTTCTCCTTGTACTCCTTTTTATCTTTTATAGTGAAAACCCATGATGATCATGTATGAACCAAGAAGCACCGTCATGAATCCTTATCGTGTCTCGCCCCTTCAAATGAAGAAAGCAAGGTCGATGATTGTCACCTACCCTTGCTGATCTGATGCCAAAGCTGTGCACAACAAGAACCCTATAACCAGAGCGATCGGTGTAGGGGTATCTCTTCAAGAAATAGAGTGGCGCTATAAACCATATCCCTTCTAGTACCATGGCATACCCTATTGATTCAGGGCAGCTGAACCCCCTTTCCTCATCTTAATATCACACCTGGAAGGTTTTGCGTCACCCTTGCGATCTCTCCTTGTTTCCTTTATGAAATGAAAACAAAACCAATGCGAAAAAAATAAAGGCACATGGACGGTAGAAATGCAATGGGTGGTTCCCACTAGAGTGCTGCCAAATAGACTCTTAAACAACATATTAAAATAAGAATTTAATTAAAAAAAATAAAAAAATTACAAATTTACACTTTTCGTCACTAGAATATACTTTATGGGAATCACATTTTATTTCCACAATGGATATTGTTAACAAGAAATTAGAGACACATGAGGAATCTCCAAATTCATTTATCTTTTATTATTATTCATCATACAAGATCTGGTTCTGGGTAATCCAGTTTTATTGGCCTTCTATTTGTGTTCCCTAATTAATGGAATGTGGAATTTCCACAACTTTTTTCTTTTATTTTGTTTCTATAGTATCTTGGAATAAACCCAGTGTTAGAAAAGATATAACATTCCTTATTAAATCCATACAATGTAGCAGATTCCTTGATTCATATTTGTTTGCAGCATGTCTTCCTGGATATAAATTCTTGTAACTAAACACTAACCAATCGTGTGTCTAGTACTTCAAAAATAAAATTCACTCTCATTCTACATTGGGTATCATTTTCACTAATTCCAAGAGATTGGGGCTTCCTTGTTTTTGTAACTAAGATGAGTATTGTTTTCCATCAGCTAGAGTGCCCCCATGAAGCTCGTTAGTTCTAACCTCTCTTCACAATATAGGACAACATTAAGTTCTTTAAATTTCAAATTCATCACCTTTAGTTGGACTTCTAATTTCTCAATATGTGATTTCTTTTCATCATCAATCATCTTCAATTTACCTCCATACTATGCAATTAGAGAAGTTGTAGATTCTTTATGGAGCTTCTTTTTTTTTCATGTTTGATTTCACCATGTGAACATGTTCCTAAATTATATCACTTTTAACCATCATATTCAGGTACATTTTTGTGATAGATTCCATTGAATTCATTCATTCATAAACTTAATATTTTTTCCTCCAAATGTATTATAAGAGAATAATTCTTCAAACATTCATC
This sequence comes from Viscum album, assembly GCA_963277665.1. NCBI lineage: Eukaryota > Viridiplantae > Streptophyta > Magnoliopsida > Santalales > Viscaceae > Viscum > Viscum album. Next base: position 1,898,492,893 of record OY728121.1, on the reverse strand, counting down.
GTTTATGAATTGAACATCATTTGTAGGGCTTTAATATCCTTTTTTTGTTTCACCAACATTCTTTAGATTTACCACATTGATTAATCGTCAACATTTTCATATGATACAAAATATCTATCTACAGATGTTCAAGGAATATCTTCTAAAAAATTATAATCAGATATTTCAAGGGAATCTTTTTTGTTTACATGGATTACACTCAAAGTCTTGGTTGTTTTTTACTTGAACTTCTTCCATTTCCTTTTAGACAAATGACATTCCTCTTTAATTGAATACACATCGTAAATAAATAATTTATGAATATCACATGAACTAACATGAAATATTTCTTTTATCATAGAATTATTTTCATGAGTATCTTCCAATTTCTTCCACATGTATTTAAAAAATTTGTAATTAGATATATCTTTGAATATGCCTTATCCCAAAGCATTCTTTAAGTATTGTTTAGACCTTGCATCGATCTCCAATTTTCATAGATCTATCTCATACACCCATCATTGTTGACTTATTAAAAAAATACTCTATATCAATACGTGAAAATGGATACCATCATGTAATTCAAAATTGATCATAAATTCCTTAGTCCATTTAATGTATTGATTTCTATCGAATACGTGAACATTCATAGTAAATTCCATATCTATCATAATCACCAATTAATCTAAAAACTGGATATGTTTGGTTCAATAATCTTAGAAACTATAGGATTTGAGACCAATTCTTAGGACATAGGACACACAGAGGGGGTGAATCAAGGTGTTGATCAATTTAAGCCTTCCCTCACCTCAGATACTAAGGATCATGTTTCCTTATTTGATTGAATAATTATTTAACCTATTATCTCTTAATAGTATCCACATCACACACAATTCACATATGAAGAGTGTAATGAACACATGAACACTATGATTTTACTTAGTTCACCCAAATGGGCTAATCCCAGGAGCAAAGACCGACAATATTATTGTATGCTAGGATGCAGTACTACTTGCATTCATAATTAAATGATTTAGAAAGGGACAATGTAAATCCTTAGTCAAACTCTCTTCTACACTCATTGCACTACTTCTATTAAGTATCAAATTAATTTATTGACTTGTGATTCTATCTATTATCAAAATGAAAAAATACTACTTTTTTTCATCTCTAGATTTGCATGAATTCACATAGATCTTCAATATGATGCACTTTGCTTTCTTCAAACTGGATGGACTCAAATCCTCATGACTGAGATTTGAGTATGTGTCTTCCCACAAATTATAATAGAAACACTCTCTAGATAATAAATCCAAGACTAGAATTATTCCTCAAGGAATTCCTTCAACTTTCCAGTTAATGCAGTGTGGCAGTAGGTCTCCTCATGCCTTCTTCTTATTTCTATGAACCTGATATTGCAGTGTTACCCTCCTTTTCTTCCTCCTTTATCTTCTAGTTCAGATATAGAAATATGTACTGAACTCTTTCCACTATTTTTCTCGATGAATAGATACAATTGAGGAATAATAGCATTTTCCCCAACCTCACCCTTATATCTTTTTTTCTTCCTATAGGTGCATTGAAATATCATAGTCATATTTCCATATTTATAGACATTGAAAACCCTTTTTCATGGATGAACATACATAAAATTTCATGAATGATATTTCTATATATCTCTAATATGGAAACATAAAAAATACCAAATGGTTTTTTGTTTGAAAAAACTCCATATATGTTATTTGGAAACCTCATGTTTACACCTTCATGATAAATATTTCATATTTGAAAATATAAATGATTAATAATATAGAACTGAGAAAGAAATATAATTATAATATTTATTTATAAATCATTTAATATTTTATCACAAGTGCATAAATTAATAATTCAAGTATGGATGGCTAGATAACATCAGATGTAGCTCAGATGACTCGAAACTCATCCATGAAAACTTAAGATATCACCCTTATGCAAATCACATGATCACATTGATATAGACAGAATCTAATGAGTTCCTTAAAAAAACCTCCTACTGAAAACCCTTACATATCTTCAAATCACCATTTCATTGTTTGAATTCACTATTACACAGCTTAGAAATTCCGATGCAAAAAATGGCATGTTTGCGAATAATTTTTTAAACTAGGTTTTTTATTTTTTTTAACAAAATGTTATAGGCTTGGGGGTATTTTCAAAAAAGGGTATGAAGATGCATGAACCCCGTTCACACATCTTCTCTCACTAGGAAGCATGAATGGGGTTCACACATACTTTATAATGTTTATGAAGGTTTCATGAACCCTGTTTACACATCCTACAAAAATTTTAAATAAAAAATTCATGAATACTAATTAAATATATATAAATACTATTAAAAAAAGCATGAAGATATCAAAAAAATTAATAAATATTAATTAAATAATCAATAATATAAATAAAATAGTAATAAATATGAATAAAATATTTTTCTATATTTATAAATATTAATTAGAAAATAATAAACTTTAAGTGAAAAATAACAAATATTCAAAAATATTAATAAATATCAATTAAATAATAGTAAATATTAGATTAATATTGATTATTTTTAATAATTTTTTAACAGCCTGAGGGTGAAACCCTCTTATTAAGAATATAAATATTAATTAAATACTAATATATATATATATAAATATTTATTAATTATTAATAAACGTTAAATAAATAATTATTAATTATTAAAAAATGTTAAATAAATATTAATTATTGTTAATAATTATTTTTAAATATTATTGAATAATAGATATCCATTAAATAATTATTAATAAATATTCATGCTTCTAATAGAATTTTTAATTAAAATAAATGTCATCAATTTTTGTAAATACCAATTAAATATAAAAACATATTAATTAAAAAATCATCAATACATATAAAATATCAATAAATATAAATAAATATTAATACATATTAATTATATAGTAGAGAATATTAATAATAGTATTCATGGTAATTTTGATCAACTAGTCTGATTCTTGGGGCACTTCTCGATCACGAGTATCCATTCATACATAAGATTGTGTTGTCCATTATTTCACTCTAAGTCTATGTGAGTAATACTCTATCTAGAAAAAATAGGATTTGATTTGGGAAATAATGTTTTCCTCTACAAACTAATCATGATACCACATGAAATGATAACTCACGAACTTATCATTAAGGGTAATCCAATTTTATTTCAGGATGAAGATATTAAATGAGATATGAAAGTTTTATTCGATCAATCAACCTAAAAATTATTCACTCACATTAAAAAATAGATCAAAAACATTCAACTGTAATAAGAAGGATAAACAGCCTTTGAGTGCATCCATACTCGAACATTTCTTATGCCTTTGATTAATTCAATTACAACCCCTTTCTATTCAGTTTATTTTTTTTGTTAACAAAGGAATAGAGATTTAGAAAAACATTCCTCTTTTAATAACATGATCTTCCTGAACATTCTACAGTAATTTGGTTTGATTCTAATTGATATACTAATTTTGGTAGTATTTTTCATATTTCTTCACTTACCTCCCCCTCAAGGGAAACACTCATAAACATGTTTATAATAGTGGATATTTTCAATAATCATTTTCAATATGTTGTAATATTGTTAATACACTAGAATTTATCTTTGGCTTATGACTGTCTAGATATGTAAACGTATATAACTTCACCAAGGATGATATTATTCAATACTTATTCTTCAAGACACAAAAAATATGATCAAACCATGATGATATCTTCTTTATACTTATTGTCTTGGATATGCTAACACATTCATAAAATTCATCAATGATGATCTTCTTCCTTACATCATAAGAATAGATAAATTAAACAATTATTAAGAAAATATGGTGGCTCTTCCTTACTTCTTAATTTGAATAGGAAGGTTGTGTTTTTTTCTCAATGAAGTTGGTTCAGTTCCTCTAGTATTCATGATTTTACATCTTAACATTTATTCTAATTTATATTGTGTAGCTGGGATATATTCACATTACATTCTAATTTTTATGGATATTTTTTCCTTATTAGCCTTCATGGAGGGTACAATATTAACCCTCTTAAGGATTGTTTTTAATTCTATAAGAATATAAAATCAATATTTTACATAATTTCCATAATTTTATCACATGATGGAGGCATTTTAACAGTTATATCCAACATTAAAGATTGCATACTAGTAGAAACTGTGTCCTTTTATAAAGTTTAAATACGTATCTTCTCAAAATTGGCCAAATGAACTTCTAATTCCATATATCTCATATTGTGATTTTTTTGATCTTCAATAATAATCATCTACTCCTCACAAATATCCATTATTTATTTAAATTCTTCTTCATGTAATTTAATTTTTTTATACAGTGAGTCATGTTCCATGATCATCTAGGATTTTATTTCCAATTTCAAATCATTAAGATCAATAATATTTTCACGATTTCTTCAAGTTCACGTATCTTTTCATCTAGAGTCTATTTGAATCCAAAATAATTACTATAATTACTATTTATTAATGAATTTAATAATATTATTTATTATACACACACAAATATATATATAAATACTAATGAATAATATGAATAAAAAATTGGAATTATTGATTTTTCTAGATAATTTGATAACAGTAAGGAACATATTAAAAAAATAATATATCTCTACACATGATAATAGTAAGGCACATACAAAATGTATCATAAATCAAAAATCAACATATTCTACACCTCCTGTGTGGATTATCCTCTATCCCTCAGCTAGGTGTATACTAGATGCATCCATGCCGTGTCTGTCTATGTCTGTGCTCTGGCGTATTTTGCACATCATCATCAGTAGCCACCTCCACATCCTCCTGTGTGACCTGTAGTGGATGTACAGTCTCACCATCTATACCATGTCCTGCATCTAAGGATAGTGGATGTTGGCTGGAACTCTCACCAACATGGGAAGAAGATGAATGTTGTGCTATGGATGTCTAAAATAATGCATACATCTAAATCAAGTCAATATTTGTATCTACCTATGGTTGTGCCTGAGAAGATGGAGGTGCATCTGATTGATCATGTTGAACACCCTCCTCCTATGGAACAACATCATCTGACTGATCAAGCTGAACAACCTACTCCTTTGGAACACCAACATCCATAATAGGGTCATCACCCTTGGTAAATCTATATGAGGTTGAGTAGGCTCAGCAGGCTCCATAGCCACCTCAGCATGCGGTGGATCAAAGAAAATTCCATGATAAATCTCGTCCAAAGAAGGAATAAACTCTACCACAAGGCTTTGAAAATATGCCGGGTCAAATGCGGCTCTCTCTACCGAATCATACATTTGATGTAGATGACATATAAAAGCATCTTGAGAAAACAAAGGATGATTACCACTAACCGGTGGATGTCATGGATGTCTGTCTCTCAAAGGAACCTCATAAGGTTCATTCCCCACATCACCCTCACCCACATCATCTCCTTATGGCTACCCAGATTCTTCTTTCTTAGATAAACTTTCATTCCCTATATATGCACACAAAGAAATGTCATCTATATTTCCTTCCATATTTTGATCATCTTATTCATAATTTTCTTCTACCAATGGAGTCATATAAGGAGGAGGCAATGAATAAGACTGTTATTAAGGAATAACTTCTACAGAGATCACAAAACATGGATCTTTAGTAATTGGTTTCACCACATAAATATCATAAATCACCACATAAAAATCCATCAAACCATCAGTATACTATTTCCTGAATAACATAGAGGCGTCCATCAAATCCTCATCATCAACCAGTGGGTACTCGGTGTGTCACAAACATTTAGGATATTGAATATGTTAATATTTTATTGAAGTAATTGATTGGTCAACCCTCTATTTTAACCGACTATGAATCTTATTGAAAACTACATCAAATTTCATACAACCATGAAGATTTACCACTCTGGAAGGTGCCACACTATAGCTAAAACCATGCTCAGTATAAATAATAATTATTTGTAAATAAAGGTAATATAATTTACACTTAGATAAAAACCATTCATTAAAATAATATAAACTTTTGATATTTTCAATTTAATAAAATTCCATATATATAATGTTTTGGTCATTTTCCTACTTTCCAATATTTAATTAATTATATTTCATACTTTATTACTTCAAATAATAATTATTTACACTTAATATAATTTCAAATTTTTATTTATACAAAACAGTTTTTATACCATTAACAAAAATAATTTTCAATATATTTTGTTAATAAATTTAAATATGATACTTACAATTTATTAATTCAAATAAAAATTATTTACAATTAATAAAATTCTAAATTATTATTTATACAACACTATTTTTATACCATTAACTAAATTAATTTTCTGTATATTTTTTAATAAATATAAATATGATACTTAATATAACTAACATATTATTAATAAATTATATAGCTAGTGTATAAAATATTATAATTTAAATGAATATTACTTTAAAATTTATTACTTTAGTATAATTTAATATTATTATTTATACAAAAATATTTTTATACCACTAACAAAAAGAATTATATATATATTTTTTAATAAATTAAAATATGATACATATAACTAATATATTATTCATAAACTATATAATTAGTGTATAAAATATTATAATTTAAATTAATATTTGTTTTAAAATAACATATTTTATAACATATTTAATTTTCCTAAACATTCAATATGAATTCATACAACATTTTAGACATAACATAATTAATTTTCCGAAACATTCAATATGAATTCATACAACATACACCCAATCAAAAATTAAATCATACAAAAGACACTAGTTTACACATCATGCATTAATATATATGAAATAAATAAACTATACACACAAAAACTAATTTCAACATATCAAAAATTAATTAAATAAACCATATAAATAAATAAATAAATAAACACAATTAAACAATTAAAAATTTAAATAGAAATTTTACCAACCTAAAAGAAACAATTATTTGTTGAGAAAGAAATTCTCCAGGGATTCATAGAAAAATCTGGAGGAGAAGAATGAGTTTTTAGGGGGGGCTCCTTTTATAGATTTTTCTCAGTAAGATATGTTTACCCCATTCATGCATCATTCATCATGTCTGTGAAGGATGATTAAATGGGGTTCATGCATCTTCCACTACACCTAAGATAGGTGAACCCTGTTCACACTTCTTTGACGCGGAGAGATGCATGAACGAGGTTCGTGCATCCTTTATACCCTCTGTGAAGGATTCGTGAATGGGGTTCATGCATCTTCTGCCACACCTAAGATACGCGAACCCTATTCACACTTCTTTGGTAGAGGAGAGATGTGTGAACCAGACCCATTTATAAAAATATCGAAAACCCAATCCCCTTTAATCGATTTTTTAAAACCCATAAAAAACTCTATAATCCTTGATAGTACATCTTGGTGGGTTTTTCAGAATCTCCATTACATCACTATACATAAGAATACCATGTACATAACAACACCCATGGAGGGAATAATCATTTTTCACATATATCCACCTAGAACACCACTCCAAGTGAAATGGAATAGTGAAATTTCCATGAGAGATCTAGGTTTGAATGAGCTTCTACAACACGATGTTCACTTCCTATGGTGTGGAGACGTGAGTTTGGGATGAAGGAAGATTATGATTGATGAATTTACTTTTTTAGGTGAGGTGTGTGTTTTATTTGAATATTTCACATGATTTTTTATTCATGAATAATGACTCTTATTTTCCTAATTCCAAAAAAAAAAAATTACTTGTAGTCCTATGTATTTTATTAACCAAGATGCACCACAACTAGATAGTCAAGTTCAAATGGGGTCAATTGTCTTTATAACCTAATCTACTAACCCATATGAGTAGAGAAAAATTACCATTTTCCTACCATGTGCAGAAACATACACTTGTGAGCCCTCATACATACACACCTGCACTTCTTCTCCTACCACCCACTCAGCTTGGGTCCTTTGAGGTCAGCCACTAGATTGTTTGGTCTGGCTACTCTAGTGCCTTCCTTGAAAGGGTTTCTCCTATCAAACACTTAGCCATAAGAAGAATCCTCTTGGTATATCCAAGAAAAACTAGCACTTTTTTATTCAAATACAACCACCATAATAAATCTAATCTTCACATATTTTCAAAAAAACCTCCAACATCAACACTTATTATCATCAAATCCAACACACACCCTTTGGCTGAAGTAAGACAAAAACTCAAGTATGAAGATAACTTTTTACAAGAATAGTTAAACACATCCTAAATCATGTTATAATTCTTTGGATTATTGAATTTAATTTTACTCTAATATTAGACTTGTATTTTTATGTATTTGTTTGGAATAGATGACAAAATAACACATTAAGTTCATTATTATTGAATGTTGAATCCTGAAAAATCTAGAAATTATCTAGCTATCAAGTAATTTTTATTTTTTCATGTATTTACATAATTTTCCATTATGTTTACTATCCAAAATGAAATTCATGAAAAAATTTAAATAAAAAAATATCTCACTAGTTTTGATCTCATTGGGAATCATTCTAGTTTTTATAGATGCTAAGATATATAAATCTTGTTACCGTTGACATCTCTGTTCTTGTTAAATATGTAATTCAAGTATTAATGATTTTTTTCTATAACTAGTAAATAAAATGTTTTTATTTTATTATTAATAGTTTTTTTGTAAATGTAATGTAATAGATTATAATCATTCCAACAACACTAATTTAGAAATGTTAAAAACAGTTATTTCTTATGATATGTGATATCGTATATGTGATTCAAAATAAGTGTTTTAAAACACTACTAACTAAGAAATTAACATATCAATTATTACATATGATAAATTATTTTTTATACTTATGGATATAAGAGTATTAAAAAATCCATAATATATTTTCTAAATATTTTTTTTCAAATAGGTCCATAATATAGTTTATTTCTATTTGTTTGGAAAATAAGTGTTTCCAAATACCATTAATTGAGAAATTATAAATTCCATTATTACTTATGATAAGTTATTTTATTATATGCATTTCAATATAAGTTTTTTTAAAAGATTCATAATGTAGTTTGTTTCCCATGGTTCTAAATTAAGTGTTTTCAAATACCACTAATTGAGAAATACTCATAACACTTTATTGCATATCATAAGTGATTCTGTATATAAATTTTCAAATAAGTGTTCTGAAAGAACATTAATTTAGAAATTAATATATAAATTATTACTTATGATATGTGATTTTGTATATGTGTTCCTAGATTTATTTTTGAAGAAGTTCTTTCAATTCAGTGGATTTATTCTAGAATATAAGTGAAATTTTATTTTAAAAAATATAAAAAATGCCATATAATTTTTTTAATTACTTATCATAAGTGATAAATATAATAATTAGTTTCCAAAAAAGTTTTTTTTTTAATTTTTTAATTAATTTTTTCCCTTCATTTAGAAAATGTCACTATCATGCTTCCAATCCTTAGTTGCTTTGGATATACAGATTTAAAGGTGCATGTTATGAGTATTTCTCTTTGTTTATTGGCTAATTAAATTACCCAAGGAAATATTCAGTGTAAGCTATAATGGTTTCTCACTTCACTTTTCCAATACTTTATTAGTAATCATTCCACTTAGTTATTGTAAATATTTTTACTATGAGTGTGTTTTGTGATAGAAAACCTTTTTTATTTTACATTACACTTTCTAAATTTTATTCTATATAAACAATTCACCATATTTTAAAATACTTCTAAAATGGAAATAGATTTTTTTTCCAAAACCAAATTCATCTTTAACACTTTTTATGGTTTTATCCATCCTACTACCCCTAAATATCCTTTTTGTGATTTAATTGTTATTCCCAAATCATGATTTATAGTGATCAATGTGTTATACTGCAATTATATTAAAGGAAATTCATTTTTATGAAAACAAACTATATTTATGTTTTTCATTTTGTTTTCTATTTTTATTCTAATTTTATGATCTATTATTCATACGCAAACAATTTAAAATTAGTAATGGCTAATATCATAATCCATCGTGGAATTTTAATAATTCATTCAAACAATATAGTTTAAAATTGACAATTCAGAACCTCAACAACCATTCTAGTAGCCAAATCCACCTTATCTCCAAGAATTTTTTAGTTATAACTTCTACTTGAGCTTAAAATTGAAAATCACAATTGAAATTACATATAAATGATCTTATAATAATATAAATTCCAATTGAAAATGACTTCCCAATGAGTAATCAATTTATAGACCAACAAAAAATAACTAAATTACTATAAAAACCAAATCCTCTTTCTAGATGTGTCTAAAAACATGACTCTATGCGTGTCAGGCTAATACAAGAAACTAAATTCTACCAAAAGTGACAAACTATACTGATTTAAATCCAATTTTCTCCAAACTTCTAGAGAAAGATTAGGTGGTTGTTTATATCTTTGTTGATTCTATTTAGAAGGTTAAAATTGTATGAAATATAAAGAATAGGGTAACTATTGAAAATGTAAAACAACTAAAAATAAGACACAAAAAGTTACCATATACTTACAATAAGTCTCATTTTATTAAAACAATGTTTTGTTTAACATTACAACAATAATAAAAATTGTTAAAATAATGGGAATTGTTTCATGAGATATTTTGAATTTACATTAGCATATGATTTTTTCTATGATATTGTGTAATTTAATTATTTTTTCCTTATTGTACTAAAAGAGATTTTGTTTTTCACCTCTTAGAAACTTCCTATGATTTTATTTCATCCCTTACTAGTTATCAGGGCATCAGGGCTTAGGAAGAAAACTATGAATAAGTTTTCTCTAAGACTTATGTGGATGATCACTTGGAAATTACCTTATTTATGTTACCACCATCAATGAAGGATATACTATTTTTGTGCATATTTTCCCTTCCCATACCATATGTGTTGACTAATAACTTTTATTTTTTTGAACTAGAGACTCTTTGTCCATTTTTTCTATTCATTGGTGATACACATTGAAGCTATTGGTGTTATATATGGGAAAAGTATAATGACTTACCACCCATTTTTTTCATCACTACCAATATTTTTTAATAATTTTACATGATAACATTTAGTGTTATCTCTTATTATATTTTTAAATGACGTGTTGATGAACATGGATATTTTAATTTTCCGATGTGATTTTAGCGAGTAGCTACTATACAGTTTATTTCTACAATGGAATAAATTCCCTTATCACTTTCCAAGGTTATATCTTTTTTGTTAGTATTTTTTAATACTATACCTTGTTGGTTATAAAACCAAAAAGGGTAAATATTTTTGAAAATGATAAGGGGAATGGAAGTAAAAAATTAAAATAACTTTTATAAAATATTTTTAACATTGACATAAAATAAAAATTTACAGTTAGATTTCAATGGTAAATTTTGAAATAGTGATGTGAAAGCTTATGAAAAAATTTAGTTTAAAAATTATTTTCAATAAATAATACTTTAAAATACATAAATTTGATGTTGGAGAAATGAGAAGTGGAAGAAAAAACAACTAAAAGTGAAAGGAAACCCCCTTTTTATTAATCTAAGAATACCTTTTTTCCAAAATCACGTTATAAGAAGAGTAACAATGCATTCATTTTAATTAAAATTTAATTTTCTCATAGAATATTATAAAATACCATATAATAATATATTTGGGTGTGATAACCCAATAATGGAAATTTAAATTTCAAGGTGAATCATTATAACTCAAAGAAAATGAGATTTGATTTATCAATATAACTTGGGTGAAGCATTCTCCATGAAGCATAAATCATTTTAAAAGTGGTTTATGTGATAAAAATATAAAAAATTTGAGTATATTACATAATAAAATCAAATTTCAGAATATACCCAACTTATACTAAAATAAGTTCACATGAATGATAATAACTCAATGAACAAAAAATGAGTTTCCAAAAACTCATAGGAATGGGGTAACACTTGAGTAAAATTAAATTTGAAGAAAATAAAATTATTTGACTTAGTTTATCCCATTAATTACAAGGAAAAAATGTATATAACATTCAATGTATAAAGTATCACTAACATGAACCACTATATAGTTCTTCATCCATCAACACACATAAATAGCTCAGGCAATCATCCTCATACATCAGAGTCCATGGACTAGTAGCATAGGTCTAGTGTGGTATAGTTTGGAGACTATACCCTCTTATCAGAGAAACACAATAGTGGAAATTATATCAAGAATACATAGAATCCATAAAAAATAATAAAGTAACAATTTACAAGGAGTGCTAAAGATAATCGAAATAAATTTTCTATAAAAAATGAAATTTGTATTGTACATTCTAGTTAGTCCTACAATGATACTACAATAATATCCCACCAAAATGCATAACTAGAGGCAACCCAAAAACGGTTCTTTGTATTGGTCTGATCCCAAAGTCCCATTCTTTGTCCTAGTATCCTAGTCCATAACATGTACCTGAAATCATGTGGCATCTTCTTGAGTACCCAAGTTCCATGGAGAACTAAAAATTCTATGAGTAAAACTATGTATGCCACAACTAATTGTGTCCCTAAATATAACTATTATAGGAATAAAGAGTGTAAAATGGTGTTAATAATAGAAAATATAATAGTTTAATAGGTGAAAATAAAATTATAAAAGGAAATTGAAGGCTCGTGTTCATGATGACACCCGAGGTCAGTTCATATGAATGTATATCATTAGGTTCATGACCTTGATTGACCAAACCTACTTCACCCAGTGTTAGGGTGTCTATGACCTCTTCGGGGTGACTAGGCCAACCATAACATCATGAAACATCCTTAATGTTAATTCTATAAGGTATCACAGACCTCCAAATATAGTTTTCTTATTTATCATAGACCACCCCATATGAGTTTTTTTCTCAACATGTCCATAAGCTAAAAAGGATTCAAAAACCTCCATCAAAGGGAGTATTCATTATAATATTAAAAAATACAACTATTGGCATCTCCATCATATCATTCAAACCTACCATTAGGGGTGTCTCCTCAAATTATTAAAACCCAAAAATAATGTAATCTCTTTATATAATCATGTTACACCCCAAATGATGGATGTCATACAACTTTGTGTCCACCCACAAGGGTATGCCCCTTCCACATTAAACATTTCATTAATAAATGTAATCATTTTTTAACAAAATGAAACTATTTAGTCAATTTAGAATTTCATATTTTCTTATCTATGAAATTAAAAATCCCCCACTTAGTTTTCCCAATTAATGTTTCCATATGAGATATACCTATATATACTAGATCAAATTAAAAAAAATAAAGCATTTCATTAGAATCACCATCCTTATCAAGTTCAATACATTTAAATAGGGTTATAACAAAGGTAATTCCATTTTGAAAAAAATTAACTAAACTTAGAAAATTCATAGGAGACTAACATGAACACACCCCACATCACTCCAGTGAAAAAAGACAATACTATGGCTCAATTTTGAAGGACCACCTACCTTATTAACCAAGAAATCCCTTTAATTCATAGTCAAGAAACTCGGGAATCAGGCTCATCCAAAACCAAAATACAAAGATCAATCAATATTTTCCATATCTCATACAAAAAAATAGTGTTAATAAATTATAATAAAATTATAATTAATTAAGAACTTACAATAATTAACCAAATTATATTATTTAGGTATAAACAAAAATTAACTCACTAGGTAATCCCAACACATAGAAAACAAGTCCATTGATCTTCCAAAGACCCATACTAACATTAAAGAACTAACTTGGGAAACTACCTATAAACCAAACCCAAACCCATAATTTAAGACAAAAGATTAAACATAAAAACCAATAAATACCACCACAAAATGTCTTAAATCTACCAAAATGATAGGTAAAGGAATGAAGTTTTCATATATGTATTTCCTTAAGATAAGAATCCTAGAATTCCTTTCATCATGGGATGATTCCAAAATTACTTGTAGAATCATAAATCAATACCTAATTGGAATGGGCAAGAATTATAGGGAGAGAAAACATGGGAATAAGGAACCATAGCCCTACCATTGTCTGTTGATTGCATGAAACGACAGCTCCGACGACTAGTAATCAAGGGAGGACCACCTTGGAGGAAAGGGTGGAGAAGTAGGATGTGTGGGAGGCTACAAGGTCAAGTGAGGGGATAAAATGAGAGGGTTTGGGTTAAAATATTGTGATGGAAAATTTAAAAAAATAAACTTTTTAAGGGGTTCATTGTTTGACCACATGGTGTGTCAAACCGTGGACCGACCATGTTTTCAATTCTTCCCCAAGCATCCACCCTGCAGGGTTGTCCCATGTGGTTTGAAAACCATACATAGACCATGATCTTTAGCCTTAGAACCATTTAAAACTGAGAACAAGATTTGCCATAAATCTTATATGGTTTAAAAAAACCACGTGCCTATACAAGATAACATTCATGGTTAGAACTAACTATGTACCCCATACTGTTTTCCCTGAAACTAAAATTTTGAATGCACGAGATCCCAAGATATCCCAGAAACTGAGGAACCCATCAGGCCTCAAGAAACATAAAAAAACCTCTTTAATAAATATATACATACAATATTATATTTGTAACCTCAATTAAATAACCTTACCTTACACAAAAAAAACACGATTCCTCAGAATTTCAAATACTCATATATAGAAAATGGTATTATAATAACCCCACCATATAATAGTTTATCCCTATGTAGTACCTATAGGTTCTTTTGAGACAAAAAAATTACACTATGAGGTATCCTACTTGAGACTTGGTTCAAAAATCATGGGTTTAGTAGCCTTATGTTAGTTTTTATTAGACCAAACCCCATAAAACCAGGCCCACCAACAAAATCCTCATTATCTCATGCATCATGAAACCACCCTCATTAATCAATCCCACCCTAAAACCATGTGTCTTGTGGAACTCATGAGTTCCTATGATTTTAGAAATCACACCCCACTATCTAATACCACTGGTTTCACTACACCCAAATTAGACATTAGTGTCTATTTATTAATCCACTACTAAACCTTTTGTTTTTTCACACACCTGACACTTCTACCTTGAATCCAACACCCATGGCCCCTTGAACCTCCCAAACCCCTGAATCCCTACCAGTCCCAACCCTCACCGCCCTACGCCGCCGATCCCAACCCTCACCGCCGGTCCCTACCCTTGCCGCCCATCTCCGCCGATCCCAACCCTCGCCCCAACCCCCCAACCCTCATGACCCCTCACCATCATTCCCAAACTCACCACTATCTTACCCTCTCCGCCAATACCAACCTATCACCTCACCACCCCTCACTATTGGTAGGTTTTCAATTACTATTTTATGGAATTCAATGCATGGATATATCATGATTAGGAATATAGGATCACATTCCATAATTTTTCTTTTTTGTGTTGTAAATTAGTCCATTGATTTATTACATTGATTATGAATCTATTAATGATAAAATTTTATTTTTAAATCAAGTAAAATATTATTTTTCCATGCTATTGTGATATATATTTGCATTACTTAGCTGAGCATGTGTATATTGTTATATATATATCTATGTGAATCTGACCAATTTAGAGGGATGGAGGATCTTGGTTTATACTAGGATGTATATACATTTGGTTATGGGTAGACTCCAAGGAGAAATTTTATGTGGAATTATATAAAAACATAGATCTGTCCTAATTATTTCGGTTTTCTATATTATTCCTTAAAATTTATGATGATTCCTCTTTAAAGGAGGCTTACTGGACCAAAATATAACATCAGTTAGGATATTCATATTATAAAGGATTCCAATCTTCCACTACCTATTATGAAGTATGGTGTAGCCGAGTAATCTATTAAACCATATCTAGTGGTGATGGTAGAGGGAATACTTTATTTTGATGTCCTTTCACTTATTCTTGCCCAAGGTGGAGGGTAGTCATTGTGCATGATTGAAATTTTCAGTTATTACATCTTTAACATCCACCATCCTTTAAAAAGGAACTGGTGCTTCATAGTATTTAGAGTATAAGATAGAATATACCTAATTAGTCATTCAACATTTATCCTCCTCAATTAGGCTAGTTGATTTTTTATTGGTTGAATATATCTTCTGTGGAAGACTTTCAATTTCCTTAAGTAGCAAGTGAGAAAAGGACATATTCAAACATATTTATTTCACATTGTATATGGAACATTATGTTGGTTATACCTGGTACCTCATTATATTTACCTGATTTTTATAATTACATTGATTTCATGAACTCATGTCGTCATCTTTAGAGGGGTTTGTTTCTTAGCTCAACACCTCATTAACATGTCCCATGAAGTCATGATCATTCTCAATATAATTTTTAATGATGGAATCAATGATGTTAATTGATTCATAATACAAATCACTGATCATTTCCCAATCCTCATCAGAGTAGTAACATTGCCCACATAATACCCGACCATTCACTATCTCTCTATTCACTACCACCGACCAATGATAAGTTCAATGGTGTCTTCATCCATACATGAAAAGGAAATTCAGGAAATTAAAATAAATATGATAAATAAAATAATATATATACTTAAAAGAGAGAAAATTTGAATAATATATCCTTTATCATCATCAATCCACCAATTCACTAAATGAAAAAAATATTACAAAATTTATCCATTAAATAAAAAAGAGTATCATGAAAGTATCTTAACAATTTTGAGAATCATGCTGGTCCTTTAATAAATTATTGACATTGGATTGTGATAATTTTTTAAATGATTCATAAAAGAATATATTTATTAAAAATGTATTCCAATATATATTTTTCTTCTTGGGTTT
Organism: Viscum album; assembly: GCA_963277665.1. Lineage (NCBI taxonomy): Eukaryota > Viridiplantae > Streptophyta > Magnoliopsida > Santalales > Viscaceae > Viscum > Viscum album. Next base: position 1,898,476,014 of record OY728121.1, on the reverse strand, counting down.
CTTAATGGGTTTTAAATGAAAAATGAAACTCTTTTACACATCATTATCCTCACAACTAGATTTTATGGATTTAAATTATCCTTTTTAAAATGATTCATTATTTACCATATGTATTTTTATAGGAAAAAATTATTTAACATATTCATATTTTTTTTCAACTAGTAAATATGAATCTATTTCCCTATTTAGTAATAATTATGTGTTTTACTCTTTTTTAATAATTTTTAGGCACATTGTGATATATATGGATAAAAACTAGATCAAATTACTGAGGAAACACCTTAGTATGCTAATGGTTTGGAGGAGTTTTTAGTTTTTTTAATTTTCAATAGATCCATTGATGGGAGAATAAGATGTCCATGTCCTAAATATAAATTTAGAAGATGGTTTAATAGAGATGAAGTTTATGATCACTTGATATTGAAGTAATTCCCTACTCAATATTTGTGTTGGATTTGGAATAGAGAATCAAACATTACAAAAAGGTTGAGTACTGATATCAATCCACAGAATCTTCTCCAAACATCGGAAAAAATGGAAAATGAAATGAAAAAACATATAAACAATGCATTTAGAATTACAAGAAACCAACATTAAAATCAAAACATATCATAACAACCAGTTGAGGGTGCTATAAATAACAACGTGAAAACTGACATTTTTGAGACTATAGGACAACAGGATCAAGATTGTAAAAAATCATTGGATCTTCCTCTTTATTCTATGGAGACTAATGTAAGAGAAAATTGCATTGAGAAGATATATGCAATTCATGGTTTAGTTGAAGATGGAAATCAAGAGTTGTATAGTGGATGTTTGAAATATTTAAAACATTCTTTTCTACTGAAGTTGTACCACATCAAATGCCTATGTGGAATTGAAAAACATGAGCTACCCATGATATTTGAATTTTTGAATGATGCATTTCTTGAAGAAAATATCCTTGAGTATTTTTATCATATTAAAATAGTTTCTAACCAAAATGTCCTGAATTATACAAAAATATGTGTGTGTCCCAATAATTGTATGCCTAATTTGGGAGAGGATTCATGTAGAAGGGATTGAAAAAAAATGTTATTCTTCTTGATGGCAGTCTATGGGTGATGTTGGAAGTCAGAATCAACATACTACCCTGAATAAGAAGAAAAGTAATGCACCTGTAAAAGTTTTTCATTATATTACTTTAAATCCTCAATTTCAATGATTATTCATGTCATCAAAAACATCCGAACACATGAACTGGTATTCTGTAGATAATAAAAATGATGGGTTAATGTGACATCCAAGAGATTAAAAATTGTGGAATAAATTTTATTCATTACATCTAGATTTATCATTTGATCCTAGGAAATTTCAATTGGGATTTACTTGCATTGGAATCAACCCATTTGGGACTTTGAGTACCATTTATAGAATTTAGCCGATTATTTTTATCGATTACAATATGCCTCTATGTATGTGTATGCAACAAAAGTATTTTATTATTTTGATGATTATTCATGGAAAAAAGTGCTTGGAAATAAAATTGATGTATACTTTTAGCCTTTAATCGAAGAATTGTAGGAGTTATGGAGAAACGGTGTTGAGACCTATGATGCATCTTCTAGAATAATATTCATAATACAACCTGCTCTAATATGGACCATTAGTGACTTCCCTACACTTCAGAATTTAGCTGGTTGGAACACTTAAACAGGTATGGATTGTCCTATTTGTAACATTGATTTTGAGATTGAATGGGTACCTCATAGCAGAAAATGGGGCTTCTTTTGTCATAGAATATTTCTCGATGAATCTCATATATTTCTGCTGAACAGGTCAAAATTCAATGGTTTCAATTGATCGTAGACCACCTCAAAATTTGTTAACAGGTTATGAAATTTTGGCACAACTTGAAAATTTTGATACAAAATTTGGGAAGGTGCATCATTTAAATGAATTTGGGAAATGAGTTCGAAGTGCATTTTCAAGTGAAATCAGAATGCAACAATGGAAGAAAAAAAGTATATTTTTCAAATGTTCGTATTGGGAATTTAATTTGTTGTAGAATAATCTTGTTGTGATTCATATTGAGAAGAATGTTTGTGAAAACCTTATCTTCTCATTCCTTAATGAGCATGGAAAGTTGAAATATCATCTCAACTCTCGAAAAGACATACAAGCAATGAACATAAAGCATGATATCTGGCCAGATGAGAATGAAAAGTATGCTCTAATTTTTTTTTCAAAGAAAAATATTGATAAAGATAAATTCCATTGAATTTTAAAACATGTGATGGTATTTTATGGGTATTCAAGTAACATCTCAAGGTGTGTTGACATAAAGAATCGTAAGGTACATGGATTTAAAATCCATGATTTACATATTTTTTTACAGCAGTTACTACCCTTGTCATTGCATAAATTATTAACAAAAAAGGTTATTGCAGTTGTACTCCAATTATACACATTTTTTAGAAAAATATTTGAGAAAACTCTATATCCATTTTAGCTTGAAAATGTTCAGGATATATTTTTTATGGACACTTTGTGCAATGTAGATGATCTTTCCTCCATTGTTTTTTACTATCATGATGCATTTAACTATGCATTTGGTTCTGGTAGCTAAATTAGGAGCCCCCTTACATTATTGATGGATGCATCCAATTGAGAGGTACTTTATTTATATATATATTTTTATTTTTAGTAAAAAATTCATGGTACTTAAATAAATACATAGTTCTATTTTTTTTATTTTACTCCACAGATATCTTGGGAATTTGAAATCATACGTGAAAAATAAAGCTCAACCTGAAGGCTCTGTTTTTGAAGGTTATTTATCAGAGGAGTGTCTTACCATTTTTTCTAGATACTTGAATGGTATTTAAAAAATATTAAATCTAGATGGACGTGTTGACAACACATCAACTCAATCTTAAATACACGGGAAACCAAAAATCATTCCTACTATTGGCCGATCAGTTGGGAGGAGCTCATATGTTGCAATAATGAAAATGGAATTATTACATGAACATAGATATGTGATACTGTATAGTGAAATTATAGATCCATTTATTGAATATTTTAGGATGCAAATAGAGAGATGAATAATAGTATTAACATGAAATGAGAATGATATAACAAAATCTGTTAATAAAGAGCTTGTAGAATGGTTTGAAAGATGTGTAAGTTCATAAATATTGCAATCAATATAGATATTTGGTTGATTCTTATATTTTGTAAATCTAATAATTTATATTACATTTTTTCAATCATGACTATTGATACTTGAGTAAAGTTTTTAGAATATTTTATGTTTCCTGCTCGAGGTCCTTTAAAAAAAACTAGAAAGTTCGATGATTACAACATGAATAGATTTAGATTCCATACAATCGATTGAGAAGAGGGTTTGAAAATAAATAATAGTGGAATATTTACATTTTCTAAAGTGGGATACTATGGAATGTTGACTGATAATATCGAATTAAACTACCACAAAAAAATTTCAGTTTTTTATTCAAATGAAATTGGGTGGATATTATCAGGGGTGTTAAAAGTGATTCCTTACAATTTACATATTTTAACTTCTATCACAAGATGGATGTTGGTGACCATGAAATACATGATTTTTATATCTTATATTCATAATATAAAATGGTATATAATGTGAAAGAGGTTTTAGATGAAGGGTGGAATGTAGTTGCTCAGATAAAATTAAAAGATACGTATGATATGAGTGATGAAGTAGAAGATTTGAACTCTAACATTGAATCCCATAAAAAATATGAAGTAGACTTATTTTTCCATCATGATATTGAAAATATTAGTCTTGCAATGGTGGTTGAAGTAGATGAATTAATTATGGAGCATGAAATCGACATGATTGAAGGAGAAAATGATTGTATGTGACATTGTCCATTCATTTATTATCCACTTATTTCATTTGTGTAGTCATTAAATATCATTGTTATCTATATTTTCTTTGTTATTACTGGGCACCTATTATCATTTCTATTTTTTTTATGTACTAATATTTTATAATATATGTTTTGAACAAAATTTTATTTGAATAAATGACAGGAATTCCAAGGAGGAAGCATTATACTGTTTCTATTCGACTCTTAGTCAATGTTCGATCGACCCCACCAAAAGATGGTGATCCACCTATATCCCTCCCTACAACATCTATGACACCATCCTCCTTCCCCCTACACTATCTCTCATAACCTCTGTTAGCATCCCATCAGCAGCTTAGTCGATTCCTTCCCATTTAGCATCCTCACTAGTGATAGAGCAGGGCACCACTCCTAGTTCATCATGGGGATATTGGAGGGTAACTTTATAGGTAAAAATTTTAATATCAATAATTGTTTTTCACTTTTTTATACTACTAACTATTTTTTCATAAAATATTGAAACAATTCTACAACGAAGAACAATATGAAAAGTTCATATGTATGGAATCTGACTGGACTGAATATAGTTGTACCATTTTATTCTTACGGAGTCCCTAAAGATTATGTTATGGGATTACTTGGCTAGATTCTAGGCTAGCTAGCGGAGGAAATGGTGAAACTTCCCATTACATTTGACGATTGGAGGAATATTCCTTCATCTTGGAAAAATGAAGTTTTTGATTCACAAATAAAGGAAATTTTAATACATTATGGTGTAATTGAATATCGTTATGTTATTAAATGATAATATTTTCAAAATGAATCTCTATGTATAGATGTTTGTCCACTTTACCGTTGCTGATATTCTATCACAAAATTAGACATTGAAAAATTTGGGCAATTAATGGAAAGATTTTAAATGGAGATTATGGAATAAATTCAATGATACGTCGTTGGGAACCCAAAAAATGTATGATAAGGTACCCAATGGGATACCTAGAGAGTAATGAATTTTTTTATTGATAGGCATCATGATGAGAATCAAATGGTATTTAAATATATATTGTTATATTAATATCATTTTACATTTATACATGTATATGAAAAGGAGATGAAATTACATACATTACTATTAAATTACATTTTATTTATTTCAGGATCTTTCAAGGAATAATGCATCAAGTTGGGATAATAAAATCATCCATCACACTATAGGGTGAAAGAGTTTTTCTAGAAGCAGATCAGCTCTAGTGATATTTTCATTAGTTTAAATATTTATAAGATTATATTATCTGTTTGATATATTAAATTTTTTATTTATATTTTTTAATTTAGTCACAATTGTTATAGAACCAAGCATCCCAAACATATGTTTGGTTGGATGTTTATAAAAAATTTTATGGGAGTTTTGTTAATGAGCCTACTGATGCCAACGAGCCTGTACCCAAGTGGTACAGGCTCCTGCTTGGCATCCAACAGACCCGGGTTCAAATCCGGGTAGGGATGAATTTCTGGGTTACTGTAGCAGGGTACTGTAGCGGGGCACTGTAGCAGACACTGTAGCAGTAGTGGAACTATAGCAGCGACAACACTGTAGTGACGGATGAACTGTTGCAGGATACTATAGCGGCGGCGGGTACTATGGCAGGTACTGTAGCTGCACAGGGTATTGTAGAAGTACTGTTCATAGAGGGTCCTTGGGCCAAAAAATGGGCTTTCAAGCCTTGTATTCAGGCCACTTGGCCTTGGGCCTTCAGGCTATGTATTGGGTCTCCCTCTACCCTCTAAAGAGGTCTTTTCTTTAAATAATAAATTGAGGCTTTGACCCCAACCTTTTTAAAAAAATGAGCCTACCAATGATGTTGGGGTATGAATTCCTTTAACATTATAATAACTTATTATCAGTTGTCAATATGTTAATATATATTGCATCAAATATTAAGGATATTTATTTATAGGTAAATATTAAAGAACTATGGGATTCCAATCCCACATAGTCCTACTTAGTCTCTCGGGATGACCCATTTGGTAAAGTCCATTAGAAGGAGCATTCTGGTTGAATGCATGAGATAGGTTTTGTACCATTACCATATGAGGTCTTTGGTAGGACACAAAGTATTGTAGCTGCATCTACTCCTAGTTGTAGTCACTCCCTACCTCGAGATGATGAGAGAGAGTTTATTTATATGTAAAACAAAATTCTGGAGTATGTGGCTCAGATATCATCTTTTAAAAAAGTATTGATTGATTTATATCATAAGACAACTAGATCTACCCCAATGGTATTTCATCGATGAATGGTGGTGAGAAGTTCAATCACACAATTTAAAAATCATTTAGCTCGAAAATATTTATTGGTTTCTTTTTAAAATATAAAAATACATCATTATTTAATTTTCAATATAATTTTCTTACAGGCAAGAGTAGTAGGAAGTATTCACTGATATAGAGAGGGTGAAGAGTAGTGTTCATCATCAGGCAATGATTAGTGGTGATTTTATTTGTTTCAGACAAATATGGGATGAGAGGGTTTGTTCATGTATCATGTGTGGCACATAGTATTCACCTAATATTTTCATGACCTAACATTTTCATGATTTCCCAGGTTTGATGAGGCTGAAAACCTTTTAAGATTGCAGTGATAGTAATCCATTCATAGAAATATTGGATTAAATATAATTAAAATAACTATTTTGTAATGGTCTTCATGATATTTAGTGAAAAAAATATTATCTTTTATTTTAACATCAAAAAACATCATTTCCCTAATCCAGTACGGTAATACCTAAGTGGCATTTCTTTCTTTTCAGAAACCCACAAGGTAATGTTCAATCATTATGGTTATAAATTTTCTCCCCTTTTTTAAATTTTCAGGCAAGATTTTTGTACATCAAGCCTATTAATGTTAATGTTTCTCATTCACATTGTTGTTCTTTATATCCTATAGGCCCTAAAACCCTTTCATCATTTATGTTACATCATCCCCAACAGCTGCATCGGCTCACTATTTGACATTAATCACTTTACATCATCATTCATGATTCATATCCTTATTCATTCTTCTTCTTAAATCCTTTTATGGCCTCCCACATTCCCATGGACTTTTATGGTTTCAACCATCTAATCTCACCCCATGCCACTGCCCTACTACTTCTACACCAACAAGTATCATTCTAGCAATAATCCTATAGTCCAACCATTGACTCTCCCTTCAAAAGTCCAAATTTTAAACCTGGATCCCAACTTATCTGTTCAATTTTAGATCAAAGGTATATAATTATTGATATGTTTAACTATTTTAAAATCTATTTCTATTTTTTGGGTGTTAATTAGTGTTTTATTTTTCACTTATAATTTTTTTATTATTCTTTTTAAATGCAATTTTCTGGATAATGGGCGTTATTTTAGATTTTATTTAGGGATTTCTTTTCGAATTTTAATATGAATAGATACATTCATAAATATATACACCCTAATCAATATAAATTTATAATTATATATATATATATATTGTGTTTTTTTGTACTTGTACATATAATTTTTAATACTAATATATACATCGATGAATTATATAATATATTATATTATACTTATATAATTTTTGTGTAATTTTCTTAGATCAAGTTCATTCTTAATGATTAGTGATCCCTTGGTGGAAGGAGTGAGGATGAGATACAATGGATATTATTGGAGTGTTTTATTTTTTTGTCAACATATAACTCATGTGTAAAATTATGTGTTTCATGAATATTTATTTTATGTGAATATTGTTCCATGGTTTTTATAATGATTAGAAGAACATGAAGGAAATTGAATATTTGAATGTGAATATTAACTTATTTAATTCTTTACTATTTTTAAGACATAGATAAGCACCCAAGATAAGAGAATACAAACACTATATATAAATTTAATAGAATGTACAATGATATTATCCATATGGGAGAAAATGGGGGAAAATAAGAGAGGAGAATAAATGATTGTGTGCATGTTTCGCTCATACAAAGTGGATAAATCATTTTATATTATTCACGGAAAAAATAAGAATAATAATGAGCCACAATAAAAAAACATGCTAGCAGTCCAATTAGGGATATGTTCAATACTCGTAGGGGGTGAATAAACATTGATGACTTTTTATCCAATTGAAAACATTTTAAACCCTATCCTTTTATCTCTTCACTTATTAAGGTGAACAATTGTCTCATTCTATCTTCTTAACAACATCTTTTCATAATTTTTTTTACACACACCAAAATAAGTTTCATAATAAATTTATAAGGTTATCCTCTCAAAATTATAAGGACAATCCTTTGTGTCATATGGATTCCTCTGATATTACACAACCATATAGTATCAACCTATAGGTACATGTGAGAATATTTTATCCTTAAACATATATTACATGCTTCCCGACTCTATTTTAGTGCATCTGACACTCTTTCAACATCTCAGTGGGTCTTTATACTACCATCCTAACAATTTTAAATATAGTTTTCGGACAATAATAAATATTTCACAAGTATAGACTATGTGTTTCCATTGATGTTCCAAATTCTTATTTTCAAATATACTTTCACAATATAAAGAAAATTATTCACTAATTATGCACAAAATAGGAACAAAAATTGTTCTTATTCTTTTTCATGACAAAAAAACTATATTGGTTTCAATAATCACTTATTCTTTATATGTTTTTATAAAATTCAGGATTCCACTTTTTGTGAAAATTGAACTACAAAACCTATTTATTTCTCTTCTATCTACAAAAAACAATGTTTCTTAAAATAATCCCATAACAATATCATTTTGTACTCTACGACGTCTATATCATTAACACTTGAAAATTAAATACCTTATTATTATTAATCATACAGAGTAGTAGAAACACCTTCTTCTCAATTGATTTTGAATTTAGAATTCAAATTCAAGATTACAAATTATTTCAATCATTTCTAAACTTATATTGATTATTTCCTAACCATTCGATCATATTAGACTTCAGTGTCACCATTGATGATGTGAAATGAATTCATAGATTTATTATTATAGGATATTGAGTCAAAAAACAGAGAAACTCCATTATATCCACTTGAAATTGGAATCATCATTTTGAACAAAAATAGAACGATGATGTGTGGGAACCTATTTTGATAAATCCTCACTAAACCATGATTGGATTTTTACCATGTAGAATTTGGTAAATGGAATAAATAAATGAAATTTGATTGTTTTTATATGGGTTTTTATGGATTTTACATGTTTTATAAAATTCCAATAGTGGTTTTCATTGAGAAAAATTATTATTTTTTGGGTTTTATGCCAAATATGGTTTTAATAGAAGGTTTAACTTTTAGTGTTTCTTCCTTATTTTAGTGTCATGGTGTGTTTTTATAATGTGAAATATAGTTTCCCTTTAAATATTTAGTTATTATTAAATTTTTTGTGTGCACACCATGGGTTATATGTTCTCTATATATGTTTTTTAGGATATTGGGGCTATAGAATCTGCATCTGGTTTTTTATTTCCAAATCAACATATAAAAGCTATTTATATCACTGCTAAATATGGTACATTTTTAGCGGTGGTTTAAACCTCCTTAATATGTTTATAGTTTTTTTATCAGCTTCGGTTAAATCCACCACTAAAATGTGAAACTGGTTTATTTAGCAGTAGTTTTATTGGTTTTAGTAGTGGTGTCCATGCAAAAAATGAAAATATTTAGCTATAGTTTTAACCAGTACTAAATCCTTACCATATTATCCTGCTAAAAAACACTGTTAAAACCAATAAAACTGCTGCTAAATATGGGGTCTATGACACTTCCAAAAAACCACTTCTAAATGAAGGAAACTAATACGTATTGGATTCCAACACCAGTTTTAGTAGCGGTTTTATCAAATCGTCATAGAACTATATCATGACGGTCTTAACCACCACCATGTTAAAAAAACATTAGTATGTGGTTATTTTATAGTTGTGTTTACACCAATATACATTCATATGTTTTCTTCTCCTGAGCTCACAGTTTACTTCCAGGGCCCTTTAAGGACTGCGGATTTTCTTTAATGTACACTCTAGCATACCATACCCCAAGAAAATCCATGTAACAGCCCCAAAACACATATATGAAACTCTCTTTCACTCATCCTCACCATGATTAGTCCATGACGGTGGTTTCCAAACCAAAAAAATCAATGTTTATTAGTATTCTAGTCCATATTTATGTACATGAAGCTAAAACATATTCGTACCATTCAGAAAAATATGCCCAACATGGTTATCACCTCACCACATCCAACATCACCCAAGAACTTAGGTCAAACCACTTCCGAATGACCTCCCTCAGTGTGATCGGCTACCATACATCATTAATACTCCAAACCTTGATGCCTTAAATTAAAAATCCACCCAATAATAAACTTGGTACAAACACTAATTTCTTGACCAATATTCTAATGAAAACTCATATTATTATCCATCATCCAACCTCTTCTGCCATCATGCTGCACAGAGGAAAAAAACTCCATCACAAAGAAGAACTCACGACTACTCCAAGACCAATCCAAGGTGGGGAGATAGGCCCAAACCCAATCCAACATTATATTGGAAACCATACCAATAATTCACTATGATTTTAATCCCATTACCCACATTAGTTTAATCCTTATCATCACAACATAGAAACACTCTATGATCTCAATAGACCATGTTCCACCCACCACTGAACATGATGGTTAGATGGGGTTGAAATTGCTCACCCCTAATAACCAATTCAAAAAGAAACTTAGCAGTCATTCCCAGATAATGTTAATGTTACCAAAGGCTTTATACCAAAGTCTCAATAAAAATGAGAACATTACTTTAAAAAAATGATGTCTCATCTCACACCATCTGGTTCATTCCTTATTTATCCTTGAGCATTGACCCAAATGGGTCTTACCAAAATTAACCATGCGTCTATCCTTAGGAGACACACATTTTCATCTGGAATTTCCACCTATGATGCTTCCATTAGGGTTCATACTCAGATCAATTGTGTTATTATATAAGATTCTTCCATGTTCTAATTACCCTAAAAAAACATCACAATTCATACTAGGAGGTGTCAGGTTGGTATGAATGCATGCCTTACAGCGAAACCACACAAATCTCCATCCACCACACATGGTTTATCACTCATTTAAACATCATGTCATATTATTCCATACTTCCCAACCACAAGTCTAATGATATTGTGTATATCTAAAGCACAATTTCCTCCCAAAATTCCATTGAAGAAAAATGACTACCCACTCTTGAACATCTCGACCATGAGGACCAAAATCAACTCCAATGAGTCAAATCTCACCAGAAAAAGGATCATAATCCCAATCCACTTTTTATGCATCTCTGGAATTCCATTTTCACCATGTGTAGATCAACCTTTCTTCTTTTAAAAAATTAAAGGCCTTATTCCATGCCAATATCAATTTATATGACCACTCACAACCAAGGATCACTGTGAAGGTCCCTTGATGTTAATTTATCCATCATAACACACTCCTAAAGGTTCATTCCCAAATTAATAGGGCTAGGAAGATAACTAATCATATCCTCAATACCACCAGGACTAACTTTCCTATACTGATATCACCCTGATCATGCATTAGAATAACCCCTCCCATACACTAAACAAAAGGAAAAATAATTAGCATAAATATTTTTACCCAAAAAAATACTAAATTCATTAAACTAATATAACCACAACCCAAGATAAACCAATGTTATAAGTTGAAATATCCACCCTTGTCTCTCATACCCCAAGGCACTCGTAGACTAGGATGAACACTCTCACAGGCCACCCATGAAAGGCCCCATGACCCATCTTCAAAAACTATAGTGAGGATAAATATATTCACTGGTTTATCCAACCTATCCCATACACCAAGACCCCTATAGGTTACAAAGAATCTATTATGCTGAAGGGAGCTTCCCACTATGGGTTCTAACTCACAAATTTAGAGGATAACCCATTTTACCCATTTTCGATTAAGGCATTAACCATAATTCCACCATCAACCCCTAACATGCTATGGGTCTCAAGGTCACAAGAAAAAATACATAACTTGGGAACTCTTATATCCCTAACCACCTATATATATGGCCCACATTGGTTACCAATAGTTCTATCACTTACAGATGTATAAATACAGGGTTTACAATTTTCTATTTTCACCAAGTACTCACGAAACCATAATTTTCAAAACAAGGTATTAGTTAATGAAATGTAAAGTATAAATTATAGAGGAAAGCACTTTATATGTTTTACTTGGAATTTTATTTACCTAAAGACCTAAAAAAACAAAAACAAGTTATCCAATATTATGAAACCCAAGGGTTCACAACTTAAAAAATTCCATTAACCATCATTTAAAATTCTAGATATTTATTATATTTCACTTCCCTTAGTTTTGGATATATAGAGTTTCATTCACAAGTTATAAGTAAAAATACTATATATGTTACTTAACAGTAATTTATGTATCCAAAACCATCACTTTAGTGAATTTATGTTTATCTATTATCTAGAAGTTTCCTGAGTAGGTGTCCATGTATAATTCCACCATACACATTTCTGTAAACCATATAAATGTCCAAAAAAAAATTAAATACCTACTCATATTTAGAATCCATAAGAATATATAATTTACCAATACATATAACCCACATTCATCAAAGAAAACACTACCATATGCATGTCCCTAGAAATTACCAATCACATGAAATCATGCACATATATACATCATGATTTTTATTATGTATGAACTCACCCTCTCTTTCTATACTGGGCCAAAATACAAAATCCCATAAATCAATAACATTATAATCAAGTGAAATACCTAAGTTGAAATCTGATCAACAGTAAATATAAACTATATGAATAACAATCTCATCCCTAGATATGTGAACATCTCTTTCATGTGGGGTGTACAGTCCTAGACATAAGTTACATTACATGTCCTGATATATTCCAAGTATCTTTTCTACCATTACATAGATAGTAATTAAAAAAAAGGATATTATGTGACTTTGTAATGTCCCCCGCCTAAATAACTATAGATTACCTTACCAGTAGAAGGCTATAATACCTCAAGTACACCACCCCATATAAAAGAGGCCACTAACTAGTAGTGTGTGTCTATTGTTGTACAATGGGAAATCTATACCCAGATATAAGAGTAAGATGAAAATGAAAATAATATCAAGTAAACAAGACGTTGAGATAATTAAATAAAAGAATTACATGTAGGTAGTACTGATAAAAATAAAAATAAACATGTTGTGACAAATGAAATGTATACCATACATTTCAAGAAGTCATACAACCAGACTAAAATAATAAACAATGTAATCACAAGATAGAACTAAAGAAAACTTGATGACTATTATAATTCCTATCTTGATCCCAAACTCCTATTCTCTATCCCAATATCCCTATTAAATACTTATATATGAAATCACATGGAATCTTCTAGGGTACCCAAGTGTCATTAATGCATGAGCAAGGTGTGAGTACAACTCAATGGGACACCATAAAGGCATTCCTAAAAATAATTATTCCAAGAAAAAAGTGAATGTAAGGTTCTAACAATAAGTAGTATAATAGTTTAACTTGTTAAAATATAATAATAAAAAAGAACTGAAGCCCTTAGTTCAAGTTGAAACCTAAGGTCCTTTCATTTCACCACCAATCCTTACGTCAGTGACCCCGATCGGCCATGCCAGTTTCAGCCAATATTGGGGTGTCTTTGAGTACATCATGATGACCATGCGAACCATAAAATCAGAATAGTCCCTTATGGTGACATCCATAAGGTACCATAAACATCAATATAGAGTTTTTGTAGTTAACATAGACTACCCCATATGGGTGTTTTCTCAATAGGGGCATGGGACAAAATGGTATCATAAACCTCCCTCCATGGTAGTATTCTTTATAATATTAATACACACCCTATGGGCATCTCCATCATGTCATCCAAACCCGGTACTACGGGAATCTCCATCAAATCATTCAAACATTCCACTATGGGTGTCTTTGTCATATCATCCAAACCCACCACTATGGGCATCTCCATCAAGTCATCCAAACCCACCACTATGTGAATATCCATATAAAATGAAGTTCCTCCCCCAATGGTAGATTTCATATAACTTCAATTACACCCCAAGGGTGTTTCCCTTCAATATCAAACATTTCATTCATAAATATAATCATTTTTATAACAACATGAAAATATCATTTCATTTCACCATTTCATATTTTCTTATACATGAATCAAAAAACCTAACGCCTTTTTCCTAAATTATGGGTAAATACTAGATATACATCCATAAAAAAGGTTAAATTCTAATATAATAAATTCCCTTGGGATATCCTTCCTTATCAATTTCAACACATTTAAATAGGGTGTTAACCAAGGGAAATCCATTTTGGAAAATATTTAATTAAAATCACCCAATTCATAAAAGACTAGAATGAATGCACCCCACATCACTCAAGGAAAACAAAAAAATATTTTGGGTCAATTTAAAAATTCCACCCACCATATTAATGAATCATTCCATTGAATTTCATGTCGGGGAACCCACTGTTCAGGCTCATAAAAATACAATGAATAAATATCAATCCCTTTTAACCCTATCTTATATACAAAAATAATGTTAATAAATTATAATACAATTATAATTAATTAACAACTTAAAAAATTTATCCAACTTATATTATTTTGAAATAAATGAAAATTAACTCATTGTGTACACCTCACACAACAAAAATAGGCCCAACAATCCTTTCAGAGACTATGCTAGACTTAGAGCAGTCACTTGGGATAAATCCCTATCAAATGAAACCAAACATGTATGGAAAGATGAATAATTAAACTCAAAATCCAATAAAAACCCCACATGAACTTACCTACACAAAAACAAAGGGTGATGGAACTCAGTCGTAGTATTGGGATATTTTTAAGATGAGATGCACAAGGAACCCTTCATCTTGAGATGATTCCACCATTCTCCAGGGGAATATTCACTCAATCCCTAATTGGAACAAATAAAAATTATAGGAATATACAAATAGTAGAATAAGGAACCATAACCTTACTTTTGGAACATGATAACAAATGATGGTGGGTCCCACAACCAAAAACAAGGTAGGAAAATCTTAATGGAGGGGGAGGAGGTGTAGTACATGTGGGGTAGGGGGGATAATGGGTTGAGTGAGTGAAAAAATAAGAGTATTTGTGTTAAAAACCCATAAGGCAAAAGTAGTAAAACCCCACATTTTATGGGGTGCATAGTTTGACTGCATGGTTTGTCAAATCCTATGCCAACCGTGATGTCAGCACATCCCTAAACATTCACCCCACACGGTAGTACCACACAATTTCCATGTCATACACCAAACATTCTCTTTATCATTAGAACTCTATATAATTGGGTTTATGGTTTCCCCTTAAGCTCACACAGTCTAAATAAACCATGTGCCGGTCTAAAACAGTCCACACGATTGCGGAGAATCGTTAAAACTAATTGTGTGACTTGGGGTTTTTTCTTGATTTTTTTAAACCCCTAGTATAACAAGACTTATCTGAGTACCTAAGAAACCAATCATATGTCAATCCATATAAAAAACACCCCTTTAAGATTTCAAGATATTCATAATTCCATTTTGAACCCATATTCAATTACCGGATCATCCACGAGACAAAAATTCAAGTTTCCATATAAATTTAAAAACCAATATAGAACACAAGCTATTAAAGATGGGTTAGTAAATCAATAGAAAATCATACCATTTAAATAAGGTTCATAACACGTAACATGTCTCAAAGAATCAGAATTGAAACCATGAAAACCCTTATTGATTGAGTAACACATTAATCAAAACCCTTGAAATATTGGTCTTGTAATTGAAACTAAAATATCATTATTAAAAGATAATTCTTTATATAATATCTCAAATAATTATTATATACACCATATAAAAGAAATTATGTGCATAATACCAAACATATATCAATGAATGGAATATGAGATGAAAAACCTTACCTCGGTCTTGATTCATTTTGAACTTGCATTAAAAATCTCGAATAATCAAATTAACTTCATTAAATAAATTCCCAATAACCTTATTCATAACTATAACCATTTATACTCCTCATTTACATTAATTATATATATAATTAATAGTATATTTTTACCTATTTTCAACACTGGGTGTAAGTAATCTTTATCACTTTGATTAAGTTTCATAAAAATGGTGTTTGTATTCATTATTATTAAAAATTTAATAATTTAAAGAAAATAAGGTTTATTAGAATAGATTTAATGTGATATTTATTAATTTATAATTTCATTCTAGGGTAATTTTGTTTACAAACCATGAAGATGAAATCAACAATTATCATGTTTCGGTGATTCTTAACAATTGAAAAATGTTTTCTTAATTAACGAGTTAAATGTTTTTATAACCCTAGTGGAAATAAAAAAATTACCTTATTTACATATTTATATCATATTATATATGTAAATAAGTTATTATTGTCATTCTTGACAATAATTCAAAATATTGTTCAAGTAGGTGGTTAAACTGTCCCAAACGTGAACTTACCCTAATTAATGGATGTTTATGAGGTGGTTTAGCTGTAATATCATTATAATAAAAGAATAATGATCTTATTTTGTGTTTATTTTTTATATAAAAATGTTATAAATATATATGGAGACAATATAATTTATATAAATTCATTTTTGAGAAATAATATATTATTTACCTCTTAGATTCCTCGTTTTAAACGATTGAATGAATGATAATCATTTGTTGATCATATAATCAGTTAGTTATTCTTTTTATTATAACATAAACATAAAGATATCATAAATTTAATATTTATCCTTTAATAATATCATCATAACCATCCATTTAAGGCTATGATGAAATGAAAAATAAAAATCAATCCTTCCAGGATAACGGTAGTCCCCATGTACACATGGATGATGATTTCATTTTCAGAAAATAGGAGGAAGTATTTATATTTTTTATTTTATTAAGAATCAAAAAAATTATAAAAATATCATAATAATTTTTTTAATTTACCCTTTTATTCTATAATTTTTCATTGGTGAATAAAATGAATCATGTTATGTCATGGAGGAGGTGGTCAGTACAACACATGAATAACAATTTTGTTTTTCTTAATATAAAAGGGGAAATGTGATTAATGATTATTACCATAGCATAATAACATTAAATATATAAACAATACTTATTTCATTACATATTTATTTTAAAATTATAATTTTAAAAGAAAAATTGAAAAGTTAGAATTTAAGTAAAAATGATTACTCATGTTGAGCATAATGTGATTTACTTGGACTATCCCTTAGAAATAGATCGAATATGATAATATATTATGAACATAATAACAATATACTAAAAATGTTTTCTAGGATATGTAAAATTTTAGGGTTTCAGGAAGAAATATAATTTTTAGGAGTACGTTGATGTGGTGAGAGGCCCCTTTTATAAGTTGTGAGATTTTTTTTTTAAATATTTCAACTTAATATAAAGAGAAAAATGTAAAACATGTAAAGTGAATCTAAAATTTATAAATAATAAATTTAGGAACATATAAGTCAATAAAAATCTCATATAATCATTTATAGACATGTTTTTATCATGTTTTAATCCCTTCACCCCTTGAATTATTACTTTTACCAATTTAGATTTTACCATGGTACCTAGTTTTTACCTAAGATAACATAATATTTATGGCTAAAAATAAAGTGATGTTATTATATAATTTGGGTCCAATGATTATTAATTAAAAATCCATTTTATATTATTCAATTTATAAATGTGATAGAAATTAATTTTAAAATAAAAATTTTCCACAGATTGATTGTTTTTTTGAGAAAATAACACTTTTATTCTAATATATCAAATACTGGATTTTCATATAAAAAAATTAAAATTATAAGTAAAAAATAAAATAAATATTTGGTCTTATAAAATTGTTCATGATTTTCTAGTTCATAATTATATACCAATAATTTCATAACAAACTTGTTATTTGTAAACACAATATTTTTAACTATTAACCAAGAAATAATTATTTTAGAAAAATACCAAAAGTTTACCTTAAGAAACTATTATTATGATGAGTCTAAGAATAATTTAATTTTTTTAAAACTCAAATTATGTGTTTTATAAATTTAACTTTTAAATAATAAGGTGAGATATATCATTTTTAATAGGAAAATTGTTTTTTATAATGCTAACCATTATAATTCATATTTTGTTGTATTTTTTAATTAAATTAGTATTATCCAATAATTCATATAAAATATTTTTTTATCATCATTAATAAAATATTTTTGAAATATAAATTCATATCTCATAAAAAGGAAATATTCATAAAAATATATTTATATGTATAAAGTGATTGTTTTAGTCATTTTAGTTATACCAATTTAATTTCAATTATATTAAAAGTAGATATTATTTTATTTTCAAAAAATATTTCAGAAATCAATTAGTCGAATTCATTCCCACAAATTCAATGGCAAGATTTTAACGATCTAAACATATCACAATTTTGATTTAGTTTGGTGTTGCGTGTGGAGATGGTTATTGAACACATTGACTTGCTTAACGGTAATAACATATTATAATTTTAGTGTGTTATAGAAAATATAATCACTAATATTAGTTAAATCATAAAAAAACACATTAAATAAATGATCCACTTATTTATTTATAAAATTACATGATTCATATACCTCACTGTAATTTATACCATACAATGGTTACACTATCACTGAAAAATTTCTATTTGTTATCCAAGTCATTTTTGCAGATCATAGGGGTCCCCATATATCTGTTTATTAGATGGTCTCCTAAGTCTACATCAAATGTTAGGTTCTAGTTTCACTACTTACCAACCAATATCATGTAATATTCATATGATCCTAACTCCAATCATCACCCTAACTCACAACCATAACCTTTGATACCACTCTGTCGCAACCCCCTCATTCCAAAGGTACCCCAAATAGGTAAAAAATTAAGAATGTAAGATAATGACCCATGAAACCAACCTCCAATATCCCATGAGTTAGTAAATAGATACAATGGTATATATATCAAATTAATGGGATAAATTACCCTCAATAATATAAGTATGATCGAAAGATAAGATAAATTGCAAACAAAAATCATCATCACATAAATATAAAAGATGCCAAACCATCAAATGATAAAATTGAAACTATAATGACTAATGTATATAATTAGGATAATAAATTCAAGAGAAAACTCCAAACTCAAATGATGCTACCCACTCCATCCAAACTACCTGAACAATAGTTTTGACTCCAGTTATCTGACCAAAAATCACTTAAAAAACTGTGATGGGTGAACACTTTTGAGTACTCCCTAGGATCATCCTCCAAAACATATCGACATCGGTGTGAAATAAATATATAAGAGTATACATGTGTTATAATATCCAATAAATATAGTAAAAATATAATCACAATTTTGGATAAGTATGGTAAAAAATCATAAGTCACAAATATCAGTAGGGAACAACAGACCCAATAATCAAATAGAATCCAAAATTAAATTGTTTCATATCATTAAAATGTATCCAATTTCCAACCATAAGTTTATAGGGTAATGTAAAAATGAATTAAATATTCCTTTTTACCTCCTACATCCATGTATGACCCCCCACCATGTATATCCACCAACTGCATAATATCACTACCAACTATATATCACCACCTGACATTGTAATCGACTATGACTTTGCCTCTATACATCACCACCAATTTTTTTCATATACCACATTATATCCTCTCATAAATAACCCTTAGGGTTTCATGGTTCACAAAATATAATATCAATACCCCATAGGGTCTTCTAGTACATCATGAACTAGTCATTACCTCATAGGGTCTACTAGTACATTGAGTACCACTCAAATACCCAGTAGGGTTTACTTGTTCAGAAATATAATATGTATATACATCATAGTGTCTAATGATATGAATACACCATAGCTTTGGACAATACATCTTGTACCAATCAATACCTCATAGGTCCTGTCGGATCCAATACCTGGTAGGGTCTACTAGTATATATTGTATTACTCAACACCCCATATAGTAACCCATATCCAATACCCCATAGGGTATTCTAGTATATATACTACAACTCAATACCCTGTAGGGTCTTATAGTAAATATAGTACCACATAATACCCCATAGGGTCAGCTAGTACATATATTACCACTCATTACCCTATAGGTCATGTCATATCCAATGCTACATATGGTCTTCCAGTACATATTTTAACACTCAATAACCTATAAGGCATGTTGGATCCAATAATATATAGGGTCATCTAGTACATATATTAGAATCTACCCATACCACCTACATAATTAATAATAAGAAAATTATAATTCATCAAGAAATAGGTTTCAAAACAATTTTGTCATTGAATGAACAACAATATTTCATAAAGCTAATCCATAAAAAACAATGTAATGGTTACACATCATTTAATTACCTACAAATTATTCATCAATAGTATTTTTAAGATAATATATGTGTTAATATTACCCTAACATAAAACCCATACACCATTGCAATGATTTTTTTAATTCGAACAAAAAATCAATTCATTTCATCCAAGTAAATTTCATATCCACTACATCATCATAACTATCTTAACCACCACATTCCTTAAACTCATGTGGTTCTCATGATACATTTACCATTTCACAAAAATTGGTTTAATCATTTCTAGATTGTTCACCAACCCATTCTAAAAATATAAATCATTAATATCCACAGTAGTTAGACATTTTATAACATCATTTAATTTAAGGTCCCATCCATTCACCATTAATCATATTCCGTAAGACCATTAACATTTATCTCATTTATAAAAAATTCATCAAAAATTAATCAGAAGCTAATCATTTAACAATACTTATCAGTCCTATTTCATTGATAAATTCATAAATAGTTCACTAATATTAATGTGACATAAAAATCATAACACATCAAGCATAATTAGTTAATGATAATAATAATAATGTCCCCTCAGGTTTCCATTTTCTAACTAGCCACTTACAAAAACTAATTTTTATTTTTAATATATTTTTTATTTCATTCATCGATTAATGTTTTTCATGAAATATTTTCCTACCCTATAAACAGAAAATAATGGCTGAGAAACATCAACTATCACAAAAGAGGAAACGTAAATATAGTAAGGAAGAAAACCATAGTAGGTATATATAAGTATATTATTACAAAAGATAGAAAAGAAATCTAGAAATACCATACCATAAATTATTATTCGATAACAACTATAGAATATCCATGAAAAATGAAAATGATCATTGGGATTGAATCACTCAAGGAGGAACCAAAATCTCAAATGAATGGATATTGATCTCACAAACCATGAATCAAATGCTAGGAAAAGGGGGTTTAGAGAACTACAAAATAGGCACCCCAAACCAATTAGGTTTTGAGGGAAAATAATGTTAAAAGAGAAATTTGGGTTGGCTCACAATGTTATAGAAATTCTATAAAAACAACCATTCATGCTGTGACACTCCCTTTCCTGCAATGAATGGTTTGAATAAAACCTCCATCGATATACCATTGAAATTCATGGAACCTAAATTTGAAATACATTAACATTGTATATCCTCCTTTCACATCTTGAACTACCCCTACTAGAATATCATTGAATCTTCTAAAAAATTCTCCATTCTAAACCTCAAGCCATAATTGGGATTTCATTCCATGAATCAAAGCTCTGTTGAATCATGAAAAAACTTTCATGACGTGAACCACCGCTACAATATGAATTTTTCTTCAGCTCGACCTCTTCATTCTTTAACACCCACTAAACACCTCTAGCTCCCATAAACCAGTAAAGGAATACCCTTATAAGGAATTATATATTACAAGTATACGTGTGTAAATGCTAGTATGTGTCTATTGAGGTCTTCACCTATAAGACCGTGAAACTTGGGAAACACATAGAGCATCGAAATTTTTAATTCAATTTTGTTTTCCAATCCACTAATAGAAATATTATTATGGTGATTATAAAATTGAGGTTCACTTAGGTCTATGAGTGTTTGATTAGTATTTTCTGCCATGATGACATGATCATAGTGAACACTTGATATTTCACTTGAGTCTTCAAGATTAATTTCCTCGAGGACTGAAAATTTATGTTTCCTATTTTAGAAAAATTTGATTTGGATTCCTGATAAAAATCAAGAAATTTCTTAATATATTTATATTTTATTAAATGATAAAATTAGTTTTTTGTGGCACTACCTCCATAAAAATGAAGCCTTGTTTTAAAAACATCTTGTCACAGGGTGTGAAAAATATTTTCATTACCTTTGTTAAATGATGTAATATTGGTTAGCCTAGTTTTTCTCCTAGATAGGAGTGCATACAAAAATTAATTATCACTTTAGAAAAATGAGGTATTTTATTTGGGGTTGTCATTTTCAAAATAATGAAATCAATGAAATGAGGATTCTAAAATAGAATATGATAAAATTGTTTGTGTTGGGGTTGGATTTTCACTTGATTTTTTTGTAGTTCTACATTGTATTTAATTATTTCCTTGATTAATTTAATAGTGAAATATGCCTCAATTGATTTATCTAAACCACCTAACCTGAAGGATAATGTGTATATTTACCAAATAATGATTCTGTAGGACCCCGGGACACCCTGAGAGGGGAGGGGTGAATCAGGGTGGCAGCTTTTTCTTTTTAAAGTTGTGGATCTTGTTCCCACGTTGGTAGGAACTACTTAAACCTATATTATGGATATAAACAGCAATTAAACATTCACATGCAGAGAGATGACACAACTATTTTTACTTGGTTCACCACTAAGGGCTACGTCCAAGGAGCATACGCTGACAGGTTGTCGGTCGTACCTAAATCCACTATGCTTCACTAGCTGTAGATTACAAATGTTCAGGTACAATTACTCTGTCCCAGGCTCACTGCCTTTACAAAGGTTCAGGGATAGCTCACTGCTTCCCTCGGGTCACTCCCGTTGACTCCTCCTGGCTCACTGCCGTTGGTGAAGTCCCACTCAGTTTATAGATGTGAAGGTCTCTTCAATAGATGTGCATTGATGTTCTTTGTCTCCTGTTCAGCATGCGACTTTTCTTGCATCAGGGCTCAGAGTTGATTCTCTTTATAGTTCAATCTTTCTTCTTTAGTGCAATGACTGAATGCACTAGATACCCTTTTCTTCGTTTTCCTGAATCACAATCACTTATGTGATTGCTCAATAAATGATGTTCAGCTTACTCGGCATTAGTCAGAATCAATTCACCATGTATGCATGAAATCATGCATGTATCATTTAGATTTCTTCTTCAATCCCGCTTTGCACCGAAAGTATCAGGCAATCTTTAGCTCTAGTGCAGCTCCAGAAAGGCGGGCGTGCTTCAATAATATTTGGCTCTCCTTTTAAAGCCCGACGCGCAAGTCTCCATCTGGCGCGTAAGTCTTAGGCGCGCAAGTATAAACTGGCACGCAAGTGTCTCCAAATCACCCGCGTGACTCTACCTTATTGAACTTCAAACCTGCGTGACTCACTTCCTTCCTTGCCCAAATCACCTGGGGTGCTCAACCATCAGTCGGCGCGCAACCTCTACTTGCGCGACCCAACTACCACTTGCGCGGCTCAACCACCTGTGTGACGAGAGCTCGAACAATCTCAAAGTATTGAGCTCCGTCTGAAATGAGGAGGGGTGGTCCATTATTTATAGGAAAATTGGACCCCCTGCGCGGCGGCGCGCAAGTCATCCATCGGCGCGCAAGTCTCGGCCCCTGCTAGGCACTTGCGCGATCAACATCCAAACTTGCGCGAACATCTTGCCTTTTCCAAATTTGGATCTTCTGATCTCGAAAAACCATAGGCGCGCAAGTTATAATGCATTCAAGGCGTCGGCGCACAAGTATCTTCCCGGAACATAATTCACCTGCGCGACCTCACCAAAACTTGCGCGACCCTTATCCATTTTCCATATTTTGATGCTCTGATCTTCAAAAACATATGGCGTGCAAGTTTCCTATCCTCCAAGAGTATGGCGCGCAAGTCCCTTTTCCAAAATCACTCTTCTTCATTTGTTGATTTTTAGGCCCTGAAATTTGGCAAACACTGGAAAACGACGCCACCTTGTATCTGCTCTTTTTGTACCACCTCCAGATCATCCATTCCTCTGTCGATGTTCTTGAATCAAACATAGATCGTTGACCGCAACTCTTGAACTCGACATGTCACCATGGAATTTCCTTTGTCAACAAATTTGTATGTCGTTTCTTTGCTTTGTCAACAAGTACGATAACCTCAACAACACTTCTTCTTGGTGATCTGTATCCTTCAGAAACTCTTTTTCTTTTATCACAAACTCCAATATTGTGATATATATTCATTGAAGGAATAACATTAACATCATCATCTTCTATGACAATGTGATGTGCATGGCTATCTCAGAATTCCAACCCTTGCACGACCATCTTAGAATTCCAATCATTGGCACATTGTCTTCTTCATCAATTTTCATGACCTACTTCATGCAAACCATGTGATTCAATTCATCAAGAAGTCTAGTGCATGGTTCTCATTCAATCATGAGTAATTGCATGGTCATCATCCAAAACCCCTGGTTCTCATGCAATAACGAGGAATTGCATGGTCTTCATCAAAACCCATGGCTCTTATGCAATAAGAAGGAATTGCATGGTCTTCATCTGAAAACCCCATTCTTCTTTAATCATCCTCAGATGGATCACTCCTCACATTATTCATTGTTGTAAACAATGTATCACCTTTGACACATGTTCTTTGAACTTAAGATCAGCACAACAATCATCTGAATCACCACTCCTCTACTTCATCGGAGTACTTCATGATCTTCTTCATTTTGATCTGCATTGACAACTATTGACAACAAATACAACCTTATACACAAAGTGGTTCCAACAATCTCCCCCTTTTTATTTTGTTGTCAATACCTTATACATCTTCTGAAATGAATCTGTCAATGTCAAAATGAGAATCTTCTCAGCAAATCAACGTTTCTTTTCATTTCACTTTCTCTCCCCCTTATTGACAAGAAATACAAAGCATATGGTAGGGAGGGTATCAATCCCCACTTATGTAATGTTTCATTAATAATTTCACTCTAAGTCTACTTGAGCAAAGCTCGATGTAGAAAACAATAGGATTTGATTAAGTCAACAAGGCTGTCTGTAATCCACAGATCATGATACCAACATGAGATGATAACTCATGTATCTTGTCTTCAAGGGTTTACCACTTTTATTCCAGGTAGAAAAACAAATATGGTAGGGAATAATCAACCTGAAACTCCTGCACTCACATAAGAAAATAGACCAAGAATATTCAAGTGAAATTGGCAGGATAAGTGACCTTGGGGCACTTCTATTCTCTTTATGTCACTGATCAATTCAGTTACTCTCCCTTTGTAGAATAATCTTTGATCAGAGTAACCAAGGGATAGAGATTGAGAAATGTCATACCTTCTCCATTGGTGTGTTCTTCAATTAATTCACAGAGTAACTGCTTTTGAGTCCAGCTGGAGTTGATATTGATTGAAACAGTGATTATGGAAGCTTTTTCATTCTTCTCCCCCTCAAGGGAAACACTCCTCATCATCTTCATCAAGAGTGATCCTTCATCATCATAATCTTTGAATATTAATTGAAGAATCTACTAAGGATGGAAACTTCTTCAGATTGGCTATCAAGAGTTGACAACATTCACTACTTCTCAGGTTCTCCCCCTGAGAGCATGCTTCACCTTCAATTCCCTGCATTATTAGCACAAATACAATACATAAATGATTATAGGAATAAGGTGGTTCCTTCTTACTTCATCAAGAAGACTCTCTTGGTTGAGGTTCTTTTCTCAACCAAGTTCCTCTGTTCACTCCAGTCTTCATGCCTTCACATTTGAACATATGTTCTGACATCTTTCGGTGTGGCATGGATCTGTTCACATTCTCTTATACTTTGTGTGGAGAATTGTTCTTCTTAGCAGCCTTCATGAATGATACATTCTTACTCCTCTTAAGGACTGCTTCTTGCTCTGGTATTAAGGTTAGGCAACCTTTTTCAATGTGACCAGATTTATTGCATCTCTCACACATAACTTCTTTGACACGTGTGTTTCTCTTTGTTTGAAATCTCTCATGCACTGTGTCTTCATCATGTGAAAGCTTTCCTTTTCCTTTATCACCAGCCTTGGCCTTTTCATCTTCAAGTTTCCTCATTCTTTTCAAATCTTCTGGCCAGATGACCAATATGTCATTTGGAACTGTTGCAGCAAGTTTGGGTCTTCCACATGGGTTCATCCGAGTTTCATCCCACTTAGTGTTTCTTTTGGGTGAATGACCCTTCAATTTCATGGATCTAAAATCCTTGGTCTTCTCATCTTCCCTGCTTGAGATCTTCCTGGGAAATTGTGTGTTCACAACATTCTTATTATTTCTTCCCAAGGTAGATGCTTCATTCTTTTCCGGCATCAGAGGTATTCTTTTCTTATCAACAGTGAAAGCATATTGATGTGGGCATGTACTTGCCACATGACCTCTGCCGTTGCATGCATCACAGATGTTATCAAGAATTCCAAATCTGTTTGCGGTGAACAGATGCTTCTAGATCTGCTGATGTTGCTTCTTATTCTCTGGATTCCTTCCCTTTGATATAGGCTTTCCCTGTGCTTTTCCATGTAAGGGATTGTAAAAACAATCCAGTGCACAATGCCCAAATCTGTTGCAGCACCAACATTGGCCCAAAAATCTTTTCTTCTTTGTTTCTTCTATATGAGGTTGTTGGGCCATCTTCTTAATCTTTTGTGCTCTATTTGAGGAACCAACTTCCTCCTTTTTCTTGTCATCCATCCTATCCATGGTGGAAGGTTTCTTCTTCTCACCTTTCCTCATCCATACTTGTTTAGAGCTGTTCTTCCAACCTGCACTGATTATAGGAGCGTATTTAGAAACATGAGTACAAGATGGTTTGGATGGTACCTTCACTTTCTCAGTTTCTTGTGATAGATCGATGAGTGAAGTCATGATCTTCTTATCACATGTTGGAGGTCTTTTGACAATAGAATCCTCCATTGAGCATTGAGTACTAACAACAACTGATTCTTGATGTGGATAACCAAGAGTTGTCATAATCTTCTTGTCACATGTTAGAGGTATTTCAGATTTAGATTCCTCCAATGAACATTGAGTACAAGCATCACTCATTTCATTCTTTTGTGAAGTCTCAATATATGTATTCTCAATCTTGGTCAATTGGGCTTCCAATTTTTGACCCTCAATATTGAGGATGATCTTTTTATCTTCAATCGCGATCATCTTCTCTTCACAAGTCTTCCTCAATCTTTCAACCTCATCTTCATGCATCTCAACTTTTTTTTGCAACAAAGAGTCAAGTTCCCTGAATTTAATGGAAGTTTCTTCCAAAAAAAAAATTCTTGACTTCATTGCTCTTCTTCAGCTCAGCTTCAAGAGCATGGATCCTTTCTTTTAAAGTCTTATTGACTTCCTCTTCTTATTCAAAGAATTTCACCCGTTTGATGAGCTTCATACTTTCCATAACTTTTCTTTCCAACCCATTTTCCATATTGTCATCTTCCCTTTCCAATTGAGTGATCTCAACCTGCATAGATTGGAATAGGCTACAAATAATAGCAACCCTTTCTTCTAGAATATCATGCAGATATGTTCTGAGTTTTTCCTGAAAGCTTGAATTAGGGGTGTCATCCTTTCCTCTGTATGATTTCTAATCCACCTGCTCGATACTTTCCAAGCCTGATGTTTCTTCATTATTGGAATGACATGGAGAACAAGACATTGAATCTTCTTTGGATGTGAGGGAATTCTTCATCATCTTCTTCTCTTTCTTTTTACTATTTGTCAAAGTCTTGGTGGATATAGATTTCTGCTCTGAATCTTCATCAAGACTGCTCTTCATTTTTGACTTTAGGAAAAAAACTCAAATCCTCTTCTCAATAGAATTACTGGAGAATATCCAACATACGATAAACCTCCCTCTGATACCACTTGTAGGACCCCGGGACACCCTGAGAGGGGAGGGGTGAATCAGGGTGGAAACTTTTTCTTTTTAAAGTTGTGGATCTTGTTCCCACGTTGGTAGGAACTACTTAAACCTGTATGATGGATATGAACAGCAGTTAAACATTCACATGCAGAGAGATGACACAACTATTTTTACTTGGTTCACCACTAAGGGCTACGTCCAAGGAGAATACGCCGACAGGTTGTCGGTCGTACCTAAATCCACTATGCTTCACTAGTTGTAGATTACAAATGTTCGGGTACAGTTACTCTGTCCCAGGCTCACTGCCTTTACAAAGGTTCAGGGATAGCTCACTGCTTCCCTCGGGTCACTCCCATTGACTCCTCCTAGATCACTGCCATTGGTGAAGTCCCACTCAGTTTATAGACGTGAAGGTCTCTTCAATAGATGTGCATTGATGTTCTTTGTCTCCTGTTCAGCATGAGACTTTTCTTGCATCAGGGTTTAGATTTGATGCTCTTTATAGTTCAATCTTTCTTCTTTAGTGCAATGACTGAATGCACTAGATCCGCTTGTCTTCGTTTTCCTGAATCACAATCACTTATGTGATTGCTCAATAAATGATGTTCAGCTTACTCGGCATTCTTCAGAATCAATTCACCATGTATGCATGAGATCATGCATGTATCATTTAGATTTCTTCTTCAATCTCGCTTTGCATCGAAAGTATCAGGCAATCTTTAGCTCTAGTGCAGCTCCAGAAAGGCGGGCGTGCTTCAATAATATTTGGCTCTCCTTTTCAAGCCCGACGCGCAAGTCTCCATCCGGTGCGCAAGTCTTAGGCGCGCAAGTATAAACTGGTGTGCAAGTGTCTCCAAAGCACCTGCGTGACTCTGCCTTATTGAACTTCAAACCTGCGCGACTCACTTCCTTCCTTGCCCAAATCACCTGGGGCGCTCAACCATCAGTCGGCGCACAACCTCTACTTGCGCGACCCAACTACCACTTGCGTGGCTCAACCACCTGCGCGACGAGAGCTCGAACAATCTCAAAATCTTGAGCTCCGTCCAAAATGAGGAGGGGTGGTCCAGTATTTATAGGCAAACTGGACCCCCTGCGCGGCGGCACGCAAGTCATCCATCGGCGCGCAAGTCTCGGCCCCTGCTAGGCACTTGCGCGATCAACATCCAAACTTGCGCGAATATCTTTCCTTTTCCAAATTTGGATCTTCTGATCTCGAAAAACCATAGGCTCGCAAGTTATAATGCATTGAAGGCGTCGGCACGCAAGTCTCTTCCCGGAACATAATTCACCTGCGCGACCTCACCAAAACTTGCGTGACCCTTATCGCTTTGCCATATTTTGATGCTCTGATCTTCAAAAACATATGGCGCGCAAGTTTCCTATCCTCCAAGAGTATGGTGCGCAAGTCCCTTTTCCAAAATCACTCTTCTTCATTTGTTGATTTTTAGGCCCTGAAATTTGGCAAACACTGGAAAACGGCACCACCTTGTATCTGCTCTTTTTGTACTGCCTCCAGATCATCCATTCCTCTGTCGATGTTCTTGAATCAAACATAGATCGTTGACCGCAACTCTTGAACTCGACATGTCACCATGGAATTTCCTTTGTCAACAAATTTGTATGTCGTTTCTTTGCTTTGTCAACAAGTACGATCACCTCAACATCACTTCTTCTTGGTGATCTGTATCCTTCAGAAACTCTTCTGCTTTTATCACAAACTCCAATATTGTGATATGTATTCATTGAAGTCATATCATTAGCATCATCATCTTCTATGACAATGTGATGTGCATGGCTATCTCAGAATTCCAACCCTTGCACGACCATCTTAGAATTCCAATCATTGGCACATTGTCTTCTTCATCAATTGTCATGACCTACTTCATGCAAACCATGTGATTCAATTCATCAAGAAGTTTACTGCATGGTTCTCATGCAATCATGATTAATTTCATGGTCATCATCCAAAACCCCTGGTTCTCATGCAATAATGAGGAATTGCATGGTCTTCATAAAAACCCATGGCTCTCATGCAATAAAGAGGAATTGAATGGTCTTCATCTGAAAACCCCATTCTTCTTTAATCATCCTCAGATGGATCACTCCTCACATTATTCATTGTTGTAAACAATGTATCACCTTTGACACATGTTCTTTGAACTTAAGATCAGCACAACAATCATCTGAATCACCACTCCTCTACTTCATCGGAGTACTTCATGATCTTCTTCATTTTGATCTGCATTGACAACTATTGACAACAAATACAACCTTATACACAAAGTGGTTCCAACAGATTCATTATTGGTAAAAAACCCTTCATATGAGTGTGAAAGTCACCAATCATTCCATAAATTACCTAGTAAAAACCAAATCTGGTGTTGGTGTTAATAGGTAATTTGTGAGTTATTCACTTCCCCACACACATGTGCTATAACATTATAGACATTGAACCCCTCTTATATCCTGCTCAATCGAGAAAAATTGAACTATGAGGAGGAAATTTATTGATTATAAACATATGTAATAGTAATAAACTAGTTCAAAACCCTAAACACAATCACATTCAAACATTTAAATAGAAAATTAGAATTTTAATAAACCAATGAAAAAAGTATTTTATTCAAATAAGATAAAATATTCAGCAATTTATAGGGAGATTGTTCCATTCCTCAATCACTCAGAATATAAAACTATAGTAGAAATTAAAATGACAAAAGAAATATAACAGTAAAATTCTAAAAAAAATCCTGATATTTCTTAGAAAAAGTATATAATATTAGTGAAGTGTTCCATATCCCTTTATTATAGATATAGGGTTCCCTCATTTATATTTTCTGGTTCAAAACTATGAAATATCATCCTTTTTGAATCTTCCATTTTTTCCTATTTCTCCTGATATATTCATTGTCCATGATCTGGTCTTCTAGAAAATCTGCATCTTTCCTTATTTTCTCCCTGAAGAATATTATGCTTGTGAAATCCAGGAGGAAACCCCTTATTGGTCACATCAGCAATGTCATGGCATCCGGAATGTCTCTTGGGGTATCCCAATAAGCCCCAAAAATTTTATATCCTTTTCCAAATTTTGAGTTTTTTTGAATGATACTTTAAGCCTTTTGAAAACCTTATAACCAACAAAGCATTACGATGAAGTCTCACGATTTCTTGGGGAAATCCTTATGATGAAGCAAATGGTTTATAGAATAAATATATACAATGTCTCATGAAGTCTTATGATTGATAACAAAGTCTTAAAATCAAAATCAAAACATTATGATCAGGTCCAAAGACATAATTTCAGCCTCAAAACCTTATAGTGAGCTAGGAAGGGCCTAATATTCAGCCTCAAAGACTTAATGTGAGATCCTTTACCACTATTCAAACCCATAGTAATTCAGTATCCCTATTATTGATTTAGATCCTCTTTAATCTCATCAAAATAATATCTAATCATCTTAAAATAACATAAAAAACCCAAAATTCATTGTAGTAATTTCCCCATGAATTTCAATGATCAGTAAAAAAATTAAAAAAATGTTTTCATCCATTTAAAAATTATATCCAAAATTCTATTATAATATAAATATGTGATAAGTTCCATCAAAATGATGAAATCATGGGATTAAAAAAATGAAACACAAGAAAAAATGTATGAAAATACTGGTTTGTCAATTTATCTTGCATAATGGTGATTTTATCTTCACAAAAGTATGACACCCCACAGATGTGGCTATCTCAATTACCTGACATAATGAAAATATTTCATTACAAAAATTACCAATACCTTTTAGGTTGAGAGTTTTAGAGAGTTAGGATATAATGTTAACTAATACAACCCATGTCTTTTTCAACAAACATTCATTTTTTCACAATAGAAGCAACATATTAATTCATTAAAATCATTCAATGCCTCCCAAAAATAATCCACCCAAGAAAATCTTCTATAAAAATCATACATATTTCATTTCTTCATAACTTGGGGAAATATAAATATTGAAAAGGGGTGAGCTCAGATGCTCGGTAAGGGACAAATAATGAAAATGAAAATGTCATGGGTAAGACATAAGGGATAACAAAAGAACATAAATATAAACACATAAGGTGTAACATGATCATAAGTACATGAATCATAACTTTTAAAAAAGTATATACCAAAAACATGATACCTTCATGAACACATCACTAATTCTCATCACAATGGTGTTGTAAAATCAAATTACCCATGTTTTTCACCCAAGTTATCATAAAAATTACCAATGCATGCTAGAAAGGTATACTAAACATTTCATATCTAGGGGTTTGTTATATAATGAATGAAATGGAGCACTATCATGGTTCACACAACATATATCTAACATTATGTGTTCCAAATAAGAAAATCATAAATAATCCAATCAAAGAATAATTTATCCCAAGAAGGAAATGGGTTACAAGAAAATAAAAAACATAAGCACAGGACATCAGGAGAAATAATGTGAATGTAATAATTTGATAATATAATATGTGTAATTACCTGACCCCAGTTACCCAGAGTTGGTGAATTATTACATAACATTGGCATGATCACGAAAGATCAAGTCTCGAAAGACCGATTAGTTTAGTAGCCTTGAAAATACTAGATACATTCATAAGTTTTACATTACATTATAAAATGAAAAACTACAATAACATAGTCTCTATAGGCCACACTACTATCCCTTAGACTATCCTTGAAGGTCAGTTATAATATACTTCTTCGCATCCTGGAAAAAATAAAACATAGAAAGGTTTGAGCTCAGATGCTCAGTAAGGATAACAATATAGAAAAAACATTCATAAATAATCATAAAAATTTAATGAAATATATAAGACTAAAACAAAAGCCTTTTAAACCTGATCTTAAGAATAATATGTCAAAGTTAAAATAAAATAATTCCATCTACTTATTCACATGGATATTTTACTAGTCGAATAATCACATGCAATATCAATAGCCACTTTCATAATGATGGAATGTATAATGGCAGACATCATAACCACATAGTCAAGGCCTTGTGATAAGACTACAAATAAGATTTTTTCAAGGCCTTGTGTCAAGACACAATTTTGTCTCACGAGACATACCGATGCATCGGGGAGCTATAGCGGGCTCCACACTTCATTTACTAAGTCCAATGCAATCCTCATATGAAAAGGTTTAAACATAACATAAACACTCGTATTAAAACTTGCATATGAAATGTCAATAATTTATCCATAAACCATGAATGGTGTAAAAATAACACATCCATAGGCAAACATATAACAAAACCTTCAATACAATATGAAAGTTTTGTATCATAATAAATCAACTTCAAATAAGTTTAAAATCCATCAAAGGATCTTGACATAGATTAAATCAAAACATTATTTAGAGAAATATCTCTTTCTATTTTGAAATAATTTAAAAGTCATATAATTATAAAAGAAAACATTTATTTTGAAAATATTATTATAATATTCTATGGTAAGCTTCGATAATGTTATAACGGTAGAAAATAGCCACACACACCATATAAGTTAAAAAAAATTCTTACATTAATTTTGTCAAAAAGGTCATAAAGTACCTTGTTGGGAAAATGACAGAATGATTCCCTTCAAAACATATAAGGTCAAATAAGGGTATAAATGACTTTAACCCATTAAATATTAAATAGTAATTTTTTTTGGAAATATATTTTTAAGAAAACACGGATGTGGATGATAAAGAGGTCCCAGTAGATACTCAAGTATAAAACAACCTCGAATAATAAAGAGATTGTGAAATTAACCCTTACCTTGTACTTTTCCTTGGTTGAGGGTAGGTTAAATTATTATATAATGGTGAAATAATTGTTTTTAAATTATAAAATAACCATATACATTAATATGATATCATATATGATCTTCTAATATTGCTTTGTTAATGATATTTCAGTAGTATCATCATTTCAGGTGTTAACTGATTCATTTTCCATTATATGATTTGTTACATAAGTAATGTTTGTTTTGGATAGGATTTATCTTATTCATATTAAAAATGATATTCTTTATTTAAAAATTATTTTTTTAATCATCAAATAAAAATTAGTCTTGAATGGATACGATGGGGAATGAATCTCATCGCGTTCGTGGAGACGGTAATTCGTACGTATGCACGAGTGACAATATCATTATTTTGATATTAAAATTGTATATAATTGGATGTTATATAATATATTCAGAATAATTATCATGTTATATTTATTATTTCAACAAATTATACTCATTATTATACTCATCCAAATGATGAAGTGTTTGAATAACAAACTACACCATGACGTGGAGACAGTAATCTGTACGTACGCACGTATGGTGAATTTGTCATTTATAGGATGGATGGAATAATGAATATGGTTGTACCATTTTTATAATAACATCAAAGTATATATAATATACTGGAGTTATTATTTGAGAATGGAAACAACAAAGAAAGAGGAAGTGGAAGATGAAAAGAACTTGAAAGAGGTGATAAAATATTTACCTCTTCTTCAGGTTCATCCTTTTGATTTGATCAAAAGGGATCCTTGGGTTGGATTTATGACTAAATTAAGGCCTATAGGATGACTTGAGGACATTTTATATGACATTTGGGTAGGTTTTGGCTGAGGAAAATGGCTTTTAAGGTGTTAATTTGATAGAAGGGGAAGTTCCCTTTTATAAGAGAGGTGAGGGTCACTTTAGGAAAAGCTTGAAATATTATTTTATAATAAAATAATTTTCGATTTATAATGGCTCCAAAATAATTTATTTAGAGGATAAGGTGTTTATGGGTATAAAAACTCTCAACCAATTGGCTTTCAACATGTTTAGGTCACCATATCAACATTATCTTTTAGATTTAACTCTTAGTTAAATAGTTTGACATTTCCAATGTCTCCTTTTATTTTTATATTATATGGTTAATAAACATACTATAACCAGACAAGAGAACATTATGTGGTTCATAATTAATATATATAACCATATCATAGTCGTTTGGCTCAACCTTATATTTTAAGTAATATTTTATCAATTAGTAATATAGTATTTGTTTTAAAAACTCAATTATGTCAATTTTAACACTATTTAGTATTTGGTATCTGTGAAAATCATAATAACATGATTACTTCAAAAAATATATTTAATCAACCCTAAAATGTCATATTAACCAAGAAAATTAGTGTAATTCATAAAAACTCTCAAATTACATTTATTTGGATATTTATAATATCAATTATTTTAATCTTTCATTAATAGTGTAATAGTTGCATTATCATTGTGTCAGAAATAAATTTAATTATTTAATGTCTAAAAATTATAAATAAAATACCATTATTTAGGACATAATTTTAGATTTATAATTACTATTTATAGTCTAATTTATCTTATGTATAACCCTATATTAAAAATGGTTTATTTATTAATCTTTGATTTTAACTCTTTTAACTCTTCTTTAAATAAAATAATAATAAATGTCCTAATCTAATCCAAGTGGACTAAAGGGGATCATATTTTATTCCTAAGTTTTTTTGTCGAATTATACTTATCCAATAGAATTAGGACTTGTGTTAGGGTAATTATGATATCATTTTTACCCTTAATTACCCTATTTACTTTTAACCATGGTAAATAAAAGTCAAAAGTTACTATTTAATAAAAATTATTTTCATCTTATTGAATCACATTTTACCTACTGATATTAACTGTGTCTCTTGGATTTTTGAAATTTAACTCACAGAAGTGGTAAAATTAGGTTGTATACAAATTTGCAAATGCTCATAGGAGGTGGGTAAAGGAGCAGCCTCAGAAGAGGATTCAGAGCAGGTGCACTCACCAGAGAAGAGCCAAATGGATTTTTCATAATGAGAGGGTATGGATATAAAATTGGTAATATCCTATTCTTGCATGGGAAGCCTAGTAATATGGACATGCAAAGGTGGAGAGCTACTATCATGATGCAAATTCTGGTGAGGGGTAGTTCCTTGTAGATAGTCTGGTTGAATTTTCTAAGATCTTCAGGTCATGTAATATCATAAGCCTACGTGCCATGTAATATATGAGCCTATAGGACTTTTAAGGGTTTCCCCTCATCCCTTAAAATGGGGGTTATCAAAAATCAATAAAAATGAAGGCCTTCGGGCCATTCGGGCTCCTAGGAGGTGGGTAAAAGACGTTAAAAAGTTCTATAAAATATTATATATCTAAACTTATTATAAAATGACTCCAATGAATTATGTTGAACGCATATAGGTATTATGTATATATTTTGACCTGAAATAAATTAAAATAAAATAACTAATTATTTAAATAAAAATTCAGTTTTAACCAATAACGTAGTGTTTTTTAACTATTCATCAAAAATTGAATGTTTTCAGAAAAATACCAAAAATTCACTCTAAGATAATTTCGATATTATGAATACAAAAATGATGTCCATTTTGAAAGGTAAAATTTATAAAATTTCAAAAAATGGGTATTGCTATTCATAACAGTTATTTTGATTGCTTTTGGTGTGTTTGAACTCGAAGTTATGTACAACACAAGCTATTGTATTATTCTAAAGGGAAACGTACCGTAGAAGTTTGGAGTGTTACATTCTCCCCTACTTAAATATAATTTCATCCTAAAAATTTATAGAATATTACTACATAAAAAGATTCGGGTGGTTCTTCATCATATGTTCCTCGAGTTCCCATGTTGCATCTTCAATTTTATGATTTCTTCATAGAACTTTTACCAGACAAGTCATCCAATTTCTCATCACTTTTCTCTAGTATCAAGAATTTTGAGAGGCACTTCACAATAAGACCGATCAGGTTCCAATTCAATTTCCTCAAAGGTGATTACTTGCATTGGGTCAGGCATGTATTT
This sequence comes from Viscum album, assembly GCA_963277665.1. Classification (NCBI taxonomy): domain Eukaryota; kingdom Viridiplantae; phylum Streptophyta; class Magnoliopsida; order Santalales; family Viscaceae; genus Viscum; species Viscum album. The sequence goes on along the minus strand of OY728121.1, from coordinate 1,898,439,024 downwards.
TCTCAACAGTGATATGTAGAACACATCGTGATCTTTGGAGAGACATGGAAGAATTGCCAAATGGTAAGCTAAAACCCCAATTCGCTCTAGAATTTTGAATGGTCTGATGTACCTGGGGGTTAATTTAACCATCTCACCAAATCGTATAACTCCCTTCCATGGATATACCTTCAAGAAAACATGATCTCCAACCTAAAATTCCAAATCCTTTCTTCAGTTATCGGCATAGCTCTTCTGCCTACTTTGAGATGCTTTGATGTGGGTTTAGATAAACTTCACCTTTTCCATTATTTCCTCAACATGTTTTGGGCCTACAAGTTTTCTTTCACTAACATCTTCCCAAAAAGTTGGTGTGCTACATCTCTTTCTATATAACGCTTCATATGGTTCCATCTGAATACTTGAATGGAAGCTATTGTTATAGGAAAATTATACCATAGGTAAATATTGATCCCACATACCTTAAAAGTCAAGTGACCACGATCTCAACATGTATTCTAAGGTTTGAATAGTCCATTCTGATTGTCAATCAGTTTTAGGGTGGTAGACAGTGCACAAATGAAGTTCAGTATCCAAGGTTTTTTGAAGATTTTTCTAGAATCTTGATGAAAAATGGGGATCACGATTAGAAATAATTGATAAGGGTACTCCATGAAGTATCACAACTTCATTAATATATAGTCTTTCTAGACGTTAAAGTGGTAAATATTCTCTTATAGAAATAAAATGTTTTGACTTGGTAAGATGATCAACAATGACCCATATTGCATTATTCCTTCTAGGATTCATTGGTAGTCCCATGACAAAGTCCATCGTAATATTATCCCATTTACACTCAGTTATGATAAGAGGTTGCATGAATCCTCTAGGCTGTTTCCTTCCAACATTCACTTGTTGACAAACCATACATCTTGACACAAAATCAGCAATATCCCTCTTCACATTGCCCCACTAAAAATGTTCCTTCAAATCTCTGTACATCTTGGTGCTACTAGGGTGTATAGAGAAATTGGAGCTATGAGCATCATCTAACAATTCCCTTTTTAGTTCATGTATATTGGGAACACAAAGTATCTTACCAAATTTCGAAATCCCATCTTCATATATGATGTTTATCAATCTACCATCATTCATAGCTTTAATTTTCTTTTAAAACTCCTCAACAACAGCCTGAGAACTTTTTTATCCTTTCTAGTAAAGATGGTTTGGCAACCATTTGAAAAAGTATTGATTTTTCACCTTCCATGATTATTACCATATCCTTTTTTACTAGATCCATGAAAATAGTATCCCTTTCAACTCTCATCTTGTTCAAAACTCTGTTATCCTTTCTGCTCAAAGCATCTGCCTCATTATTTTCCTACCTTGGGTGGTAGTGTATTGTGCAATCATAATCCTTGTGTAGTTTAGGCCATCTCCTTTTCCTCATGTTGAGTTCTTTCTGTGAGAAAATATACTTCAAACTGTTGTGATCAGTATATATCTCACATTTTTCACCATAGATATAATGTCTCTATATCTTCAAATCAAAGATTACAACTTCTAACTCAAGATCATGAGTAGGATAGTTTTTATAATGAATTTTTAGCTATCGTGATGCATAGGCAAATAACCCTATCATTCTATATATGGACATAACCAAGTCATTTTTTTGATGCATCACTTTAAATAACAATCCCATCATTCCCCAATGGTAGAGTCAAGATAGAAGCATTGAATAATATTCTCTTAAATTATTCAAAACGCTCCTCACTCTTTTGTCTATAAAAGTTTATCCCCTTTACGTGTGAGCTTTGTTAATGGGTTAGCCAATCAGGAAAAATTCTGGACGAAACACCGATAATAACCTGCTAAACCAATAAAACTGCGTACCTTAGGTATACTCGTCGGTGTTGTATATTCTTTGATTTCTCTTGTATTAGAAGGATCAATGGAGATTCCATCCTTATAGACAATATGGACAAGAAAATAAATCTCATGAAGCCAGAATTCACACTTGGTAAACTTACCGTATAATTCATTTCTTCTGAGGGTTTTCAAAATGTTGCTCAAGTGATTTTCATGATCTTTATAGCTTTTTGAGTAAACCATGATATCACCAATAAACACCGCTAAAAAGTCATTGAGATATTCCTTGAAAAGTCTGTTCATTATATCTATGAAAATAGAGGATTCATTAGTCAATCCAAAAGGTATTACTGTAAACTCATAGTGCCCGTACCTGGTTTGAAATGCGGTTTTCAGAATGTCTTCCTTATTCACACACAATTGATGATATCCAGATCATAGGTCAATATTTGAAAAATATTTAGCTCCATGAAGTTGGACGAATAAATCATCAATGCGAGGTAGGGGATACTTGTTCTTTATTGTTATAGCATTGATCTCCCTGTAGTCAATGCACATCCTCATAGATCTGTCTTTCTTCTTAACAAAATGGACAAGGGCTCCCCATGGAGAAACACTAGAGCGAATAAATCCTTTATTACTGAATTCCTATGGTGGATTCTTTAGTTCCACTAATTCCACAGTGGCCATTTTATAATGGGTCTTCGATTTGGGACTTGAACCAGGAATTAAATCAATAGAAAACTCAATTTCTCATTTTGGAGGATGTCTAGGTAAATCTTTTGGAAACCCATCAACATATTCTTACACAATAGGTACGTCCTCTTTTTGAACATTCCTTTCCTCACCCACAATTATTTCATTCTCTTCCTCCCCAATAATTGAATTTGGTTGAGCTAGTGGGGGTGGATCTAGATAAGAATTAGATGGTGAAATTTCTGCTATAAAGATAAGGTACTCCTTATCATCATTGAAAATTGTAACCTCCTTCTTCTTACAATGAATTTTTGCATCATGGTCTGAAATACAACCCATACCGAGGATTATATCGAATTCAATCATGGGTATGATGATGATATCAATAGATAAATAACATTTATGTGCCTTAATGGGAATTGATTCACAAAACATTGTTGCAATGATACTTCCCTTATGAGTTTTAAATGACAAATACCTTGTTAAATCAAATTGGAAATATCTAATTTTCTTAGAAAAATGGGAATATATGAAACAATGTGATGGTCCCGAATCAAATAAAGAATTTTCTAAACTTGAGGAAACCATTAAATTGCCTACCACCATGTCTTTCAGAGCTTCAACCTCAGCAGTAGTGATAGCATAATCTTGGCCATGATCCCTTGGACTTTTCTGATATATGTTTTCTTGGAGCTTAGGAAATTAATTTTCATAATGCACCCTTTCTCTACAATTGTATCATTCAACATTGACAACCTCTTTCTTCCCCTTGTAATCACGAGGTTGGTATCCTTTTTCACCACACTTGTAACAGACTCTCATTCCCTTCAGGAAAGTACCAGGGTGTTTCTTCCCACATTTACTATAGTATGGATATTTAAAATTTCCCTTCTTCCCCTTATTTCAATTTCTAGAGTGTTCAGCAGATCTCTTCTCCTCTTTCTTTGATTTAAAGTAATAAGACTTAGGGAATTCCTTTTCTGTCTTGATATCACATGAGACAATATCTTCATATGATGAGAAGGATTGTGAGAATAATTCTCGACGGAGAAATGGTTTTAACCCATCAAAGAAACGATCAATCTTACTTCTTGGGTTACATATATAATCTTCAGCATGCCTTGATAACCTTGTAATGTTATCCTCATACTTTGAGACATTCTCATCCTCTTTTATCCTCAGACTCAGAAATTGTCTTTCTATATCCGCTCGATGGTCATGAGGAAAGAATTTTTCTAATAAAAACACTTTAAACTCCCTCCATTCCATACTTGATACTTCATCATCTTCCTTTGTGATTTGAATCAATGACCACCATTGATCTACATCTCTTGTGAGGTGATAAACTTCCATGAAAACTTTTTCCCTTTCGCTACTCCCCAAAGAAGGAAATATTTTCTCTAAGGAATTTATCCATTGCTCAGCTACTAATGGATTTTTACTCCCATTGAATGTTGGTGGTTGTTGCCTTATGAAGCGATCTAACATTGATCCTCCGTATTGTGGATCATGGTGCTCCATACAGGTAAGGTTATTATTCATAACCTGAGTGAGTTGTCCCAGTATGTTGATAAGCTGATCAACACCAGTTGCTTCACCAGCTCCACTATAATTATCTCCATTAGAAGGGAAATCCCTACATGGATTATGTGCATTGATACAATTTCCATTCCTTCCACTAGGATCCATTTCTAAAAAATGGAATACACTAGATTAGTTTATGAATCACAATACATAATTACAAACTCTTAAAATAGTTAACATAAATTCAATAGTTTATGGATATAATCCATAATCATAAATATGTTTTATTTGAGGAATTATATACTCATAAACCCATCATAATGTTTTTTAAAGAAAATGATAATTATCCTAAGCATATCCCCCATGAGTATCATAACCAAGAGTGAAACAAGGCCCATTGTTGTGCACTAGTTCCCGCTTGATTCTAGCTCAAAGTGGTGTTTTTGGGTTTTACCCCTAGGTACATCTGTGCTAGAGCCGCCTCTACCTGCTCGTATCCAGATAAGTATGTATTTCTTAGAAAACTCACAAAATATCTATAGTACCAAAATTATAGGAAGTTCTTCTATACTAATCCCCAAAGTCTATCTTAGGGTAATGTTCTCTAATAATAGTTTCTCAAAATCTAGCTTTCAAGGTTTGTACTAAAATTCCTCTGATACCAACTGTAACACCCCGACCCCAGTTACCCAGAGTCGGTGAATTATTTCATAACATTGGCATGATCACAAAAGATCAAGTCTAGAAAGACCGATTAGTTTAGTAACATTGGAAATACTAAATACATTCATAAGTTTTACATTACATTATAAAATGAAATACTACAATAATATAATCTCCATAGGCCACACTCATATCCCTTATACTATCCCTGTAGGTTAGTCATAATATACTTATTTTCATCCTAAGAAAAATAAAACAAAGAAAGGGGTGAGATCAGATGCTCAGTAAGGATAAAAATATAGCGGAAACATTCATAAATAAGAATAAACATTTAAGGCAATGTATAAGACTAAAACAAAAGCATTTTAAACATTATCTTCAATATAATATGGAAAATATAAAATCAAATAATCCCATCTATTTATTCACATGGATATTCTACTAATCGAATAACCACATGCAATATCAATAGCCACTTTCATAATGATGGAATGCATAATGCCAGACTTCATAACCACATAGTCAAGGCCTTGTGCCAAGACTACAAATAAGATTTTGTCAAGGACTTGTGCCAAGACACTAGTTTTTCTCATGAGACCTACTGATACATCGAGGAGCTATAGTGGGCTCCACCCATCACTTACTACATCCAATGTATTCCTCATATGAAAATGTTTAAACATAACATAAACATTCATATTAAAACTAGCCTACGAAATGTCAATACTTTATCTATAAACCATGAATGGTATAAAAATAACACATACATAGTCAAACATACAACAAAACCTTCAATATAATATGTAAGTTTTGTATCATAATAAATCAACTTCAAATAAGCTTAAAATCCATCAAAGGATATTGACATAGATGAAATTAAAACTTTTTTTTAGAAATATCTCTTTCTATTTTGAAATAATTTAAAATTAATATAATTATAAAAGGAAAAATTTATTTTAAAAATATTCTTATAAGCTTGTAAAGGATGATTTATGATGTTATAACTATGGAAAATAGTCGCACATGCCGTATAAGTTAAAAAAAAATTCTTACCTTAATTTTGTCGAAAAGGTCATAAAGTACCTTGTTTGGAAAATGACAGAAAGATTACTTTCAAACCATATAAGGTCAAATAAGTGTATAAGTGACTTTAAAAAATTATCTAGTAAATAGTAAAAAAAGTTTTGAAATAATTTTTTAAGAAAACACATATGTGGATGATAATGAGGTCCCAGTAGATACTCACGTATAAAACAACCTCAGATAATAAAGAGATTGTGAAATTAACCCTTATCTTGTACTTTTCCATGGTTGAGGGTAGGTAAACTCCTGTATAATTTTTAAATAATTGTTATTAAATTATACAAGAACCATATACAATAATATGATATCATATATGATCTTCTAATATTTCTTTGTTAATGATATTTTAGTAGTATCATCGTTTCAGGTGTTAACTGAATCGTTTTCCTTTATATGATTTGTTACGTAAGTAATGTCTGTTATGGATAGGATGTATCTTATTCATATTCAGAATGATATTAAGTCTTTAAAAATTATTTTTTTAATCATCAAATTAAAATTATTCTTGAATGGATATGATGGGGAATGAATCTCATTGCGTTCGTGGAGACGGTAATCCGTATGTACGCACGAGGGATAATATCATTATTTTTATATTAAAATATTATATAATTGGATAGTATATCATATATACAGAATAATTATCATGTTATATTTATTATTTACATAAACTATACTCATTATTATACCCATCCAAATGATGAAGTGTTTGAATAACAAACTCCACCACGACGTGGGGACGATAATCCGTACGTACGCATGTATGGTGACTTTGTCCTTTATAGGATTGATAAAATAATGAATATGGTTGTAACATTTTTATAATAACATAATTTTATATATAAGATACTGGAGTTATTATTTTATAATGTAAACAACCAAGAAAGTGGATTTTGAAGAAGAAAATAACTTGAAAGAGGTGATGAAATATTTACCGCTTCTTCAGGTTCTTCCTTTTGATTTGATCAAAAGGGATACATAGGTTGAATTTCTGACTAAAGGAAGGCCTATAGGATTAAGGTAGGACATTTGTATTTGGTCAGGGGTTGGTCGAGATAAATGGCTTTGAAGTTGTGGATTTGAGAAAAGAGGAAGTTGCCTTTTATAAGAGAGGTGAGGGTCACTTTAGGAAAAGCTTAAAATATTATTTTATAATAAAATCATTTTCGGTGTATAATGGCTCAAAAATAATTTATTTATAGGATAAGGTGTATATGAGTCGAAAAAATCTCAACCAATAAGTTTTAGACAGGTTTAGGTCACCATATTAACATTATCTTTTAGATTTAACTCATAGTTAAATAGTTTGACATTTACCATGTCTCTTTGTATTTTTATATTATATGGTTAATAAACTTACTATATCAATCCAAGAGAACCCTATGTGGTTAATTATTAATATATATAACCTTATATAAGTATTTTTGCTGAACCTTATATTTTTAGGAATATTATATCAATTAATAATATAGTATTTGTTTTAAAAACTCAATTATGTCAATTTTGACACTATTTAGTAATTGGTTTTTTGTGAAAATAATAACAAAATGATTACTTTGAAAAAAAATATTTCATAAACCCTAAAATGTCATATTAATCTATAAAATTAGTGGAATTCATCAAAAGTCTCAAATTAAATTTATTTTGATATTTATAATATCAATTATTTTAATCATTCATTAATAAGGTAATTATTGCTTCATCATTGTGTCATAAATAAATATAATTATTTAATGTATAAAAATTATAAATAAAATACAATTATGTAGGAAATATTTTTAGATTTCTAATGAATATTTTTATTCAAATTAATCTTATTTATAACCCTATATTAAAAATGTTTTAGTTGTTAAACATTGATTTTAACTCTTTTAACTCTTCTTTAAATAAAATAATAATTAATTTCCTAATCTAATAAAAGTTGACCAAAGGGGATAATATTTTATTCCTAAGGTTTTTTTGTCGAATTATACTTATACAATAGAATTAGGAAATGTGTTAGGGTAATTATTATATCATTTTTACCCTTAATTACCGCATTTACTTTTAACCGTGATAAATAAAAGTCAAAAATTACTATTTATAAAAATTATTTTCATCTCATTGAACCAAATTTTACTTACTGATATTAACAGTGTCTCTTGAATTTTTGAAATTCAACTCACAGTAGCGGTAAAATTATGTTTTATACAAATTTGCAAATGCTCCTAGGAGGGGGATAAAAGACTGTAAAAAGTTCCTTAAAATTTTATATATCTAAACTTATTATAAAATTAAACCAATGAATTACATTGAACATATATAGGTATTATATATCTATTTTGACCTAAAATAAATTAAAATAAAAAAACTAATTATTTTAATAAAAAGTCTGTTTGAACCAGTAACACAGTGTTTTTTTACTATTCATTAAAAATTGAAAGTTTTCAGAAAAATACCAAAAATTCACCCTAAGATAATTTCTATATTTTGAATCCAAAAATGAGGTCCATTTTGAAAGATAAATTTTATAAAATTTCCAAAAGTGGGTATTACTATTCATAACGGCAAGTTTGATTGGTTGTGGTGTGTTTGAACTCAAAGTTGCGTACAACACAAGATATTGTATTATTCAAAGGGAAATGTAGCATGGAAGCTTGGGGTATTACAATATGAATAGATATAAGGTATTTACATAGATGTAAAATACCATTTATTGGAGAATTAAAATAATTTCTTTGGAATTAATAAATATCCTTGACCAATTGAAAATATTTATTCTAAAAATTATCATAGTGAGTATTTATTTTTGAAACCATGAGTTTTTAGAAAGTATGTTTCCTCAAAAAATAAAAAAAATGGTGGAAATGTGTGTTCACATGGAAGAAAGACATAAAAATATATTTTAGAATAAATTTTTATCATTATCATTAAAGTTTAAGTTATGGGTCACATTCAATGGAATTTAGAAAAGGTGAAGTAAAAAATATTGAAAAAATTTACTTGTAAAAAATTAACTTCAATAATATATCCTTGAAAATTTATAATGGTTATCTAAAAAATGTGGTTTGGAATACAAAAGATTTTATTTATAAAGGAAGTAAAACCTTCTTAATGTTTTGATGTATCTTTATCGAAAACCCATATTATAAAAAGTGTGAAAAAACATATAATTAAAATATGTGAGGGGAAATATGGAGCTCACGTGAGATAAAACATAATTAGTTTTCAAATTTTAATTAGTTACATTATAGGGAAAATACAATATGAAAAATGACGGGAAAACATCATTAAAATGGATAGGTATTATTCATAACAATGATATATTTTTTTGGAATTAGATTTTTCATGGTAAAATATTTGGATTAAAAATTCATTCTACCCAATGGGGAATATAGTGAAATAAGAAATAAAATAGTTATGTGGATGAAACCATTCTTGGAAAAAGGAAGTTTAATTAAAATAATTATAACTCAATAATGGGATTTGTGTTAACAAAAAACACTTCAAACATTGGTATATTTTTAATCGAAATCCATTTTAAGAAATAACAGGATATGGATATTAAAATTACATGAATTAAAATAATATTTTGAAATTAATTCTTTAGTAATTAATCAAACCATATTAAAATTATCATGGTCCATACTAAAAAATATGTATCAGGAATTTAAATTTTAGATAAAGAACCCCTTACCCTAATTCCTGGATTCCAATAAAGTGCTTGAATATCTTGTATAAATATATATATTAATCATCTATTTCATTAACTTATTAATATACACAACCTTATATAAAATTCATCTACAATTATTCTCATCATGTATATTTGTATGTTATTATCTATTTTCAATGTATGGAGTGAGTAATCTTGATCATTTTGAACTAGTTTTGTAATAGTATTGTTTTTCTTCATTCCACTCCCAAATTACATCATCAATGGTTCATATAAGATATTATAATTTATTATTTATAAGGTGATAAAATTTCATTTCACAGTTATTTTAGTTATTATTTGTGATGATGATGTTAGTGATGAGCTTATTTTGGTAATTTATTACAAAAAATAATGTTATATCAATTGATGAGTTATATATTTATATTAACATTCTAGAGAAAATTTTTTATTTAATTTTTAATATTCAATATTATGTTTTCAGGTCCATCCTTGATAGAAATATATTGAATTGTTCAGGGAGGTAGTTAAACTTACCCAATAAGAATAAGCTACAATTTATGTGTGAGTATGGTTATAGAAGAAATTATTTTTTTATAATAACATTATCATAAAAATCTAATGAAATTATTTATATTTTATTGAGGTTATTAATCATAATTTTTATAAGTTATTAGATGATGGTAAATGAATTTTTTTTATTACTTATAAATAGATCGATTTTCCTCATATTACATTCATTTTAGGTTGTTAGTTTTAAAATGATAGCTTATCACTCATATTTCCTATAGAATCTATATTTTATAATTAAAAAATATAAATAATGACAAAATTAGAATATATATTCCCTAAACCCATTTCTAGAACTAGAATTTAAAGGAGGTGATTAAAAACAGAACATATCTTTCAAGGAGACAGTAGTCCACACACACGCTGGGGAAACATTTTTATTTTTTTTGATTGAATGGGAGGGGAGTGGATAATGGTTTTACCATCAATATAATAATATTAAAATATATAATTTATAATGGTTAAATTATATAAATATGGATAGAATGGTTTTGGATGAGGGTGGATAAGAATGATAAAGAAAGAAAGTTAAGGGTAAGTAATACTTACGTTGAGAATTTTTATCTTCTCTTCAAGTGTCATTTGGAAATAAAGGAAGTGAGGATCTTTGATGATGATGGAGGGTTAAAAACATTTATATGGGCTATATAAGAAGAAAATTGGGATGATTTTAATGGTAATTTAAAACTATATGATTTGTTTGATGTGGGTCAAGCGAGATACTTTAATAGGTGGAAAAGAGGGACAAATATTTTTAAAATAATGCTAGGTTAGGGTTAAAAATGAAATTGAATGAGAGATAGTTGATTTAAGTGGGGAAGTTTTGGTGGGAAATGTATGTATAAATTCAAACCTAATAAATTTATTCTATAAGGTACAAGTTTCAAATTGATATATTAAAAATCATGCCACATTATATTACCCATTTTAACATTTATTAATCTTGATTAAAATTTAACCATGGGAATTATTTTATTACTAAAAATAAAATATGACTTTTTTTAACAATTATAGATGTTATAAATCTAAATTTGGACTAAATTTAATATAATTCAATTTCTAATGATGTGAAAATTAATATTTAAATTAAAATGGACAATGTCTTGGAAAATGTTTTTGTAGAAAATTTCATTTTAATTAAGTATTATTAATCTTATTTAATATCGACTATAATTTAAATGAGTTTTAATTAATTTTTGTATATGTATAAAAATAATATTATAGTCTTCATTTAAAATATATCCATTTAATTTAAAAATACAAAACATTTAGAAAAATATCATTCTTTAAAAACCTGTCATTTTTTTGGGAAACTTTTAATCACATTGATAGCTTTATTTTATTCCTCAAAAAGAAATTTACCAAATTTTTTAATGTAAAAATTATGATTAAAATTTTTCAAATAATTTCATACGATTCAATTTATAAAAGTGATTAAAATAAATGTTCATAAAATCCTGAAAAGTGCATATTTTTTTAGAAACATGTATCTTATAAGCATAATAATAATGTATTACTTTCTGATAAATAACTATTAGGGGTATGTTAACTTATTTCATTATATATATTATTAATAATTTTCATTTAAAACATTATTTGACCATAATATATTAAATGTAAAAGTAAATAAAAAATAAATATTTAAGGATGTATATTATCATACATAAGATGATTTTATATATTATTTAGCTGTACTAATTTAATTATATCAATGCATTAGTAAAAAATAAATTTATTTTTATTCATATATATATTTCATAATTCTATTACCTCTATATTTACTTGGAAACTCAACAAATACATTTTAATAGTAATATAAGATTTTGTGATTCATTTTGTTTCAATGTTGCGTGTGAAGTAAGCTATTGAACAAACCAAATTTCAATGTAAAATATATAATTTAAAATGTCGTGGAATTATATTAGGGGATTCATAGTTTCTCCTAGTTTGTATAAGGGTATATTTATGGTGTCGAGATCTAGTTTACACCATAGAGAAGAATCTTAAGTAAGCATAAGCTGGTTCTGATCTACGAATGGGTGGAGTACATAAGGGTTGTCCCTATCTCTTGTAAGAGTATATTCTAGGTTTTATGATGTAGTCAATGTATTGTGGTGTGGTGAAAGATAGAAGGATATTAAAATGAAATATAGGGATAAAACTAATACATAACATGCCATTATCAACAATGACATTTTTTAGTGTTATAAAAAACCCATTCTAAATGTTCCCTTTATTGGTGCTAAAAAAAGCGCTGATAAATGGTACTGCTTATCATTTCTAAAAAATGTATTGATAAAGGTACCCTTTATCATCAATTTTTTAGCACTGATAAATGTTACCCTTTATTCGCACTTTATTTTTAGAACTCCAAAATTGTTTAATTTATCAGCACTTTATTATTAGTGCTGATAAAGGGTATCATTTATCCTCACATTTCTATCGTTAATAAATATCCTGATTATCAGGTGAGTCCCATATTGATGTATCACAAGAGAGGGTGCTCCTTTATATATCATTCCTCTAAATTTATTTCCCAGAATTCAATTACGGGGATGGGATCCCATACACACTGCACATAGTAATATGGTCCCTCCATGGGCCCACATTGTAAAGACCCGAAATTTTAATTTAATTTTTTTTAAATATATGGGAATTTTACGAGTCCGTAAAAATTGATGGCGCATGATTCTGAGGCCCAGTGTACCCAGAATGAATTTTTGAACTTTTCTTGGGTACGTTTAGTAAAACTATGAGCGGGTTTTTGTAACTTTTGAACCGATGATCAGAATTGAAATTCAAGGGCACCGTTGAACTCACAACACCGTTATTCACTTAAGGGGACTTTCACCTCAACCGCAGTAGGTCGAGGGTAAAATATAGAATTTGGTTTTTTTGTGGAAATAGAAATAAAATAAAATAAACTTTTATTTTATTTTTATTTTTGTTGAAACCTCCCTTGTGGATGGTTTAAAGGTGGGGACCACCAAAACTAAAACCTCCCACATGTGTGTTATGGAGGTGGGGACCACTAATCCTAAAACCCCCATTTTGAATTTAGAGGCGGGGACCACCCGAACCCCCTTTAATGAGATAAAACCTCTAAACTCCCCTATATTAAATTTTTCCAACACAATTCATTAATTTGGCCAATTAATTTTTCCAATGTGGTGCAATTAAATGTACCAATTAATTATGCCAATGTGCCAACATAATTAATCTAATTATTTTAATTATATTGCAACCTCTTAGTTTGGGAAGATTTTTGGTTGGAAAAGAAGTTCCTTGGTGGGAGAAAGTTCTCCAATGAAGAACGCCATCGAAGAACGTTCTTTAGTAATCAAGGATGAGGATGACGTACGAGCCTGACATCGAAGTGTGGTTTCAGAAGCGATGATCGTCAGCACCCTCTTCACCTTCTTCAACTTCTTTCTCACTCCAACGTCAAAAAAACTTCGAGGTAGGGTGGTTGTTTGAATTTATTCCCCCTTACCCGTTATCGATAATTCATTGTAAAATCAGGAAGAGGTTATAACCACTTGCTATCACTCTAATGAGGAGGGTGCGGGTCAAACAAACATGGCCTGAACCCTTATCCGTTCTTCTTTATTGGTGTGTTCTTTGTGAAGGAAGAAGGAGGATTTGTGCCACGACGACGAACGAAGAGCGGCTGGCCGAACCGGCCGCCGGCGAAGGCGCAGCGCACGACCGCGCCAGGCGGAGAGGATGGCTGGCCATCCGGCCAGCCGCGGTGGACCGTCACATCGTGGCTGCCCCGCCACACTGCGACTACCCCGCCGCACCACAACCGCCCCACCGGACCGCGGTCTCCACGCCGCCTCGCACCGGACCGCGGCTGTCATGCCACCTTGCACCAGACCGCGGCTGCCATGCCACCTCATGACCTCCACGACCCCACGACCTCATGGCCTCCGCGGCCCCCACCGCCTCCACCACCCCTCACTGATCTGCGACATTGTTGCCCCTGCCGCCCTCGCAGCCCCATGGCCTTTGTGCCACCCTCGTGGCCCCCTGTGGCCTCGCACTGCCCTCGCGGTCCCACAGCCCCTGCACCGCACCATGGGCCACCACCCAGCGTGGGCCAGGCTGGACCCAACGGGTTGACATAAACTGGGTCGGTTCAGCCAAGGCCGGGTCGGGATGGGTTGGTCTGACCGGGTCATACCAGACCCGGGCCAACTTCTACCCATTTACGATCTTTTGGCCGTAACTTTGGCACCAGATTTCCGTTTGACGAACTATCTACGATGCTGGAAACCTTAGAGTGATACATTCCCTTTGGTAAACCTTACTTGAGATTTGGATAGAGTTGGGATACTATCGGGTTGGATCGAACACGAATTGAACCGGGCCCTCAGGACTAAAAGGATAATAACTTACAGACCAGGCGTCCGATTGACGCACCACCTACTGCGTTGAGACCCCTATGACATGGAGGTCCTTTGGGATAGTTCTTCCTGGGACTTCGTATTAGTTGGAGTATTGACCAGTGGCTTGAGGAGTGTACCCTCCCGGAGACAAGCAAGCCTAGTGAGGGAACCCAGTAGCTGGCTATGACGTGAAGAATGAATAGCGATCCTGTGTGGGTTAGCACCGAGTGATCCTGTGTGGGTTAGCACTGAGCGATCCTATGTGGGTCAGCACCTAGAGATCCTATGTGGGTCAGTACTAAGCAATCTTGTGTGGGTCAGCACTGAGTGATCCTGTGTGGGTCATCACCGAGAGATCCTATGTGGGTTATCACCTATAGATACTATGTGGGTCAGCATCTAGATATCCTTAGTGGGTTTGCCTCTTAGAAGAGTAAGATGATTCAATAGTTACATCTAATCATCACTACTACTGTACCTAAGAAATAACTGGTGTGAGCTGAGTCTGTACCTTTTGGTACTTTCCTTCATGGTAATACCTTGGTGGTAATCTTATGTGTGGTGTACCTGTGTGGTACTTACCTTCATTGTATTCCTTCCATTGTGGAACAGTTGAGCTATGAGATTTGAGTTGGACTCTGTGTTTTCCTCATGATTGAGATGGGTATACTTGATAAGTTAGGTATATGTATGGGCATATACCTAAGTATGGTTGTCAGTTGATTTCATGCCTTGTGGTTTATCCTTGGTGGATTTTGTGAGACCTTGAGGGTCTCGGGGTCCCTACTGAGTATCTTTATACTCACCCATACACGGGCTATGCCAGTACCTTGTTGTGTTTGGTGCAGATGACAGACATCGTTGATCGAGGCTGAGGGTACCAGGGCTAGACGGGGCCCAGAGGTGGACCATACGACATGACGGTACGTAGAGGATACAAGCAGATGTGGAGTGCTGGGGAAGCGATCTGTACCTACACTTTAGGTAGGAACCTCGGAGTATGACCCAGAATCTTATTTTCTTTTTTGTCAGTTGTATTATATTTCATTTGTACTTGTACTATTACTGTTGGGCTTGTATTTCAGACCCTTTTTACTTTCAGCACTCTTTTTTATATACAGTTGACTTGTGTTCGTATCTTTCTATGTGCTTGGTTGTGTGTGTTTACAGGTTATAAATGCAACAACTTCCTAGTTATAGGGAATACACCTTTTGGTGCTAGTCGCCAGCCCCTGGCCTATGGAAGGCGGGCTTGGGGTAGTAACGACACGAGCCTCAGGGGATGGGTTGTGACAAATTGGTATTAGAGGAGTCAGTTCTTCTATAAAACATAGAACTCTGATCTTTCTTTTAACGACAATAATGTTAAGTGTTATGAGTGTGGTTATCAGTTTAGGGAATCCAATGTTGGTGCAGCGGTCGACATATCCATTCACTAGGACCCTGACTTCTGATTTCTGACTCAATGCATGAAAACACTGATTGCGTGTGTGTTTTGAAGAGTTTTCTTTGTGATCTCTTTGAGTCAGCTCACCAGGTATACTTTTGACCATGGCGCACCGCTTTCTTTTTAGGATGCCTCCACACAGCCAGCCAGCTAGGGTTCCAGATATAGTACGTACTAATAACCCACTGCGTGATGATGCCTCAGTGAAGGGCCCTCTTCAAGTAGAGGCACTAGTGGAGGCACCATCGGTACCATTACCCGTTGGGTCACAGATTCCACTAGCCCCAGTAGTAGAGTGTGGACGCCGCTTGAGTACGTTGCACGAGTTCTAGTGCCAGAGGCCACCCAAGTTCAGGGGAGAGACGGACCCACATGCGGCTGAGGATTGACTGGAGGCTGTGGTGAGAGTCTTCCTAATGGTAGGGACACCAAACGATCTCATGGAGATTCTTGCCGCCAGCCTTCTACAGGAAGCAAAAAGTAGATGGTGGAGCTTGATGCTCCAGGATCATGACAAGGTGATGTTTCTCTAGGCAAACTTTGAGATCCTATTTCAGGCAATGTTTGTTCCAATGACTCTTCGTGTAGTGCGCATACAAGAGCTTCTTCATCTACAGCAGGGTATCATGACTGTGGCTCATTACTCAGTGAGGTTTACTGACCTCTCACGCTACTCCACTAATATGGTGCGAGACCCATTTTGCAGGGCCCGTACCTTTGAGTTGGGACTCAGACGGGAGATCAGGGCTTCGATTATTTCTCTTAGCATCCCGACGCAGGTGGGGGTGTTAGAGAGAACCCTCTTAGTGGTGAGTTTCCCTGTAGAGCAGTCACTAGTAGTGATACCCACCACCAGTCATCATGTATAGGAGTCTTCTATAGCTTTCAGTAGACATATTTCACATAGGTCCAAAAGGACTAGACCTACAGGTGGACGACCGCAGGATTCATGTTCGGTTGTGTAAGGCACCCAAGGAAAATACCATCATTCCAGGAGGGGGTAGTGTTACACATGCGGCAGGCAGGGTCACATGGCTCGTGACTGTCTGACCCATCGTACAGATGATCAGAAGACGGTCGAAGGACTGCCCAGGAAGAGGGAGAGGTTCAACCGAGGAAGTCTGTAGGGTGTAGGCGGATGTGACAGAGGAGCTTTCCATGCAGCTGGCAGTGGGCGATGATTTGAGATGTTACCGCCATCTCCACTAGGTGGTCCACCCTGACCACAAGGAGTAGGAGGATAGGGGAGAGCTCAGCTCCAGGCAGTTGAGGCCTATTATCAAAGAGCTCTGGATATGATACGAGGTTCGATCTATGTCTACTCCACCTTAGCTGTAGTACTTATAGACACAGGTTCTAGTCATTATTTTATTGCGACTTCCCATTTTTGGAGCTCAGAGATTCCGACAGAGATGTTGGCTCAATCCTTACATCTAGGGACTCATACGGGAGTAGATTTTATTATTACACACTAGTGCTGGTAGTGTGAGTTTACTCTAGGAGGAGATAGCTTCGGTTGGGATCTCTTAGTAGCGGCGTTGAGGCCTTATGACATCATCTTGAGTATGGACTGGTTATCTATAGTCCATGCTCATATTGAATGTATTAGGTGAAAAGTGTGGTGTGTCCACACGGATGGGACCAGGTTTACCTTCACCGGTGAGAAGGGAGCCTTTTCAGCAAAGGATGGACTTACCCATAGGAGATTACAACTGATCACTCATCATTTGGCTAGACTTACCCTCGAAGCAGTTGATGTAGAGAGTCCAAGTTATCCTGTAGTGGTAGACCAATACACGAATGATTCCTTGATTATGTTATGGGTCTACCTCTTCATTGAGAGGTGGAATTTTACATTGACTTGTACCCCAAGACGACACCGATATCTATAGAAACAAATCATATGGCTCCCGTGGAGCTTCGTGAGCTGCGGGTATAGCTGGAGGACTTACAGGGGAAAGGGTTCATTTGGCCCAGTGATTCTCCTTGGGAAGCCCCAATTTTGTTCTCCAAGAAGGTGGATGGGAGCTTGAGACATTGTGTCAACTATCGGTGCCTGAAATAGGTGGCCGTGAAGAACAAGTACCCACTTATAAGGATTGATGACCTCTTTGATCAGCTGAAGGGAGCATGGTGGTTCTCGAAGATAGACCTCAGATCAGGCTATCACCAGCTCAGAGTACGAGATGATGATGCACAGAAATCAGCTTTCAAATGTCAGTACGACCATTACAAGTTCTTGGTTATTCCATTCAGTGTAACCACCGCTCCAACAGTGTTCAGGGGACACATGAACATGATCTTTCAGCTATACCTTGATCGCTTTGTAGTAGTCTTCATCAAGGACATTCTAATCTACTCGGCTACTGAGGAGGGGCATGCCTATCATTTGCAACTAGTACTAGACACACTTTTTGAGAGCACCAGCTTTACGGTAAGCTCTCAAAGTTTTAGTTTTGGATCCGAGAGGTTCAGTTTCTAGGACACATCATCTCAAAGGCTGGAGTTGTAGTGTATCCAGAAAATATTGAGGCGATACTTTCTTGGGAGCCACCCAGGAGTGTGACAGAGATATAGAGTTTCCTGGGTTTGGCCAGATACTATTGGAGATTTGTGCCAGATTTCGCCAGAGTTGAAGCACCATTATCAGTATTGAAGAATAAGGGGAAACCCTTCGTTTGGTTAGAGAGATGCCAGTGGAGTTTTAAGGAGCTGAGGCAGAGGTTGACAAGTGACCCCATCTTGAGCCTTCTATAGGAGGGCGTAGGGTATGTAGTCTACTGCGACACATCAAGGAGCGGACTCAGATGCGTCCTGATGCAGGAGCGAGCAGTGATATCATATGATTCTTGACAGTTGAGACAACATGAGCAGAACTATGCTACCCATGACCTAGAGTTAGCAGCAGTGATCTTCACCATGAAGATGTGGTGAAATTACTTGATGGGCGAACGTTTTATAGTGTACTCTGATTACAAGAGTCTCAGGTATATCTTCTCTCAGAAGGACCTGAACCCAAGACAGTGACATTGGAATGCGTTCCTCCAGGACTATGACTTCAAGAGAGTATATACTCTTGGGAAGGGGAATGTTGTAGCAGATGCACTCAGCATGAGGTCCGGTATAAATCTGTTAGGCGAGGCGATGGAGCAGTTGGCCACTTTTTAGATATCCTTTGTGGATCGAGATGGAGCAAATTTTCTTCAGTATCTTACAGTCACTCCCCCACTTCTTTAGTGAGTCAAGGAGGCATAGCATGGGGACGCTGACTATGAGGCTCGACGTGCTCATATATCCATAGGGCAGACACCTGATGGATTTTCTGAATGTGGGGAGCACATCATCTTATTTAGAGGATGTACCATGATACTCATGTTACTTCAGGAGGAAGTGTTACGGGATTTCCACACATCCCCTCTAGAGGTACATTCAGGAGTGGAAAAGATGTACTAGGATCTCCGACGACAGCACTAGTGGCCAGGAATGAAGAAAGCAGTTGCAAAATTTGTCTCTCGTTGTGTCACTTGTCAGCAAGTGAAGGCGGAGAATCAGGTACCAGAAGGCATGGTTCATCCTTTAGAGGTCCCAGAGTGGAAGTGGGATGTGATATCCATGGACTTCATGATAGGACTTCCATGTATATCCAGGGGTCATGACTTGATTTGGGTGATCGTCGACCGACTCACCAAGTAAGCTTACTTTTTACTAATTGGAGAGCAGGGTTTAGTAGAGATATTGGGATGCCTCTATGTACAGGAGATTGTGCAGCTACATGGAGTACCCTCTACTATTGTCTCCGATCGTGATACATGTTTCACTTCCCGGCTATGGAAGGGGTTGCAGGAGGCTTTCGGGACACAGCTTTGTTTGAACACCACCTTCCATCCTCATATGGATGGGTAGACTGAGTGGACCATTCAAAATATCAAGGACATGCTGCGTTCTTATGTTCTCGACTTCAGTTGTAACTAGGAAGACCACTTTCCTTTGGGGGAGTTTTCATACAACAACAACTATCACTCCACCATTGGGATGGAAACTTTTGAGGCATTGTACGGGCAACCTGGCAGATCAACTTTGTACTGGACTGACCCAGGGGAGTCAGCACTAGTGAGACCAGAGATGGTACATGCTACCATAGAGAAAGTGTAGATCATACAGGAGAAGATGAAGACTGCACAGAGTAGGTAGAAGTCTTATGCTGACAGGAGATGGAGACATATATAGTTTGAGGATGGTGAGCACGTCTTTCTACGGGTCTCACCCCGATGAGGTTTGCAGAGATTTGGCCGAGGTGGAAAGTTATCTCCAAGGTTCATTGGACCCTTTTAGGTCCTCATTAGAGTTGGAAAGGTGAATTACCATTTAGTAATTCAATCTCAGTTGCACCGGGTGAATGACGTCTTCCACGTATCCCAGCTGAGGAGATACATGCACGACCCTTCCCACATCATCGACCATAGCGAGCTGGACATCGACGATGGGGTGACTTTTATAGAGGTTCTAGTAAATATTGAGGATTGATAGGATCATGTCCTTCATGGGTGGTAAATACCACTGGCGCGCATTCAATGGAAGCAGGAGAACCTCCAGGAGAGCAAATGGGAGCGAGATGCTCAGATTCATGCTCAGTACCCCCACTTATTTTCCTAGTTTTGTGTTGTGGATTTCGGGGATACAAAACCCTAAGGTGGGGAGAATGAAAAGACCCGAAATTTCCATATTTTTTTTTAAATATATGGGAATTTTACGAGTCCATGAAAATTGACGGCGCATGATTCCGAGGCCCGGTGTACCCAGAATGAATTTATGAACTTTTTTTGGGTTACGTTCAGTAAACATACGAGCATGTTTTTGTAACTTTTGAACCAATGATCCGAATTGAAATATGAGGGCACCGTTGAACTTACAGCACTGATATTCTCTTAAGGGGACCTTCACCTAAACCGAAGTAGGTCAAGGGTAAAATATAGAATTTGGGTTTTTTGTGGAAATAGAAATAAAATAAAATATTATTTTATTTTATTTTTCTTTTTATTGAAACCTATTATGTGGATTGTTTAAAGGTGGGAACCACCTAAAATAAAACCTCCCACATGTGTGTTATGGAGGTGGGGAACACTGAGCCTAAAACCCCCATTTTGAATTTAGAGGTGGGGACCACCCAAAACCCCTTTAATGAGAGAAAACCACTCAACTCCCCTACTTTAAATTTTACCATCACTATTCATTAATTGGGCAAATTAATTTTGCCAATGTGGTGAAATTCAATGAGACAATTAATTATGCCAACATAATTAATCTACTTATTTTAATTATATTGGAACCTATTAGTTTGGGAGGATTTTTGGTTGGAAAAGAAGTTCCTTGGTGGGAGAAAGTTCTCCAATGAAGAACTCCATCGAAGAATGTTCTTCAGAAATTGAGGAAGAGGACGACATATGAGCCCGACATCGAAGCGTGGTTTCAGAAATGATGATCGTTGGCACCCTCTTCTCCTTCTTCGACTTCTTTCTCGCATCAACGTCAAAGAAACTTCGAGTTAGGGGTGGTTGTTTGAATTTCTTCCCCCTTACCCATTCTGTATAATTCGTCATAAAATCAGTAAGAGGTTATAGTCGCTCGTTATCGCTCTAACAAGGAGGGTGTGGGGAAAACAAACATGTCTCGACCCCTATGTAATTCTGATTTATTGGTGTGTTCTTCGTGATAGAAGAAGGCGGCTTTGTGCCATGGTGATGAGTGAAGAGAGGCCAGCCAAACCGACCGCCGGTGAAGGCGCAGCGCACGACCGTGCCGTGCGGAGAGGACGGCTGGCCATCCAGCCAGCCGCATCGGACTGCCGCACCGCGGTCACCCTGTTGCACCATGACCACCCCTACAGACTGTGGCCTCCACGCCTCCTCATGTCGCCATGAGGCCTCCGTAGCCCCATGCGGCCCGCAGCCCCGGTGGCCTCCACACCACATCCGCGGCCTCATGGCATCCGCGACCCCTTGCTACCCCGCGGCCCCTGCCGCCTCCGCAGCCCCTCGCCGCTCTACAGCCTCAAGGCCCTCGCTGCCTCACGCCGACCTCATGGCCCCGTGGACTGGTTGCCACCCTCATGGACCCACTGCCTCCGTGCCGCCCTCATGGGCCCACGACCTCCGCGCCTCCCTCACAACCTGCCCTGCCTCGCACCGCCCTCGCGGTCCCGCGACCCCCGCGACCCCCGCACCGCACCGCGGGCCGCCGCCCAGGCCAGACCTAGTGGGCCGGGCCGGACCCAATGGGCTAGGTTGACCTGAGCCAGGTCGGTTTGGCCCAGGCCGGGTCAGGATAGGTTGGTCCGACTGGGTCGGACCAGACCCGGGCCAACTTCGACCCATTTACGCTCTTTTGGTCATAACTGTTGCAAAAGATGTCCGTTTGATGAACCGTCTGCGGCACCAGAAACCCTAGAGAAAGACGGTATCTTTGGTATACACTACTTGAGATTTGGATAGAGTTAGGATATGTTCAGGTTGGATCGATCACGAATCCAACCGGGCCCTCAGGACTAAAAGGCTTATAACTTACAGACCGGGCGTCCGATTGACGCACCGCCTGTTGCGTTGGGACCCCTATGACGTGGAAGTACTTTGGGATACATCTTAATGGGAATTCATAATAGTTAGAGTATAAACTAGTGGCTTGAGGAGTGGACCCTCCTGGAGACGAGCAAGCCTAGTGCGGGAACCCAGTAGCTGGCTGTGATGTGAAAAATGAATAAAGATCCTTTGTGGGTCAGCACTGAGTGATCCTGTGTGGGTCAGCACCGAGCAATCCTGTGTGGGTCAGCACCCAGTGATTCTGTGTGGGTTAGCACTGAGCGATCCTATGTGGGTCAGCATCGAGTGATCCTTTATGGGTCAGCAGCAAACAATCCTATGTGGGTCAGCACCTAGAGATCCTATGTTGGTCAACATCTAGATATCTTTCATGGGTCTGTCTCTTAATAGAGTAAGATGATTCAGTAGTTACATATAATCATCTCTAAAACTGTACCTAAGAAATACCTAGTGTGAGTTGAGTCTATGCCTTGTGGTACTTTCCTTCATGGTCATACCTTGGTGGTATTCTTCTCTGTGGCGTACCTACGTGGTACTTACCTTCGTGGTATTCCTTCCTTTGTGGAACGATTGAGCTTTGAGATTTGAGTTGGACTCTGTGTTTTTCTCATTATTGAGATGGGTATACTTGATAACTTAGGTATATATATGGGCATATACCTTAGTAGGGTTGTTAGTTGATTTCATGCCTTGGGGTTTATCCTTGGTGGATTTTGTGAGAACCTGAGGGTATCGGGGTCCCTACTGAGTATCGTTATTCTCATCCCCGCATGGGCTATGTCCACATATTGTTGTGTTCATTGTAGATGATGAATAACATTGATCGAGGCTGAGGGTACCAGGGCTAGATGGGGCCCGGAGGCGAACCATATGACGTGACAGTGCGTAGAGGAGATGGGAGGACGTAGAGTGCTGAGGAAGCGATCTGTACCTACACTTTAGGTAGGAACCTCGGAGGACGACCCAGTAGCTACTTTTAATTTTCTTCAGTTGTATTTTATTTCATTTGTACTTGTACTATTACTTTATGGTTTGTATTCTGGCCCCTTTTTACTTTTATCACTCTTTTTACTATACAATTGACTTGTGTTCATATCTTGTTGTGTGCTTGGTTGCGTGTGTTTACATGTTATAAAGGCAATGACTTCCCAATTATAGTGAATATGCATTTCGGTGCTAGTCACCAACCCCTGGCCTATGGAAGGCGGGCTTGGGGTAGTCACGGCACGGGCCCAGGGGGATAGGTCATGACACACGCAAGCCCTGGCCGACCTTATAATTATCTCAACCCTTCACCCGCCTTCATATTCTCATCTTATAGGATCTTGCATGGTCTATTGCCAATTTTTTATACATTCCAATTCAAAAATAGAAGTATTAGAAAAATAGAATAATTAAATAATTAATCAAATTCAAATTTAAAATGAATAAATTTAATTTTTTTATTTTTAATTAAATAATTATTAATAAATTTAATATATTTTTATATATATAAATAACATATAGATATATAAAATATAGTTATATAAAATCAATGAAATAAAATAATAAAATAAATAAAAATTAAAATGAGTAAATTAAGTAGATTATTAAAAAATTCATTAATTAAATAATTATTGATAAAAATGAATAAATTTAAAAAATATATATATTAAATATTAATAAATATTATATACTAAATATAAAAATATAAAATTAATAAAAATAATAATTCAACAACTAAAAATTAAAAATGTGTAAATTAAGAACACTTTTAAAAATTTTATTAATTAAAAAATTATTGATAAAAATAAATAAATTTAACAAACACACACACACACATATGTAAAATATTAATAAATATCATATATTAAATATAGATATAAAATTGGAAAATTGTAAAAATTAAACAAAAAAATAAAAAATGAATAAATTGTAATAATTAAACAAAAAATAGAAAATGAATAAATTAAAAAATTATTAAAAATTGTATTAATGATTTTTTATTAAATATAAATAAGTTAATATATATATATATATTAGTATATATATATTAGTTATAAAAAGTAATAAATAATATATACTGACTACAAGTATTGGTGACGAATAAAATGTAATAATTAAAACCATATTAAAGTCTCCTTCATTTTTAATGGGTTCTATACATAATTATTAATTAATAAATTTAATATAGAAATATATTCGTATATATTTATATTAATATATATATAAATATATATAATATTTCATAAAATAGGATATTTATAATATAAAATATTTATACTTGCAATAATTAAGTCATATATTTAGTGAAGAATGGTTTATAAAAAAATAACATTAATTAAAAATAATCACAAATTGTATTGATTAATGGACATTAATTGAATATGTAATGATTTATCAATTTAGTATATTTCAATAATGTGTTACAGTGATTTCGTACATACATAAACATAATTAATTCATTTTTATATGTAACACACACACATACACAAATTTATACATAATTTTTCGAATCATATAAAGAAACACATATATATAATCTTTAAGTAAATTATTCTAAATTTGGTATTTATTTTATAATTTCATTTAGTAATATGATAGATTTAATTTATTATGTTTTTAATATGTAAAAGTTGTTAATTTTGTTAAATATTTTTATAGTTAGGTATTATTTATTCATTTGTAAGTTTTTTTTAATTTGATCATTTTATAATAATTATTTATATTAAATTATTTACTAGTTTTTACTATTTTTAATATGTATTCATCATTATTTCAATGATTATGCATATTTTTTTTAATAATTGATATTTAATTTGTAAAACTCATTCAATTTTTAATTATTTTTAATGTGTTCACATTTTTAATTATTAAATTTCACTCATTTTTAACATGCAAGAATTTAAGATTATATATTCAATAATAAGGTTAAAAACATATTTGTAAATAAATATTTACAAGTAAATATATTTATAAGAGTATATTTTAAATATTTAAAAATTTATATATTTATAATTATAGTTATATAAATATTATTTTTAAAAAATTATTTATAGAATTATAAATAATTATTTTTATATATATTTAAATAATTATAAAATTATAATAAATTTATACAAATAATGAATATATTTATATGTTTATATTTATATTTATATATATTTATTATATATATAATAAATATATGTATATATATAATTATATAAACATATATAATGATATTTTTTTAAAAGGTTGAGGTGCGAAGGCCCCTTTTGTTAAAATAGAAAGGCATATAAGAAGAAATGAAGGGGGTGCATACAGAAAAATGAAGGTCCAGAGAAATGAAATAAACAAACTCATGAGAGAGTTTTCATACTGTGATGAGATATCTGAGTACCTCTACCACGTGTATGTCTCCCACTCTACCAAACCTTTTTCTGTATCCTGGGACCTCCACCATCATCCAGGATCTCAAATTTTTAATCAATGTTTTCACTCTTAACTCCAGCATAATAATCTGTTGTTTTCTTGTATTCATCACTAATAGAATATGCAAGAAATTCAAGTGAATTAAAGTTACTCACATTTTTCACAACGTTCTGAGTATGAGGGGTGACATAGCTTATTGGATGATTGGGTGATCCTGCCACTTTGTCATTTTTATGCCCTCTAAACTAAGAAAGTCCTCCTATGATTCAGGTTAGGATACTTGGAGAGGTTCCTTCAAGAAACTTGTCTATTCATGCTTCCCAATTGGAGTGGGTTCATGGTGCAAGCTATTGGTATTCATAGAATCTAGTTCATTAGTATCTTTAGGAGGGAAAGAGGCTTTAATAGAGATGATTGTATCCCTACAATCCTTTGAATGCATAAGAGAAGTATTTCCGGTAATTTCCATAGCAGGAAAGCCATGCATTAAATTAGTCTTGACACATCCTCTAGGTGTACCATTATGAGGAGAGACCTCCTTATTAGTGGCAGAGGGAGGTGAAAAATTATTGGTTACTTATCTATCCAATTTAATCAAAACACAATCCTTATCATTTGAAGAAAAAGATTGACTGCGGGTTTGGGCCTCAATTTTCTTTTGCTGAAGTAGAGTTGCAAAAATTGGTCACATCATTCCTATCTTTATATTTCCTTGATATATGAACATCCATATTATCCTTTCCCTTTCTTCTTTGGGCATTAACAAAAAATTTGTTCTTTCCATAGGCATGAGCCTGCATCTTATTGAGTAGTAGTTTCCAAACCATCAAGTCTATCAATTGATTCATCATCATCATCATCACCATTGAGACCCCTTGTCAACATATCTTTGAATGAGGCACCATTTATATCAACCTTATCAGAACTGTCATCTTCGGGTAGATGACTATCATCACCAAGATCTGTCCAGGATAAGAGAACTCCCTTATTTTTTGTTTGTAGAAGAGATGGTCTTGATAGGTCCTTCAGAACAACCATTTTTAATAGTAGGTTCTTCATCAAGAGACCTTTAAGATTTTTCAGTAGACTCAACAGTCTTTCTATCAGCCTCCTTTAGAAGGTCATAACCATTTACAACTACATTATTATTCTGCTCAATGCTTAGTTCAATACCCTATTTAGGTGGATTCCTATAGTGTTTCAAATCATGCCCTTTAATATGATAGTTGTCACAAAAAATATTCCTTCTATAAGTAGATTATTCATGCCCAATAACCCAACAAGAAACAAAAAATGGATGGATTTTTTCATATTCAATTCAAAAAAAAATATCATCCTGTTGAGTGGATAAAATCACCTTATCATTTAAAGTAGTACTAAGGTCAACCTCTAATAGGACATGAGAAAAGTGACCATAACTTAATGATTATATTACATGATCCATTCTAATAGGAATCTCAATATCATATGTAATATCGAACAAAATCTTAGCATGCAACAATACTGAGTTCATACCATATATTTTTATCCATACTTGAGAACAAGTATCATTAAAATCAAGGAAATTGATGTTCAATTTCCATTCATGAATTCAAAGTGTACCTGGCATGAGATCTATGGAGTCGATACTCCAAGCTATCCCTTTGAGATCCACTAAAGGATAGATGATATGAAATAGTCCTCGACCGAGGGACACACATTTGAATTCATTAAATCCCCAAATATCAGCCAACCAAGAGATGAAATATAAAGTCCGATAGGGTTTAATACCTTTCAGTAAGAATATGTGTGCAATAAATGAATGATTGCACATATCAATCATAGTCGATATTTCATCCTTAAAGGCTGATACGTGTGCTGTTAACCATTTCCAAATTATTCGATGGGGGTGAGATTTTCTAGAGGGATGAAAGATCCTCTCGAGAAACCCTTAAAGGAGGATAAGTAATTAAGAGCTTCTCAGCCCTTCCTCTTTTCCTCTGGAGCCAATCTAATCTAATTTTCAAGTCAGAATGCATCAAATCATTGAAGGTTGACACTACGTGGTTGAGTTTGGGAAGACAGAATATTAAGGTGCGATGATGGAGGCTTCCTCTCCTGCTCCTCCATCCTTACTAGACAAGTATATAATGATATAAATATATAAATATAATTTTTAAGTATTTATATGATTATAAATAAATAATTATATATTTAAATAATTATAAAATTATAATTAATATATTTATAATTATTTATTCATAATTATAAGTAAATTTATATCATTATATATACTTATATAATTATATATATAATTATATAATTAAATATATATTTAATAAATATATTAATAATTATTTAATTATAATATATATTTGAATGATTAATATATTTACAATATTTATATTTATATTAATATATATTTATTAAATATATATAATTATATAAATATATATATATATATATATATAAATATAAATATATATGATGATATAAATTTAATTATAATTATGAATAAATAATTATAATATATTTAAAAATATATTTATTTATAAATATATTAATAAATTAATATGTAATTTATTTATAAAATTATCTGTTTATAATTATAAATAAATAAATATATTTTTTTAAAAGTATTAATATAATTATAAATAAATAATTATGTATTTAAATAAATAATAAATATTAATAAATATATTTAAATAATGAATTTATTTAATATATATATATAATTATATAAATATATATAATTATATAAATACATTTATAATAAGCTACAAATATTTATAAATATTTTTAAAAATATTTTTATTTATAATAATAATTACAATTTTTTTATTAGTGAAATAGATTCAACTTGGATAAAAATGCCTTTTATTAGCTCTTCTTTAGTGCTGATAATGATAAACCCAATATCATTTCTAAAAAAGTGCTCATAAAGATATATTTTATCACCACTTATTAATTTAGCACTGATAAAAGGTATATTTGTCAACCCTTTTTTGGAAGTGCAGATTACAACCTCCATGATCTATTTAAAAGAACCCTAACCACACTAATTTCAATAATAATTCTCAAGATTTCACGAATGTCCACTACTGTCAATGCTCCTCCTTGACTTTCTTTTAGATGAATCAATCCCTGAATCCAAGGTATGCTATTTTTTTCTCTTCCTTTTTCATTTCTTGCTTGTTTGCGTTCCACAGTTAGCATTATTATAGTGTTTTCTTGGCTTGGTGCTATCATGGGTTCAATGGTTAGAGTATCTACTCTTTCTGATTTAACATTTAGGGTACCCACTCCCCCTTCTAGTTCAATGATCCACTTGAAATTAGTTTGAGTTCATTCCTTAGACCATCTCAATGCCATGATATTTTAGCGTGAAAGCCCTAAAATGGCATTGGTATTTTTCTCAAACCAAACTCCATTATTTGTGCTATTATGAAGTTGAGTAATAGCGTAGTGCTATATTTGGTGTTCCACTATAGTAGATCTATCTATTTTTTATTCCCCCCTTTTTTCAAACTCATTTCTGTTCAAATATGTATTTATTATTGTAATATAAAAAATAGTGTAAAAAAGACACAATGTTAGGAGATCATTTCACTTTATCTATTCCATTTTATAATAGAGGTCAATTCATTTTAGTGATGTGGTTTGGGGATGGTATTAGAAATTTTAGTCTAGTAATTGGTTTCCTTCTCTTCTTTCTTCTTTCATTGTGGAGGAAGTTGTGAAATCTGAACATTGATAATGATCATAATTTTAATCATGTTGTTGGGTGGGCTCTGGTAAGTCATACTTGGTCATTCACTATTATTTTTCTCTTATTAATTGTACTAATATTCATGTATGAACTTGAGTCTAGTAGTCTACCTATATTCTTGTTGATCTGGTTTGTTGGTTGTTATTACATTATCACATGGGAAGATTCCTTTTTTGTCTTGGTGCTTTTGTTAGTAGTGATTTCTATGAGGGTTCCCACTAAACCATAAATTGGTTTCCCTAATAGTAATAATATTTAATTTTTATTGAATGAGTGAGTTACAATAATGAAAATAATTGAGCATATAAATATAAGTCCAAATGAGACATAGCCAATACTTTTAGAATACCCTTATGTTAATCCACACAAGACATAAGTTGTTGGGTATGCATATTTTATATTTCCCTAATGTTAATCCAAAAAGGTACTAAACTTGGAATATGAAATAACTAAGTAATACTCGTATTAAATTAGGTAATGTATTAAAAATATAATTATCTATAACCAATGCTTAGTCATAATAACCCAATAATGGCATAAGGTGTGACTTAAGCACCAATTAAGAGATTCTAATAGAAAAAATAAAAGATTATTATTTAAATCAATTTTCCACAATAAAAAAATATTTTAGTAACATCATTTTTAAAGTGAAAGAGTTTATTTAATGTCAAGATGCATGAGTATTACAAATATTTGATGAAAATGACGTTTTACACCATTGATCATTAAAATATACAACGAAAATGTCATATTAGTAATGTAAAATTATGAAAAAGAAAACTTTTTATATAATTCAAATACCTATGGTTGTAGTTTCATGATATAAAACTATTTATTTAAGGTGATTATATAAAACCAAATCAATACATAATTAAAAAAAAACAGAAACATTTAGTACTTAATATGTTTTTAGTTTCGTTTCAAAAATAAAACAAGTTGATGATACTTAATAAGATATCATAAAAAATCATTCTATCACACTTAATCAACCAAGACATTATCTCATCAATGATGATATTTCTACATCTTTTTTATGATTTTTTGATGACTTATAATTAATTTTGGTTGTAGTGAAAGAAAAGTAATTTCTTTATAATACAATACAAGGTATAAAATGTCATAATTAACCAAGTATATTCAAACCATTTAAACTCACAATTTAAAACTAAATTTAGGTTTACTAAATGTACCCAAGATATCAGAAAATAAAGTGAGTTAACCTAACTGAAACACATGATAGATTCAATCCTTTATTTATCTTAAAATGATTTGGAGATTATATAATTTCTAAGTAAAAACTTATATAAATGAAATAATGTAAATAATTATAGAACACAATTCCAAACATTAATTTCATTGAATAAATAATTTTAAAACAAGTAAACATGTTTAAAAAAATTTACACAATAAACAAAGAATAAATATATAATTTGAATAACACACGTGATGTGGTTTCTATCTTACCACTCCCAATATCAAGAAAAAACATTATTAGGTCCTCCTTTGGCCAAATTTTCATAAAACATGCACTATTTCACACATCTAAATACTATATTATCACTCTATCAAAATTCCTAAACCTCCCAAGTCATTCTCTAATCTTACAAACACCCATAAAAATGTACAAACTCAAAACAAGGTGAGGCATGGATACAGTTTTAGTAGTGGATTACTTCCCCCTAGGCCTTTAACCCCAAGGTAATTTGTGCACCAGGTCTCCATGATTAGTGAGAGTGAAATGATCCTTGATAATTTACCTATGTTAATAGATAAATCCCATACCATGTTTCATGGATTTATATAATTAATTTACTCCTATATTCAATTTTTTTTATTCATTCCATATTTATAAAATGTTTATGAATATTTTAATAATAATTATTTTTGTTATAATGGATGGGGGATTGTATAGAAATTTTATTATCATGCCTATTTTAAATTTTGTTTTTGAAAAAAGGAAACACAATTTTAAATATTATAGTGGGTTTTGAAAATAAAAAAACATGGTTTTCCCTTAAAATTAACTAAAATGGATTCATTGTTTTGAAACTCATGAAATGATTTCAATGTGAACTTCTAAGGTTTAAAAAATTCAAAAGTTCACATCATTACATAGAAATGGTTTAAAACTTTTAATTTATTTTTGATGTATTTTATTATTATTTTAATATATTTCATTTGATGTAAATATTTTTCATTTAAAATGGGGTTCTTATCCCATTAAGTGTTTTAAAGAAAATTGGTTGAAGTTCATGTGATAATTAAAAAAATATATTTCAAGTTGGATTTTAAAAATTCAAAAAACAACCATTTGAATTATTAAAGTGGGTTTGAGATGAGAGTTATAATTTTAAATTATTATGGGGTTATTTAAAATGTATGGTATCCTATAATTTTTTTTAAATTAGTTAGTTTTAATATGAAATTTAGAAGAAATTTTTAAATAAATTGCTTTGGATTTTAAAATTTAATGAACAAAGTATATATTTAATGTAATGTGAATACATAAATCATTAGTTAATACCAGGAAAAAATTAATACATCAGATATAGATATAAATCATGAATCACAACTAATAACACAATTTTTTGTTCCTTTTATACCAACTAGGAGCCTTGCTATACTGTTTCAAATAATCGGTCTAGGAAATAATACATCTATTCCCACTAGGGAATCATGTTGTAGTCTTGGTGAAGTATTTTTTTCTATTCAAGTGATAGTTGTACATGTATACTCGAGCTATGTTGACGATGTATCTCAACCCATTGGGAATGGGGAAAGAGGTATAAAAGAGTAAGGGCATTGTGAACTATTTCTTTATGATAAGATCATCTGTCAAACCATTGTGTTGCTGAGAAAATTTTAAACTTTTTGAAAAAAATAAGAAATATAGTTTGATGATTCACTAAATCCCAGCCTGGGAAAATTTAGATTTAAGGATAAAATTACCATCCTCATCATGTTCATATCTTGAACTATTATTATTTCATTTTTTGCAAGATACCCATCCCTATCTCTTATGGACATGCATATCTATTTCATAAACTACTATGAGTAGTATTCATCACATATTGGGTATTGGTGATCATTTTGGGTTCCCTTTATTAGAATTATCTATAAATTTCACATTTTATTATGAATATATTATCTATATTTATATAGTTTTTGTATAAAATGAATATTTTTTGAACCTAATAGGATGGATATGAATCGAAAATTGATGCATGAAAATCATATAAAAAAAGAGTATAGAAATGGAGTTAAATATTTCATTATGTTGGCAATAGAGAATGAATACAACACTTCTAAAATCCTTTTTCCATGTTTGTGTTTTTATGGAAGAAAAATTATTCTAGAACATTTAGAATAATATTTTATTTTTCAAAAAATATATCAGAGCTATAAATGATGGAATAAACATGGGGAATAGTTGAATTTACACACTTATTGGGATGATACTACTGTTTATGAATCATTTCATATGAATAAAAGTGTAAATGATGATGTTATCACATGGAAGGAATGGAAATAGAAATTGAAGATGCATTTTTTGATTGTCCAATGTTGTTTGAAAAGTTAAATAGTTGTGCTAATAGACCACTGTGTATGGGTTTTACTAAATACACAACATTTTAAAGTGTATTAATGTTATATAATTTGAAAGATATTAGTTGATGGAGTGACACTAGATTTACAAAACTACATAGTATCCTAAACGATATTCTACTAGAAGAGAAATGATTTCATTTTCAAATATATTATGCTAAATGAATTCTACATTCAATGGTAATGATCTCTAAGAAAATACATAATTGTTCATATCATTACATATTGTTTCATAAGGGCCCTGAATCACTCATTAAATTATCTAAGTGTGGCACAGATTGATAAAATAAAGATAAATCAAGACATTCAAAATATGTATGGTACATTCCTATCATTCCATATTTTAGAAGACTATATGGATATCAGGAAACAACAATACAATTTACATGTAATGAAAATACAATAATTAATTTTGGGAACATACATCATCTAGAAGGCGCTCCATAGTGGAGGAAAATTGATTATGAGTATCTATATTTCTTAAATGTGTCATGAAAATTCCATCTTGCATTATATATAGATGGAATAAATATTTTTTATGTTCAATGTAGTACTCAAAGTACATGACATGTCATGTTGGTAAATTATATCTTTATCCCATAGTTATGTATGTACTTCAAATAAATTATGTTTTCTCTTCTTATATCTGGACCAAAACACCCCAGAAATGATACTAATGTCTATTTGGATCCATTGATCAATGATATAAAATTGATGAAAGATTCACGTGTTAAAATGATGAATTCTCATAGAAGTGAAGAATTTACATTGAGGTCCATGTTGTACTGGATAATAAATGAATTTCGTAGTTATAGAAATTTGTTAGGATATAGAATTAAAAAAATGTTGGTGTGTCCCATTTTTGAATAATGCACCCACTCTGTACAATTAGCCTCAAAGACTGTGTTTTTAAAACATTAGAAAATTTTACCTCCACAATATATATACTGATCCAAGATGAAAAAATTCCACAAGAATATCAATCAAGGTACAACACCGTATCCAATAATAGGTAATAAACAATTTGATAATGTAAAATATATTGAAAATATTTTCAAAATACCATTTTGGAAAACCCTTAAAAAATCAGGTTGGAAAAATAGATCAATTTTCATTGAATTACCATATGAGAATTTTTTATATTTTAGATATTTTCTTGATTTCAGGCATATAGATAAAAATGTATTTGATAGTGTTATTTGAACATTACTAAAAGTTCCTTGAAAAATATACAATGGAAAAAAGGCTAGGTTGGACATCAGAGACATGGGGATAAGGGAAGTGTTGGAACCAGTGAAGGGTAAGGGGTGTAAATTTCTTCATCCAACATCTTACACTCTATCTGGACATGAAAAATATTCTAATTTATTATATTCTATAAATGTGTAAATGTTTTAGTAGAGTATTCATCAAATATTAAGAGTGATGTGTCAATAACATATTATATGTTATAGGAACTAATATCGCATGGCTATCATGATTTGATGCAAGATTTAATGATCATGGATTTACATTTCATTCTAACTAAAAATGTATGTAATTTATTAACCCAAAATTAACTTCTTTTTTAAATCCATATGTATTAAATTTATAGATCAGATGAAGTTTCCAATCATGAATAAGGAGGTTTCTTTCATATTATAAGAATTGGATATGTTATTCCCACCATAATTCATTGATATAATGGTCCACATGATGGTTCACCTCATTATAAAGGTTCAACTATCTAGTTATCTTCATTATAGATGGAAGTATCCCATTGAATGATTTATAATGATTTTGAATGGGTGTGTAAGGAATAAAAGTCATCCAGAATGTTGTAGTGAAGAATGATATATTATCGAATAATCCATTGAATTCAGTATCAAT
This sequence comes from Viscum album, assembly GCA_963277665.1. Classification (NCBI taxonomy): domain Eukaryota; kingdom Viridiplantae; phylum Streptophyta; class Magnoliopsida; order Santalales; family Viscaceae; genus Viscum; species Viscum album. The sequence continues at coordinate 1,898,403,938 of OY728121.1, read as the reverse complement.
TACCTACGAGATGATTATAGTATCAGTCTCCCAAAGTATCATCATTGTGGATTCCTTATTGGTGAATGGATTTTTCAGAAGAGATCTTATTACAATTACCATCAAGGATCTAAACAAATCATACCATTAATTTTAAATAATAGTAATCATGTTGATCCATACATTAAAACCCATAAATAAATTGTTAAATATTTGAATCCATTATGGGCTGATGGATGGATATAAAATACATATAATTGATAGTTTATAGGATTGTTATCAGAGTATATTTTTAAAGAGTTATATAAAATTAAAAATTAAATCATCGAATGACATCAATGACTATCCAGGGACCAAATTCAAATGTTATATCTTACACTGGTTTTGTAATCCATGGTTATATGTTCTATATGAAATAATAAAATTACCACAGTACAATGAAAAAAAGTGTAGTTACACTTGTAGAAGAAGTAATTCACATATCTGGTCCCAAGGATAGAAATCAGATCTATGTGAATATGTCATATTTTGGAATCATTAAATAGATATACAAGTTGTGTTATACAACATTGGAAGATCTAATTTTCATTTTTAAAGTGGTTGACAATAGGAGTGCAATGAAAGTTGATGTAATAGGATTCATGAGGGTTAATTTCATTGTATAAGGGGGAAATGATGATTCGTTCATAATGGAATCCCTTGTAGTGCAATCATTTTGTGACTTAGATATAGTAAACAATAATTGGTTGATTATCCTAATAGTGACTAAAACAAATTTAGGGTCAGATGAAAATCAAATTGAGGATGACCCTTTAATTGGGGGATCACAATATTTTCATGGTGAACCCAATATAGAAAATGTATTATACATTAGAGGGGTCCCAACAGAGGGGATTTGGATTCATGATGGAGGATAAAAATCCCTTAAACATTTTAAAAAATAGAGTTCAATGAGAATGTTAAATTATTTTTCATATACTATGATTTTCAAAATAATATTATTTTCTCTCTACTATATTAGCATAATATAAATTAAAATTTTGACTATTCATCCAGAAAAGGTGTTATGTACATGATGATGTTACCAATATCAAGGAATAATCGGTTGTGGATGCTAAAACTACAAAATCATTAGGCGATCAACAACATATTGATGAAAAATCAAGAATGATGCAACATCAGAGTGCTGACTAAAATTATTTAAGCAAGAAGTAAGGGAATAAAATTTAAGGTTTGTTGTAATCAATGTGGCCTACCAATTAACCCCAATAAGTCTATGTTAATTAGTTATATTAGGGTCAAAATGAGGATTAATGTACCAATTGATATATATTCATGGCTCTATTTCCAACCCGAATCAAAGAAAACCCTTTAGGAAGATATAAAGGTAATGTTATGATAACCATTCTTTCTTTTACTAAACAAATTATCTAACAAAAATTTTATTTAATTTTCATTATTCAATGAAGAGTTAATTTATTTTAGATGATTTATGTAATAAATATTTCTCAATGGCCACTATAAAATCCTATAGACTCTTCCATACACTTTAGCAAATTTCATCTGAAGGGTGATGAGGGGAATGTAAATCTCCATGCACAAGTGACTTATGACCACATTATAAAACATGAACCATGGAATGGTTTCATCAATTTTCATGATGAAAAATCATTTTTGGCTCATCATAGTCAATAATATACTATTTGAAATTATTTTATAATCCTATTTTGTTTAAAAATTTTAATTAATGAAAAAACATAGGAGTTGGGAAAATAAATAACGTGCATTACTACCAATGTACCTGTATCACAACACAAGGATGGGGTATGCTTTACTAGAGAAGAAATTGGTATGTATTTTAAATCAAAAATAAAAGTTTTATATGATATGAAATAACATATTTTCCCATAATAGGAATGTCCATTCATAAGCAAAGCTTCTAACCATATATTAAAAGAAAGGAAAGGTATACAAGGAAAGTAGATGTGGTAAACAATAAGGATCTCCCTCGTCTATAATAAGAAAAGCTACATATCATAGTTTGAAAAATCATTTACATTTTTAAACTCATCAAAAATTTCCCATTTAAATAGAGAATTAACTTGGTTGATGATCTTGAGGATATCAGTAGTGTTCTTTCTTGGCATCTTAGTAGAGGATCTGGTAGACATAGTCTTTGGCATACTGGAATAGTCCTTTGTTGGCCATTGATTTGGGGAGAAGATATAAATCTATCATTATCAAACATCTTTTCTTACAATACATGATAATATATTTAAATGAGGGTTTTCACTGAATTACATCTTTTGGGGTCGAAATTGTTGTCATCATTTCATCACCACATATATCCTCCCACTTATCATTTTTTTGAAGAGTTTTAAATTTTCTGAATTTCCTCATGAAAATTAAAAATTTCCACATAAATGTTGTAATAACCATCCATTAAAGAATTTTCTAAAGTAGAATCACTAATATTTATGAATCTATTTTCCATAAACTGAGGTTGGGTATTAATATCCTCTAAATCCACATGTTTAGTATCCTCACACACAAGATGATCATCCAGAAGGTCCTCATTAACCTCAACATTTTGGGAATCCTTCTATATGCTCAGAACAACATCCACCCTATCATCACCAATAGATCCTTTCCCATTATATATGTATATCCCAATGACCTATTTTTAATAATATTATTCTTGTTTTTTCACCTTGATATCCATAACCTCAGACCGATTACAAATCTAAACAGTGTCAACATCCCTCCCAGAACCCAACCTATCTGTTTCATTATATTTCACCTCTTTTTTAGTTGAAGACCATTGTTTAACATATTTGTGCCTTGCCATATTGGAAGATAATGGAATCATGTAGTAATCTTTATGTTCCCCCTCTCTTACTGACCATATCGATGTCTTCCTAGAAGACCAGTCACCCAAATCACTCCCCATCCAATCAAAGATAGCTGCCACCCTAGGATCTAGGATAATTTCTCATTCCTCAGGTGTTAGACCTTCTTGATGTTCCCTCTCATAAGAATTCAATTGATCCACTACAAAGAAATCATGAGTTTCAAATTCCCTCTTCCCCATCTCATTCACCTTCTTACTCTGAGACTCACTACGACATATATATGCTAGATGTCCCAACTAGTTGCAAGACACAAAATAGTATGTCTATAACCATTGAGTTTATTTTTATAATTGATGATCCATATATTACAATAATCTATGATGGTATTGGAACATTATTAAAATAGAAATCCAATATTATAAGTATTCATGATGTATGTATTTAATAATTTCATTATTATTAGAATCCTATAACTATTGATGAAAAAATAACTAAAGTGAGGTATGTTATTATAGAAGGATAAATCCTCGGGGAAACATAATTTTGGATCAAAAAAATCTAATAAATTGACCAAGAAATCAAAAATACCATTTGGGAGTACATTCTCACTCCCAGTTCCACTAAAAATTTTATTATCAATACAACTTTAGGTATAGAACACATTTATATATGAAAATATGTATTAAATTCTATATGAAGAAGAAATATTTTTAATTTTCATTACAGATGTAGTTGGTCTCAAGAGTATAAAATGATATTATAATGTTTTAATAGAGAGGAGTAATAGTTTTCAATACTTACATAAGGTACATTTTCATAATTCATTTATCCAAATAATGATCTAATATGTTAATTATAGTTAATAACTATTCATATTTTTTGTTTGAATTTATATTACTACTATATAAAGGGAATACCGTGCAAAGTAATATTTGGATTTATTAATCCTTGAATCATTTATATACAATAAATTACATTTAATAATGAATAAATTGAGAAGAAAAAATATGAGAAAAATGATGCGTTGGTGAAAAAAATAATAGATAAGAGTCACTATTTGATTTCTACAATACAGGTGTAAAACTCTATAATCTAATAATATTAAACATATTTTTATTTTTTTTCTTTCATTATTTGTTTTTAAGAAGCATTGGATGTGGGTCACACTCAATTTGGATACACCAAATATTGATTTTTTATTTCAAATCATGGATATCTAACAAAACGACCTCACATGAAGTATATTTTTAATTTTTAGTGTACATCAATCTAAATTTTATATATAAAATTTGAATAATATGTTTTAGTATGTTTTTCAACAATATTTTTTTTATGATCGGTATGTTTATAAATATAGGCTAAATCATGGAATGAAGTCAGTGACTGAATATAAAAATTCTATGGATTACTTCAAGTGGAAAAAATTAATTTGTATATAGAAATATGTACATATCAAAACATATTTCAAAATAATTTACTTATATGGGTCAATGTTTCTACGATTTCTGAAGCATGAAAATGGAAACAATTAAGGGTATTATGTTTGATAATTTATTATAGAAATCATAAACTATTAATTGACCAGCATCCCCATACATGTAATTTTGGAAGATAATTAAAATTTACTTAAAATATTTATGAATCATTTTTTTTCTATAATTTCATAATACTACCAATTTATTCAAAAAACCTTCTTACTCCAAAGAAGAATTGAAATTTTTTAGATATGAGTGGGGAACATACGTGATGTCATAATGTTTATAAACATCAAATTTAGGTGATTACCTGCTATGTTTTTTGATCTATTATGGGCTATGGCCATAGAAATATATTTTGTGAGTGAGTAATTTGTATTAGAATGATTATATATTAATTTTGATTTGTTTCTCAAGGATAATTATAATGGAGGAAAATAATTTGTTTAGAAATGAATGGGAATAATATGTGGTGTAAGAATGTATACATTTATCCTGAAGAGGTGACTTATTTTTTTAAAATTAAAAATTAGTTCAAAACACACAACACATGTTCAAAGCCATGAAAAATATCTCAAATTGTTTTTAAAAATTTGGGAAATGATCAGTAAGTCATTTTTTATGTGTATAAATTTATCACACATCAATCCAATAGACTATGTGGTCAATATGACTCAAATTATTAGTTTTCAATACAAATGTGTCATTTTAGTTAAAAAAACATCATGTTGTAAAAAATGAGAATAAAATCTTAGATCCTTTCCAATCATTAGTAAAAAAATTCACAATTCATTTTTCATGTGTAGGAATTGACCACACATCAATATGACACCTGATGTGGTCTGTATGACATGAAGTACATTTTTTCAAAACAAATGTTTCATTTTAGTTTAAAACATAAATAAAATATTCAAATCCAAGAAAATGAACTCAGATTGTTTTCAAATTTTAGCACAACAATCCATAATTTATTTTTCATGTATAGGAATTAACCACACAAAAATATGACATACAGTGTGAACGTAACTACTCAAATCGTGTGGTTTGAGTTTAAAAATTATATTTTAGAAAAAATGAAAAGTTAAAAACTATAAAATTTATAAAACACATTTGGATTATTTTGATACTCCAGGAAAACAATCCGTTGATCATTTTTGGCATGTTGGAATCAACCATTCCTCAATATGATACAGAGTGTTCTTGGTATGACTCAAACTGTATGGTTTCATTTAACAATTGAAATTTTATTAATGTATTGCATCATATTTATGTTAAATTTATTTATTTATAGTATTGATAACATAATAATTGTTTTCATATATATGTGGATTATTTATATCATGTTGGGGTGGTTTTTTTGGAGCTTCTCATGCCCATGAGAGAATAGACTTTGAGGAAGTAACTGCGATAATAAAAATAAAGAAATAGGTCAAGAATATATACAAACATCAATTAAAATGTGAAATCCTACTACTTATTTAGATAATTTTATCACCATTTTATATATGTTTTTTAATTAGTCTTATTATCATTTTAATCTACACATTATTTAATTTTTTCATAGATATTTTATGGTGTCAAATTTTGATTTTAACTGCCTAAAACATTCCACAAAAAAGAGAACATGATATTTATTTTTTAGATGGTTACATATAGTTGAAATAAAAAACACATCGCATACTCAATCATCTTCACCTCAATTATATACACAGTGTGCCTGGTATAACTCGAACTTTATGATTTTAGTTCATAATTTATATTTTCATTCAAAACACACATCACATACTAGAAACTAAGAAAAAACACTCATATTTTTTTATTAATTTAGGAAAATTATCCATATATCACTTATGATGTTTAGGAATCAGCCACACCTCATTCTCACACACGATGTGTCAAGTATGACTGCAAGTGTGCCTTTTTTACTTAAAATTGACATTAATGTGTTGGAATCATCCTCACTTCAATATGAGTGCATGTGTGTCTTTTAATTTAATATTGACATTAATTTTAGTTAAGAAAACATGTGACATAATAAAAACTAATAAAACACATTAATATTGTTTTGATACTTTATGAAAATTATTAATATATCATTTTTAATGTATAGGAATCATCCTCACTTCAATTTTATGCACATTGTGCCTAATATAACTCAAAGTGCCCGTTATCAATTTAAAATTAACATATTGGATCAAAAAGTTTGTCTTTAATTAAAATCCAAGAAAACATGTTTTTATTTTTTTATATAATTTAGTAAAATGTTTCATATTTCATTTTTGGTGTTATTAAGAAATCTAACATAAAACAGGAACAAGAGGTGACTGGAATGTCTCAAAGTGTGTGTTTCTAGTTTAAAATGACATTTTAGTAAAAAAGAAACAGGTGATACTCAAAATTAATAAAATTAATTTTTATTGTATTGATAACTTAGGAAAATGATCCTTATGTCATTTTCAACATGTAGGAATCAACCACACCCCAATATGATGCACGATGTGATCGGTATGACTCAAAGTGTGTCTTTTTATTTAAAATTGACAATAATTTTAGTAAAATAGACAAGTGACATACTTTAAACCAATAAAATGAATTTATAATGTTTTCATACATTAGAAAAATGGTCCATAATTCATTTTTGATATGTAGGAATCAAACTCATCTCAATCAGATGCATGGTGTGACATTATGACTCCATTTATATCTTGTTATTTTAATTGACATTAATTTTCAAAATAAATTCAAGTGACAATCTCAAAACTAAGAAAACACATTCAGATTGGTTTTTATACTTTATTACAATGATACATAAGTCATTTTTTATGTGTAGAAAGTATCCAAACCCAAATCTAATGCATAGTGTTCCCAATATAACTCCAAGTTTTCCTTTTTATTTAAAATTGACATTAATTTTAGTAAAAAAAGAAATGGGGCACAATTAAAACTAATAATAAAATTCAGATTGTTTTTATAATTTATTTAAATGATCCATAAGTCATTTTTTACATTTATGAATTATCCACACCTCAATATGATACACAGTGTGCCTGATATGACTCTAGGTGTTTCTTTTTATTTAAAATTTGACATTAATTTTAGTAAAAACACAAGTGATGTACTCAAAAATGAGAAAAAGAACTTTCTAATTATTTTGAAAATTTATAAATAGGATACATAGGTCATTTTTTATGTTTAGAAATCATCCACACCATAATCTTATTCATGGGGTGTTCGGTACAAATCAAAGTATTTATTATCAATTTAAAATTGAAATTTTTGTTCAGAAAGTATATCACTCACTTAAAATGTAGAAAACACACTTAAATTGTCTCAATAATTTATTATAATGATTAATAGATCATTTGTGAAATTTATGAATTAGTATCATGTCAAACTGACACATGATGTGACCAGTATGACTCAATGTTCCTGTTTAAACTTCAAAATGATATTCTTGTAAAAAAGGAAATGTGACATAATCAAAACCCAGAAGAAACATTCAGATTATTTTGATACTCTATTTAAATGATCCATAATTCATTTTCCATGTATAGGAATCAACCACGCCTTAATATGATGCATGGTTTGACCGAAATGATTCCATGTGTGTCTTTTTATTTAAAATTGACATAAAATATAGTAACTAATACATGTTAAATTCCAAAAACCAATAAAATTCCTTCATATTGTTTTGATACATTATTTAAATGATCCATACCTCATTTTATGTGTAGGAATTAGAATCACCTCAATCCGACAAATGGTGTGACTGGTATGACTCCATGGGTGTCTTTTAATTTAAAATTAACATTAATTTTAGTAAAAAAGAAATGTTACATACTCAATAACAAGAAAATTAATTCAGATGGTTTGAATATTTTCTAAAGCAATCCATATTTAATTTTTGAAGTGAATGAATTAGATGAACCTCAATATGATGCATGGTGTGACCGATATAAATCCATGTATGACAACATATTTTAAATTGGAATTTATTTTAGAAAAAAATAATATGTTACATACCCAAAAATAAGAAAACATATTCATATAGTTTTGAATTTTTTTTAAAATGATCAATAAGTCATCTCTAAAATGTCAGAATTAGCTTCAACTAAATCTGAAACATGATCTATTCAGTATGACTCAAAATGTCCATTATTGGTTTAAAATTTACATTTTATCTTAAAAAGGTTCACGCACTAAAAACTGAGAAAACACACTGAAATTGTCTACATAATTTTGGAAAATGATTCTTAAGTCAATTTTTATGTGCAAGAATCAGTCTCAATTAAAACCAGCCCACAATGTGACTGATATGACTCAGAGTGTGTGTTTCCATTTTAAAATAACATTTTAGTAAAAAAATACAAGTTACATACTGAAAATTGATCAAACACATTGAATTTTATTTATACATTATTAAAACAGTTCATTAATAATTTTTGACATCTTGAAAATTTCCACACATAAATCTGACACATGATATGATTAGTATGACTTGAATTGGGGGTTTTCAATATAAAATTAGTATTTTAGTTTAAAACATGCATCACATCACCAAAACAATGAAAAGAAATTTGATTTGTTTCTCATCATTTTAACTACTATTATTTAATTAATTTCTTTAAAATTTTATTCTTGTACTTATTCAGTTAGTTTTTACATAGATAATGCTTGAAGACGTACACTAAATGGTGTAACATTTAATAATCAACTAAAACTCAATCTGATACATAGTGTTCTTGGTATCACTCAATTTTAATATTATAATTGAAACATTCTATTTTATTTAATTATTTACATTATTACTAACATTAGAATTATTTTTTTTATATAGTTCTATTCTTTTGCTGGAGCATGAGTGGTTTGTTTGGTAATATTAGGATTGGGGGTCAGGGGAGAATGACAAAGGAACATTGTTGGTTTGGAAGGTCAATGATAATTTGTATTAACTCATGTAACTATGAAAACAAATGATTGAAATTTTTATAATATATTATTTTACTGTATTTGTGTTATTAAATTTTATTTCATTTAAAATATGTATTTCCTCCTGATTTTTTATAGAGTTTGTGTTGCTGAAGTTTGCTATAAATTTGATAGCACACTTTAGTATACCCCTTTATCAGCACTGTTAAAAGCACTGATAATGGGATCCATTATTAGCACTACTAAATGTGATGATAAAGGTATCCTTTATATGTGATATTGAAAGTGATGATAAAGGACTCCTTCATCAGTGCTAAGAAAAGAACTGATGAAGGGTCCCTTTATCAGTGCTTTTTTTGCATTGATAATGGATCCCCTTTACCAGTAATTTTAGTATCACTAATAAAGACTTGTTTTATTTGCACTAAATAAATGCACTGATAAATGATCTCTTTATCAGTTCTTTTCTAGTTCTAGTAAATGCCTAGCAATTTTAAACATTCCCTAGTAGTTAAATATTTTTTTCTGTGACAATGTCTATTTTTACACTATTGAAGGAATATTTTTTAATTGTGTGTGCTATGGAATAAAGGTTTTTATTAGGGATTTTATTCTACAACATGGTTGGATGTTACAGTGAAGGGACCTTACTGGTCATATTTTTGTATCTCTATCAATTTTGGTGTAGCTACGACATGGTGTATGTTAGATTTAGTTCCCTAGAACTGTCTACTGTGTACATTATGATAACTTGTTTTCATTATTTTTAATATTAAAAAATGTTTATCACATCATGATTATTCTTCTATGTGACATGGTATATGATAATGTCATAAGATTAGTTGTCGCATTGAAAGGTCAAAGTAGTTCCTAGTTATGATGATAAACCAAAAGTGCCATGACAATATTCATTAATATATATGTTCTATATCTAGATGAAATGATTTGAGGGAAATAAATGATATAGGATATTAGGGGTTCATACTCATTGGAAATTAAGGCACCTTCTCATGATGTTCTACCTTGGTAATTTTTAGTGTAGGAAATTTTGAGAATGATACCCTCTAGTTGGGAATCCACATTTATATGTGTCATTGGATATTCAAATTTTTGGATGTTTATATTGATCCTTATACTTCAATAATATTATTAATGGATTTTATAGTCATGTAATTTGATTTATTGATTATAACCTTGATGACATATGTTCGTGGTGATGTGGGATATGTTGGGTGTGTCATGAGTAATATTTCATTAATGAATAATGTGAGAAATAATTTTTCACTTAAATGTTTTAATGGTAGTTGGTATCTGATTCCCTTTGATAGTAACGATATAACATAAATAAATATATGAACATGGTTTTCTATAGGTATGTTCAATTTCTAGAGAGTTAAGGAAATATACATTAAGCACAAAGGTTGATGGAACTAGTATGCAACCTTCCTTATTTGAGATATCACGATAGAGGGATTATATTATACAGTAATCATCCGTATGTGGTTATATATCATCAAGAAATTAACATCTATATCTATGGTTTCCTTGTCATATTTCTATATTCAAACCTTGGACTTTGGACTTATTTACATAATTCCATTGAAAAATATTCCTAGAGGGTCACACACAAAGTGTTTCCAGAACATCACTTAAATAATAATATTATTTATTATAAAACAAGTTGAATATATTTTAATCCTTTATGTTGTTTAATAATTATTTATGTTTGATTGATAACATTTAGTCTGTCACTATTTATTCAAGATAATATTTTTTGAGTGGAATATGTAATAAATATTTATTTTATATTTAGTGAATATAATATTTATTTATTGGAGAGTAATCTAGTGATAATTATTTATTAATTAAATATTCATTATTCAATTTTGGAACAATATTTTGGAGTATTATTGGACCGAGTCTATCAGTTTAGTGAGAAATAATTTATATTAATTATTATTTTAATAAATAATATTTAATTAAATTCTCTTTATTTGTGCATGTCAAGAAATAATAACAAAATTATTATTATTATAGACATGGGGTTACACAATAATTAAGAAAAATAATAAGGGTTCATGTGCAATTATAATTTTAAAACACTAGTGGTATATAAACCTGATTATATTATTTACTTAGTATGGACAATTCATTTTTTTTGTGCACAAAAACAACTGAAGATAATTCTCATGAATCCCAACAAAGACCTCTCTCTAAGACAGTCTCTAGAACGGAGAATGATCCTCCTCCTCCCCAACTCTCATGTCTAGAGAGATTGAAGAGAACCATTCCTTTAAGAGATTCTCAGGGTTATCAAAAGAGAATGATTCAAGAATCTGGATCTACCGAACTCAAAATAGGATATCCCTTTAACGACATTTGAAGGTTTATGGAGCATGTGTGGATGACCGCTGGAGGGAATCTACTCTTTATTACCACACCACAATGGTGGTATGACATTGATACATTTTCAGATCCATCAATGAAGAAATAATTCATCGAAAGGTAATTCATTAATTATTTAAACTAATTATAAATAATATATACTGACCCTATTTCTTGGTTTCTTTTTTCAATCATAGATTATTCTTTGATTCAATTATATTGATCACATAGTTTATTTTTGTGTAAATATTGAATGAATAATTGATTATGAGAAAAAACCATGTTTGGTATACCTCATATGGCACTTCGTCTATGCTCGAAACCTATAAGTACTATTAGAGGGAGTTGCATAATTATTTCTAATTATTTCAATATTACTACTGATTTATATATGCATTTAGTGTTAGTTATCAATTTGATTTAATCTTTATTTTATACAAATAATGAGATCTTTTTTTCCTCTTCATTCTTGTAAATATAATCAAATCAATTAATTTTGTGAATGTAATACATTCAAATAAATCATTAGGAGGTTACAATGAGTTTTGGAAAGATAATACAAGAGTACATGCCATGTATCTCGTTGGTACCGGTTGTATACCAATGTTCATTGAAACCATAAATAATTTGTAATTTATTTGAGTTATGTGCATTTATTACATGTGATGTGTATTTAAATAAAATTTTTATTGACTGGTACAGGTAGGAACATTATTATTTGGACTACATGGCATGTAACAACCATACACGATCTGTAGTCCATTAGTCAAAGACAATCTGTATATTCTCTTACATAGCTGACATTACAGGTGACTGTGTAACTCAGAGATAACACACTATGTATCCCATGTAAATTCCATGTAATCCATTATTTTTGTGGAATGATTACATGTCAATTACCTAAGATTTTTCCAAGTATAAATGGTAATAAATATACACACTTTGTATTTTCAGTGTACATTCCATATACATTACCAAATAATACAGAATTAACAGTATTTTATTATATTTTCTAAACCTTATCAACATGGATTCTGTGTGGTCATTATATTGATAGTTAATGTCATGTAAAAGGCTACACACACACACACACACACACACACACACATATATTAAATGTATAATTAATTTATGTGTAATGTTCGAAACTATATATCGTATATAAGTCATAATACAATCATTACTCTATGTGCATTGAAACATAACACACTATTTAAATACCATGTGTTCTATGTGAAAATTAAGTTGATAGTATATCTATTAAATTACATGTCAAGAAATGTATTCCACATTTCGTGTGAGTAAACAATATATGAATTTAATACATGTTGGGTAGTTTGGATGGGTACTCACCGTGTTACCTCTAAGGTACATTTTTTACACATTTAATTTTAATTAAATTTATTTATTTTTTAAAAAATTATGATGAATGAGATTATCAAGAAAATCGAAATGATAATTAAGATAGAATAATTGAATAATTATAGAATATAATTAATTGACTTGAGTAAAATTTATCTAAAATAAGAATGATTAGAATTGAAAGCTATTTTATCAAATGAGTAATTCATTTCATGTACGTGGATGATCATGAGAATATACTATAACATTGTATGTGTTTGGTTTCTTTTTAATTTACAATTTAAATAAATTTATGGCATACATGACATCCCTCCACTCATTATGTAAGGTCCTGTGAGCCCATGGTTCTTTCTTGTAAACCCCTTATCCAATCCAATAATTCCCCACACCTATGAGTGAGTTAAATTATATGTAATTTATAATTCTCCCAATCTAGTGTAGGTGATTCAAGTCTATAGATGATGAGAAACCAATCTAAGAGGTAAATTTATAGATAAGTGGAAAGCATCATCGTGAACCATAAAAACATTCCAGCCATTTCCCCCCTAGGTTTGTGCTCTGTTTATCATCTTCTATATGAAAAAACCATTAGTAAATGGTCATCATCATACCAATTTATAATTTTATTTTTGAAAAGTATCAAATTTAATTCCTTATAGATGTTTTTCAATGATCACATGAATTATTGAATTAATGATCTTGCAAGATAGAACTCAAATAAATTGTATTATGCATAAATGTTATCTAATACATGACTAATAACTTAAGTAAATCCTCTTAACATTAATAAGAATTTAATAAATATGAAATGGTAAATTCACAAATAATGATAAAACACCTCAATTTTATATTTATAGTAATTTGATATATCCTTTTACTACTTAATATATAATCGAACCATGGATCAAATTTTTTTAATGATCAAAGTCAAGGCTCTTTTAATTTATGGGGAATTCTAACTTAATGTTTTGGGTAGACATAAATTAGTTCACATCAAGGGTTGACTTCCAAAGACGGACATGGTGTATCTAAGAAACATGGTTAAGGAGATCCAATATAAGGATTTTATGATTTGGGAGGCTACTTAAAAGATCAAGGAATAATGAGTTAATGTTGATGGAATTTGGAATGTGTACCTAAAACCATTTAAATTTCTTGATCGTCCAAAGTAGAAGTGATTTGTACAGGAATATGGATCCTTTCAACAAAAATGTCCACACAATGGGATATTTTGAAGCCAATAGTGAGGGATATTGGGTTTCAATAAAATAATGTGAGGTTAATATATATAATATTTATTTATTTAACTAATTTTATTAGATAAAGGACAAAAATTTCATTTTTATTATTTGTAGAAATATAAATAAACATGGATCCAAAAATATAACTATGATATATACTTAAAAATGTTAACCTTCTAAATGGATTTTTTTTACCAGAGTGGTAAGGGAACTTATGTATTATCCTATGCCATGAAAAGAAATTGTATGTGATAGAAGAACCTATTCCTGGTGAACCTAGTAAACATGATAATTAGGAAGAGTTATCTATCTATGAGAAACATTTGAATGATTCCATAGATGTTAAATGTTTTATTCTATCATCCATAACTAATAATATTTTTAAGTAAGATGGGAAAATGGATGCATATGTAATGATGTATCACCTTCAAGAATTTTATCAAGAGAATTTAAGAAAATAGAGATACAAGATATCAAATTCTCTGCACACAACCATGCTTGGAGAGTCGGTGCTAGATTTACCTTATATAGTCAAGATTATTAGATACAATAAACTCTAATATATGTTATATATTAAATTACCAGTTTATTTTAAAAAATATATCATACTTTCCTTAATAAATAAGACATTCTCTAGTTTTATAGTTTTTATAACAATAGGAATAACGAGATGAGTCTTTTGAATCCACTTCCTCAAATTTTCTATTTGGAGAAGGAAATGGGGCATGAAAAATCACCCCAAGACTCATAAAAAGTATAAATCTCATGAGAATCATCCTTATAATAATTTTAATAAATAGATTTTAGGAAAGTAAAAGGAAGTATTATGTTTTTCTTATTTCAAGTAAGGCCATTGGAAGAGGAACTACCCCATGAATAAATGGGAAGATACATGTGTGTTTATCGAGTGTAATTATTCAATATATACACATTGGGTTTTAGATATAGATTATGTTCCACACATCTATATCCAAATATAGGAACCATATAGATTCTAATTATTTATAGAGGATAGGTTGATATTCAAGATATAAATTGTGTAAGGATGGATTTTTGAAGCCATTGGATATTTCCACCTTTCATTGGAAACAAGAATGGTACTAGTTTTAGCAGATTATTATTATGTACCTACTATTATTAAGTACATAATTCCAATATAATTAATATATATAGATGGTTTTATTTTCAAATTTGGAAGAAAATTTGTTTCTTTTATAATGATAACATGGTAATGGTATGACTCATTTAAATAATAGTCTTTATGTAAAAAAATTATTTGAAAATGATAATGAATCCTATTTTATGACTCATATAACACCCCACTATAGATTCAACATCTTGTCTATGTAAATGAGAAGTTTTTTATAATGATATATTAAGATGGTCATTTATAAACTTTTGAGTTAAACCCACTTTTATGATGTCTTTCTTGTTTACAAGGAAATATAACCAAACCCCCATTTTATGGACAGGGTGAAAGGGACACATAACTTCTATGATTAGTAAAAACTAACGTGTGTGGTCCATTTTTAGTATAATATAGAGGTGGATATTCATACTTAATAACTTTCACTGATGACTTGTGTATATATGGATACGTGATCTTGATGAGGAATTATTATGAGTCCTTTTTGAAATTCTAATAATTCATGAATGAAGTAGATAATAAACATGGAAATAAGATAAATAATCTTCAATAAGATCAAGGTGGTGAATATATTAGCTAAGAGTTTATAAAATTTCTATGTGAGTATGATATTCTATATCAAAACACTCTACTATATTCTCTATATTATAATGGTGTTAGTAAATTGTGGAGCCCTACCTTAATAGACAAGGTAACATTAATGACGAGTCATACAGATATTCCATTATCATTTTGGGGATATTCATTACAAATTGTGATATATACACTAAACCAAGTACCAAATAAATTGGAAACGTACCCTTTGAGATATAGAGTGTAAGGAATCCATTTTTATCATATACATAAGTATGGTGTTGAGAGTCATTTGTAAATCCTTCTAATGTAACAAACAAGCACCCCCATGACACAAAGTGTATATTTATTGTGTATCCAAACGAAACCAAGGGATACTACCTATAAAAACCTTAATTAAGAATGTGAATGTTGCTAGAAAAGATGTATTTATTAAGAGGGATCACATATTTCAGAAGGATAGTGGGTGAAATATTGATTTAGATTAATTTGATGCTCAAGATACACACCAATTGGTGTAATAAAATATTCCATAGGTCCCCATGAAAAAAATATATTCATGAAACACAAGTACTACATAGGAGCACTTGATAGGTAAGATAATTATATAGATATTTTGTTCTAAACACCAAATATAATGACTCATTATTGGTTAAAAATAACAAACCTATCTCCTACATAGAGAATATAGAGAGCTTATGAGATATATAATGGAAATATTCTATAAATTATGAAATGGATTCCATGTATCAGAACCGAGTTTGGTTTCTGGTTGATCTACATATTGATTCAACACCTATTGTATTCAAGTGGGTATTCAAGAGAAAATTTTATATGGAAGGAAAATTAAGTATCTAAAAATAAAGTCTAATATATTAAGGGTTTAAGAAGCTTCACAGAATTGATTATGATGAAACCTTTTCTTTAGTTTCTATGTATAAATACATTAGAATTATACTTGATATAGAAGCTTACCATGACTGTGAAATATAGTATATGGATGTAAAACCAAATTTCATTAATGGTAATATTGAAGAAAATGTCTACATGACACAACCATAAGGGTTTGTGACTCCAGGTGATGCCAAAAAGATATGAAAGTTATAGAGATCCATTTATGGATTTAAGTAAGCATCCAAGTCATAGAAAATTATATTTTATAAAGATATAAATGATTTTTTATTATTAATGAATGTTTTAAAATTATTTAAGAGAACTATAGTGGGAATACATTCATTATCATAGTAGTATATATTGATGACATTTTACTTATTATAAATGACATACCAGGATTATAGTTAGTTAAGGACTAGTTAAGAAAGTGTTTCCCCATGGTGGACTTAGGTGAAGCAGCCTTCATTATAGGGAACAAGATCATTCATGATAGATAAAAGGGGCTTCCTGTACTTTGTCAATGTACATATGTTGATCAGATACTAATGATATTTACAATGGAATAATCTAAGAGAAGATTGTCTCTAGTGCCACATGTTATATATCTTTCCAAAAAAACGTGTTCCTAGACACAATTGGAGAATGAGAGAATGAGTAATATTCCATATACATTAGTGATATGACAAATCATGTATTCTATGTTATGTATTAAGAATTATGTTGTCTATTCATTAAGCATGGTTGGATAATATCACACTAATACATGAGAAAAACATTGGTAGTCCTTAATTTTCTAAGAGGAACTATAAACATGTTACTAATGTATGGGGGAGATGTGGATCTAGTAATTAGTGTTTATATTGATGCTAGTTTTCAAAAATATCATAATGGTCTAAATTCATAGTCAGGATATGTTTTCTGTATCATTTCAGGATATGTGAGTTGGATGATTTCAAACTAGCCATTTTTCATTGATTATATAGAGGAATCCAAATATATAGTGTCTTTTGATGCATCCAAAGAATTAGTTTTCATAAAAAACATATTCAAATAGCTTTATGTAGTAACTAGAAGTAAATTCCCTATCACTTTATACTGTGATAATACTATAGAGGTGGATCTTGGAAAAGGAGCCAAGATCACACCAGCAGACAAAGAATATACTTAGAAAGTATCACTTCTTTAGGGATTTTTATCAAAGGGGTAAAGTTGAGATATATATAGTTTAAATGAATTAAAATGTGGTAAAATCCATGTCTAAAGGTCTATCTTAGTAGAAAAATGAGTCTCATGTGATATCTAGAGGGGTGATCATTGTTGGAAGTTGACTCTAGTGTAAGTGGCAGTCCATTGGAGTTGGTTCCCAATAAACATCTTTTTGTAATTTATGATAACCTATATTATTTTTTATTATTAATAATATAATTTGTCACATCATGATTTTTATTATATGTAACATATTATGTTATAATTTCTAAATAGTATTTATCACGCTGAAAGATCACAGTAGTTCCCCGCTATGATGAGAAGACAAAAGTTTCACAATAGTATTCTGAAATATATATGTTATATAACTAGATGAAATTATTTTAGGGACAAAAATGATATAGGTTATAATGTTTGGAGACTCATAGGACTTTGTGGCACCTTCTCATGGTGTAATCCCTTTGAAATTTCCAGTATTAGAAATTGTGAGAACGAGAACCAGCATTAGAAAATAAACATTTATATGTGTCCTTGTATGTTCCTATATTTTAATTTGTGTATTGATCCATATAATTTAATATTATTATTAATTTATGTTTTTAGTTTTATAAATTAATGTATTTATGGAAATTGTGATGGCATTTTTTCATAGTGAATTAGGATACGTTGGGTGTGTCATGAGTAATAATTCATTAATGAATAATGCGATAAAGGATTTATCCAAACTACTCTTTAATGGATGTTGGTATCTCAGCCAAATTTAAGGAAATGATTTAGCCTAAATTAATCCATGGACATGGTTTTTTGTAGGAATGTTTAATTTTTAAAAATTCAAGGAATTATACATCGAGAACATAGGTTGATAGCACCGATATTGAACTTTATTGATTAGAGATATCAGGATAAAGGGATTATATTACACATTAATCATTTATAAGTGTTTTTATGTCATTGTGATATTAAATTCATTCACTATGGGTTCCTTTTCATGTTTATAGATGTTAACCTCATACTTTGGGCTCCTTCTCCTAATTCCATTGAGAAAGTGTCCTAGTGGGTCCCACATTATGTGTGTCTAGAACATCATTTAAATAATAATTTTTTTATTTAACATGTTGTATAAATATTATTCCCATAAATTTTTTAATAATTACTCATGTTTTATTTATTTCCTATAGTCTTTCACCAGTTATTTGAGAGAATATTTTGGGAGTATAATATTTAATAATATTTTATTTTTTTACAATTTAGTTAATATAATATCTAATTATTATAGAATAATGAAATTATAATTATTTATAAAATAAATATTCATTATTCTGTGTTTGAAAAATATTATAGAGGAATGTAGGACTGATTTTATTGTTTTAGTGATAAATAATATATATTGAATATCATTTGAATAAATAATATTTAATTTAATATTTTGGACTTATGAATGTCAAGAAATAATAATAATTATAATATTATTATAAATATGGGGTTCAATTTGAATAATGAAAAATAATAAGGTATCATGTGAAAATATTATTTTCTAACCCTAGTGGTATATAAACATTATTATTTTATTTTCTTTATGCGGCCAATTCAATTTGATGAAAAAATGGAAACTTGATAGAATTATATTAAATCCCTAGATATATAACTATCTATGAACACTCTCATTAATAGGGAGTGATCCTCCTCTATCACCACTCTAAAGGATTGTGTGTATGAAGATAACCCTTGAAGAGATTATCGAGGAAATAAAAGGTGAAAAATGAAATGGTATGGATCTACCATGCTCGAACCTGATGTTTCCTACGAAATCCTTTGGTGGTTCATGGAATGAAAGTGGATCAACACTGGATATAATATACTCTTGATTCCTATGACATAATGATGGTATGATGTAGATATGTAATTAGTTCCATCAACATAGAAAGAATTCATGATAAGGTAATTATTTAATTATTTAAATTAACTATAAATAATATGTGATGTTTTCACATCTTTGATCTAGTGTTCAATAATAAATTATTCTTTGATTCATTTTCATTGATCACAGTTTTTATCATCATGTAAATATCAGATTAATCATCCATTAAGATAAAAATCTGTGTTTGACATTCACCATCTGGTGCATTCACTATGCGTGAAACCATTAGTTTATTGGTTGCCTCATAGAATTACCTTGGGTATATGGAATCAAGATGTTAACTATGACATGAATTTCAAAAGGTAGATAGACTAGGACTATATCGGAATAGAACCTTGTCTTATGACGTGGATTGGGGAGGAACCTTATTCACTACAACATGGTAAGGATTTTTTCCCAAGGTATTCTAATTTATCTATCGTGAATAAATTATAAAAATACTTTTAAAATATTCACTCTCCCATTTTTTCTCTTGACTATTGGATGAAATAGGTGTATCCTTGGGTGGTGATTCATCCAATTTTAGTGGATTTTATTCTCAGATGTAAGAGATTTTCTTTTAGTGACCTCATGGGAGTTCCTTTCCTTCCTCTCCTACATTTTCTTCTCATTATTCATCTAACAAAGGTTGTGGTTATGGTAATGATTTGTTTAGGACATTTTATGGATGTGTATTAACGGGGAATGTTGTGTTCTTGGTGGATAATACCTCTTTGGTGTTTTTCTAGTCTTTTTGGAGTTTTTCTTCACTTTGTCATCCCAGAGTGATTCAAAAAGTTTCCGATTGATGTATGATATCCTAGATCTCTCTTTATTTTGGGAATATATTGGATTAGCATGATTTTTTTTACATTTGGAAGATTTTAGGGATAATCAAAAAAATGTAATGAACCAGATTTAACATAATCTAAAGGGAAATGGGGAATTCGAATGCAATTGTTTTTCTCTTTTAATTGTCCCTAGATATTTCCAAGAAACTTAATTTTTTTGTGATTTATGCACTATAAATGATTTAAACTATGAACCCCTAATGTGATTTATTATATAGACTCACCAATAACAAAAGTTTAATTATATAAATATGGAAATATAAATATTTTTTTTATGAATCTAGAAATTCTGTGAAAACCATTATGCTAGAGATGATGAAATTTTATGAAATCCATATTTAAATTGGAATTATGGAAGTGAATGAAGTTGAAGTCCACTTATAATATTATTTTATGTGGTTTACAATGTTATCAATGAGTTTTTATGGGATTTGTGGGATTGTGTAGTGATGGTGGTGATCAGTTCAAATGCATAATGTGTTGATCTAGAGGGGTTGTAGTTAGATTTGTATGGGATATATTGAGGGATATTTTTTGGTGATTAGTTGACGGTTGATGATATGTGATAGTTTCACTATTATGATGTGTTTTTATGGGAATTATAATTTTTATTTCAAGATGGCTGGGCTATCATGTGGTGGAATTGTTTTAGTTTCTCGATAGCTATGAAATGCAATTGACAATGTTGTAATTGAATATGCATGGCATGGAATTAAAAATGTGGAAATTGATAACTAAATTGAATATTGATAAATAAAAATAAACATGGGTTGGGGATATGGTGGGTTTTTATTAAGTATGAGATTAAATGGATTAACAAATTAATACTAGTTAGAAATTGGAAATCAATAAAATGATTGACTTAATTAATTAAGAAGGGAATTATGGGTTGTGTGTGGATGTTTTCTTGTGATATTAATTTAGTTGTGGAAAATTATTGTGGTCGATTTCATTTGGTGATGTGGTGTTAATGTGTCCTATACTATTGTTTTTATGTGAACCCTTAAGAAGGGTATTTTATGTTACTATTTTCCTTGTACTTTTCAGGTGATTTATATAGAAACCCCACATGAGTCGAGTATTTAATAATGATTCCCTATAGTTATGGGTTTTAGGGGATTTCTGAAATATCTAGGTTGGAATGTGTATATGGCTATACACACCCTCTATTTTTCTCTCCCTTTAGTATAGGTGCCTAAAGATGATAAATCAGATCGTGTTCATGCATAGTGTTAATAACATAGTTCATGACTATTCCTTGTAAAGATAGATTATCAAATTGTGATGGTACTTTGAGATGATGGGTGGTGGGAGTAATTTTTTGGGAAATCCTGACCGATCATGCAAAATTGATAGGAACTTTTGAGAAGACCATTGTATTATTACACATAATTCAATCAAAATTTCACACGTAGGATACTCCAAAAAATCATGGATCTCTAGAAGTTCCCCTCTGACTAAATGCTACTGATGTGGGAAGAATTTACACCCTATTCACCACACAAGGTATTCCTTGATCACACACACATAAGAAAGAACATGAATGTACAATGTAATGGGAATAAATTCAAAAATAATGTATAAAATTGAAAAATAAAAATCAAGAAATAACACAATATTTTATCATGATATAGATTACAGTTCCCACATGAATAGGAAAAACAAACTACTTCTTACCATTCAATATAACTAGAAGATTATAGGTGTACAAATAGATTAAAAAAGGAATTTAATCCTCATCAGTTTCTTAGCTCCAATAAAAATCCTGAGTTAAATTTCCCTTCCATTTTCATCATTGTTTCATTCTCTTTGATCTGAATGTCCTACACACACATATACCTAGTTTTAACTGATAAAACTATATTACATGCTCCCTTTAAATCATATATCACAAATCATGATTTCTTACGTATGATTAATAACCCAATGAACATTCCATCTTACTCAAAAACCTGACCTCTGATGCTTCAATGTACAACCATCGGTAGATGTGATATTCTAATGGTTTTACTGTTATTAGAGAATTTCTACCACTATTCTTTATGCGTCACGTCTATCCCAAAATATGGTGCATGAAATTTTAGGGGATGTAATTCTGATGGATGAAAAATCATTTAACTGAAACAGATTTCACCTCCTAATAATCTACAATAGGAAGGTTTTTTCAAGGAAACCATTATAACTCATTAAACATACAATATACCAGTATCCCCCATATGTTCCTTTATTTCACTGAAGAACAATTGAGGCACAATTCTACCTCATATGTTCTTAAATTAACACATTTGTGAATATATCTATCAAATTTTTTCTTATTGAAATATTTCATTGTTATAACTATTTCTCATCCATAAATTTTCTAAAGAAATGACTCTTCAGGTATATATGACTCATTTGAGAATAAAAAATACTATTTTATCCAAGTAAATCATAGTTTGTCTATCCCAAAAAATAACTACTCCTTCCTAACATGTTCTGATTTCCTTCAACAATTTCTTTAACCACAAAATTTCTTTCCCAGATTCCATTACAACTACTTACTTAGGTTATGTTGGAATTTGAGTAAAAATATTTTTCAACATTTAAGACCAATTGATAGTAATTTATATAATAGTAAACACAAACATGATAATACTTTTCCTATTATCTCTGTCATGATAATTTTTTGATTCTACCAAACCTTGTTACGTGTTATCATTTTTAATGTTTAGAGATTATTTTCTGGTTATTTCAAATACCAAGGAATCCAATTTATATCCCCATAGTGTTCTTTTCCATGGTTAAACATGTTCCAACTGATAACTACCCTTGTATAAACAATTCTAAGTTGGTTTTAAACCATTTCATATGACAAACTTTACATTGATGATTCATATGGTACTTTCTCTTGTATTTTTCATCATCCTTAATTATTGGTTCTTATGACAAGGATAATATTATGTGAGTAGTAAAATGGGTTGTGTATGGCTTATATCTGACCATATCTAACACTTTTTTGATCTTTTGGATATAATTCATTTGATATGGTAAAAATTTTTTGAACCTCCTATATCTTTTGATCTACAATCTCAAAATCTTCCTTCCATACCCATGATCTTTCATCTTGAAACTTTTGGAAAATAAAATATCATTTTTTTATTTTCCAAGAATCATGTCCAATTATCAAGACCTAATCAATATATACGATAAATATAATTAATTCCACATCATTAAATTGCTTCAAATAGCAGTAATGATAAGAATTTATCATATAGAAAACTTCTTCAAGCATAAATGAATCAAATTTATGATTCCATTATTGAGTGGCTTGATTTACCCCATAATATATGTTATTAATCATACAAAGCAAATTCTTACACCCTTCCACTAGTAATCTTATCATCTGATTCATTTAGATTTCATCCTCCAACTCTCCATGAATGAAAGTTGTCTCGATATCCATATTCTCAAGATGAAGAAATTTCAATGATACCATACACAACATTTTTTGATTGTATAATATTTAACTAACAATGAGAATATTTATAAAAAATTTACTCCTTTAATCCATTTTAAACCCTTCACCACCATTAATATTTTGTATCTATTATTTTCATCTACCTCTAAACATTATCTAGTAAACAAAACTAATTTGATGTGCCTTTTTACCCTTAAAAATTTCATCCATATCTTACATTTTTTGGAACATTAATGAAGTAATTTCTTCATTTAAGGATAGCCCCCACTACATAGAGTCACTAATAGAGGCTTTTTACTCTATATTTTCAGGTTCTCCTACATATGTTTGGAGTAAATTGATCATATCAATATCATACCATTGAAATTTTCTCTATATTCTAGTTGATCTCCATAATTGAATTAGATGATATAAAAAACTTGAATCATCAATTGCTATCAATACATGAACTTTTGGTACCTTAACATTCAAGGCCAATAATTTTAGTATGCCCACTCTAGCTTCAGCCTTCCTTGAACTCTGTAGTATTTCTAATTGTATTAATCTTGAAATTTTTGTGCCTATAGAGGCCATATATGAGTTCCCCCAATTTTTTTAATTACTGATGCTCTAATCAACCTAGACTTCTATAGGTGATTTTACTTCAACTTCTATCTCAACCATGTTTTGTTCCTTCCACATAAAATTATCATTGAATAAAAAATCTACACTTCTTATGATTTGTTTTATTTCACCATCCCATAGTTAGTGTACAATATTCCCATCTCCATGGCTACGAAAAAAACATTTTGGTTATTGATTAAATTTTTTCCTTATCCATTGAATTTAAATTTACATATTCTAAACTTATAAATACTCTAAGGTGATTAACTAATGATAATTTCTCAAACTATTTCACCTCAAAAGACCCTATCTAACCACCAATTATGGAATTATATTGGTGATATAAGCTATCTTGTTTATTACCTCTACCCAAATCAATATTGTCATCCCCAAGTGAAACCTCATACACGTAGATTTTTACATTTGTGTATTGTTAATTATTTCATCCACTCATTTTTTTGGAGTTTTGAGAAACATATTTTCATGTATCATTCATTCTGGAAGTTGTTATGGAAGTTTTTTTGGTGTAATAACCATTGTTGTTCATCTGGATTCACTTCAACTTATAGAAACATCCCATTTATCCAAAGTTTTCCCCAGAAAAAACTTCTAAAATGCATCATATTTTTGCTTCACGAATTAAATCCATAATTTTAGTATATCATCATAAATTAATGTAAGATATTAATGGAAACCAATATGATTGAACAAGGTTATGTACCCAAACATCTGAGTGCACAAGATCAAAATTCTTATCCTTGGGCTTCAAACCATCTAAGATAAAAAGAACTCTTTTCTTCTTTCCCACCACACAAATTTCACACATTCCAATTTACATATTATCATGCTTTATTATTATTTTATCCTTCAAAAATTTTATTTTCTTCTTACTAAGGTGACCAAATCAGAAGTTCCATAAATCTAGATCATTGAAATTTTAACTTACGAACTTTTTCAATTCTTTCTGAATTTTCTATCAAGTAAGAAGTCTCATCCATTAGTCCTTTTACAAATGGTATGGAACCCCAGGTAAATTTCCATATTCAATTTGAAAATTTATTTTCATATCCTTCATCTTCCAAATATATAACAGATTGAAGATTTTATATAGACTAGGGATGTGGAGAACTTCCATTAACATAAGAATCCCTTGTTTTTCATCTAGATGTTGAGATCCCCTTTTCAAAAAACATTTAGGGCTTCACCTTTAACCATATGGACTTTCCCAAACTCTATGATATATATCTGAATATGCATCCTTGATCACGAGTTGAATGGAAAGACTATCTAGAGCCAATAACTCAAGATTATACTAGAGTGTTTACACTTAACAAGTATCATTTCTTATCTTCTATCATATTAATTGAATCTGATTTTTTTTATGGTTTTAATGTGTTATCATTTTGATTTTTGCAATCCTAATTGATGTTTCCTTTCTTCCCACATTTATTTAAAGTTGGAAATGGCCATCTGACTTACTTGGGATCTTCTCTTTTTTTCTTCTGATGGATTATTTCGATAGACCCTCTTCTAATGAGGTTGAGCATCCTCGTCCATAATCATTGATAGAATTTATGGAGTGTTCATAGAATTCCCTCCACTAATGTTTTTGCATTAAGTATAAAAATTTGTGATATCATCAAACATCATATCTATTTTACACTAAAGTTACTAAAAATTATTTCCATTACATCTTAGGATCTCTAGAAGCGAGTATAACTATAACAATTCCCATACATTATTAGAAAATGTTACCTTAACTGATTATACATTTCCATCGATCTTGTTGAAATCATTCACATGATATGTAATTGGTCTTAATTTATTCAACCTTATGTCGAACAACTATATGAATAAGAAAATTTTGGGAAGGGTTGTCGATATTTCACACTTTTCATTCAATGACTTATAAATTATAGTTTTAGTCTTATTCTCTTGAATATTGAAATAAAAATTCTTTTCTTGGGGCATTATTTCTAAATATAGAGTCCATCTATCTCAACACTCCTATTTGTATTTCTCCATCTACACTGGCATTACACCAGACAATGAAACTTCCATTTCCTTTTAAATTAGATAATCTTCAATTAGCATTATCCCGAAGTGAAAATCTAATCAATTGAACTTAAGAATCCAAATCCTCCCTTCCTCTAATGTCATTCCCAAGCTGCTAAGAGTATGGTATCCTTAAGAACTAAACCAAAGCTCTGATATTACCTATTTGGGACAAGCCCTACTAAACATGAAAATATCATCAAATATTCCAAAAACACCACTGATTTTTTAACATTGACCCACTGAAAGATCGTACATAGGAGACTATTTGTACTGGTAAAAAGATATTTAAAAGATGCTCTCTAACTATGTGATCCAAAAGTAGGTTATCTTAGTAACATAATCACTACACAAAGCCTTACTTTACTACACATGTATATGCAATATCAAAAAAGTACGAAGTACTAGAAAAGCATTCACTGGTAGTACATGTAATGAGAGAAATGAAACTAAGAAAGAATAGAAGAGTTTATCATTGTTTAGTTCATGCGTCCAACAACCATGGGGGAAAAATTGTTTGTTTCCATTTATAGTAACATGAATATTACATGTGATGCAAACATATTACAAAAGATAAGTATTCATCACCAACTTCTCAACTCCATAATAAATTCTTAGTTTAATTGTCCTTCCCTTTTTCTCAGTGTGACATGATCTTTTCACTGATGTTCTCAAACACTTATATATATATATACTATGTGTATTTATTTAATATTCTGTCATGAAACTCCTTCACCAAAATGTGGGAAGGGAAAAAAAATTTCCAAGACCTTCCTTCTTTAAGTTGAAGGAGAGATAATGACCCCCCGATCCCCGCCTCCAGTAGGCCCCAGAGTGGCGACTAGCACCAAGGGTATACAATTTCCACAATATGGGAGGCATTACCCTTTTTAGTTAACCAAGATTGGGAGAAAGAATGAGTCAACACCAAACACCACCAAGAATAGAAAACTCAAGGTAAAAACCAAACTACATGCATGTTTTAATAATAAAACTGAACAAAGTACAAGGAATCCAAAGTAAAATACCCAACAAGAAAAGAAAAAGGCTAAGCAGAATCCAACAGCGACCAACAGAAACTCCAACGTCCAGACTAGTAAGGTCCCGCATAGCCTCCGAAGTCCTCTTGGAAACCTGAAAGTAAACATAGGGTGAGCATACAAAGTATACTCAGTAGGAAAACCTATAGCTCTTGTGCACAAGTGGGGAGACATCCTAAAGTACCGTGAGAAGCAGAAGAACCAACATCTATCAAGGAATCTATCCATCCCACCTTACCGGCCATGCTCACCAAATAACACAAGCAGTAAGATAAAAGTAAGAACAAAACATTTGGGTACCCTGCACCACCATTTTCCCCACTATGTAGCTGTTCATCCCTAATGGTAAATGTCCTGACGCTACCACGCTCTTCCTACCCACACACACCTGGGCCTCACAACCATCCACATCCTTGCTCGTACACACCTAGGCCTCACAACCACACATCCCTGCCTGCACACACCTGGGCCTCACAACCATCCATCCCTGCCCGCACACACCTGGGCCTCATGCCGAAGACACCTAGGAAAACAAACTTGCCTGAAGAGTCCTGGGCTAACAAAACAACAATTGAAACCTACCCAAAGAATCTTGTGTGTAAGGTCGCCTCCAACCATTATAGCTTAGGGAAGAGGGAGCATGAAGGAGAGTAACTAGGGAGAAACACCCTTCCCCATGAAATGGGGTGTCCGACACTAAGTGCCAAACATGGGTGGGGTGCAACTAAACACAAAACATACAGTTACATATATATATATATACCAACACACAACCCAACTTATGGCTCCTCAAATAGATACAAGTAGGTATAGAAGCACTGCTACCTCAGAAGACAGGCACACAACAAACAGTTCCCAGTTCCCCTGTTCAAGTTATCATTTCATAACAGTTCAGTATGAGTTAATCCCTTCACTACTAGGCAAATAACAGGCACATTCACAGATGAAACAACAATAAAGCAGGAAGTAAAACCATCTGGTAATTTAATCATTCACACCCGGTTCTCTTGTGAAGTCACATCCACAAAGGGATCAGTGAGATCCCTCAAAGTACTAGAACCAAAGAAAAACCCAAAAAACCGTTGGTTATCCCACATTAATTCATTACTATTCCACCAATTTAATTCTTAACTTCCCACTTTTATTCATGTTCACAACCCAACCTGCAACCCTGCTTCTAAACACCACCACAGCCACACAACAACTCATGCCATTCCAACCACACCATTCACAGCCCCGCTATTCACCCATCCATATCTAAACCATACCAACGATCATAATTCATTCTTTTATATTATTTAGTTCAACTGGAGTGATCACACAAGATTACTGGCTTTCTCATTCAATATCCGAGTTTAAGTGTTTAACCGATTCATACATGATTCCCATTCACTTGACAAAGCATAAAATAGAGCATAGTATAGGTGCGCAAACAAAGACCCCCAACAGTCATGATTTTCAGTAGGCCCAAGCCCGTCCAATTCATAACAACATCATAGGGAAAATATGGGTAAAAACATGTAACAACATTTACAAACTTCCTCGTCCCCATTATTTAATCGGTTATTATCTTGATTACAGAATTGATTTACTCCCTCTTGAGAACCATAGAACACCCACCCCGCATGATACAGAAGGAGGAGAGACAAAGGTAATATCCCTACTTGATTGATCAATGATTGAAATTAATTCCTTGCGTGGAAACAGGAAATTAGGAGTAATATGAGCTCCACAGAATGCGATAAAGGAAAACTTCATAACAGGGGTACGAATTTTCAGGAGGAAGGGTATTCTGAGCGCAGGGTGATAGAGAAAAAAAAACCTAGGTAGAAGAGAACCTTTAGGTTATAAAGGCTGAGATACAGCATCCCTAGGACGGTTAATATATGGAGAAAAACTTGAAACCACGGAAGAAGCGGGATCGTGGGATGACCACGCAGCTGGGCCACCCCACACGTCCAACTTAAATGTTCCGCGCCCTTAGGGGCGGTTAAAACTAACACACACCTACTTAAAGGAAAGACTAGATGCGGTAGAGGCGTTTCTGAAAACGCGGTTAAAGGGGTATGACCAAAACGCATGGTTTTCCATTTAAGGAGGGTACCTCACAAAAACATTTAATTAAACGATATTAATGGGATTTAAAACAGGTTTAATGGGGTCAAAAGAAGGATTAAAACCCAATACGTGCAAACCAGAGGCGCTACTGGAAAACCAGTGGAGAGGTTACTGGTAGGCTAGGTATACCGGTAGACCGAGCTACCGGTAGTCCGAGCTACCGGTAGGCCGAGACACTGGTAGGCTGAGGCCACCGGTAGGTCGAGTCACCGGTAGGACGAAGCCACTGGTAGTTCAAGCTACTGGTAGGACAAGCCACTGGTAGGCCGAGTCCACCGGTAGGCCGAGCCACCGATAGGCCGAGCCACCGGTAGGCCGAGCCACCGGTTGGCCGAGCTACCGTAGGCCGAACCCACCGATAGGCCGAGCTACCGGTAGGACGAGGCCACTGGTAGGCCGAGATACCAGTAGGCTGAGACACCGGTAGGCCGAGCTACCGGTAGGCCGAGGCCACCGGTAGGCCGAGCCACCGGTAGGCTGAGGCTACCGTTAGGATTCTTCACCGAGAAGCTGGGATGACCTTCCAGACCACCCAGAACACCCCAAACATCATATTTTCCCCAAGTAATGGACCCCAAAACCCTGAGACATTACATCAGATACTTCTAAAACTA
Source organism: Viscum album (assembly GCA_963277665.1). Taxonomy (NCBI): domain Eukaryota; kingdom Viridiplantae; phylum Streptophyta; class Magnoliopsida; order Santalales; family Viscaceae; genus Viscum; species Viscum album. The sequence continues at coordinate 1,898,373,260 of OY728121.1, read as the reverse complement.
TTCTCGTCCCCAAGAATATAAGAACAAACAAGAAAGGAGAAAAGTGGGGTCCAAACAACCACCCTCTAAAGATACTTCTCAAGGGAAAACCCCTGAGTTGTTCGAAAGCTGGAACAGAAAACCCCCTACATCCAGGAATACTCCCCCAAGAGTTATCAACCACAAACATTCACAAAAATCACAAGAATCACACTTTCCAACACCTGAGTCAGGGAGTCCCTTCCTACATGTCAGGATATTATCCACTTTGGGCGACACTGACTCACCCGCACAGGTTTAATCGCATCCACATTAATGCATCCTGATTACCAGTCAGAATTTCCCATCATCACACATTCAGACACACATAGAACAGGGAACAGATCATCTAATAGCTAATCAAAACAAACATTTCATATATTAAAGCACAAGGTAAAACATCTCAACAAAACTCAAAACAACAACATACAACAAGGAAGTCAAAACAGCTCTGGGTACTGAACGCATAACTGGGCCTCCCGCTCCCAAGTTCTCTCCTCGAGGCCACCATGCCTCCACAACACATGAACCAAGGGGATGATTCGTCCACAAAGCACTTTCTCTTTACGATCCTCGATCTGGATCAGTCACTCTATGAAGGTCACATCGTTTTCGACATCTAAATCTCCCCAATCGATGACGTGGGAGTCATTGTGTATATATCGATGCAGCTGGGAGTCATGAAAGAAATTGTGAACTTTCTCCAATTGAGGTGGCAATGCCAGCTGATACGCCACCTCACCAACTCATCCCAACACCTCGAAAGGTCCGATGAACCCAGGGGAGAGCTTACTCCCCTTCCCAAATCTTCGCTGCCCACGTCAAGGGGAATCCTTCAAGAAAACATTATTTCCGACCTTGAACTCCAAGGGCCTCCTCATACGATCAACATAAGACTTCTGCCGATCCTTTGCTGCCTTCATCCTCTCACGCATGAGATAAACCTTCTCAGTGGTGCCCTGCACCACTTTTGGCCCATGAATAGTTGCTTCCCCAATCTCTGTCCAGCAAATGGGTGAACAACACGACGTTCCATACAAGGCCTTAAACGGTGTCTTGCAAATAGTGGAGTGGAAGCTATTGATATAAGAAAACTCCAACAGAGGCAATTTTCGTACCCATGACCCCCCAAAATCTAGAACACATGCCCGCAACATGTCTTCAAACATTTGGATCGTTCATTCTGTTTTCCCATATGTTTGAGGGTGGAATGCAGTGCCAAGGCGTAGCTGGGTGCCAAAGGCATGCTGTAATCCCCTCTAGACTCATGAGGTAAACCGCGTGTCTCGATCGGAGACAATAGATCTCAGAATCCCGTGCAACCGCACCACCTCATCGATGTACCTCTAGGCTAAGGTTCTCACTAGGTTCGACTCCTTAATCTCCAATAAGTGAGCTGATTTTGTCAACCGATCCACCACTACCCAGATGACCTCATAGCCTCCCTGAGCCCTGGGTAGCCCTGTGACGAAGTCCATAGAGATTTCATCCCACTTCCACTCGGGAACATCTAAAGGCTGTAACAACCCTCCAGGAAAAAGGTGTTCAGCCTTCACTTGCTGACACACTAGGAACTTAGCCACAAACTCTGCCACCGCCCGCTTTACCCTGGGCCACCAAAACTATCCCCTCAGGCCTTGGTAAATCGTTGAGGCCCCAAGATGTACCGCTAAAGCCGAGCCATGGAACTCAAAGAGAACTCCTTTATGCATCATATCTGTAATAAAAATCCTTCCATGGAAAAGCATCCGATGCTGACCATCCTCCGACCATCCCTTAGGAGCATTTACCTAATAAACACGATCTCACATCACTTCTACCTCTGAGTCCCCCCACTGAGACTCTTCCACCTGAACCACTAAAGAGGAAACTACAGTCATATGAAACAGACAACCTCTTCCACATTCCACCCTTGCATCCAAATGCAAGGCCGCTAACTCTTCCATCGTTCTCCAAGAATCTACAGATTCCCAAACTACTTCCTTCTGTGATTTCCTACTCAAGGCATCAGCCACAACATTACCCTTGCCCTCAGTATAAGAGATATCAAAGTCATAGTCTTGGAGGAACTAAACCCATCTCCACTGCCGAAAGTTCAGATCCCACTGGGAAAAGACATAACACAAGCTCTTGTGATCTGAGGAGACCAAAAAGAACTCTCCGATGAGATAATGCTGTCACAACTTCAATGCGAACACCACGACTTCAAGCTTCAGATCGTGGGTGGAATAGTTACGTTCATGAGAACGTAACTGCCTAGACCCATAAGATATCACTAATCGCTACTGCATCAGCACACATCCCAACCCAAGGCCAGAAGAATCACATAACACTTCAAACAACACCCCTTCCTCTGGTAATCTGAGTACTGGAGCACTAAACGACTTCTCCTTTAGGTAGCCAAAAGCTATCTGGCACTGGTTGCTCCACACGAAGGCCTGGTCCTTCCTAGTCAAAGCTATCAACGGAGCTGCAAATCGAGAGAAGTCAGGAAAAAACCCCCGGTAATAGCCTGCCAAACCTAGGGAACTATGAACTTCCACAAAATTCTTGGGTGCTTCCCATGAGACGACTGCCTCGACCTTCAACGAGCCTACTGCTATTCCCTTCCGAGACACTATGTGTCCAAGGAAATGTACTTCTCATGTCAAGAACTTGAATTTAGACAGTTTACCATAAATATGGTGGTGTCGAAGGACTCCCAAAACTACCCTAATATGCTCAACGTGCTCTTCCTTGGATCTTGAGTAGATAAGGATGTAGTCGATGAACACCACAACGAACTGGTCCAGAAACTATCGGAAGACAGAGTTCATGAGGTTCATGAACATAGCTGGTGCGTTTGTAATGCCAAACGACATGAACATGAACTCAAAGTGGCCATATCTTCATCTAAAAGTCTTCTTCAGGATATCACCTTTCTTCACTCTCAACTGGTGGTATCCAGACTGCAGATCGATCTTAGAGAACCAACCTGCTCCCCTCAGCTGGTCAAAAAGATCTTCTATCCTAGGGAGGGGGTAAAAATTCTTGACCGTCACCTGATTCAAACTTCATTAGTCTATGGACAGTCATATACTACCATATTCCTTATTTACAAACAAAACTGGAGCACCCCACGTTGACACGCTGGGTCGAACAAAGCCCTTATCCATCAGATCATCAATCTGAATCCGCAACTCCTGCAACTCAGAAGGTTCCATCTGATAAGGATACATAGAGATCAGGCAGGCACCGGGCTGTAAGTCTATCCCAAAATCAATGTCACATTGAGGGGGTAGAATCACAACCTCATTGGGAAAGTCATCAGGGAATTCTATTATGACCTCTGGGACATCCATCATTCCTGCGTCTGCCGACTCCACTAACACCCCGTCCAGCATAGAAATGAGTTTCTCCACGTGTCGACTCCCCACATAATAACTCCACTCCCCAAAAAAATCCACACACAATCCATCCTCATCGGAGAATTCGATCCTTCTCCGATAGAAGTCGATGATGGCATGCATGGAGAATAACCATTAGATTCCTAGAATGACATCATATTGCTGTATTTATAATAAAGGAAAGTCTCCACTGGACTGATGCGGTCCCAACATCAGTCTACATCCCCGGAAAAAGTAAGATACGCTGGTGTGACCCCCCAACTGGTGATCTCAACACTAGGGGCACAAAAAGTCTCTCGGCATCAAGACCCAGAGCATGGGATAATTCAGGAGTAACAAAGGAGTGAAAAGACCCTGAATCAAACAAGGTAGAAACAAGAGTGCTAAATAAACTGATCGTACCTTGAATGACCTCTGGTCCCGCCGGAGCTACCAACTCTGTGGCGTGCAACTGTCCATGCCCAGCTCCTCTGCCTCACTGCTGTCGACCACCTCCCCGACCATGCCCTGGTAGTGGTCCCTGAGGATCACCCTGGTGTCGGTCTCCTCCCGCAAGGTTGTCCCTCGGAAAGCCAGGGTCCTGATGCTGCTGCTGGAAGGGCCTCGCCGGCAACGGATGCTGCTGAGGTTGATGCTATAACTGCCCACCTACACCATCTGGAGCTCAAGTCGGACACCTGCTCTGGACGTGCCCGAAAACTTCACAAGAGAAATACTTCAGTCCTGGCCTTGTGGAAAAGGGGCGAGGGCCAGATGTTCGGAATGGAACTGATGAGGCCTATTCCCTACTTGTCGAAACCTAGAAGGCCCTATTGCTGGAGACCTACTGCTGACCGCTTTCTCCTTTGTTGAACTCAGTTAGTTCCCTTCTTGTGGTGTGCCTCCCTTAGAGTGCATCCTATATACTATCTCGGCCCTCTTCCGTACTGCTAGGTATGTCAGAAGAGTGAAGGGAGTGACATCATACTGAAGAGAAGGACAGAGTGCCTCCTCTAACCGTCTTGACCGAGACTCCTCATCTGGAAAGATATCCGGGGCAAACCACAAGAGATTTTTTGAACTTGATCCCCAACTCCCTCACTGACATGTTTCCCTACTAAAGGGAGAGAAACTCCTATCTCTTCTCAGCCTTTTCCGCAGAGGAGAGGAACTCCTGATGAAATTCCTTCTCGAAACTGGCCCAAGAAACCTCTGCCTCTGTCTTCTCTCCCAGGAAAAGAGTCCACCACTAACACGCTTCTCCTCTCAGCAGACTGACGGCCAACGGGACCCAGTACTCCCTCAGAGCATGGATCAAAGAGAAGGTAATGGCTAGCTCCTCGAGCCATCCCTCCATTACTGAGTCAGAAACGCTTCCCTCGTACTTCTCGAGTGTTTGTCACTGGAAGGAGCGCAGAGTCCTCTTCCACAAGTTGTCCTCCTCATATTGTTCAATCCTCTTCTGGTCAACTACCTCGATCTACTAGGCCTCAAATGCCCGAGTCGCTCATAGATAACGTCTGGGTGCCATAGCTACAAGGTAAACAAAGAATGCCTAAGCTTGAGTAGCAAGGGAATTTATTATTATTATTATTAAATTTTTCTCCCCAAGGTGCCCCAAATCAATTAAAACACAATCAGTATGATGCATGTAACTTCTCTAGGGTCTCTAACCTGCAAGAAATGTAGTCTCACTTGGTCGTTTGATAGTCTTAGAGTCCTTGCATCGAATCACGAGGGGGGGGGGGGGGGGGGGCTAAAATCCCATGTCCTAGACGGTCCTCCCAGGTCTATTTCACGAACCAAGATCACCTAACATTGTTTCCCTACCATCCCATGCAATCCTGACTGTTCCTAACTCTAGAATCCATCCTATCCCTCAACCTTTGCCTCTGATACCATTCTGTCATGACCCGCCTTCACTAAAATGAGGGAAGGGACAACAGATTGCCAAACCCTTCCTTCATTAAGTTGAACGAGAGATAATGACCCCCCCGAGTCCCACCTCTAGTAGGCCCCGGAGTGGCGACTAGCACCATGGGTATAACATTTACATAATATGGGAGGCATTACCCTTTTTAGTTTTCCATGATTGGGAGAAAGAATGAGTCAACACCAAACACCACCAAGTATAGAAAACTCAAGGTAAAAACCAAACTACATGCATGTTTTAATAATAAAACCGAACAAAGTACAAGGAATACAAAGTACAATACCCAACAGAAAAGTAAAAAGGCTAAGCACAATCCAAAAGCGACCAACAACAACTCCAAATTCCAGACTATTAAAGTCCCGCACAACCTCTGAAGTCCTCCTGGAAACCTGAAAGTAAACGTAGGGTGAGCATACAAAGTATACTCAGTAGGAAAACCTACAGCTCTTGTGCATAAGTGGGGAGATATCCTAAAGTCCCATGAGAAGAAGAATAACCAACATCTATCAAGGAATCTATCCATCCCACCTCACTGGCCACACTCACCAAATAGAACAAGCTGTAAGATAAAAGTAAGAACAAAACATTTGGGTACCCCGCACCACCATTTCTCCCACTAGCTAGCTGCTCATCTCAAACAACAAACGTCTTGACACTACAATGCTCTTCTTTACCGCACACACCTGGGCCTCACATCCATCCACATCCTTTCCTGCACACACCTGGGCCTCACAACCACACATCCCTGCCCGCACACACCTGGGCCTTACAACCATCCATCCCTTCCCGCACACACCTGGGAAAACAAAACTGCCCGAAGAGTCCTGGGCTAAAAAAATACCAATCAAAACCTACCCGAAGAATCTTGGGTGTAAGGCCACCTCCAGCCATCACAACCAAGGCAAGAGGGAGCTGGAAGGAGAGTAACTAGGGGGAAACACCCTTCCCCATGATATGGGGTGTCCGACACTAAGTTCCAAACGTGGGTGGGGTGAGACTAAACACAAAAAATACAGTTACATATATATATATACCAACACACAACCCAACCTATGGCTCCTCAAACAGATACAAGCATGTACACAAGCACTGCTGCCTCAGAAAATAGGCACACAACAAACAGTTCCCAGTTCCCCTGTTCAAGTTATCATTTCAAAATAGTTCAGTATGATTTAATCCCTTAACTACTAGGAAACTAACATGCACATTCACAGATGAAACAACAATAAATCAAGAAGGAAAACCATCCGGTAATTTAAGCATTCACACCCGGTTATCTTGTGATGTCACATCAACAAAGGGATCAGTGAGATCCCTCGATGTACTAGAACCAAATCAAAAGCCAACAAACCATTGGTTATCCCACATTAATTAATTACCATTCCACCCAGTTCATTATTAACTTCCCACTTTTATTCTTGTTCACAACCCAACCTACAACCCTGCTGCCAAACACCACCACAGCCACACAACAACTCATGCCATTCCAACCACACCATTCATAGCCCCGCTGTTCACCCATCCATATCTGAACCATCCCAACGTTCATAATTCATAATTTTATATTATTTAGTTCAATTGGAGTGATCACACAAGATTACTGGCTTTCTCATTCAGTATTTGAGTTTAAGTGTTTAACCAATTCATACATGATTCCCATTCACCTGACAAAGCATAAAACAGAGCATAGTATAGGTGCGCAAACAAAGACCCCCAACAGCCGTGATTTTCAGTAGGCCTAATCCCGTACAATTAATTATAACATTATAGGGAAAACATGGGTAAAAACATGTAACAAAATTTACAAACTTCCCCATTCCCATTATTTAATCGGTTATTATATTCATTATCGAATTGATTTACTGCCTTGTGAGAACCATAGAACACCCACCCCGTAAGATACACAAGGAGGAGAGACAAAGGTAAGATCCATACTTGGTTGATCAATGATCGACGTTAAGTCCTCATGGGGAAATTAAAAATCAGGAGTAGTAAGAGCTCCACAGAACACGATCAAGGAAAACTTCGCAACAGGGGTACAAATTTTTGGAAGGAAGGGTATTATGAGTACAGGGTGATAGAGAAAAATAAACCTAGGGAGAAGAGAACCTTTAGGTTATAAAGGATGAGATACTACATCCCCTGGATGGTTAAGATATGGAGAAAAAATCGAAACCATGGAAGAAGAGGGATTGTGGGTTGACCATGCGGCTGGGCCACCCCACACGTCCAACTTAAAAGGTTCCCGCCCTTCGGGGCAGTTAAAACTAACGCACACCTCCTTAAAGGAAGGACTAGATGCGGTAGAGGTGTTTCTGAAAATGCGGTTAAAGGGGTATGACCAAAACACATGGTTTTCCATTTAAGGAGGGTACCTCACCAAAAAATTTAATTAAACGATATCAATGGGCTTTAAAACTGGTTTAATGGGGTCAAAACAAGGTTTAAAACCCAATACGCGCAAACAGGAGGCGCTATTGGAAAACCCGTGGAGAGGTTACTGGTAGGCTAGGTCTACCAATAGACCAAGCTACCGGTAGGATGAGGCCACTAGTTGGCTGAGCTACTGGTAGGCCGAGCTACTGGTAGGCTGAGGCCACCGGTAGGCTGAGTCACCGGTAGGCCGAAGCCACTGGTAGGCCGAGCTACCGGTATGCCGAGCTACTGGTAGGCCGAGCCACCGGTAGGCCGAGCCCACCGGTAGGCCGAGCCACCGGTAGGCCGCGCTACCGGTAGGCCATGATATCTGTAGGCCGATGCCACCAGTAGGCCAAGGTCACCCGTAGGCCGAGCTATCGGTAGGATGAGGCACCGGTTGGCTGAGGCTACCGATAGGAGTCTTCACCGAGAAGCTGGGATGGCCTTCCAGACCACCCAGAACACCCCAAACATCATATTTTCACCAAGTAATGGACCCCAAAACCCTGGGCCATTACATATTTTATACACATATACATATATACATCACAAAAACATATTTTATCATTACATAAAAATTATATGACAATGTATTATTTTGTCACAAAATTCTCAAACAACAAAAATGTATTGAGAAATAAATATACTTAATCATTAGATCATTCATTTTCTATGTTTATGAGTTAATTTTTTACAAAAACATTAATTTATTGTAATCTTATTGAAAATTTTAATATAAATTATTAATGAATTTTCATGGTGAGTATTTTTATTTACCAATATAAATCTTAACTTTTTATATAATTTCTAATGAAAACTACCAACAAATAAAAAAATTCATTTAAAATTGACAACAAATATTTAAAATTATGAGTGGCAATTCTTGAATAAATAGATAAATATTTTATAAAATTACATTAGTAATTTACTTTGATGATTTTAAATGAAAATTGACTGTGAAAAATTTCCATGAAAAGTTTTAATGTAGATTTACATTGAATATTTATAGTCAATTTTGATGTAGAGTGTGAACAATAGATATTTTCACTGAAAATTATACATAAAATCACACTAATATAAATATACATTGAAATATTACATTGAAAATTTATATCAAAAATTTAAATTCTAAATTTTCATTAAATATATATATACATACAAAAAATATAAAACCAAAATAAATTTCTTATGAAATTTTTGGAAAAACTTAACACTCAAAATTACATGTAAAATTTTCTAGTCTATATTTTAAAAATAAATATACAAATAAATATTAAAAATTGCACCTATAAATTTTTAGTATATATCACCATGTAAATTTTTAGGTACCATTAGAAATTTATACTCAAAATGTAACCTTTAATTACATTTTCAAAATTCTATTATAAATATTCATTTTAAATACAATGTTTAAATTTAGTGCATAATTTTACATTGAAAACTTCCAGTTAATATTTTCAATAAATATATTGCAGTAAAAATGTCATGTCACTTCCAATTTAAGTCCGCACTCAAAATTTTCACTATATTTCTAGTCTATAAATTCGATTATAAAGATTCTAAAAAATAAAGGCTTAACATTCATTTGAAAATAAATAAATAAAAATTTAAATTCTTACAAAAAATTTTAATTCTAAAGTTCCACTATAAATTTATATTAAAAATTTATAATTTTAATGTCCATTCATAATTTTCATTTCAAATTTAAAACAATAATTTCACAAAAAATTTTATGATATAAAATTAAATGAAAATATACATATTGACACACACACACACACATATATCTATGTGTGTGTTTGTATTTATGTCTGTGTTTGGGTGAAAATAAAATAATATATTGAAAATATTGAAATAAAATTTACACTAAAAATTTTTAGTGCATAAATACATGGATAAATATATAATTTCACCAAAATTTTGTACTAGAAATTTATTTGTGGAAAATATTTTGAAATTGTTTTTAAAAATTATGATGGGAAAATTTTATATTAAATTTCCACTTAAATGTCTAGTTCAGATACACACTTATTTTTTTTGGTCATTTTACTAAAACATCAATTAACAAAATTCTATAATAATTGTATGTTTAAATTATGAATTCAAATATACTAAAACACAAATAAAAAATTTAATTTACCAAAATAAATTTAAATTTTAAAATTTTGATGAATATTTCTAGTGCAATCTACTACTAAAAATATTCAGTGAAAATTTCCACCTGAAATTTCAAGGGTAAATTTCCACAGAAATTTTTTAGTTTGAATTATAATTTAAAATAAAATTGAAAATATATCAAAACATATATTAAAAAGGTGAATTTTCACCATAAATGTTCAATGAAAATTAAAAGTAAAAACTATTAGTGTAAAATATGATTGTAAACCTTTAGTTCAAATTTCCACTTAAATTTACATTATAAATTTTCACATAATTTTTCTATAATTATATTGAAAATTTTATCATCAAAATTATAAAATAAATTCTTGTTCAAATTTCTAATTCAAATATATCTAAACATAAATAAACAATTATATTTTTCGTTAAAAATTTAAATAGAAAATTTCATATGGAAATTTATTATGAAAACATCCAAAACAAATTTACAGTAAAAATTTTCATATGAACTTTTATATTAAAATTTTAACATAAAATTAAATTAAAAATATATCATTATATAAATAAAAAACATGTTTTTCACCAAAAATTATCATGTAAAATTTATAGTCATGAATATTAATGTAAATTCTCATTCGATAATTTTAGCTCAAAATTTCACATAAATTTCTAGTGAAAATTTCCACTTAATTTTTATTATAATTATATTTTAAATTTTATTACCAAAATATTAAAATAAATTCATGTTTAGATATATATTTCAAATATATTTACATATTAATGAAAAATTTAATAATTCCTTAAAAATTTTAAATGAAAATTTTCTATGAAATTTTTTTGTGAAAACTTCCACTGTAAATTTCTAGTGAAAACATCCATCAGAAATTTCCAATTTGAATTTTCAGTTAAAAATAAAATGAAAATATAGCAATGCATAACTAAAAAAATTTAATTTTTCGAAATAATTTTTCATTTATGATTTAAACTACAATCATTTACGGTAAATTTCCATTAGAAACATTTAGTGTAATATTTCATTAAATTTTCCTATGAAAATTTTCAATATATATTTTATATGCATATCGTCCCTATGTACATGTATGCATGTGTTTCTATACATCCTAATATAAATATAAAATTTATATTTTTTTGAATTATTTTGTGAAAAATTTCAATGTATATATACCTTCATAAATATTTATATATATATACACACTAAAATAAATATATATCGTAATTCACATTGCAAATATTTTAGGGATATATACATGAATACATACATTTATATAGTTTTTTTTAATTTTAATATACCATCATTATTTATGTTTTTTTAAATATGTTATATTAAGATATATTTTTTGAAGAAAATATTTGGGATTATAATTTTGGAAACTATATATATATATATATATATATATATATATAAGAACACTATTTTTATAAATTTGTTTGGTACTACACGCATTTTCCTATATCAATATATCCATTTATCTATATATATACTGTGATATTTATTATATATATGTGTATATATTTATTATATGACATTTTTTAATAAATAATGTAAAATTTTATGCAAATCTCTACTTGAAAATTAATGTTTATAGTATAAATTTACATTTATATTTATTAATATTTTATATTTATTATTACTTTTTAAATATTTATTTTATATTTAATTGTTATTATTATCATTACCTATATAATAATAATAATTTTTTATTATATATTAAGTTTTATTTAATATTTCTATGTTAATGATTTTTTTAATTACATTACAGAGGAGAGAGAGGGAATTTAAATCTAACCCTTTTAAATGTATCAATATGTTGTGAAATTGATGAATGCTATCTGAAACCATTAGAAATTTTGAAACATGGATTAAATGATCAATCAAAGGTGTCATATATAACTTATTAAACATGTGTTGAATTTTAGTATGATGGTGATAATGATGATTGAAAAACTATATATAAGAGAGAAATAAGAACCGAAGGGTACATTTCCCAAAAGATCACCCATTTATGGAACACATATCCATACATATAGATTAGTTGTGATATGATCCAAAGGATGAATAAAGTGGAAGTTTGAACCATTATTAGGATGGAATAAAGAGATATCATTATTATCACCATAATTTTTAATAAATTATTTTAATGCAAAAAAATCCTGATCATCACTACTTCTCACCATTTGGTAAAAAAATCAATGAAATCTAGTTCAATGATTCTACTTACAGTTGTCATAAATAGTTCGATGAAACCATTTCAACTCCATATTGTTCATCAATTCCCAATCCTGTCACCCCTTCTTCATTTTCCATTCTTCCTCACTACGAGCATACCTGACTTATTCTCTATTATACCTTCCCTTCAAAAGTCATCACTAGAGGGATGTAATATATATTTGAAGTGATTATATTCTTTCACTACAAGTTAGTAATTTTATTATATTTTTTTAGTATTTAGTGCCAGGATTTTCACTACATATTTAAATCATTGCTTTGTCAGAGAGTGACTGGAAGGCTCTTAAATCAAGTGAAAATAATTTTGTATAATCTTAAGCATTCTTCAGAGATTGAAACCAATACCACCTCCAGGAAATGTAAATTAAGAATCCATTGTTTCTTTAAATGGGACATGGATCATAATTTATAGTAAATATTTTTATTCTATGAGGGTGAAAATTGACTTCACTACCCTACCAATGAGTTTCATGCTTATATAAATACCATCACTGATATCTAAAGTTGATTGATTCTTTTTACATCTCACATGTAATCTATATTTTATCAGAATTGTTTTTTATTTATCATCTTTATCATTATAATGAATCAAATAAAATGGATTTATTTTTTTGAATTTTTGTTATTTCTGTTATGGATCAATTATGATTTTTTTTTTCAAAAAATGATATATAAAACTTGTTAGTAATGATAAGATAATATGTATATTTATCTTCTAAATTTCAAATTAAAAAGGGTTTTAACCAATCTTAAAGCACATGTAATTTGTATGTTTGTACATACCATTTCATGGTTGATAATTTATTGTCCAATCATTGGGGTATTGTTTCATAAAACTTATCCTATTTCTTTATTCTTTTTAACCATGCATCTTTTTTCTCATTACATTTATTATCTTAGCATGTTTAATCATGTAAAAGTGTTATGATGTGATTTTAACGATCTTCACCATTTTCATATCATGGATATTTAATATACCATCATATGTTATACAAGTTAGTTTTATAGAAATTTAGATTTATCATGAGAATATTAGTATTAAAGATAAATAGTCATACATACTTTAATTTTTTTATATATGTACACTTAATGAATTTTCCTATAAATTTTGACTTTTTTAAATTTTATCATATTTTGGTGAAATGAAATGATTTTTAAATTAAGGTCTCTCTCCATTCCTTCTTCTTAAACCTACGATAGGCTCAAGGGTTTTCTTAATAAGGAGTATCTAGTAGTTATTACACTTATCACCTTATTAAATATTTCAAAAACAAATTTACTTTTGTTCAATTTTGTAAAACAAAATCACCAAATATTTCTAAATAAAAACAAATTTCACTAAAAAGATATTTAATATTGAAATTTTAAGCACTTTTATAAAATAACATGATATGAGATTGTGTTTGACATCATATAATGAAACTTATTTAATATAATCATGATAAAAATAACAAATAAATATGTGGTATTTGTTCTATTCTTGAAAAATATGTACAATTAAATTACTAAATAAAGCCACTTAAATAAGTGACATAAAACAATTTTTAAATAAGAAATATGGAAACAATTATATACAGAAAATTATCATTGAAAATTTCATAGTAAATGTGTGAGGACCGAGGACACCTTAATGGGGGTGAATCTAGGCATTAACCAGTTTTAGATTTTTCTTTTTCACCAAATTCCTTAGGATCTTATTCCTATATTACAAGGAATAATAATTAAACATGTTATCATATCAATGGAATCAAAATCACACACCATACACATATGCACAATGTAAAGAACACAAGAACACCAGGGTTTACTCAGTTCATACAAATGAGTTAATCCAAGGGGAACACACCAATGATGTGTTGGTGTGAAAGGAAACAATAATACTCACATTCACATTTCAATGATTCAAAAGGGACCATTGTCTATCCATGGTTACCCCCTCCTATCTTCTCCATCCATTTCTTATGTTAAGGATACAAACAGTTTTTAGACTTAAGGGTTACTCCATTGTCAATATGGAAAAATAGGAACCGTTTCCATATCTAGCTCTAAATGGATGCACTTCCAGTTTAAATATGCTCCACTTCATCCTCTTCAAATTGGATGGAATGAATACCTCATGACTAAGGGTTGGGTATATGTATTCCCATAGAATATAGAAATAAATCTCCCTTGATAATAATTATAAAATTTAAATTATTCCCTGAAATCCTTCTTCTTTATTAAAATAGATGTGTAGTACTGATATCCTCAAGCATTATTCATATATCTATGAAAATTATGTAGTAGTATTGTCCTCTTTTCATACTCATTTATTCACCTTCTAGTCCAATTATATCATTATGGACCAAACTCTTTCACCCATATTTCTAGATGAATAAATAAGGTCAAGGAATGATATCAATGTCTCCACTGATCCCTTCCATCTTATATTCTTCTTATAGGTGCATTGAAATATCATAGTAAACATTACATATTTAAAAACAAGTAAAATTATTTTTTATAGTTGAACCAATATTAAATTCCATACATGATTTTTCTATTTTTTTAACATATGGAAATGCAAAGAATACTAATAAATATACTCCATGATTTTTGGTTTGGTAAATTTCCATATCTGTAACTTAGAAACATTGAGTTTATTCTTGAATTAGAAATAATTAATATATGAAAAAATGTTTGATTTAAAATAAAACATTGATAGTGCACGATAATTCGTTTCCTTCTTTAAAAAAATGACAATCTTTTTAACCCACATATCCCGCAAATAAATATTTGAGTATGATAAGCTTGATAACATCCGATGTAGCTTGTGTGGATCAAAACACATGCATAGTGGCCCAAGATCCTAACCTTACATTGATCAGTTTATCCCTCTAATTTAGATTAGATCCTCTAAGGATTAAATTTAAAAATTATCTTGGTCAAGTCTCTTACATATCTTGGAATCACCCTTCAACACTTTGTCTTTTTCTTTATGAAACTTAGAAATTAGGACACACAAAACACCCTTAAAAATGGAATGTTCCTTGATATTATGACATGGAAGGTCTTACAACATATACTTCACATCACTATTAATAGGTACACCAAAACCTTAAAAATATAAGTGGAGGGATTCATCATTTCACACATAGTTACTCCCAGACCTCCACACCAAGTGAAATGATGTGTTGAGATTTTAATGTGTGATTATCAGTTCAAAACTCTAAGAAATATATGTCAAAAAAATAGTTTCCAATAAGATTTTCTTTTCAATAATTGAAATTAGGTAATTTAATTCATGATTTATGTATAAAAAATTTATACAACATAACTACAATGAACAATTACTCAATAAAAATACAAGGAGAATAGAAAAGGGGAATAAAACCCTCATATTCGTCTCTCTAGGAGCCTCAACCAAAGTCCTTTTTAACTAATGTAACATTAAATAAATCTGAGATACCTTCCCAATGATGTCCCAAACAATAATAATCAATCTAACCAAATATAATACAAAATTAACCTTAATTTAAAATAGATGGACACCACCTCCTAACATAGTTTTTTAACTAATAAGGTGAATACTCTATCACCAAACAAATAAAAACACCCCCATGATCACCCTTATCAATTTCATCTGCCTGATTTTCCAACATGTACCTATAGTTGAAGAAAGAAATCCGAGCCCAAAATAACTAGTCATTATGTCAAATTTATTCATTAGTTTGATGCCCATTCTACTGAATAAGCCAAAAATGTTTACAACCACATCCTATGATATCCAACATAGAATCTTGAAAAACCTAATCAGGCATATCCTACCAAAAATTATTTGGATTTTGACATTGAATGGGATCCCCAAAATCTAAATTAAGATTAGATAAATGAAATAAAGGATGAAACTTATGGTGTACTGGAAAATCCAGGTGATTAGAAACAACCCCCATTCTAGAAAGGATTTGTAATGGTCCAAAAAATCATTTATCATGTATATGAAAAAATTTGTGGATGTTGTAGCAAACCATAGAGACAACAAGTTTCTAAAAGCATGATCATAAGAATGAAGAGAAATATCCCCCCATTTTCTATTGGCTATATACTTCATGGAATATTGGACTATCAACAATTGTAGCTTTATGTGGAAAAGAGAATCATCATAGTTGATCAAAGCAGCGAAAACAGTCTCATGGGATGTTTCAAACTTAATATAAGGGGGAAATTTGGGATTTGGGGTTCGCCCATAGACAACATCAAAGGGATATTCTCTAGTTGTAACAGGAAAGGAGGTATTGTAACAAAATATGACCCATGGTAACTAGTGAACCATTTTCCACATTTTATTGGAGAAAAAACATGAAAATTATGTTTTACGGATTTAGTTGAAAACCTTAGTTCATCCATCTGTATGAGGATGAAAAGGATAGATCAACTTAAGATTAATCCCATGAAATTGAAATTACTTATTCTAAAGCAGACTTGTAACCATTGGATCACGATCACTGACAATATCAATTGGAATTCCCTATAATCGAATGACCTCATTAATGAAAATATTAGCAATATATTTTGTTTAAAATGGTAGTTTGGGAGGTAAAAATTGGGTATACATCAAAATATGGGCCACCATAACAAATACAACATCCTAACCATGTGATTTTGGTAGTCTATAAATGATGTTCATAGATATTTCTTCCAATATAAAATCTGGGAATGGGAGTGGTTGTAGTAAACCTAAAAGACTAAGAGTTTGGTATTTGTGTCATTGACATGTAGATCATTCCCAAGAAAATTTTATCATTTTTTGATTCATACCATTCCATTATAAGACTGATGCCAACAATTTTTAGTTCTTCACATAGTTTTTTTTGATTTCCAAGTTGTGAGGCATGGAAATAATATAGTAATATGGGAATCAAATGTGAGTTTTTAGAGAGAACAATGAGGCCTTTAAAGTAATGAAATCCATTTTGAAATGAAAATTTGGAATGTACAAGAGCCTGAGTTTTGAGAGATGAAATATGGTATTGGATAAATTTATCATGATTTTTTTCATCTCATACTAGTGGAACAACAATCCACCAATAGATAGAAAGGTCCATTTGAAAAATTGATGGTTCACGCACCCTTGAAATGGAATGCGTGAGTGAATTTGTTTTTCTATATTTTTAAATTAAATCAAAATTAAAATCGAATAATTTCACTTTCCATGATTTTTCGTCCATCGAAATAGTTATTTTACTCCAATTGTTTTGAGGCTTTGTGGTTATTAAAAACTATAAATTGCATTCCAAAAAGGTATTTTCACCAATTCTGAATGACATGCACCAAGAAAAAAAATTCCTTCTCATATATGGATTTTTTTGAGTGTTGATGTAAATATGGCCTTCCTATAATATGCTATTGTTCTTCCTTCCTACAAGAGAACTTCACCCATATCTCCTTATAAAGCATCACATATGATGGTATATTGTCAAGAAAAATTAGGTAATCATAGTGTAGGGTAGATAACTAAACATTTTTTTAAATCTTAAAATATAGATTGATCATTTGGAACACATAAAGAAAATTCTATTTTGTATGGTTCCTAATTGGTTTATCCAATTAAACATAATTCCTGAAAAACATATGGTAGAGGGCTAAAAACCCACAAATCTCCTTTAAATTTTATTGAATCATCTATTTAAACACATAAGAAGTTTTTCAAGGGTCTATGTTGACACCATCATGAGAAATTTGATGACCTAGATATCCCACCTCGAGGCTTACAAAGAAATATTTCATATGGTTTCCATAGAACTGGTCACTTTCTATATTTTCAAACAGGTATCCCAAATGTCCCAGATGCACCATCCAAATTTTAATTAAACAAATACATCATAAAATAAGGATAAAAAACTTTCATAGTAATTGTTTAAAAAGGACATTCATGCTGTCTTTAAATCTAGCAGGGGAATTCATAATTCTATACGGAAAGGAAAAAAATTTGTAATGTCCATCATGGGTATAAAAGGTGGTCCTTTAAACATACTTCTTCTGGACATGCACACGGTTGAAACCTGATCTATGGTCCAATTTTGAAAATTATTAGGCCCCAAAAAATATCCAACTATTCATCTATAATGGGTATAAGAAATTTTTTGGAAATAGTTTTCTTATTCACTGCCTGATAGTCAACACAAATATACCACCATCTCATATTATTTTTGGACTCAGATAAATGTACTAGAATACTTCTACAAATTACTCCTATTGTAACAATTCATCCACCTGACTCTCAACTTAATCATTATTTTTTAAGAAATTTTGAAGAGTCATACATTAACTAAAGACACAAGTTCATGCAACCTTATTGCGTAATTTGTCTCATGATGAGGTGGAAGGCCTCTGGGATCCTTGAAAATCTTATCAAACATGACCATAAATTTGTGTAGTTTTGTGAAAAACTCTTCCATAGTCGAGTGGTAATGCATTATATAATTTATACCTTGGTTCCACTGGGCTCCCTGTGCAAAATATTTAGATTATCCCAAATTTATTGCAACACCAGTGAAGCATTCAGGTCAGTCTAAATTCTCTACCACGTTACTGGATATTTGTTGAAAATGAAGATTAGGGTTATATTATTCTAATGGGATGTTTCATATACACAAGTTTCTAACCAAGAAATTCCTAAAGAAGGGTCTGTTATGGACATGTCTGAATGGTAAACATCCACTTCAATAACCAAACTACCCAATTGAACTATAAAGGATATACATATCCCGCTTGAAAATATATGTTATCCATCTCTTAATTTAACACATAAAAGCTTAGTTTGGGTCACTAGTTCAACCAATATTTTATGAAATTCCCTAGAAACAAATTTATAGATTGAGACACTATCAACAATCACCAATATAGGAACACCAGAAATCAAGCATTTGAGAATCATTGACTTAGTTCCCTGAACTCGCTACTCATAATTAACATCTTCTAAGAAAAAATATAGGATTTTGGGCTCTATCAGGTCTTACACCTAGCCTTATAACTCAAAACACTACTACACAATAATTTAGTAGCTATTGTTAATGAACATCTAAAATAGACCATATTTTTCACAATAATAATGATATGTCCCTTTATCGTTTCAATATTTAAACTATTTATAGTAAATATTATGAGCCTCTTCTACATAGGGACATCATATTTACTTTTTTTCATTACAACACATTATAAATTCACTAGAACATGGATGATAATATCTATCATTAAAGTAAAGGTGTGACCATAAGACAATGGTAATACTGACCTTTGAATTTCTTGTCCACATGTTACCCTTTAACTAATTACTCCCATTCCACACTCTGTGATTGTGAGATAAGTAATGATTTTCTACCAGGTTTGTGAGAAGACACCATTATATCAATTACATGTCAAAAAACTCCAAACAATATTAAATAACTAAAATCATAAATATTCATAATGAGAAACTAGAATTTCTGAAATTCATTGATTCAATAGTCCATAATTCCTTCCTGCCTATTGCCTTTAAGATGTTTTAATAGTTCATTCTTCATTTTAGAGCCATGTCATCCTAAGAGCTCCACTATGAAATCCTCCCACAAAATATCTACACATATCTTTAGTAGATATTTCCAGTTCTGAACATCACATTCAATACATAGTTTTAAATTAGGTACCTATAGATGAAAATGAGTTTTGGGGATCATAAAATATGTATCAACCCATGATTTCCACACAATAAGATCCTCTCCTAAAATAATAGGTTATTCAACACACATGGATAATGTTCTTAACTATTAACCCATTTCTTCTCCAATTCCACTTTTCTCACAACCAGTCTAGTCAATTATCCTTAGAATGTATTATTTGACTTCACGTTTTTGGGATCTATTAAACAAATAAAACACTCCTTACACCTAATGAACTGCCTCAGTCATAAATCGATTGCCTCCATATGTATTCAATGAAGGTGTAAATTTAATGTTTCTCTCCCTTACTTATCTATCTATGTAATTTTGGGAAATGAATGAATAATATAAAAATAAAGAATTACACATTATTTCATTCAGTTTCCTTGAGATAAAATCCATTGATTCTTATAACTAGACTAACAGTTTCCGCGACAGGACATAAACTATCATTTGAAACTATCTGAAACTACATTCACTGTTTTAATGCAATATAGTCTATCATAATGTCTCATTAGTATACTCTATCCCCATATATTCCATCATTGTCTCTATTGGAACTGCTGACTTCCATATTCATTAGAATCCACTAATTTAATTAGTCATATCCAATATTTATTTGACACCTATTATCTTTCAATGAACACACCAATATTGATAGAACTATAGGTCAAAAAATAGTTTCCAAGAAGCTTTTCATTTAAATTGGAATAATAGGTATTTTACATCATGATTTATATATATGAAATCTATTCAACAAAACTAAAAAAGATTTTCTCAAGAAAAATACAAGGAGAGTAGTGAAGAGGAAGATAACTCTCATGGTCATATCTCAAGAGCCTCATTAAAATACCCATCCCACTATTATATGTTGAAATAAAATCCTTGATTTCTTCCCATGGAAGTCCCAAACCATTATAAACTATCATCTCAAAAGAAATACCATTAACTTTCATTTAAAATAGTTGTAAGCCTCCTAAAAATATATATATTTAACAACAATGTTGAAGAATCTATATCCCAACAAAAAACTACATCATGGGTACCTCTATAGAAAATATATTATGTGCCATTGGGTTCACTTCCTATGGCTTGGAGATATGAGTTCGAGCTAAAGGAAGAAGATCACTGATTGTCATTGTTTTAGGTGAGGTTCTCATTTTATATGAATCCTCCCAAATAAATTTTCCTTTAGTAATGAATAGTGTGTCTTATTTTCCTCATACCACATTCTAATGTTTCATATAGTATCACACTATATATTATCCAATATTCACCTCAACTAGCATGTCATGTTTAATAATGATTGCTTCTCTTTAATGACCAACTGTATTATCCAATACATGTGGAGAAAGAACACCCTTTTCCTACCTTTAATTGACCTACGCCCCCTACCCTTATTCTCATATGCACATAAACTCTCTCTCATGTCACCCACTCATCATGGATTATCTGATATCGACCAATTTCTTGCCTAGTATGGCTATTAGGGTGATGCTCTTGAGAATGTAAATCTACCTTCTTGGAAAAAATTCTATCAAACACTTTGTCACAGAAAATAATCTAGGTACATACAATTAAAACCAAAAACATTTCTATTCAAATACAACCTCCATAAAAAATTCAATATTCACATATTGTCAATAAACCTACAAATTCAAACCTTGTTTTCAACAATTCCAACACACACCTTTTGGGTTCAACAATCCCCCCTTTGGATTTTTGTTGATAATAATATTTCAAAATATTTCTTTTCATACTCTTTATTATTTCTTCTCCCCATTAATATCAATGAAATGTAAAATGTGTTATTAATTATTCCCTAAAGGGGATAACCACCATTTTTTACTCCAATTTTTCAATAATATCCTTGCACCAAAATCAATAAGAGAATTTAGCATATTTTTGCAACATTAAGAATTAATGATTTAAAAAAAATATTATGCTCCCCTTCATCCTTTCTAAAAAACCATATAGAATCAAGAAACCTTGAGTTTAATTAAATTTCATAATCATTCCTTAAAAATCCAATTAAAATCCATTTTATAGATGCATTCCATCTTTCTAACACTAAGGAGTAAATCACCACTTGTCAAAGACTTGTAAAAAAATATACAAATCCTACTCATCAAGAGCTCAGTGTGGGAAATAAGAGTCAAATATAACAATGTCATTATTTTTTAATATTTTTCACTACTAATCCATAATCCACATTGTATAATTAGTAATCCAATATCATCGTGATCTCAAGAAACTTCTGACCAAACAGTTATTTCAAAACATTAAGACTCACATGTATGAGACATATAACTTGTTAAGACAATCACTGTCACATGTCAATACTAAACAAGTGATACCACTCAAGTATATAATATACATTTTTCTACACAGTATCTCCCTTATTTCATATATGGTTGATAAGAATATATCTTCATGAATCCAACTCCCGCAAAGTTTATTCCCATCCTGTGACCACTTGATGGGATGATTTTTTCTTGATTGGAACTTCTTGATACAATTATTTCTCTAGAAATATTTAGGGTGACCTAAAAAAACAACTCATATGAACCCATTAGATTATAATAAAACAAATATACAAAAAATATTAACAAATTAAACTTCTTTATAAATTTATCCATTTTCATATCCAATAGAATTTATCATTAAATAAGGCCTGAAATTACTTTGCAAGACATCCAAAAAATAATATCAACATCATTATTAAGGCAACAATTTTTATTTTTACACCTCAATCATTTATAAAAAAGGATTGAAATCATATTTATCCTCAATAATTTTTCAAATTTACCAAAATTCTAGAATTAATAAAAAAATTCATCACTAATTCCCTTCCCTTAAACATAAAAAAATTTAAGAATCACATATCATATTTGAACAGATTCAATATAGGCAAAATTTATTCATTTTTTCAATATTCTCAAACAAATTTTAGAATGAATACATAGGTTCCATATTGAGTTCTTGAACATGATAGATTCTTCTAATGAATTACAAATCCATTTCAATTCCTTTAAATATACAAAGTTGGACATATTAATCTTTACCCTGAGAAAAAATCAATATTTGGAATGAGGATCCATTTCATAATGAATATTTATTAGGTAAAATCATATTTTCCTTCAACATAATTTTAGGTTCACTTTTTTGAACAACTTCCCCATGGATCGTGTCTCCCCTAAATCTAATATGATAGGTAGCCGAAATAGAGAGAGAGAGAGGGAAATAATGAATTACTTTATATCAAGAAATTACTGGATATAGGTATTGAAGAATACAGTATAATAAGGGCTGAGAAGGTAGAAAATGTAAGGAAGAAGAAGACTCCTCCTAGAGACACTACTATAATAGGTCAAGGAATAACCCTACAAGTTACAATAATGACTAAAAATAATTTAAAATCATCCATATCCTCCTTACTCCCATTAAACCCCCTTATTTAATTACACATCATCAGCCCCAACCTACTCTCATATAATAGGAAAATAACATTCAAATACCCTTTATAATAATTTTGTAGCAGTTTTTAGACACTCACCTACCCCTAGTGCAACACCACCCCACCCTATTATCTAAATATAAAACCCAATCTATTATTCCAATCATCAACTATATCTTGAAATTCCTAATTATACTCATGGTGGAAAGACTAAATAATTTAAATATCACTACCATATTGTCATAGAATGTAAATTACTTGATACAGTTCCATCTTCTTCCTTAGAACATCACAAAACCTGACCTCATCCATTTATTTTTGATGATATTTCCACATTATGGTATCCATTTTCACATTTCTTGTCATGGTAGAGGAAAAAAGTACTCAATGAGAATCTTAATTTTAAGAAATGTTCTATTAGTCCTACCAATTGAAGCATGATGTTGGATTTTTTGTTCTTAACAACTAATTTTAGAGGATCTATCATCTTCATATAATTTAATTATTCCTCAAATTTCTTCTAAAAAATCAAAAAGTTCCCCAATAATCGACCATTTGTATTTCATTTCAAATTTCCCCACGTCATATGAACTAGTCCCACAACCAAATATACACCTTTAGTAGTTTTTTCGCGGAAAAAACTCGAGAAAATAGACAATTCAATCTAATTTTGTATTTACCTAGAGAAAAGTACATATAAATATTATAAGGTATGATATTTATAATTATTAGAGAAACTATAACATTCATGTCTAAATTTTACATTTTCCTCATCCAAAATTTTATATTCATTTTAAAATTTGTCATCTTATTGGCATCTAAAGTGACCCTTTATAGAATCTTTCTCTTATTTCATTCCTGGAGCGAGATATATCTTAAAATATTATAGATTTTTAATATGTATTACCTATGTTATTTTTCAAATATAATTCCCAATGAGGCATATTCTATTTCATTTTTCCTAAATTTATTGCTGGCTCTGTGGTTTTGAAAAGTGGTTTCCCATAGCTCAAGAATTAGATTGGCCTATTATGAATCACTTCCCTTAACAACCTTATGTTTATAAAGGATATACTCTCTCTTATATTTATTATTGAAATCACCACTACAATCAATAAAATTCATATCTGGATTCTTAGAATAGTTCTTATCACACCATATAACCTACAAAGTAGTCATATTATCCAATGAAATCATCAATTGTGCTCTAAATTATACTATAACCAAAAAATGAAAATTTTAAACATATTTAAATTTAGATATAAATGATTTTGGAACCAACTAAAATACAATAGTATAATGAAATTACCCTTATTCCATATAAAATAATTTATAAATATGATGAATCTCTTTTTAATGAATTGGTCTTGATCCTCTATACATTCCCTTCGATACCAATTATTTTCATTCTCAATACACAAACATTTAAAAAACCTTAATGTATCATTTTTACATTCACGTCTCTCCCCATATCCTTCCACTACATTAATATATTAATATACATATATATTTTCTATAGGTTTTCTCTTCAACCAAATAGGTTTTGGAAATTTATATAGTTATTGGAATGGCTACTCCACATGAACCTATTGCAATGTCAAACTTGAAATGAAAGCCTTTTGTGCCTCTAAGGAATATATAAATAATAAAAAGATGCATGATTACTATAAAAATAGCATAAAATAGCATGGATGTATCTATATTCATATACTCTTGCTCCCCATTTTTAATTTCAGACCGCAGTGTCAAATAAAAAATAGATATTGGTGACTAGTCGGTTTAGCAGGATTATGAGCTAGTTCAAATAGCTCTTTCAACTCCTTTTACTGCATCTATATAGGATCTAAATTCTCCAAAGTACCCAAAGTTTATGTTTCCTTAGTAGTTTTATGTTATTCTCTTGTTTGAGTAGCCATAGCCTCTATTTCCTCCACCACCACAACTAAAAATATCTTAACCAACACTACTTTGAAGTGAATCCAGGTAGGCCCATTCTTATTAAGTTCCAAAAAACCAAAGGAATTCCATAAATAATTAATTCTTCCATCAAAACCTTCATCATTTCCTAGGTTTTTCAGTTTGATAAAATTTCCCCTATTTTTACAATCAAGTGCCACCACCTACCAGACACCATTTTTCGATAGATGGTTTTTGTGTTGATTTCATATGATCTGTGAGTAGAAAACTAATCAAACTATTGTGACCATTATTCCACTGTTAATTATCCACTAACACTATATGTATAAGATCCTGAAGCTACTAAGTTATCCACATGTTTGGAAATTTATTGAATTATCTTTATTCAATCAATATTCTCCATCTATATATAAAACCCCTCAATGAAAGAATAATATTATTGGAATCCAAAATATAGAGACTAAGAAACAATGGATATATTTATATATCGTAATTACTATGTACATAAATTACATAATATGATAGAATAATGGAGGATAATGTATAAGAAGAATAGAGATAAAGACTCCACCAAGCGACACCACTCTAATAGGATAAGGTCAAACCCTCTGAGATCCGTCATCCATTGAAAACAATAACTATATTACCTATACACTGAACAACCCCCTTTATTTAATGTCACTAAAGAATCCACAACATAATCCTATATAATGACCCAAAAAAATTCTAATACCATTTATAATATTTCCCCTCATTGTTATTAGACACTCAACTACTCCCTTACACAACACCACCCCACACTACTGTCAAAAGATATAACCTATCCCCACATTGCTATCACTACATCAATAAATTAATTTCATTCAAGATAATTTTCAAAGGGGATAGGGGTACCTCCATACTCCTTAAGGCGAGGATGGAAGTTTTTCTTTGTAGACCAACCTTTTAATCCAAATATTTTTAGTGGAGTTTTGTTTCATAATACCACTATTAAAAACATTTTTTCTAATTAATTATTTTGAATCCACTATAACCTTTCACTTGGACTTAACTAAAATAGTGAGAGTTTTCCCACTACTGCACGCTTCTTCCGTCAATGAATCTTTTGTACACTATTTACTAGGTTTTTTCTCAATGCAAGGGATACTCCACAAACTTTATATTCATTATTACTTGTCGTATAAGTGAACCCAATCAATCATTCCTCTTGTTTTATTTTTTAATTACCATAAGATCCATTTATTACCTATTCTATTCTCTTTAAGCACGATTCCTTTATTTCCATGATGATTATTTATAACACATACCTTTTGAATCCTAAATCTGTAAGGAACCAATATTAAGAACAACATATTCTAGTTTTTTTGAACTAGAATTCAATTACATGAAATTATAATGATATTTTCATCTTATATTCTTATAAAATTAGGAAAAACTCTTACATTATAAGAACTTACATTAAAAGTGTGCACTTATACTCAGAATCCATTTTTTCCACTAAAGGAAACCATTTTTAAATAAAACATTATTTATTTTCTGGACACAACTTTGATAATTTCATCATGAAATCTTATTTTTCCTAACTAATCATTAAGACCTATGAAGATTTTTTTAAAACATTAGATGAGAAAAAAATATATCTAATGAAAATAAATAAATAAAAACATTATACAAGTGAATAAAATGAAAAAACATTTTATATTATTTGAGGGAATAAAAAATAATTTTCACATGAAAAACATACAATTTTTTCTTAAAGAAAATCATTAAAATCTTAAGAAATCATATATCATAATGGTATTATATGGAATAATTTTCATATCCCTTTTACATATGTTGTATCTCTTTCAGCTACATAAGGAGTAATGATAATAATAATATTTGGAATAACCAACACTATATATTTAGATAGTCTATTAGGTGAAACCTAATAGGTTAACTCTTTCTAATTACCAAATTCATTAAGGAGATATAATGGGCTCACCCACCCTCAATATATAATGGAACAAAATATCCTCATAAAAAATGAGTAAGAACCAGTACATAATTATAAAATATAAAACATGTATAAAATAAACATTATTGTATAAAATAAATATTCCAAATTGAAATCACTTATAATTTTTAAAAATATGTGAACTCATAAATGAAGATATTTTATATGAAAATAATGTTCTAAACTTATAAAGGAATATTCAAAAAAAAATTACCGTATCATGAAATATGGAAATCTATTCATCTCGTATAAGTAAAAAAACATTCTTTTTTAATTTTTTAAAAATTGATTAAAAATAACATTATGAGAGGATTTTTGAAATAAATTACCTTAAAAATATCATATTATTGAAGTGATCATTAATCAAATGAATCGATTATATATATTCACTATAAATCAACATAAAAAAGTGGAAATATAACATAAGATAATCAAAAGTGTGTTCACACATAATCTTAGCATGGACTAATCAATTAATTATAATGATAATAATACCAAAAATATCATTTTACTTCCCTAAATATACATATATGTATCATTCATGTGGTGTGGTGATGAAAAATGAACCACATTGCTTTTTGGAGGTGGTAATTTGCATGTCTACACGAACGATGTTATCATTTCTCTATGCATAGAAAGGTAAGAATTTAAATGCTATATTACAATTTAATAATTATTTTTATTTCATTGATATCATATATAAACATTAATTTCAAAATTATAACCATTATTGAGATACATGCATGGAAAATGATTTATATTAGTTCCCGAGGGAGTAATTTTCTGTACACTGAGATGATGAATTATTCTCCCATTTGATGGAAAATGAGACGGTTATGGGATATTAAACTGACATAAAAAATATATTTATATTTAGGATACTATATTTAATATTTTATAATGGTTTAAAAATATTTGAATTATGTCAAAGAAGAAATAAAATAAAATAATTTATTAAAAATAATTCATCTTCTATGGACAATCTTTTTTGATTAAAACCTTAACACCACTAAGGTTAGTGTTATGAAAAAAATAAGTCTTCTATATTGTGGGGATGGATTTTAGGAATTTATTTTGGAAGATCTTGGATGAATTTTTTTAAGTGTGAATAAATGAAAATAAGTGGTTCCCTTTTATAACATAGGTGATTTGCACTCTTCGAATTTCTCAAAATATTAAAATAATTTCACTTAATTACAAATAAAAAATTCCTCCAAAGGGTTTTTTTAAGATAAGATGAGTATAGTTCAAAATACCCTCATAAAATATAAATTATATATGTTTTTACTAAATTTATACCCTTATCCTTTGACTTTATCTGTTATTTAACCCATTTAACTCTTACCATGACTATATGAATTTTCACCCTTTAACGATTAATATAGTTACTATAAAATTATCAAATACCCATAAATGAATGATGGATGTAATTTTAAAACTTTTAAAAATAAGTTTTTGGAATTTAATATTTTTAAAAATTTTATATCATTTAATGAAATATTATAAAATTTTAAACACCATTAAGATAGTCAGAGATCGATGGTGGTACAAACTAGGGCTTAGGTCGGCCTCCCCCATGGCGATGCAATCTAGGGTTCCGCTCCACAATGGATTTCTCCGGGCATCCTCTCATGTCAGGATCCTCGGCTTGAATTAGGGATGAACAACATAAGGTCCCGAATTTTGTGGTTATTTCGTCCCAACATACCTCTCTCGTGGAGGATTCTCAGCGAATAGAGGTTGAGGATGGGAGACGAACGGTCTCAGAAACAACTTCACGGGATACGTCCGAGAGACCTGGATCTCGGCGTGATGGTGGGCGGAGTTCAAATGTTGAAAATGCAGGTCGAGCTGCAAGGATTTCAAGCTCCTCGGTTGAGATCTATGCGGAGCATCATGAGGTCTCGGCGACGGTAGCTGCTCTGTCCGAACCTGTGAAGAGTGATTCTCAACAAGAAGTAGTTGGGGATGAGATGAAAATGGCTTCAGTTACTTGTGATGCGCCTGAGGGATCTGGACCCCAATGTGAAGGTGGGAAGCTTCTCTCTACTGAGATTGCAGGTCGAACTGCAATGGCTCCTTCTGATGCGCCTACAAGTCCCACAAGACCTGGTTTACAGCGTGAGGATGGGCGAAGTTACTCAATTGAAGTCGCGAATACTTCAACAAAGGCTGATGGGGCTGAGGCGCCTCATGAAACTGCTCAACCAATCCCCACCCATAGTGTCCTGGATGAGGGTTTTTCAATTAATCGTTCTTTTGCAAACATCAAAGGAGTGGGTGATACTTCCATTAGAAGAAAAGGGAGTATTGCGCACATCAAAGCTGATCCCGCCGCGGTATCTGAGCGACTCAAAATGGGTGAGTTCTCAATTATTTCTTGCTTATTTCTTCCTAAAGGCTCTCATCCTATCAAAATGGATGATCTCATGGCACAAATTTCAATGATTTTGGGTTTTTCATCCTGGAAGTGTGTATCACTAGGAAGAGGATATTTCCATATGTCCTTCCCTTCAGAAGAATTTAAAGTCCAAGCCTGGGGCTTCGGTTCAATATCACTCAAACCTGGGATTATTTATTTGCGTGAATGGGATAAAAAATTCAATCCCTTTGAGGTCGGTAACTCCACTACTCAAATATGGGTACGAGTTTATGGTTTAAATTGGATTATCTGGCACCCTAAAATCTTGTATGACATTTCCCTATCAATCGGTATCCCGATCAAAATTGACAAGGAAACTGAAGTTGCTCGTTTTGGGAACTTTTCCAAATTCTTGGTTGAGGTTGAACTGGGGTCCACTATGGTTGACAAGGTGATGCTTGCAACTGATGATGATATTATAGAGCTGAATATTGTTTATGAAAAAATTCGAAAATTATGTTAGGAATGCAATGTTATTAGTCATGACCCATCTACTTGTAGGCGCTCTATAGTTTCAACTTCTGTGCTTTTCATGGCCATGATGTGAGCAAGTGTCTCAAAAAGGGAAAAACTCTTGCTCAAAAAACTGATGTTCTTCCTCATCTACAACATCCTTGTAATAGTGATGACAGAATAGGAGATGATCACATGAAATATGGGCAAGGTGTTGTTCCTGAAAAGGGTGACCACCCAAATGACTCCACCTCTGAAAACAAGATGAAAACTTGGGATACAATCTTTTTTGAAGAGACGAATGTTCGCATCGCAGATACTTGTAAAACAAGAAAAGTGAATGAAGAAGTCCTATTAGAGGTGGATCAAAAGCTCTCACAAGAAAGGTTGAATGCTTTAGCTAATAAAAAAGGTAAGCACATTGTTGAATCTGTTTCACCGGTCCTTTATAAACCTTCAAATCCTGCTGTGGATAGTGAAGGATTTCAGCTGGTTTCCTACAAGAAGGAAAAACCCCCAGTTTCCACTTCATGGGTGGTTGAAAATTCGATTGCAGGTAACACTGAATCTTTATCTAAAAAGATTACAGGTGACAATGAGAATCAGGATTCAACTCCGACATATCCTGATGAGAAAATGCACAAGGAGATTGTTGATCCAATTGATGTAATGACCATTGAAGAAAAGGTAATACCTGTGGAAAAAGTCACCTCCCCTGACAATTGAGGAACGAAAAGAGGACAACCCTGATTCAGAAATCACTGATGCAGAGACACTTTACAATAGGCTTTAAGCTCTTACTTCAATTAGGGGACGATCGAGAGGCTAGGGGTGAGGTCGTGGAAGAGTTGACTGGCATGCGCTTCAGGAATAAGAAAAGCGGCTAGGTGAACGACTGTTGAAAAAGATCGGTAAGTAGTTACTAATTTGGGTTTTGCCTTGTTTTCCTAAACTCTTTTCAGTTACTTTCTTTTTTTACTTTCTTTTTATAAAAGATGTATTTGCCTAAAAAAACACCATTAATGTCAATTTTTGACACTATTCATTACTTTGGAATTTAAAAATATCAATATAACTTTTATATTTAGAACATAATATTTTATTACAATAATAAATTTCAATATAATCTATAATATTCGTTTGTAAATATAATTATAACAAAATATATTTATTTTAGTATTTTTAATAATATATATTTGATATTTCCATTAATAAAATATTTACTCCATCAGTGATGTCTAATCATTTAAGTTAATTATATCTTCACTAAAAATTAAAAATAAATTTCCATGATGAATATAAATATTTGGTATTCCCAAATACTATTTTTGGTCAACCATAGATTTTTTATGACCATATGTAAATAATTTTATACTTATTAAAAACATTAGTATGTCAAGTTTGAGTTTTCTTAAATAAAAATACTATAAGCAGATTAATGTAATAAAAGTGGATCCAAGACATAATAAATTATATCCATGGATTATTTTAGTCAAAAAAAATCATCCAGTAAAATTGGGACAATTGTTAATGTAATTGGATAATATTTACATTATTATTTTTACCCGTAATTGCCCGATTAACCCTTATGCAAGGAAATTAAATTACTATGTTTAATATTCATACTATCAAAAATTAAAAATCCCATTTATTAAATTTTATTGTTTTTATTAAAAATATATAATCCATTTTTAAAAATTCAAAACATAGAAAAGGTTAAAATAATTTAAAATTATTCCCATAGAAGGGATGAGAAAGCGTTTTTTTGAAGTGAAAATGTTCAAAATGTTCAAAATTATTTTATGACAAAATTCAAAATGAAATTGATTTAAATTACTTAAATTGGATTAATATATGTATAATTCATATAAATTTACATTTACAAAATTTTAAAAATAATTTACCATAAGATATTTTTAGATGAAAATTCAGTTTTCAATTAAAATACAGTATTTATAACTATTCTTCAAAAAAGTAAAATTATCAGAAAAATACTAAAAAAAACCAAAGTAAAGTTTTATATTCTGTTATAAAAAATAAATTTAAAATTTTCAACTAAAATTTATAAAAGTTTTATTATTTATTTTTAAAACATGTGCACCCTCAAAAGGCGGAAAAACTGCCTTTTAAAAAATATAGTTCTAGGAAAAAATTAGATTTATTTCTATATCATATTTAGAAAAAAAATAAAATGAATTTAAAATATTTTATTGATTATATTACATATTTATTTCATTAATATAATCCAAAAAATGTGATTTATTTATTTTATTGGTATAAAACACACTTTTGTGCATTTAAAAAGTTTTGAGAAGAAGATATCATTTTATTTTCAAGAGTGTTTATTTTAATTTATAATTAATTTTCCACAAAAATAATTCTTTATATATACATTTTTAACCATTATTTCATAATTCAGGTAATCCTATTCATACTCTCCATTCTGACTGCTAGGTTATAATGATAACATTAAAATAATAATAATTAGTTGTTCATTTAAGATTGATGTTGTGTATCATGTATGATATCTTAGAGAGTGTTTCATTTAACAATATAATGATGTTACATCCCACCTTAATAAATTATGTCCTAAAAATTTCAACTCAGGCATCTAAACTAGGTTTTAACTATACAAAAATACCTTTGTTGATATATCACATCGGGACAAGGGTCAATAAAACATCTTTTTGAAAGGATAGAAAGTAAGGTATTAAGGTCACCTGATATAACACACACTAGGGTTCCATGTATGAAAACATGGAAATGAAATAGGAAACTAAATATAAAGCTCTGATAGAGGCTGATACAGAACATGCTAATGATAAGTGAAAAAAAAACATAAATTTGTTATAGGTCAAAAGGTCATTGATTTCTTATTAAAAAATGTAAATGGATAATGTTTTTGTTTCATGATCCTTTTCATAGAGTTGATGAATTATTTTACTACCAAGAGTAATATCATAATGAAATATACTTAATTTAGAAGTATATTTTCATTCATTAATAAATTTCCACCACAATCTCACCTTTTTCTATAAACGATGAGTATTTATGATTTTTTTTCATTCCTAAAGCATTATAATAAACTTCCATAGGTCACAAAATCAAAAAAGGCATAACTATATATTCCTATATATTTTAGAAATTTACTAGAACCAAAATTGTTAGGATATGATAACATAATTCCCCAAATTTAATAACCCTTTCTATACTGGGAAACAACTTTAATATCCGATATTTAAAATTAATATGCATATTTCATCGTAGATCATTCCCTAAATAAAAATCCTTAAAATTCCGCAAAAATATTCTAGAAAAATATTAAAACCCAAAAATTAGAAGGAATTAATAAAATATACTTCTAAGATAGTAATAAAGTTTATCACCATAAAATATCAATGACTCTTATTATCTCATACCAAAATGTAATTTCCCTAATCATATATTCTCCATGTATGATAATCATATACATACATCACCTCAATCACCAAAAATACACAATTACATTATATATGCTTCCAAAATATAATTCAAATTTTATTCCTCATATAAAATCCCATATTATTATATTTACCTTAATCATATAGTGTTCCCAAAATAGTGAAAATCTTTTGAAATAACATTAATTAATTAATCGACAAATAAATTTCTAATCACATGGTTATCCATTCAATAAAACACAAGTTACCAAAATAAACAAAATATTTCTCTTCCATATAATTGAAATAAATATTTTTTTTTACTAACCAGGACATTATATATGATAGTGGTAGGTGATGCCTCATTTTCATTCTTTTTTTTTGGGAAAAATCATTGCGTCCTTGCCAGACGTGGGTGGTTTTCACCCATCCTATGGGTTGTCCTTTTTCTTAATATATATGAATATAGTCCTTATAAGATTAATGAAATTTGAGAAACATCACCCAAAAAACCATTTTATATTTTATTCTAAATGGTTTCTCATACTTTTCATTTTGTATCTAGAAATTTAATAAACCATAATTTCCACAAAAATGAATGACTAAAAAAATATTTTCAGTCAACTTAAAATTTCTTAACATAAAGCCTCAAAAGGGGTTTTAAGACATTGAAATTATGATCATAGTTAAAATTATAAATCCACGATTATATCCATAACTCTTAAAAACACATCCTAATATCCAAATTTATATAAACCCTCCTCTGATTAAATCTGGATGGATATAGGCTTAAGAATATCAAATTCTACTGTTTTTTAAATAGAATTCACTTCTTAAAATTCAAATGTTTTTTTCGTTTATAGTTTTAGATAATTAAAAAAATATATTCCAAATCAAACCCATACATTAAAAGTGGAAACTCATACTAAATATCCATTTATCCAACAATGGAAACCATTTTAAAATAAGACATGATTTCTTTATATAACAGATCCTTGATAATTTCATCATGAAATATTATTTTTCCATACTAATATATGATACCAGGGGAGAAATTTTTAAAACATGGAATGAGAGAAAAATATTAGTAAGGGTCTTAAAAAATAAAATCATTAATCTAAATAAAAACTTTATGACATAATTAATGTTCTTTTAGAAGATAAAGAAAACAATTTTCACATGAAAAATAAACACAATTTCTTCTCAAATAAAAGAATTAAAATATATAGAGAGAATAAATCATAAAGTTAATATATGGAATCATTTTCATATCACTGGTAAATAAATTTTATCTTCCTTGGCTATACAGGGAGAAACCATCATAGTTATATTTCTAATAACCAGTACATTAAATTCCTATAATCTCATAGGATAAACTTAATTAGTTAACTCCATCCTATTTCCCAATGCATTGGAGAGCTATAACGGGCTGAACCACCCCCAATTTATAATAGAACCGCTCATCCACATAATCAATTCCAAATAATGTAAGCATAATCATAAAACATAAAATGTTCGTAAAAGAAAAATTCTTGATGAAAATAAATTTTCAAATTTGAAATAACTTTTCTTTTCTAAAAACAATCACACTCATAAATGAAAAACTTTTATTTGAAATTAAAAATTTAAACTTGTATGGGAATCATTATAAAATTATTTCATCAAAAAATTGAAAAAATTATTTCTTGTCATATTTGTTAAAAAAATTCCTTTTTATATTTTAAAAAATATTTTATATAGTAACTTTAAAATAGTATTTTTAAAATAAATTCCTGTACCAATATCTTTTTATTGATGTGATAATTAATCAAATTAATCCATTAAATTTATTATCTATAAATAAAAAAAATGAAATACAATATAAAATAATCCAAAATTATTTTCACACATAATCTTAGCATGAAATAATCTTTGAAGTAGACGTTTAACCCAATGAATTGAAATTGACTTAAGAAATCCCTTGCTACTTTGTAATCAGTTGAATAGTATTCCACATGAAAGAGTAAAATTTAAAAAAATTAAATATCATGAGAATAAATAAATTCATGATATAAAATCTCAATGGGGAGTTATATACACTATAGAACATAATATAAGTGCATAACATAAAAAATATGCCTCAATGAAAAAAAATTTAGAAGAAGTATCTTACCTTGATTTCGAATCATGATGTATAATATTTATATTCCAGAATAATAAAATTATGTTAATTATTTTATTTCATGAGACAATTTTTTGTTTTTATCATTAAATTTCTATCACTTATTATCATTTCATAATAATAAAATTATTATTTAAGTTCACGTCAGTCATTTTGAGGATATTCGGTACATGAGTAAAAAATGACATTGATCTGATATGGTCAAAATGATCATTGGTCTATAATCTAAAGAATAATAATAATGAAATAATTATAATTTTTATACATCAATTAAAATTTTAATTCAATTAATTAAATATTTATATGAAAAATAAACTACGTTACAATCATGGAGATGTTAGGTCGTACGTACGCATGAGTAATGTTTTTATTTTTCAATGATTAGTAAAGAAAGATGTTAAGAATAATGTTATATTTATATAATGAAAATATTAGAATAAATATAATACTAATTCTCTAAATATACTTATATTTTTCATTCACATGATATGGTGATGAAAAATGAATCACATCACTTCGTGGAGGTGATAATTCACATGTAAGTACGAAAAAAATTATCATTTCTCTATGCATGGAAAGGTAAAAAGTAAGTTATATATTATAATTTCATAATTATAATTATTTCATTAATATAATATATATATTTATATTAATTCCATAATTATGTCCATTATTGGGAGATAGCAATGAAAATCGAATTTCATCGGTTTTTGAGGCGTTGGTTTTCCATACACACAGAGGATGAATTCCTTTCCCATTTGATGGAAAATGAGATAGATATGGGAGATTACAATGATATAATAACATCATAGTATATTTATAATACATGATTTATTATTTTATCATGCTTTATCTTGGTTTTAATGAATTCTAAGGATAAATAAAATATAAACAATTGAATAAAATGATACCTCTTCATTGGGAGATCTCATTTGATCAACACCTTAACACATATAATGTGAGTGTTATGCCTAAAATAAGGAATCTATAATTTGGGAATGGATTCTAGGAAATTATGTCAGTATATATTGGAAAAACCTGTTTTTATGTGTTCATAATTGAGAAGAATATGTTCCCCTTTGTAAGAGAGGGGAGGGGAACTCTTGAGATTTTGGAAAATATCAAATTAATATAAATTAGTTTTCAGTTATAAATAGATCCAAATTGAGTTATTTAAAACATAATATGAGGATAGTTCTAAATACCCTCATTAAATATTAAATATATATGTTTGGTCTAAATTTTAACCCTTATCCTTTGGTTTTATCCCTAATTTATCCCCTTAACTCTTATCATATAAATATAGATTTTTTCTCTTTTTGGGTTAATATAGTTTCTATAAAATGACAAAAGAAAAATAAATAAATATTGGATAAAATTTAAAACCTTATCTCAATCCATTTTATGAATTTAATATTTTGATAAATTTTATATCATTTAATAAAATCTTTTATATTTTAAAGTAACATTAATGCCAATTTGGACAGTATTCATTTCATTGACTTTCAAAAAAATGAAGACAACTTTTATAATTCATGTGAACTATTTTATTAAATTCCAAAAAATTCAATATAATTGGAAATATTCTTTTATAACTTTAATTATTCTAAAATATATTAATTTTAATGTTTTTAATAATCATTATTTGATATTTTGTTAATAAAATTTTTATTGCATCAATGTTGTGTAAGAATTTAAGGTAAATATTTCTTCACTAAAAATTAAAAATAAATTTCCACCATAAAAATAAATATTTTGAATTTCTAGATAATTTTTATTATTAATCATAGATTCTGGATGACCATATATTAAAAATTTTATACTTATTAAAAACAATATTTTGATAAGACTGAATTTTCTTAAATTAAATTAATATAAGGGGCTCAAAGTAATCAAAGTGGATCAAAGTGGTCTAAATTCGACTCATGGATGATTTTAGATAGAACATACTCATCTAATAAAATTGGAACAATTGTTCAAATTAATTGGCTAATATTTGTAATATTATTTTTTCCCTTAATTAGCTGATTTTCCCTTAACCGTGGAAACAAAATTACTAAATTCATTATTCATACTATCTAAAAGTAAAATGGGAATTTTTTTAAAATATAAATCTTCTAATTTCAAATATTGAATCAATTTTTCAAAATTTAAAACACATATGTGAAAAAATTATTTAAAAATTCACCCCGTAGAGGGTATGAGAAATTGGGTTTTTAAAGTGAAATTATTCAAAAGTTTTATAAGTTTTGATATCAAAATTTATCAAACAAATTATTCCAATTAACTAAATTGGATTAATATATTTAAAATAGATAAAATTTTACTTTAAAACTAATTTAAAATATAATTTATTAGTATAAATTATTTAGATGAAATGTCTGTTTTGAATTAAAATAATGTCGTTTTCAATATTCATAAAAAAATTAAAATTTATCAGGAAAATAAAAAAAATTAAGAAAAATAAATTTTGATATTACGATTTTGAAAATGATTTTTAATTTTTCAAATAATATTTTTAAAATTTTCATCATTATGTTTTAAAATAAGTGCATCATAAAAAGGTAGAAATTGTCTATATAAAAATATAGCTATTTGTGTGTAAAATTAGATTAATTTTTATATCTTACCTAGAAAACACATAAAATGAATGTTTAAAATTATATTTAAAATATTAAATATAGATTCAATTAATATAATCTATCAATTGTGATTTTTTTATTTTATTGTTATAAAACAAGCTTTGGCGCATTGAAATAGTTTTTTCATAAAAATATTTCCTCCTATTTCCAAAAAGGATTTTTTTTCATTTATAAAAAATTGATCACAAAATAATTTATTATATATACATGTTTAAACTATATTTTTATAATTCAATTAATCCTATTAATACTTGACATTCTAACTGATATAATATAATTGTAACGTTTAATTAATTAAATGTAGATTTTCATTTAATCTCGATGGGGTGAATCTTGTATCCTATAAAACATAATATTTATTTTTAAAATCATGGGATATTAATGGATCAATATTTTATGTACATAATAGACTCTATTATATATGATCTTGAACATAATCTTCACTGAAACATTTTTCTCGGGATTCACCTTTTATTTCTTTAATGGCTATTGGGGACAAGCCATTAGAGACACTTGTAGAATCACGTTATGGTTTCTTATTTTATTTTTATTCAACATAAAGTATACAGTTATATGTAAACCAGTTTTATAAATCTTACATTCATGTTATCCATTTAATTGAATGTGGAATTTCCTCTTCTTTCTTCTCTTCTTCTGTTTCAACACCATCTCAAAACAAATTCAGTGTTAGTAGAAATATAACATTCCTTATTAATACTATACCATGTATACTTATACTTTGAGTAAAGTTTTATTACAATTTTACTTCCATTTTTCATATTTATTCTTCCACACACATAGACACACCCATATTTTTTCTATTAATTCCAAAAAAATAGCACTCCACTTACATTCTACCTTGAGTATCATTTACACTAGTTCAAACAAACATGGGATTCAGGGTTGCTATAACTAGGTTGGAGTGCTGTTTTCTACTAGATAGAGTTTTCCAATGAGGCCCTTAAGATCTAACCATTCTATTTAAAACATATATCAAATTCTCATGTTCTTTGAATTTCAAATTCATCACCTTTAGTTGGCCTTCTATGTTCCCAATGTGTGAGTTATTTTCATCCTGAACTATCTTAATTTTATCTTCACATTATTCAGTAAGAGAAGTTTCAAATCATTTATAGAGATTCCCTTTTATCCAATATTTATTTACCTATTGAACACATTTCTAAATTATATCACTTTAACCCATCATATTCTTGTTCATTGTTATGATATATTCCTTTGAAGACATTCCACCATGAAATTCCAAATTGTTTCCTCAAAATCTATTACGAGAAAAAATTATTATCACCTTCCAATTTCAACAATATAAATTCATTTTTAGAACTTGAATATACTTTTGTTGGTTACCCAAAAATTATTCAGATTTACCACATGAATTGGTTGCTTCATCCTCAATATATTTCTATTAATCAAAATCTATATCTCTTGATTTATATGAAATATATTCTATAAGGATAGAATCAGATAAATTAATGGAATATGGTTTGTTTACGTATATTTCACTTAAAGTATTTGATGCTATTTTCTTGATCTTCTGCCACTAGATTTTATACAAATGGGACTATTATTTAATTGGATTTAGATCCATTATAAGGACCTGTGTTTTTTCAGATTTTTAATTTGAGGATAAATTAGAATTTTTTATCTTTTAGATGATTATAAGGGGTAAAATGGTATTTACCCCAATGATATAATATCAGATAATTATAATGACCACTAATTTTTTCATATAATAATGTTTTTACCTTAGGTTAGGTGTTTGGTAGAATTAATAATAGTATAAATTTTCTTGGAATAATTAGTAGTTAATAGTAATTTAATTCAATATTAATTTATTCGCATGTGTCCTTTATTCAATATATTTTTTTAATGGAACTTTGGATTGAGATTTTCTATCTTCCATTGATTCCAAAATGGGATTCTTTTCCTAGGTGGGTTATAAACTCTATTCATGCTCTGAGGCCCATTTTTTTTCCTTTTAAATTTTCAACTTTTCCTTCACTATCTTCCCATGTTCACCCCCAAGATGATTCCCCCATATCATGAAAAACATGAAAAGGGTGATGAATTTAGATAAAGAGAGGGGAATAAATTGAGGTACCACCTCAAATCTCGAGGGGAGCCGAATCATCGTGCGATAACCATGGACCACAAAAAGGGGTGAAGCTTCAGTAGATTTTGCACAGAGGTTGGACGTTATAACATCCCCATCCCATGAGCCACCTGAAGGGTTCCCCGAGGTAGGTTGGCCACATAACCTCAAGTGCATCTCCCCGAATGCCAGAGGCTGCCAACTAGCAGCAAGGGAATTTTTCATGTCTATGGGGGAGACTATGCCCTCATTGGTAATAGGTATTATCATAGAAGAAGTAAAAAACAATCAATATAAATAGAGGAATCATATAAATGAATAAACTACAGAAGAAGAAATATGAATAATACAACTCAATAATAATCACTTGTGGAACCTCACAAGACAATGTCTTGCCATGATGTCTATCTAAACTGAAATAAAAAAAAACAGAAACCCAAGCATACTATCAACTAAAAGAAAAGACGCAAATAAACAACTACATCATGAGAAAGTCTTAGTCCTCTTCCATGGTCTCTATCCAATGCTGCATAAAAAAATCAAGCATCAGAAGAAACATGGTTCTCTTTTTTAATACTTGCAAGCATGTAATCTACTCGGGTGTCCACTCGGGTGTCCACGATGCCTGAGCAGGGTGTGAGATAAAATCTTAGTAGTTTGGCACCAAAAATATCTAAACCTTTAAATTTCGTGTAGTAATAAATGGCAGTGTTCAATTATATAACAAATTCTAGTAATTAATTAAGTAAAATAAAATAAATAACTCAGCCTGGGGTCCCAATGGTACCCATCCCTAATCACTTTTTTCGGCCTATGCCGAAAGTCTAAACATAGTACCTATAAGAAGAATTCACATATACATATATATAAATCATGTAAAATTAAGGTAAAACAAGGAAGAGGCATACCAGAAGCTTGTGATCAGACTTGGGGTCTATGTCATGTGTCAACTAGGTGTGCATCAATATACCTAAAAAATATCAAAATTCTCAAAGACATAATGTATAATTAACATAAACCTTCAGTTAATCATTATTAAGGTTCACATTTAGAGATAGAGTCTAAGCCCATCCTGAAGGTATCGCTACGGAACATCCATAAAATTATCGAATACAACTGAACCTGTCCAAGAAAATCTTTCGAAAGACCAAGTATCGCTCAAGTCAGGGATTTAACATTAATCCATTATGTTCTTGAAAAAAGGGGTTGAGAATCATCTAAGGCTAGATTAGTCACATTTCCAATAGATCTGTCCTCAATGGGCCCTTTTGGAATCGTTATCACTCATATGTATTAGAAATCCCGGGGAAGTCTCAGTCTGGAAAAGCTAATGAAACCACCCCCCGATGCGTAGTGGTAACTAGTCCGGAACGGAGGGTCTAAGTGTGGCCCTTAATACAATACCCACCTTATTTAACTCATTTAATTTAATTAATTTTTCATAGAAATAGATATAACATAACATGCATATATAATTGCAGTTTGAAATTTAAGCAGATACACCCTTGGAAGACAAGGTTTTAATTTAATATTTTAGTATAAAAACATAACAAGGAATGATACCATATCAACAGAAGATGATAAATTCACTTTTTAATAAATAAATAAATCTGAACAAATAACTACCAAATATCCAAAAATTCAAGGTACATAATTAATCTAAATTAATTATATAAATTAAACACAAAAAAGGGCTGCGCAACACACACAGTTAATTAAATTAAATACCCGGGCTAATAGAATTTATACTGGCCACATCGGCATGCCAAAAGCGGTATCTGAACACATTAAAAAATTGAAACAATTTAATTTATAATAAATAAGTCTTTATCCATTGAGCGGAATAATTAAATTGAAAATATTGGGTGAATTTTCACAAAGATGGTTGGCACTGACGGAAGACACAACCATGCATTTTTATAAATCGCAAAAAAATAGAGGGATAGAGAGTATATGAACAACCTTATGGGAACATATGATTCTATGATCTGAGGTAGGATTTTATTTTACCTAAAATAGAATAAAACAAATGATTTTAGAAAAATACAAAAATATGGTAAACTTCTTCCGCGACGAACAACATGAAGAATACTCAAAGAGACTCATCAATTCTAATTGCACATGGTTAGAAATTCTATAAGGTATACAATGCACCTAACGGTGAATAAAATAGAAAAATAATAGAGGCACATTAGTCTTCTAAAGGAGGAGAAGGGGGTGAACCACCTAGATAGAGAGGGAGGCGCGACATGAGGGAGATGAGGAGAGGAAGAGTGGAGAAAAAAAGAAGAAAGAAAATAAAGAAAAAGAAAAAAAGAGAAAAATAAAAGGAATAAAAAAGGGAAAATAAAATGAAAAATAAAATAGAATAAAAATAATGGAAAAGAAAAAGGATAAAAATAATAAAAAATGGAAATCTCCTATTTTAAATATTTCTAATTTTTTTGTAACCCGCTTTCTATTTTATTTCTAAATTTATTTTTATCCCTTATTTAATTATTTTAAATTTAATTAAATCTCTTCTAATTTATTTTTAATCCTTAATTAATTATTTTAATCCCAAAAAATATGATAAAGAACAATTTAACATTTTTCATAAAACCCCTACAATCATTTAATTAATAAAATAGCTTCTCAAGACATTTAATGGGGTGTACAGCTGCACACCTAGGGTTGATATAAATATTTAGACAACAAAAATTTCAAAAGTCTTTACCTGAATAAAGCCACGATGTTACAAACTCCCGTCCTTAAGAAATCTTGTCCCCATGTTTCCCTTGCAAGCGTAGTTGAACGTCGTCAGATAAAGGATCATGACACTGCACACATACATCCGTATCATGCTCCCATGTCTCATCCTGAACGCATTCGTGTTTCCATAACACCCTGACCAGAGGGAATGACCTGCCTCTGAGAAATTTTTTTCTATAGTCGATGATACGAATCAGATTCTCTGCAAAGGATGCATCTTCCTCAAGCTCGATGTCGTCAGGGTAAAAATAATGAGATGGCTGTGGATGATATTTTCAGAGCTATGATACATGGAAAACATCTTGCATGGCATGATACCATTGAGGTAGTAGTAACCGATAGGCCACTGACCCGACTTTATCCACTATCTCGAATGGC
The DNA here is from genome assembly GCA_963277665.1 of Viscum album. Lineage (NCBI taxonomy): Eukaryota > Viridiplantae > Streptophyta > Magnoliopsida > Santalales > Viscaceae > Viscum > Viscum album. The sequence goes on along the minus strand of OY728121.1, from coordinate 1,898,329,781 downwards.
CTGACATATCTCGGTGATAACATTCCCTGTCTTCTGATACGCCTGTGAGACAACCTCATAGAAACACGAAGAAAGACTCAATGTCCCCCCGCAAACTCCTAAGGTCTGTGACGAAGATCGGTATAAGACCTTTTTCTATATTGAGCTATAGTCATACATTTCTAAATCATCTAAACTTGCTCAGAAGTCTCCTGAAAGAGATGAGGACCCAACAAAGCTGCCTCAAATACGTCGAGAAATTATAAAGGTGAAAGGCACGATCTACCATAGAGGACCTTATACATAGCCATTTGAATTGTATCCTAGAAGCTGTTGTTATAGGTAAACTCAACAAGAGTTATATTCTTCATTCAGGAACCTCCAAAATCAAGGATGTAGGGCCTAAACATATCTTCTAACACTCATATAGTTCCCTCAGACTGCCCATCGGTTTGAGGGTCATATGTGGTACTCAGAAGTACCTGTGAGCCTAACACCTTTTGCAACCCCTTCCAGAACCCTGAAGTAAAGTGAACATCTCTGTTCGAGAAGATAGAATGACGTACAACATAAAGTCTCACAATCTCTCAGATATATATCCTTATTAACTCATAAATTGTAAATTTTTCTCGGATAGGTAAGAAAGGCGCAACCTTGGTCAACCTATCGAGAACCACCTATACTGCATCAGTACCTCAAAGATATAATGGTAGAACTATAAAGAAATCTATGGTGATGTCCCTCCATTTCCATTTAGGAATGGATAAATGTTGTAGGAGTCCATCAAGTCACCGATGCTATTAATTCACCTATTAACATGTGGAGCACTGAGTGAAGAAACCCACGATATGATTTTTCATACCAGGCAACAAATACTGTCAACACATGTATCTATATATCTTGGTTAGGTCAAGATGAACTTCCCAAATAGATGTGTTATATTTCTTTATCATCTATTCCCATATACCATAAGGTACCCATACACAGCCACAATAAAGTAGAGTTTCACATCCATTAACAACACAACCAGGAGGTGAGATCTCTCATAAAATGCTTTCCCTCAAAATAAGACTTTCAGGATCAGTCAACTATTGACTGTGAACATTCTCTAGAAGAGAGGAGGTCACTATAAGAGATGCTAGAACTAGTTTCCCACACTATTCCTGAACCTCCAGATTCATATCAGAAAACAAATTCATCATCTGTCACTCACTACTAGCTACCTGAATGTTTTGTGTCTGTGTCTTGCGGATTAAAGCATCTGGTACCACATTACCCTTACAAGGGGTATAAGAAAGATCAACGTCGAAAGACTGCAAGAATTCGACCCACCTGCACTACCTTATGTTCAAGTCTCATTGAGTGGAGATATATTTTAACCTTTTATGATCTGTGTAGATAACTAATAATTCTACCAACAAGTAGTGTCTCCAATAGAGTAGAAATGAACCAGAACTACCAACTCAAGTTTGTGTGTAGGATAGTTCCCCTCGTGAGGCCTCAGCTAGTGGGATCCATAAGCCATGACTCAATCACCCTGCATCAAAACCAAACCCAGTCCAATTATGGAAGAATCAAAATAAACAGTATATTCTACTAGAAATATGGGATTTTGATCCCCTTTACCTATAACGACCTCCACTGGCGGTCGTTAGGTTTTCATAAACAAAACCAGCTTCGACGCCCCCCCGAACCCTTCCTCCCCGTCGCTGTGTGCCCTCCCCGTCGCCACGCGCCCTCCCCATCGCCGCGCGCCCTCCCCGTCGCTGCCATCCCCGGTCACCGCGTGCCCTGACCCGCCACCGCGCACCATCCCTCACTGCCATCCCCGTCGCCCTTCTGCCCTCCACCCTCCACCGGCGGCCCTCCACCACCCCGCCCTCCGTCGTCCGCCCTCCAACCGCCATCCACCCTCCGGCCGCCCTCCGGCCGCCCTCCGCCCTCCGCCGGCTGCCCTCCACCACCCCGCCCTCCGCCAGACACCCTCCGGCCACCCTCTGCCCTCTGGTTTCCCTTCGCCCTGCCCCGCCGCCGCGCACCATCCCTTGCCGCCGTCCCCGTCACCCTTCCGCCCTCCATCGGCCGCCCTCTTCCATCTGGCCACCCTCAGGCCGCCCTCCGATGGCTGCCCTCCACCGCCCCGCCTTCCGTCGGCCGCCCTCCGGCCGCCCTCCGCCCTCCGGCCGCCCTCCGCCCTTCGGCCACCCTCCTCCCTGCCCCGCCGCCGCGCACCATCCCTCACCACCATCCCTGTCGCCCTTCTGGCCTCCGCCGGCCGCCCTCCGCCCTCCGCCGGCCGTCCTCTACCACCTCTCCCTCCACCAGCCACCCTCCGGCCGCCCTCCACCGGCCACCCTCCGCCCGCCCTCCGCCTGCCGCCCTCAGCAGCTCGGAGCGCGCTAAAATGGCGCGTTGGGGTGTCAAAACCACCCAAACGACCTCAGAATTCCATGAAACCGTACGACAATAGCCGTAGTGTGATTTGTGAAATGGTCGGGAAGACAAAACGTCAATCGGAGGTGTTTTATGACCACGGTGACCGGAAACACGTTTCCAGTGTCATAAAACACCAAAAACGGCGTGAGATGGTCGAATTTGGAGAAAACATGCCCTGAATGACTTGAAACCACACGAAAACAATAGTAATATTATTTGTGAAGTGTAGGAGGAGACGACACGCCCATCGGACGTGCGGTGCGTGCGGTACGGCCGATTGTGTCGTTTTCAGCAGCTCGACGCGGGCTAAAATGGCGCGTTGGGGGGTCAAAACCACCCGAAAGACCTCGGAATACCATGAAACCGTACGAAAATAGCTGTTGTGTGATTTGTAAAATGTTTGGGCAGACGGAATATCAATCGGAGGTGTCGTTTGACCACGGTGACCGGAAACGCGTTTCTAGTGTCATAAAACACCCAAAACAGCGTGAGATAGTTGAATTCGGAGCAAACGTGCTCCCAATGACCTAAAACCACACAAAAAAATTAGGAATATTATTCTTGATGTGTAGTAGGAGACGGTACACCCATTGGACGTGCGGTGCGCGCGATACGGCCGATTGTGTCGTTTTCAGCAGCTCGACGCGCGCAAAAATGGCGCGTTGGGGGGTCAAAACCTCCTGAACGACATCAAAATACCATGAAACCATACAAAAACAGACTTTCTGTGATTCGTAAAATGTCCGGGTAGATGTCACATCAATCGGAGGTGTCGTTTGACCGCGGTGACTAGAAATACGTTTCCAGTGTCATAAAACACAAAAAACGGCGTGAGACGGTCGAATTCGGAGAAAACGTTCTCCGAATGACCTGAAACCACACGAAAACATTAGGAATATTATTCTTGATGTGTAGGAGGAGAAGACATGCCCATCATATGTGCGGTGCGTGCGGTACGACCGATTGTGTCATTTTCAGCAGCTCGACGCGCGCTAAAATGGCGCGTTGGGGGGTCAAAACCACCCGAACGACCTCATAATGCCATGAAACCGTACGAAAATAGCCATTGTTTGATTTGTGAAATGGTCAGGTAGACGACACATCAATCAGAGGTGTCATTTGACCGCGGTGACCAAAAACGCGTTTCCGGTGTCATAAAACACCAAAAACGGCGTGAGACGGTCGAATTCGAAGCAAACGTGCTCTGAATAACCTGAAACCACAAAAAAACATTAGGAGTATTATTCGTGGCGTTGAGGAGGAGACGACATGCCCATCGGACGTGCGGTGCACACGGTACGGGTAATTGTGTTGTTTTCAGTAGCTCGGTGCGCTCTAAAATGGCGCGTTGGGGTGTCAAAACCACCCGAACGACCTCAGAATGCCATGAAACCGTACGAAAATAGCCATTGAGTGATTTTCAAAATGGTCGGGCAGACAACACATCAATCGGAGGTGTCGTTTGATGGCGGTGACCGGAAACGCGTTTCTGATGTCACAAAACACAAAAAACGGCGTGAGACAGTCGAATTCGGAGAAAACATGCTTCGAATGACCTGAAACCACACGAAAACATTAGGAATATTAGTTGTGACGTGTAGGAGGAGACGAAACGCCTATCAGACATGCGGTGCGCGCGGTACGGCCGATAGTGTCATTTTCAGCAGCTCGACGCATGCTATAATAGCGTGTTGGGGGGTCAAAACCACCCGAACAACCTTGGAATGCCATGAAACCGTACGAAAAAAATCCTTTGTGTGATTTGTGAAATGGTCGGGTAGACGGCATGTCAATCGGAGGTGTCATTTGATCGCGGTGACCGGAAATGCATTTCCGGTGTCATAAAACACCAAAAACGGCGTGAGACGGTCAAATTCGGAGAAAAAATGTTCCGAATGACCTGAAACCACATGAAAAAATTAGGAATATTATTCGTGACATGTAGGAGGAGACGACAGACCCATCGGACGTGCGGTGTGCACGGTACGGCCGATTGTGTCGTTTTCAGCAGCTCGGCGCGCGCTAAAATGGCGCGTTGGGGGGTCCAAACCACCCGAAAAACCTTGGAATGCCATGAAACCATACAAAAACAGCCTTTGTGTGATTTTTGAAATGTTCGGGCAGACGACACGTCAATCGGAGGTGTCGTTTGACCGCGGTGACCAGAAACGTGTTTCCGGTGTCAGAAAACACCAAAAACAGCGTGAGATGGTCGAATTTAGAGAAAACACGCTCCGAATGACCTGAAACCACACGAAAACATTAGGAATATTATTCATGACGTGTAGGGAGAGATGAAACACCCATCGGACGTGCGGTACGCACGTTACGACCGATTGTGTCGTTTTCAGTAGCTCAGCGCATGCTAAAATGACGCGTTGGGGGGGTCAAAACCACCCGAACGACCTCAGAATACTATGAAACCGTAAAACAACATCCGTTGTGTGATTTGTGAAATTTTCAGGCAGACAACATGCCAATCGGAAGTGTCGTTTGACCACGGTGACCGGAAACACATTTCTAGTGTCATAAAACACCAAAAACAGCGTGAGACAGTCGAATTCGGAGCAAACGTGCTCTGAATGACCTGAAACCACACGAAAACACTAGGAATATTATTCATGATGTGTAGGAGGAGACGACATGCCCATTGGACGTGCGGTGCACGCGGTACGGCCGATTGTGTCGTTTTCAGCAGCTCGGCGCGTGCTAAAATGGCGCGTTGGGGGGTCAAAACCACCCAAACGACCTCAAAATTTCATGAAACCGCTCGACAACAGACATTGTGTGATTTGTAAAATGGTCGGGTAGACAACACATCAATCAGAGATGTTGTTTGACGGCGGTGACTAGAAACGCGTTTCTGGTGTCATAAAACACCAAAAACGGCGTGAGACGGTCGAATTCGAAGCAAACGTCCTCCAAATGACCTGAAACCACACAAAAACATTAGGAATATTATTTATGACATGTAGGAAGAGACGACATGCCCATCGAACATGCAGTGCGCGCGGTATGGTCGATTGTGTCGTTTTGAGCAGCTCAGCGCGCGCTAAAATGGCGCGTTGGGGGGTCAAAACCACCCGAACGACCTAGGAATTCCATGAAACCATACGAAAACAGCCTTTGTGTGATTTTTGAAATGGTCGGGTAGACAGCACGTCAATCGGAGGTGTCGTTTGACCGCAGTGACTGGAAATGCATTTCCGGTGCCATAAAACACCAAAAACGGCGTGAGACGGTCGAATTCAGAGAAAACGTTCTCCGAATGACCTGAAACCACACGAAAACATTAGGAATATTATTCATGGCATGTATAAGGAGACAACATGCCCATCGGACGTGCGGTGCGCACAGTACGACCGATTGTGTCGTTTTCAGCAGCTCAGCGCGCGCTAAAATGGCGCGTTGGTGGGTCAAAACCACCCGAACGACCTCAGAATGCCATGAAACCATATGAAAATAGCCGTTGTGTGATTTGTGAAATGGTCAGGCAGACAAAACATCAATCAGAGGTGTCGTTTGACGGTGGTGACCAGAAATGCATTTCCGGTGTCACAAAACACCAAAAACGGCGTGAGATGGTCGAATTCAGAGAAAACGTGCTCCGAATGACCTGAAACCACACGAAAACATTAGGAACATTATTTGTGACATGTAGGAGGAGACATAACGCCCATAGGACGTGCAGTGCGCGCGGTACGGCCAATTGCGTCGTTTTCAGCAGCTCGACGCACGCTAAAATGGCGCGTTGGGGGGTCAAAACCACCCGAACGACCTCGGAATGCCATGAAACCGTACGAAAGCATCCGTTGTGTGATTTTTAAAATGTTCGGGTAAAAGGTACATGAATAGAAGGTGTCGTTTGACGGTGGTGACCAGAAATGCGTTTCCGGTGTCATAAAACACAAAAAACGGCGTAAGACGGTCGAATTCAGAGCAAACTTGCTCTGAATGACCTGAAACCACAAGAAAACATTAGGAATATTATTTTTCATGTGCAGGAGGGGACGACAGGCCCATTGGATGTGCGGTGCGCGCGGTACGGCCGATTGTGTCGTTTTCAGCAGCTCAGTGCGCGCTAAAATGGTGCATTGGGGGGGGGGGGGGGGTCAAAACCACCCAAACGACCTCAGAATGCCATGAAACCGTACGAAAACAGCCATTGTGTGATTTGTGAAATGGTCAGGTTGAAGGAATGTCAATCAGAGGTGTCGTTTGACCGCGGTGACCAGAAACATGTTTTCGGTGTCATAAAACACCAAAAACGGCGTGAAACGGTCGAATTCGAAGCAAACATGCTCCGAATGACCTGAAACCACACGAAAAAAATTAGGAATATTATTTGTGATGTGTAGGAGGAGACGACATGCCCATCAGACGTGTGGTGCGCGTGGTACGGCTGATTGTGTCGTTTTCAGCAGCTCGGCATGCGCTAAAATGGCGCGTTGGGGGGGTCAAAAACAACCGAACGACCTCAGAATGCCATGAAACCATACGAGAACAGCCGTTGTGTGATTTGTGAAATGGTTGGGAAGAAGGCACATAAATCGGTGGTGTCGTTTGACCGCGGTGACCGGAAATGCATTTCCTGTGTCATAAAACACAAAAAACGGCGTGAGACGGTCAAATTAGGAGCGAACGTGCTCCGAATGACCTGAAACCACACGAAAAAATTAGGAATATTATTCATGATGTGTATAAGGAGAAGACACACCCATCGGACATGCGGTGCGTGCATTACGACCGATTGTGTCATTTTCAACAGCTCAGCGCGCGCTAAAATGACACTTTGGGGGGTCAAAACCACCCGAACAACCTTAGAATTCTATGAAACCGTACGACAACAGCCGTTTTGTGATTTTTCAAATGGTCAGGAAGATAGCACGTCAATTGGAGGTGTATTTTGACCGCGGTGACCGTAAACGCGTTTCCGGTGTCATAAAACACAAAAAACAGCGTGAGACGGCCGAATTTAGTGCAAACGTGCTCTGAATGACCTGAAACCACACGAAAACATTAGGACTATTATTCGTGATGTGTAGGAGGAGACTAAACGCCCATCGGACGTGTGGTGCACGCTGTACGGCCGATTGTGTCGTTTTCAACAGCTCGACGTGCGCTAAAATGGCGCGTTGGGGGGTCAAAACCACCAGAATGACCTCAGAATGCCATGAAACCGTACAAAAACAGTTGTTGTGTGATTTGTGAAATGTTCAGGTAGAAGAAACATCAATCGGAGGTTTTGTTTGACCGTGGTGACCGGAAACGCATTTATGGTGTCATAAAATACCAAAAACGGCGTGAGACGGTCGAATTCGGAGCAAACATGCTCCCAATGACCTGAAATGATAGCATTTCTTAAATTAGGGGTTTAAATTATTATAGTACCATTATTTGATGTCAGATTTAATTTTATTATATGTATATAATAACTGAATAATTATGTCTAATTTACGTTTGTTTTGTTTTGTTGTTTTTTTGTCTTATTGTATGTTTATTGAAGTAGAAGATTGAAATGGATGGACCTGCTCGGATCGTTGAAGCATGTTTATAATTTATTGTTTATGATGATCTTGATGTTTATGCTGTTTGAAATTATTTTCCATTTTTTATGATTTTTACCTTGTTTTATCTCTGATTTTGCACTGTGAAGAAAAAAAAAACACAATTCGTACATTTCATTAAAAAAATGAAAAATATTTTATTTAATTATATATATATATATTAAAATAATTAAAACATATTATATATATATATTTAAAATATTTTATTTAATAATATATATATAAATATTTTCGTTATTATATATATATATATTTTATTTAATATATATATATATATATATTTCTTTCAGTAGGAATTTAAAAAAAAATTTTCCCAGGCTAGCAACCGCCAAAGGCGGTCGCTTAAGGCCGGAATTTCGGCCACCTATAGCGACCGCCATTGGCGGCTGCTATTGGCCTACAGTGACGAAGCTGAAGTGACTGCCAATGGCGGTCGCTGGGCGGTCTCTATAGGCCTATAGCGACCACCAATGGCGGTCGCTAATGCCCGATTTTTTAGTAGTTGTTTGCTTCATCCTCAACATTTTCATATGATACAAAATCTCCATCTACAAATTTTCAAGGAATATCTTCTAAAAAATTATAATCAGATATGTTAAGGGAATCTTCTTTGTTTACATGGATTACACTCAAAGTCTTGGTTGTTTTTTACTTGAACTTCTTCCTTTTCCTTTTAGACAAATGACATTCCTCTTTAATTGAATACACATCCTAAATAACTATTTTATGAATATCACATGAACTAACATGAAATATTTCTTTTATCATAGAATTATTTTCATGAGTATCTTCCAATTTCTTCCACATGTCTTTAAAAAAATTTAATTAGATATATCTTTGAATATGACTTCTCCCGAAGCATTCTTTAAGTCTTTTTTAGACCTTGCATCGATCTCCAATTTTCATATATCTATCTCATACACCCATAATGGTTGACTTATTAACAAAATACTCTATATCAATACATGAAAATGGATACCATCATGTAATTCAAAATTGATCATAAATTCCTTAGTCCATTTAATGTATTGATTTCTATCGAATACTTGAACATTCATAGTAAATTCCATATCTATCACAATCACCAATTAATCTACAAACTGGATATGTTAGGTTCAATAATCTTAAAAACTATAGGATTTGAGACCAATTCTTAGGACGCAGGACACACAGAGGGGGTGAATCAAGGTGTTGATCAATTTAAGCCTTCCCTCACCTCAGATACTAAGGATCATGTTTACTTATTTGATTGAATTATTATTTAACCTATTATCTCTTAATAGTATCCACATCACACACAATTCACATATGAAGAGTGTAATGAACACATGAACACTATGATTTTACCTAGTTCACCCAAATGGGCTAATCCCGGGAGCAAAGACCGACAATGTTATTGTATGCTAGGATGCAGTACAACTTGCATTCATAATTAAATGATTTAGAAAGGGACAATGTAAATCCTTAGTCAAAATCTCTTCTACACTCATTGCACTACTTCTATTAAGTATCAAATTAATTTATGGACTTGTGATTCTATCTATTATCAAAATGAAAAAAACACTAATTTTTTTCATCTCTATATTTGTATGAATTCACATAGATCTTCAATATGATGCACTTCGCTTTCTTCCAACTGGATGGACTGAACTCCTCATGACTGAGATTTGAGTATGTTTCTTCCCACAAATTATAATAGAAACACTCTCTAGATAATAAATCTAAGACTAGAATTATTCCTCAATGAATTCCTTCAACTTTCCAGGTAATGCAGTGTGGTAGTAGGTCTCCTCAATCCTTCTTCTTATTTCTATGAACCTGATATTGCAGTGTTACCCTCCTTTTCATCCTCCTTTATCTTCAGTTCAGATATAGAAATATGTACTGAACTCTTTCCTCTATTTTTCTCGATGAATAGATATAATTGAGGAATAATAGCATTTTCCCCAACCTCTCCCTTATATCTTTTTTTTCTTCCTATAGGTGCATTGAAATATCATAGTCATATTTCCATATTTATTAACATTGAAAACCCTTTTTCATGGATGAACATACATAAAATTTCATGAATGATATTTCTATATATCTCTAATATGGAAACATAAAAAATACCAAATGGGTTTTTGTTTGAAAAAAATCCATATATGTTATTTGGAAACCTCATGTTTACACCTTCATGATAAATATTTCATATTTGAAAATATAAATGCCTAATAATATAGAACTGAGAAAGAAATATAATTATAAGATTTATTTATACATCATTTAATATTTTATCATAAGTGCAGAAATTAATAATTCAAGTATGGCTGGCTAGATAACATCGGATGTAGCTCAGATGACTCGAAACTCATCCATGAAAACTTAAGATATCACCCTTACGCAAATCACATGATCACATTGACGTAGACAAAATCTAATGAGTTCCTCAAAAAAACCTCCTACTGAAAACCCTTATGTATCTTCGAATCACCATTTCATAGTTTGAATTCACCATTACACAGCTTAGAAATTCCGATGCAAAAAATGGCATGTTTGCGAATAATTTTTTAAACTAGGTTTTTTATTTTTTTTAACAAAATGTTATAGGATTGGGGGTATTTTCAAAAAAGGGTATGAAGATACATGAACCCCGTTCACAGATCTTCCCTCAATAGGAAGCATGAAAGGGGTTCACACATACTTTATAATGTTTATAAAGGTTTCATAAACCCTGTTTACACATCCTACAAAAATTTTAAATAAAAAATTCATCAATACTAATTAACTATATATAAATACTATTCAAAAAAAAAGCATGAAGATATCAAAAAAATTAATAAATATTAATTAAATAATCAATAATATAAATAAAATAGTAATAAATATGAACAAAATATTTTTCTATATTTATAAATATTAATTATAAAATAATAAACTTTAAGTGAAAAATAACAAATATTCAAAAATATTAATAAATATCAATTAAATAGTAGTAAATATTAGATTAATATTGATTATTTTTAATAATTTTTTAACAGCCTGAGGGTGAAACCCTCTTATTAAGAATATAAATATTAATTAAATACTAATATATATATATAAATATTTATTAATTATTAATAAACATTAAATAAATATTTATTAATTATTAAAAAATGTTAAATAAATATTAATTATTGTTAATAATTATTTTTAAATATTCTTGAATAATAGATATCCATTAAATAATTATTAATAAATATTCATGCTTCCAATAGAATTTTTAATTAAAATAAATGTCATCAATTTTTGTAAATACCAATTAAATATAAAAACATATTAATTAAAAAATCATCAATACATATAAAATATCAATAAATATAAATAAATATTAATACATATTAATAATATAGTAGAGAATATTAATAACAGTATTCATGGTAATTTTGATCAACTGGTCTGATTCTTGGGGCACTTCTCGATCACGAGTATCCATTCTTACTTAAGAATGTGTTGTCCATTATTTCAATATAAGTCTATGTGAGTAATACTCTATCTAGAAAAAAATAGTATTTTATTTGGGAAATGATGTTTTCCTCTACAAACTAATCATGATACCACATGAAATGATAACTCATGAACTTATCATTAAGGGTAATCCAATTTTATTTGAGGATGAATATATTAAATGAGATATGAAACTTTTATTCCATAAATCAACCTAAAACTTATTCACTCACATTAAAAAATAGATCAAAAACATTCAACTCTAATAAGAAGGATAAGCAGCCTTTGAGTGCATCCATACTCAAACATTTCTTATGCCTTTGATTAATTCAATTACAACCCCTTTCTATTCAGTTTATTTTTTTGTCAACAAAGGAATAGAGTTTTAGAAAAAAATTCCTCTTTTAATAACATGATCTTCCTGAACATTCTACAGTAATTTGGTTTGATTCTAATTGATATACTAATTTTGGTAGTACTTTTCATATTTCTTCATTTACCTCCCCCTCAAGGGAAATGCTCATAAAAATGTTAATAATAGTGTATATTTTAAATAATCATTTTCAAGATGTTGTAATATTGTGAATACACTAGAATTTATCTTTGGTTTGTGACTGTCTAGATATGAAAACGTATATAACTTCACCAAAGATGATATTATTCAATACTTATTCTTTAAGACACAAAAAATATTATCAAACCATGATGATATCTTCTTTATACTTATTTTCTTGGATATGCTAACACATTCATAAAATTCATCAATGACGATCTTTTTCCTTACATCATAAGAATAGATAAATTAAAAAATTATTAAGAAAATATGGTGGATCTTCCTTACTTCTTAATTTTAATAGGAAGGTTGTGTTTTTTTCTCAATGAAGTTGGTCCAGTTCCTCTAGTATTAATGATTTTATATCTGAACATCTATTCTAATTTATATTGTGTAGCTGGGATATCTTCACATTACATTCTGATTTTTATGGATATTTTTTTCCTTATTAGCCTTCATGGAGGGTACAATCTTAACCCTCTTAAGGATTGTTTTTAATTATATAAGAATATAAAATCAATATTTTACATAATTTCCATAATTTTATCACATGATGGAGGCATTTTAACAGTTATATCCAACATTAATGATTGCATACTAGTAGAAATTGTGTCCTTTTATAAAGTTTGAATATGTATCTTCTCAAAATTGGCCAAATGAACTTTTAATTCTCTATATCTCATATTGTGATTTTTTTGATCTTCAATCATAATCATCTACTCATCACAAATATACATTATTCATTTAAATTCTTCTTCATGTAATTTAATTTTTTTTATACAGTGAGTCATGTTCCATGATCATATAGGATTTTATTTCCAATTTCAAATCGTTAAGATCAATAATATTTTCACGATTTCTTCAAGTTCATGAATCTTTTCATCTATAGTCTATTTGAATCCAAAATAATTAATATAATTACTATTTATTAATGAATTTAATCATATTATTTATTATACACACACACACACACACATATATATAAATACTAATGAATAATATGAATAAAAAATTGGAATTATTGATTTTTCTAGATAATTTGATAACAGTAAGGCACATATTAAAAAAATAATAGATCTATATACATGATAATAGTAAGGAACATACAAAATGTATCATAAATCAAAAATCAAAATATTCTATACCTCTTGTGTGGATTATCCTCTATCCCATAGCTAGGTGTATACTGGATGCATCCATGCCGTGTCTGTCTATGTCTGTGCTCTGGCGTATGTTGCACATCATCATCAGTAGCCACCTCTGCATCCTCCTGTGTAACCTGCAGTGGATGTACAGTATCACCGTCTATACCATGTTCTGCATCTAAGGATAGTGGATGTTGGCTAGAACTATCACCAACATGGGAAGAAGATGGATGTTGTGATACGGATGTCTAAAATAATTCATACATCTAAATCAAGTCAATATCTGTATCTACCTGTGGTTGTGCCTGAGAAGATGGAGGTGCATCTGATTGATCATGTTGAACACCCTCCTCCTATGGAACAACATCATCTGACTGATCAAGCTGAACAACCTACTCCTTTGGAACACCAACATCCACAACAGGGTCATCACCCTTGGTAAATCTATATGAGGTTGAGTAGGCTCAGTAGGCTCCGTAGCCTCCTCAGCATGCGGTGGATCAAAGAAAATTCCATGATAAATCTCATCCATATAAAGAAGAAACTCTACCACAAGGCTTTGAAAATATGTCGGGTCAAATGCGCTCTCTCTACCGAATCATACATTTGACGTAGATGACATATAAAAGCATCTTGAGAAAACAAAGGATGATTACCACTAACTGGTGGATGTCATGGATGTCTGTCTCTCAAAGGAACCTCATAAGGTTCATTCCCCACATCACCCTCACCCACATCATCTTCTTATGGCTACCCAGATTCTTCTTTCTTAGATAAAATTTCATTCCCTATATCTACACATAAAGAAATTTCATCTATATTTCCTTCCATATTTTGATCATCTTATTCATAATTTTCTTCTACCAAAGGAGTCATATGAGGAGGAGGTAATGAATAAGACTGTTATTAAGGAATAACTTCTACAGAGATCACAAAACATGGATCTTTAGTAATTGGTTTCACCACATAAATACCATAAATCACCACATAAAAATCCATCAAACCATCAATATACTATTTCCTGAATAACATAGAGGCGTCCATCAAATCCTCATCATCGACCAGAGGGTACTCAGTGTGTCACAAACATTGAGGATATTGAATATATTAATATTTTATTGAAGTAATTGATTGGTCAACCATCTATTTTAACCGAATATGAATCTTATTGAAAAATACATAAAATTTCATACAACCGTGAAGATTTACCACACTCAAAGGTGCCGCACTATAGCTAAAACCATGCTCGGTATAAATAATTATTATTTGTAAATAAAGGTAATATAATTTACACTTAGATAAAAACCATTCATTAAAATAATATAAACTTTTGATATTTTCAATTTAATAAAATTCCATATATATAATGTTTTGGTAATTTTCCTACTTTCCAATATTTAATTAATTATATTTCATAATTTATTACTTCAAATAATAATTATTTACACTTAATATAATTTCAAATTGTTATTTATACAAAACAGTTTTTTATACCACTAACAAAAATAATTTTCAATATATTTTGTTAATAAATGTAAATATGATACTTAAAATTTATTTCTTCAAATAAAAAATATTTACAATTAATAAAATTCTAAATTATTATTTATACAACACTGTTTTTATACCATTAACTAAATGAATTATATATATATATTTTAATAAATATAAATATGATACTTAATATAACTAACATATTATTAATAAATTATATAGCTAGTGTATAAAATATTATAATTTAAATGAATATTACTTTAAAATTTATTACTTTAATATAATTTAATATTATTATTTATAGAAAAATATTTTTATACCACTAACAAAAAAAAATATTTACATATTTTTTAATAAATTAAAATATGATACATATAACTAATATATTATTCATAAACTATATAATTAGTGTATAAAATATTATAATTTAAATTAATATTAGTTTAAAAATAACATATTTTATAACGTATTTAATTTTCCTAAACATTAAATATGAATTCATACAACATTTTAGACATAACATAATTAATTTTCCGAAACATTCAATATGAATTCATACAACATACACCCAATCAAAAATTAAATCATACAAAAGACACTAGTTTACACATCATGCATTAATATATATGAAATAAATAAACTATACACACAAAAACTAATTTCAACATATCAAAAATTAATTAAATAAACCATATAAATGAAATAAATAAACACAATTAAACAATTAAAAATTTATATATAAATTTTACCAACCTAAAAAAAACAAATATTTGTTGAGAAGTAAATTCTCCAGGGCTTCATAGAAAAATCTGGAGGAGAAGAATGAGTTTTTAGGGGGGGCTCCTTTTATAGATTTTTCTTAGTAAGATACGTTTACCCCATTCATGCATCATTGATCATGTCTGCGAAGGATGATTAAATGGGGTTCATGCATCTTCCACTACACCTAAGATGGGTGAACCCTGTTCACACTTCTTTAGCGCGGAGAGATGCATGAACGAGGTTCGTGCATCCTTTACCCCCTCTGTGAAGGACGCGTGAATGGGGTTCATGCATCTTCTTCCACACCTAAGATACGCGAACCCTATTCACACTTCTTTGGTAGAGGAGAGATGTGTGAACCAGACCCATTTATAAAAATATCGAAAACCCAATCCCCTTTAACCAATTTTTTTAAAACCCATAAAAAAACTCTATACGCCTTGATAGTACATCTTGGTGGGTTTTTCAGAATCTCCATTATATCCCTATACATAAGAATACCATGTACATAACAACACCCATGGAGGGAATAATCATTTTTCACATATATCAACCTAGAACACCACTCCAAGTGAAATGGAATAGTGAAATTTCCACGAGAGATATAGGTTTGAATGAGCTTCTACAACACGATGTTCACTTCCTACGGTGTGGAGACATGAGGTTGGGATGAAGGAAGATTATGATTGATGAATTTAATTTTTTAGGTGAGGTGTGTGTTTTATTTGAATATTTCACATGATTTTTTATTCATGAATAGTGACTATTATTTTCCTAATTCCACATAAAAATTTTACTTGTAGTCCTATGTATTTTATTAACCAAGACGCACCACAACTGGCTAGTCAAGTTCAAATGGGGTCAATTGTCTTTATAACCAAATATACTAACCCATAAGTGTAGAGAAAAATTACCATTTTCCTACCATGTGAAGAAACATACACCTGTGAGCCCTTATACATACACACCTGCACTTCTTCTCCTACCACCAACTCATCTTGGGTCCTTTGAGGTCAGCCACTATATTGTCTAGTCTGGCTACTCTAGTGCCTTCCTTGAGAGGGTTTCTACTATCAAACACTTAGCCATAAGAAGAATCCTCTAAGTATATCCAAGAAAAACTAGCACTTTTTTATTCAAATACAACCACCATAACAAATATAATCTTCACATATTTTCAAAAAAACCTCCAACATCAACACTTATTATCATCAAATCCAACACACACCCTTTGGATGTATCAAGAAAAAAACTGAAGTATGAAGATAAATTTTTACAAGAATAGTTAAAGGCATCCTAAATCATGTTATAATTCTTTGGATTATCGAATTTAATTTTACTCTAATATTAGACTTGAATTTTTATGTATTTGTTTGGAATAGATGACAAAATAACACATTAAGTTCATTATTATTGAATTTTGAATCCTGAAAAATCTAGAAATTATCTAGCTATCAAGTAATTTTCATTTTTTGCATGTATTTACATAATTTTCCATTATGTTTACTATCTAAAATTAAATTCATGAAAAAATTTAAATAAAAAAATATCTCACTAGTTTTGATCTCATTGGGAATCATTCTAGTTTTTATAGATGCTAAGATATATAAATCTTGTTACCGTTGACATCTCTGTTCTTGTTAAATATGTAATTCAAGTATTAATGATTTTTTTTTTCTATAACTAGTAAATAAAATGTTTTTATTTTATTATTAATAGTTTTTTTGTAAATGTAATGTAATAGATTATAATCATTCCAACAACACTAATTTAGAAATGTTAAAAACAATTATTTCTTATGATATGTGATATCGTATATGTGATTCAAAATAAGTGTTCTCAAACACTACTAACTAAGAAAATAACATATCAATTATTACATATGATAAATGATTTTTTATACTTATGGATATAAGAGTATTAAAAAATCCATAATATAGTTTCTAAACATTTTTTTTCAAATAGGTCCATAATATAGTTGGTTTCAATTTGTTTGGAAAATAAGTGTTTCCAAATACCATTAATTGAGAAATTATAAATTCCATTATTACTTATGATAAGTTATTTTATTAAATGCATTTCAATATAAGTTTTTTTAAAATATTCATAATGTAGTTTGTTTCCCATGGTTCTAAATTAAGTGTTTTAAAATACCACTAATTGAGAAATACTCATAACACTTTATTGCATATCGTAAGTGATTCTGTATATAAATTTTCAAATAAGTGTTCTGAAACAACATAAATTTAGAAATTAATATATAAATTATTACTTATGATATGTGATTTTGTATATGTGTTCCCATATTTATTTTTGAAGAATTTATTTCAATTTAGTGGATTTATTCTAGAATATAAGTGAAATTTTATTTTAAAAAATATAAAAAATTCCATATAATTTTTTCAATTACTTATCATAAGTGATAAATATAATAATTAGTTTCCAAAAAAGTTTTTTTTAATTTTGTAATTAATTTTTTCCCTTCATTTAGAAAATGTCACTATCATGCTTCTAATCCTTAGTTGCTTTGGATATAAGATTTAAAGGTGCATGTTATGAGTATTTCTCTTTGTTTATTTGCTAATTAAATTACCTAAGGAAATATTCAGTGTAAGCTATAATGGTTTCTCACTTCACTTTTCCAATACTTTATTAGTAATCATTCCACTTAGTTATTGTAAATATTGTTACTATGAGTGTGTTTTGTGATAGAAAACCTTTTTTATTTTACATTCCACTTTCTAAATTTTTATCTATATAAACAATGCACCATATTTTAAAATACTTCTAAAATGGAAATAGAATTTTTTTCCAAAACCAAATTCATCTTTAACACTTTTTATGGTTTTATCCATCCTAATACCCCTCAATATCCTTTTTGTGATTTAATTGTTATTCACAAATCATGATTTATAGCGATCAATGTGTTATACTGCAATTATATTAAAGGAAATTCATTTTTATGAAAACAAACTATATTTATGTTTTTCATTTTGTTTTCTATTTTTATTCTAATTTTATGATCTATTATTCATATTAAAACAATTTAAAATTAGTAATGGCTAATATCATAATCCATCCTGGAATTTTAATAATTCATTCAAACAATATAGTTTAAAATTGACAGTTTAGAACCTCAACAACCATTCTAGAAGTCAAATCCACCTTATCACCAATAATTTTTTAGTTATAACTTATACTTGAGATTAAAATTGAAAATAACTATTGAAATTACATATAAATTATCATACAATAATATAAATTCCAATTGAAAATGACTTCCCAATGAATAATCAATTTATAGACCAACAAAAAATAACTAAATTAATATAAAAACCAAATCCTCTTTCTAGATGTGTCTAAAAACATGACTCTGTGCGTGTCCGGCTAATACAAGAAACTAAATTCTACCAAAAGTGTCAAACTCTAATGATTTAAATCCAATTTTCACCAAACTTCTAGAGAAATATTAGGTGGTTGTTTATATCTTTGTTGATTCTATTTATAAGGATAAAATTTTATGAAATATAAAGAATAGGGTAACTATTGAAAATGTAAAACAACTAAAAATAAGACACAAAAAGTTACCATATACTTACAATAAGTCTCATTTTATTGAAACAATGTTTTGTTTAACATTACAACAATAATAAAAATTGTTAAAATAATGGGAATTGTTTCATGAGCTATTTTGAATTTACATTAGCATATGCTTTTTTCTATGATGTTGTGTAATTTAATTATTTTTTCTTTATTGTACTAAAATAGATTTTGTTTTTCACCTCTTACAAACTTCCTATGATTTTATTTCACCCCTTACTAGTTATCAGGGCATCAGGTCTTAGGAAGAAAACTATGAATAAGTTTTCTCTAATACTTATGTGGATGATCACTTGGAAATTACCTTATTTATGTTACCATAATCAGTGAAGGATATACTATTTTTGTGCATATTTTCCCTTCCCATACCATATGTATGGACTAATAACTTTTATTTTTTTGAACTAGAGACTCTTTCTCCATTTTTTCTATTCATTGGTGATACACATTGAAGCTATTGGTGTTATATATGGGAAAAGTATAACGACTTACCACCCATTTTTTTCATCACTACGAATATTTTTTAATAATTTTACATGATAACATTTAGTGTTATCTCTTATTATATTTTTAAATGAAGTGTTTATGAACATGGATATTTTAATTTTCTGATGTGATTTTAGTGAGTAGCTACTATACAGTTTATTTCTACAATGGAATAAATTACTTTATCACTTTCCATGGTTATATCTTTTTTGTTAGTATTTTTTAATACTATACCTTGTTGGTTATAAAACCCAAAAGGGTAAATATTTTTGAAAATGATAAGGGGAATGGAAGTAAAAAATTAAAATATCTTTTATAAAATATTTTTAACATTAACATAAAATACAAATTTACATTTAGATTTCAATGGTAAATTTTAAAATAGTGATGTGAAAGATTATGAAAAAATTTAGTTTAAAAATTATTTTCAATAAATAATCCTTTAAAATACATAAATTTGATGTTGGAGAAATGAGAAGTGGAAGAAAAAACATCTAAAAGTGAAAGGGAAACCCCTTTTTATTATTCTAAGAATACCTTTTTTCCAAAATCATGTTATAAGAAGAGTAACAACGCATTCATTTTAATTAAAATTTAATTTTCTCATATAATATTATAAAATACAATATAATAAAATATTTGGGTGTGAGAACCCAATAAGGGAAACTTAAATTTCAAGGTGAATCATTATAACTCAAAGAAAATGAGATTTGATTTATCAATATAACTTGGGTGAAGCATTCTCCATAAAGCATAAATCATTTTAAAAGTGGTTTATGTGATAAAAATATAAAAAATTTGAGTATATTACATAATAAAATCAAATTTCAGAATATACCCAACTTATACTGAAATAAGTTCACATTAATGATAATAACTCAATGAACAAAAAATGAGTTTCCAAAAACTCTTAAGAATGGGGTAACACTTGAGTAAAATTAAATTTGATGAAAAGAACATTATTTGACTTAGTTTATCCCATTAATTACAAGGAAAAAATGTATATAACATTTAATGTATAAATTATCACTAACATGGACCACTATATAGTTCTTCATCCAACAGCACACATAAATAGCTCAGGCAATCATCCTCATACATCAGAGGCCATGGACTAGTAGCATAGGTCTAGTGTGGTATAGTTTGGAGACTATACCCTCTTATCAGAGAAACACAATAGTGGAAATCATATCAAGAATACTTAGAATCCATAAAAAATAATAAATTAACAATTTACACCAAAGATAATCGAAATAAATTTTATATAAAAAATTAAATTTTTTATTGTACATTCTAGTTAGTCCTACAATGATACTACAACAATACCCCACCAAAATGCAAAACTAGAGGCAACACAAAAACAGTTCTTTGTATTGGTCTGATCCCAAAGTCCCATTCTTTGTCCTAGTATCCTAGTCCATGACATGTACATGGAATCATGTGGCATATTCTTGAGTACCCAAGTTCCATGGAGAACTAAAAATTATATGAGTAAAACTATGCATGCCACAACTAAATGTGTCCCTAAATATAACTATTCTAGGAATAAAGAGTGTAAAATGGTGTTAAGAATATAAAATATAATAGTTTAATAGGTGAAAATAAAATTATAAAAGGAACTTGAAGGCTCGTGTTCATGATGAAACCCGAGGTCAGTTCATATAAATGTATATCATTAAGTTCATGACCTTGATTGACCAAATCTACTTCACCCAGTGTTAGGGTGTCTATGACCTCTTCGGGGTGACTAGGCCAACCATAACATCATGAACCATCATTAATGTTAATTCTATAAGGTATTATAGACCTCCAAATATAGTTTTCTTAGTTATCATAGACCACCCCATATGAGTTTTTTTTCTCAACATGTCCATAGGCTAAAAAGGATTCAAAAACCTCCATAAAAGGGAGTATTCATTATAATATTAAAAAATACAACTGTTGGCATCTCCATCATAGCATCCAAACCTACCATTAGGGGTGTCTCCTCAAATTATTTAAACCCAAAACTAATGTAATCTCTTTATATAATCATGTTAAACCCCAAATGATGGATTTCATACAACTTTGTGTCCACCCACAAGGGTATGTCCCTTCCACATTAAACATTTCATTAATAAATGTAATCAATTTTTAACAAAATGAAACTATTTAGTCAATTTAGAATTTCATCTTTTCTTATCTATGAAATTAAAAATCCCCCACTTAGTTTTCCCAATTAATGTTTCCATATGAGATATACCTCTATATACGAGATGAAATTAAAAAAAATAAAGCATTTCATTAGAATCACAATCCTTATCAAGTTCAATACATTTAAATAGGGTTATAAAAAAGGTAATTCCGTTTTGAAAAAAATTAACTAAACTTAGAAAATTAATAGGAGACTAACATGAACACACCCCACATAACTCAAGTGAAAAAAGACAATACTATGGCTCAATTTTGAAGGACCAACTACCTTATTAACCAAGCAATCCCTTTAATTCATAGTCAAGAAACACAGGAATCTGGCTCATCCAAAACCAAAATCCAAAGATCAATCAATATTTTACATATCTCATAAACAAAATAGTGTTAATAAATTATAATAAAATTATAATAAAATTATAATTAATTAAGAACTTACAATAATTAACCAAATTATATTATTTAGGAATAAACAAAAATTAATTCACTAGGTAATCCCAACACATAGAAAACAAGTCCATTGATCTTCCAGAGACCCATACTAACATTAAAGAACTGAATTGGGAAACTACCTATAAACCAAACCCAAACCCATAATTTAAGACAAAATATTAAACATAAAAACCAATAAATACCACCACACAATGTCTTACATCTACCAAAATGATAGGTAAAGGAATGAAGTTTTCATATATGTATTTCCTTAAGATATGAATCATAGAATTCCTTTCATCATGGGATGATTTCAAAATTACTTATATAATCATAACTCAATACCTAATTAGAATGGGAAATAATTATAGGAAGAGAAAACATGGGAATAAGGAACCATATCCCTACCACTGTTTGTTGATTGCATGAAACGACAGCTCCAACAACTAGTAATCAATGGAGGACCACCTTGGAGGAAAGGGTGGAGAAGTAGGATGTGTGGGAGGATACAAGTCAAGTGAGGGGATAAAATGAGAGGATTTGGGTTAAAATATTGTGATGGAAAATTTAAAAATATCCACTTTTTAAGGGGTTCACTGTTTGACCACATGGTGTGTCAAACCGTGCACCGACCATGTTGTCAATTCTTCCCCAAGCATCCACCCTGCAGGGTTGTCCCATGTGGTTTGAAAACTATACATAGACCATGATATTTAGCCTTATAACCATTTAAAACTGAGAACAAGATTTTCCATAAATCTTATATGGTTTAAAAAAACCACGCGCCTATACAAGATAACATTCATGGTTAGAACTAACTATGTACCCCAGATTGTTTTCCCTGAAACTGAAATTTCGAATGCACGAGATCCCAAGATATCCCAGAAACTGAGGAACCTGTCAGGCCTCAAGACACATAAAAAACCCCTTTAATAAATATATACATACAATATTATATTTGAAACCTCAATTAAATAACCTTCCCTTACACAAAAAACACGATTCCTCAGAATTTCAAATACTCATATATAGAAAATGGTATTATAATAACCCCACCATATAATAGTTTATTTTTATGTAGTACCTATAGGTTCTTTTGAGACAAAAAAATTACACTATGAGGTATCCTACTTGAGACTTAGTTCAAAAATCATGGCTTTAGTAGCCTTATGTTAGTTTTTGTTAGACCAAACCCCATAAAACCAGACCCACCAACAAAATCCTCATTATCTCATGCATCATGACACCACCCTCATTAATCAATCCCACCATAAAACCATGTATCTTGTGTAACTCATGAGTTCCTATGATTTTAGAAATCACACCCCACTATCTGATACCACTGGTTTCATTACACCCAAATCAGACATTAGTGTCTATTTATTAATCCACTGCTAAACCTTTTGTTTTTTCACACACCTGACACTTCTACCTTGAATCCAACACACATGGCCCCTTGAACCTCCCAAACCCCTGAAGCCCTACCAGTCCCGACCCTCACCGCCCTACACCGCCGATCCCAACCCTCACCGCCAGTCCCTACCCTTGCCGCCAATCTCCGTCGGTCCCAACCCTCGCCCAAACCCCCCAACCCCCAACCCTAATGACCCCTCAATGTCATTCCCAAACTCACCACTATCTTCCCCTCTCCGCTAGTACCAACCTAGTACCTCACCACCCCTCACTATTGGTAGGTTTTCAATTACTATTTTATGGAATTCAATGCATGGATATATCATGTTTAGGAATATAGGATCACATTCCATAATTTTTCTTTTTTGTGTTGTAAACTAGTCCATTGATTTATTACATTGATTATGAATCTATTAATGATAAAATTTTATTTTTCAATCAAGTGAAATTTTATTTTTCAATGCTATTGTGATATATATTTTCATTACTTAGTTGGGCATGTGTATATTGTTATATATATATCTCTATGAATCTGAAAAATTTAGAGGGATGGAGGATCTTGGTTTATACTAGGATGTATATACATTTGGTTATGTGTAGGATCCAAGGAGAAATTTTATGTGGAATTATATAAAAACATATATCTATCCTAATTTTTTCGGTTTTCTATATTATTCCTTAAAATTTCTGATGATTCCTCTTTAAAGGAGGATTACTGGACCAAAATATAACATCATTTAGGATATTTATATTATAGAGGATTCTAATCTTCCACTACCTATTATGAAGTATGGTGTAGCCGAGTAAGCTACTAAACCATATCTAGTAGTGATGGTAGAGGGACTACCTTATTTTGATGTCCTTTCACTTATTCTTTCCCAAGGTGGAGGGTAGTCATTGTACATGATTGACATTTTCTGTTATTACATCTCCAACATCCACCATACTTTCAAGGAACTGGTTCTTCATAGTATTTAGAGTATATGATAGAATATACCTAATTAGTCATTCAACATTTATCCTCCTCAATTATGCTCGTTGATTTTTTATTGGTTGAATATATCTTATATGGAAGAGTTTCAATTTCCTTAAGTAGAAAGTGAGAAAAGGACATATTCAAACATATTTATTTCACATTGTCTATAGAACATTATATTGGTGGTACCTGGTACCTCATTATATTTACCTGATTTTTATAATTACATTGATTTCATGAACTCATGTCGTCATCTTTAGAGGGTTTTATTTCTTAGCTCAACACCTCATTAACATGTCCCATGAAGCCATGATCATTCTAAATATAATTTTTAATGATGTAATCAATGATGTTAATTGATTCATAATAAACATCACTGATCATTTCCCAATCCTCATCAGAGTAGCTACATTGCCCACATAATACCCGACCATTCACTATCTCTCTATTCACTACCAACGACCAATGATAAGTTCAATGGTGTCTTCATCCATATATGAAAAGGAAATTTAGGAAATTAAAATAAATAAGATAAATAAAATCATATATATACTTAAAAGAGAGAAAATTTGAATAACATATCCTTTGTCATCATAAATCCACTAATTCACTAAATGAAAAAAATGTTACAAAATTTATCCATTAAATAAAAAAGAGTACCATGAAAGTATCTTAACAGTTTTGAGAATCATGCTGGTCCTCTAATAAATTATTGACATTGGATTGTGATAATTTTTTAAATGATTCTTTAAATAATATATTTATTAAAAATGGATTCCAATAGATATTTTTATTCTTGGGGTTCTTAATGGGTTTTAGATGAAAAATGAAACTCTTTTACACATCATTATCCTCACAACTAGATTTTATGGATTTCAATTATCCCTTTTAAAATGATTCATTATTTACCATATGTATTTTTATAGGAAAAAATTATTTAACATATTCATATTTTTTTTCAACTAGTAAATATGAATATATTTCCTTATTTAGTAATAATTATGTGTTTTACTCTTTTTTAATAATTTTTAGGCACATTGTGATATATATGGATAAAAACTGGATCACATTACTGAGGAAACACCTTAGTATGCTAATGGTTTGGAGGAGTTTTTAGTTTTTTTAATTTTCAATAGACCCATTGATGGGATAATAAGATGTCCATGTCCAATATATAAATTTAGATGATGGTTGAATATAGATTAAGTTTATGATCACTTGATATTGAAGCGATTCCCTGCTCAATATTTGTGTTGGATTTGGAATAGAGAATCAAACATTACAGAAAGGTTGAGTACTGATATCAATCCACATAATCTTCTCCAAACATTGGAAAAATGGACAATGAAATGAAAAAACATATAAACAATGCATTCCGAATTACAAGAAACCAACATTAAAATCAAAACATATCATAACAACCAGTTGAGGGTGCTATAAATAACAACGTGAAAACTGACGTTTTTCAGACTATAGGACAACAAGATCAATATTGTAAAAAATCATTGGATCTTCCTCTTTATTCTGTAGAGACTAATGTAAGAGAAAATTGCATTGAGAAGATATATGCAATTCATGGTTTAGTTGAAGATGGAAATCAAGAGTTTTATAGTGGATGTTTGAAATATTCAAAAAATTCTTTTCTCCTGAAGTTGTACCACATCAAATGCCTATGTGGAATTGAAAAACATGAGTTGCCCATGATATTTGAGTTTTTGAATGATGCATTTCCTGAAGAAAATATCCTTGAGTGTTTTTATCATATTAAAATAGTTTCTAACCAAATTGGCCTGAATTATACAAAAATACGTGTGTGTCCCAATAATTGTATGCCTAATTGGGGAGAAGATTCAAGTAGAAGGGATTGAAAAACATTGTTCTCTTCTTGATGGAAGTCTATGGGTGATGTTGGAAGTCAGAATCAACATACTACCATGAATAAGAAGAAAATTAATGCACCTATAAAGGTTTTTCATTATATTACTTAAAATCCTCAATTTCAATGATTATTCATGTCATCAAAAACATCCAAACACATGAAGTTTTATTCTGTAGATAATAAAAATGATGGGTTAATGTGACATCCAAGAGATTAAAAATTGTGGAATAAATTTTATTCATTACATCTAGATTTATCATTTGATCCTAGGAACGTTCAATAGGGATTTACTTGCATTGGAATCAACCCATTTGGGACTTTGAGTACCATTTATAGAATTTAGCCGATTAATTTTATCGATTACAATATGCCTCTGTGTATGTGTATGAAAAAAACGTATTTTATTATTTTGATGATTATTCATGGAAAAAAGTTCCTAGAAATAAAATTGATGTATACTTGTAGACTTTAATTGAAGAATTGAAGGAGTTATGGAGAAACGGTGTTGAGACCTATGATGCATATTCTAGAAATATATTAATAATACAAGCTGCTCTAATATGGACCATTAGTGACTTCCCTAGACTTCAGAATTTAGCTGGTTGGAACACTTAAACAGGTATGGATTGTCCTATTTGTAACATTTATTTTGAGCTTTAATGGGTACCTCATAGTAGAAAATGGGGCTTCTTTTTTCACAGAATATTTCTCAATGAATATCATATATTTCTACTGAACAAGTCAAAATTCAATGGTTTCAATTGATTGTAGACCACCTCAAAATTTTTTAACAGGTTATGAAATTTTGGCACAACTTGAAAATTTTGATACAAAATTTGGGAAGGTGCATCATTTAATTGATTTTGGGAAATGAGTTCTAAGTGCATTTTCAAGTGAAATCAGAATGCAACAATGGAAGAAAAAAAGTATATTTTTCAAATGTTCATATTGGGAATTTAATTTGTTGTGGAATAATCTTGTTGTGATTCATATTGAGAAGAATTTTTGTGAAAAACTTATCTTCTCATTGCTTAATGATCATGGAATGTAAAAAGATCATCTCAACTCTTGGAAAGACATACAAGCAATGAACATAAAGCATGATATCTGGCCAGATGAGAATGGAAAGTATGCTCTAAATTTTTTTTCAAAGAAAAATATTGATAAAGATAAATTCCATTGAATTTTAAAACATTTGATGGTATTTTATGGGTATTCAAGTAACATCTCAATGTGTGTTGACATAAATAATCGTAAGATACATGGATTTAAAATCTATGATTTACATATTTTTTTACATCAGTTACTACCCCTGTCATTGTATAAATTATTAACAAAAAAGGTTATTGCAGTTGTACTCCAATTCTAAACATTTTTTTAGAAAACAATGTGAGAAATCTCTATATCCATTTTAGCTTGAAAATGTTCAGGATATATTTTTTATGGACACTTTGTGCAATGTAGATGATCTTTCCTCCATTTTTTTTACTATCATGATGCATTTAACTATGCATTTGGTTCTGGTAGCTAAATTAGGACCCCCCTTACATTATTGATGGATACATCCAATTGAGAGGTAATTTATATATATATATATATATATATATATATATATTTATTTTTAGTAAAAAATTCATGGTACTTCAATAAATACATAATTATGTTTTTTTATTTTAATTCACAGATATCTTGGGAATTTGAAATCATACGTGAAAAATAAAGCTCAACCTGGAGGCTCTATTTTTGAAGGATATTTATCAAAGGAGTGTCTTACCATTTTTTCTAGATACTTGAATGATATTGAGAAAATATTAAATCGAGATGGACGTATTGACACCACATCAACTAAATCTGAAATACATGGGAAACCAAAAATCATTCCTACTATTGGCCGATCAGTTGGGAGGAGCTCAAATGTTGCAATAACGAAAATGGAATTATTACATGCACATAGATATGTGCTAATGTATAGTGAAATTATAGATCTATTTATTTAATATTTGAAGATACAAATAAAGAGACGAATAATAGTATTAACATGAAATGAGAATGATATAACAAAATCTGTTAATAAAGAGCTTGTAGAATGGTTTGCACGATGTGTAAGTTCATAAATATTGCAATAAATATAGATATTGGGTTGATTCTTGTATTTCGTGAATCTAATAATGTATATTACATTTTTTTGATCATGACTATATATACTTCAGTAAATTTGTAAGAATATTTTATGTTTCCTGCTCGAAGTCCTTTAAAACAAGCTAGAAAGTTCGATGATTACAACATTAATGGTTTTAGATTCCATACAGTCGATCGAGAAGAGGGTTTGAAAATAAAGAATAGTGGAATATTTACATTTTATGAAGTGGGATACTATGGAATGTTGACTGATAATATCGAATTAAACTACCACGTACATTTTTTATTTTTTTATTCAAATGAAATTGGGTGGATATTATCAGGGGTGTTAAAAGTGATTCCTTACAATTTACATATTTTAACTTCTCTCACAAGATGGATGCTGGTGACTATGAAATACATGATTTTTATATCTTATATTCATAATAGAAAATGGTATATAATGTGAAATGGGTTTTGGATGAAGGGTGGAATGTAGTTGCTCAGGTAAAATGAAAATACACGTATGATATTAGTGATGAAGTAGAAGATTTGAACTCTAACATTGAATCCCATAAAAAATATGAAGTAGAATTATTTTTCCATCATGATATTGAAAATATTAGTCTTTCAAGGGTGGTTGAAGTATATGAATTAATTATGGAGCATGAAATCGACATGATTGAAGGAGAAAATGATTGTATGTGACATTGTCCATTCATTTATTATCTACTTATTTCATTTTTGTAGTCATTAACTATAATTGTTTTGTATATTTTATTTGTTATTACTGGGAACCTATTATCATTTCTATTTTTTATGAATTAATATTTTGTAATATACATTTTGAACATATTTTTATTTGAATAAATGACAGGAATTCCAAGGAGGAAGCATTATACTGTTTCTATTTGACTCCTAGTCAATGTTTGATCGACCCCACCAAAAGATGGTGATCCAACTATATCCCTCCCTAAAACATCTATGACACCATCCTCCTTACCCCTACACTATCTCTCATAACCTCCGTTAGCATCCCATCAACAGCTTAGTCGATTCCTTCCCATTTAGCAGCCTCACTAGTGATAGAGCAGGGCACCACTCCTAGTTCGTCATGGGGATATTGGAGGGTGATTTATAGGTACAAATTTTGATATCAATAATTTTTTTTCACTTTTTTATACTACTAACTATTTTTTTCATAAAATATTGAAATAATTCTACAACGAAGAACAATATGAAAAGTTCATATGTATGGAATCTGACTGGACTGAATATAGTTGTACCATTTTATTCTTATGGAGTCCCTATAGATTATGTTGTGGGATTACTTGGCTAGATTCTAGGCTAGCTGGCGGAGGAACTGGTGACACTTCCCATTATGTTTGATGATTGGAGGAATATGACTTCATCTTGGAAAAATGAAGTTTTTGATTCACAAATAAAGGAAATTTTAATACATTATAGTGTAATTGAATATCATTATGTTATTAAATGATAATATTTTCAAAATGAATCTCTATGTATAGATGTTTGTCCACTTTACCATTGCTGATATGCTATCACTAAAGTAGACATTGAAAAATTTGGGCAATTAATGGAATGATTTTAAATGGAGATTATGGAATAAATTCAATGATACTTCGTTGGGCACCCAACCAATATATGATAAGGTACCCAATGGGATACCTAGAGAGTAATGAAATTTCTTTTATTGATAGGCATCGTGATGAGAATCAAATGGTATTTAAATATATATTGTTATATTAATATCATTTTACATTTATACATGTATATGAAAAGGGGATGAAATTTCATACATTACTATTAAATTACATATTATTTATTTCAGGATCTTTCAAGGAATAATGCATCAAGTTGGGATAAGAAAATCATCCCTCACACTATAGGGTGAAAGAGTTTTTCTAGAAGCCGATCAGCTCTAGTGATATTTTCATTAGTTTAAATATTTATAAGATTATATTATCTGTTTGATATATTAAATTTTTTATTTATATTTTTTAATGTAGTCACAATGTTTATAGAACCAAGCATCCCAAACATATGTTTGGTTGGATGTTCATAAAAAATTTGATGGGAGTTTTGTTAATGATCCTACCAATGATGTTGGGGTATGAATTCCTTTCACATTATAATAACATATTATCAGTTGTCACTATGTTAATATATATTTCATCAAATATTAAGGATATTTGATTTATAGGTAAATATTAAAGAACTATGGGATTCCAATCCCACATAGTCCTACTCAGTCTCTCGGGATGACCCATTTGGTAAAGTCCATTAGAAGGAGAATTCTGGTTGAGTGCACAAGATGGGTTTGGTACCATTACCATATGAGTTCTTTGGTAGGCCACCGGGTATTGTAGCTGCATCTACTCCTAGTTGTAGTCACTCCCTACCTCGAGATGATGAGAGAGAGTTTATTTCTATGTAAAACACAATTCTGGAGTATGTGGCTCAGATATCATCTTTTCAAAAAGTTTTTATTGATTTATATCATAAGACAACTAGATTTACCCCAATGGTATTTCATAGATGAATGGTGGTGAGCAGTTAAATCACACAATTTCAAAATCATTTAGCTTGAAAATATTTATTGGTTTCTTTTTAAAATATAAAAATACATCATTATTTAATTTTCAATATAATTTTCTTACAGGAAAGAGTAGTAGGAAGTATTGACTGATATGGAGAGGGTGAAGAGTAGTGTTCATCATCAGGCAATGATTAGTGGTGATTTTCTTTGTTTTAGAAAAATATGGAATGAGAGGGTTTGTTCATGTATCAAGTGTGGCACATAGTATTCACCTAATATTTTCATGACCTAACGTTTTTATGATTTCCCATGTTTGATGAGGCTGAAAACCTTTTAAGATTGTAGTGATAGTCATCCATTCATAGAAATATTGGATTTAATATAATTAAAATAACTATTTTGCAATGGTCTTCATGATATTTAGTGAAAAAAATATTATCTTTTATTTTAACATCAAAAAACATCATTTCCCTAATCCAGTACGGTAATACCTAAGTGACATTTCTTTCTTTTCAGAAACCCACAAGGTAATGTTCAATCATTATGGTTATAAAATTTCTCCCCTTTTTTAAATTTTCAGGCATGATTTTTGTACATCAAGCCTATTAATGTTAATGTTTCTCATTTACATTTTTGTTCCTTATATCCTATAGGCCCCAAAACCCTTTTATCATTTATGTTCCATCATCCCCAAAATCTGCATCGACTCACTATTTGACATTAATCACTTTACATCATCATTCATGATTCATATCCTTATTCATTATTCCTCTTAAAGCCTTTTATGGACTACCACATTCCCATGTACTTTGATGGTTTCAACCATCTAATCTCACTCCATGCCACTGCCCTACTACTTGTACACCAATAAGTATAATTCTAGCAATCATCCTATAGTCCAACCATTGACTCTCCCTTCAAAAGTCCAAATTTTATACTTGGATACCAACTTATCTGTTCAATTTTAGATCAAAGTTATACAATTATTGATATGTTTAACTATTTTAAAATCTATTTATATTTTTGGGTGTTAATTAGTGTTTTATTTTTCACTTATAATTTTTTTATTATTCTTTTTAAATGTAATTTTCTGGATAATGGGTGTTATTTTAGATTTTAATTAGGTGTTTCATTTGTAATTTTAATATGAATAAATACATTCATAAATATATACACCATAATCAATATAAATTTATAATTATATATATATATTGTGTTTTTTTGTACTTGTACATATAATTTTTAATACTAATATATACATTGATGAATTATATAATATATTGTATTATACTTATATAATTTTTGTGTAAAATTTTTAGCCCAAGTTCATTCTTAATGATTATTGATCCCTTGGTGGAAGGAGTGAGGATGGGATACAATGGATATGATTGGAGTGTTTTATTTTTTTTGTCAACATATAACTCATGTGTAAAATTATATGTTTCATTAATATTTATTTTATGTGAATTTTATTCCATGGTTTTTATAATGATTAGAAGAACATGAAGGAAATTGAATATTTGAATGTGAATATTAACTTATTTAATTCTTTACTATTTTTAAGACATAGATAAGCACCCAAGATAAGAGAATACAAACACTATATATAAATTTAATAGAATGTACAATGATATTATCCATATGGGAGAAAATGGGGGAAAATAAGAGAGGAGAATAAATGATTGTGTTCATGTTTCGCTCATACAAAGTGGATAAATCATTTTATATTATTCACGGAAAAAATAAGAATAATAATGAGCCACAATAAAAAAACATGCTAGCAGTCCAATTAGGGATATGTTCAATACTCGTAGGGGGTGAATAAACATTGATGACTTTTTATCCAATTGAAAACATTTTAAACCCTATCCTTTTATCTCTTCACTTATTAAGGTGAACGATTGTCTCATTCTATCTTCTTAACAACATCTTTTCATAATTTTTTTTACACACACCAAAATAAGTTTCATAATAAATTTATAAGGTTATCCTCTCAAAATTATAAGGACAATCCTTTGTGTCATATGGATTCCTCTGATATTACACAACCATATAGTATCAACCTATAGGTACATGTGAGAATATTTTATCCTTAAACATATATTACATGCTTCCCGACTCTATTTTAGTGCATCTGACACTCTTTCAACATCTCAGTGGGTCTTTATACTACCATCCTAACAATTTTAAATATAGTTTTCGGACAATAATAAATATTTCACAAGTATAGACTATGTGTTTCCATTGATGTTCCAAATTCTTATTTTCAAATATACTTTCACAATATAAAGAAAATTATTCACTAATTATGCACAAAATAGGAACAAAAATTGTTCTTATTCTTTTTCATGATAAAAAAACTAGAAGGGTTTCAATAATCACTTATTCTTTATATGTTTTTATAAAATTTAGGATTCCACTTTTTGTGAAAATTGAACTAAAAAACCTATTTTTTTCTCTTCTATCCACAAAACATAATGTTTCTTCAAATAATCCCATAAAAATATAATTTTTTACTCTACAACATCTATATCATTAACACTTGAAAATTAAATACCTTATTATTATTAATCATACAGAGTAGTAGAAACACCTTATTCTCAATTGATTTTGAATTTTGAATTCAAATTCAAGATTACAAATTATTTGAATCATTTCTAAACTTATATTGATTATTTTCTAACCATTTGATCATATTATACCTCAGTGACACCATTGATGATGTGAAATGAATTCATAGATTTATTATGAGAGGATCTTGAGTTGAAAAACAGAGAAACTCCATTATATCCACTTGAAATTAGAATCATCATTTTGAACAAAAACAGAACGATGATGTGTGAGAACCTATTTTGATAAATCCTCACTAAACCATGATTGGATTTTTCCCTTGTAGAATTTGGTAAATGGAATAAATAAATGAAATTTGATTGTTTTTATATGGGTTTTTTTGGATTTTACATGTTTTATAAAATTGAAATGGTGGTTTTTATTGAGAAAAATTCTTATTTTTTGGGTTTTATGCCAAATATGGTTTTAATAGAAGGTTTACCTTTTCGTGTTTCTTCTTTATTTTAGTGGCATGGTGTGTTTTTATAATGTGAAATATAGTTTCCCTTGAAATATTTAGTTATTAATAAATTTTTTGTGTGCACACCATGTGTTATATGTTCTATATATATATTTTTTAGGTTATTGGGGATATAGAATCTACATCTAGTTTTTTATTTCCAAATCAACATATAAAAGCTACTTATATCACTGCTAAATATGGTACATTTTTAGCAGTGGTTTAAAACTCCTTAATATGTTGATAGTTTTTTTATCAACTTCGGTTAAATCCACCACTAAAATTTGAAACTGGTTTATTTAGTAGTAGTTTTATTGGTTTTAGTAGTTAGGTCCATGCAAAAAATGAAAATATTTAGCTATAGTTTTAACCAGTACTAAATCCTTACCATATTATCCTGCTAAACAACACTGTTAAAACCAATAAAACTGCTGCTAAATATGGGGTCTATGACACTTCCAAAAAACCACTTCTAAATGAAAGAAACTAATACGTATTGGATTCCAACACAAGTTTTAGTAGCAGTTTTATGAAATCGTCATAGAACTATATCATGACGGTCTTAACCACCACCATGTTAAAAAAACATTAGTATGTGGTTATTTTATAGTTGTGTTTACACCAATATACATTCATATGTTTTCTTCTCCTGAGCTCACAGTTTACTTCCAGGGCCCTTTAAGGACTGATGATTTTCTTTAATGTACACTCTAGCATACCATACCCCAATAAAATCCATGTAACATCCCAAAAACACATATATGACACTCTCTTTCACTCATCCTCACCATGATTAGTCCATGACGGTGGTTTCCAAACCAAAAAAATCAATGTTTATTAGTATTCTAGTCCATATTTATGTACATGAAGCTAAAAAATATTCGTCCCATTAAGAAAAATATGACCAACATGGTTATCACCTCACCACATCCAACATCACCCAAGAACATAGGTCAAACCACTTCCGAATTACCTCCCTCAGTGTGATTGACTACCATAAATCATCAATACTCCAAACCTTGATGCCTTAAATTACAAATCCACCCAATAATAAACATGGTACATACACTAATTTCTTGACCAATATTCTAATGAAAACTCATATTATTATCCCTCATCCAACCTCTTCTGCCATCATGCTACACGGAGGAAAAAAACTCCATCACAAAGAAGAACTCACGACTACTCCAAGACCAATCCAAGGTGGGGAGATAGGCCCAAACCCAATCCAACATTATATTGGAAACAATACCAAGAATTAAATATGATTTTAATCCCATTACCCACCTTAGTTTAATCCTTATCATCACAACATAGAAACACTCTATGATCTCAACAGACCATGTTCCACCCACCACTGAACATGATGGTTAGACGGGGTTGAAATTGCTCACCCCTAAGAACTAATTCAAAAGGAAACTTAGCAGTCATTCCCAGATAATGTTAATGTTACCAAAGGATTTCTATTAAAGTCTCAATAAAAATGAGAACATTACTTTAAAAAAATGATGTCACATCTCACACCATCTGGTTCATTCCTTATTTATCCTTGATCATTGACCCAAATGGGTCTTACCAAAATTAACACTGCGTCTCTCCTCATGAGACACACTTTTTCATCTGGCATGTCCACCTATGATTCTTCCATTAGGGTTCATCCTCAGATCAATTGTGTTATTATATAAGATTCATCCATGTTCTAATTACCCTAACAAAACATCACAATTCATACTTGGAGGTGTCAGGTTGGTATGAATGCACGCCTTACATCGAAACCACACAAATCTCCATCCACCACACATGGTTTATCACTCATTTAAACATCATGTCATATTATTCCATACTTCCCAACCACAAGTCTAATGATATTGTGTATATCTAAAGCACAATTTCGTCCCAAAATTCCATTGAAGAAAAATGACTACCCACTCTTGAACATCTCAATCATGAGGACCAAACTCAACTCCAATGAGTCACATCTCACCAAAACAAGGATCATAATCCCAATAAACTTTCTATGCATCTCTGGAATTCCATTTTCACCATGTGTAGATCAAACTTGCTTCTTTTAAAAAATTAGAGGCCTTATACCATGCCAATATCAATTTATATGACCACTCACAACCAAGGATCACTATGAAGGTCCCTTGATGTTCATTTGGCCCTCATACCACACTCCTAAAGGTTAATTCCAAAATTAATAGGGATAGGTAGAAAACTAATCCTATCCTCAATACCACTAGGCCTAACTTTCCTACACTGATATCACCCTGATCATGCATTAGAATAACCCCTCCCATACACTAAAAAAAAAATTAGCATAAACATTTTTACCCAAAAAAAATACTAAATTCATTAAACTAATATAACCACAACCCAAGATAAACCAATTTTATAAGCTGACATATCCACCCTTGTCTCTCATACCCCAAGTCACTCGTAGACTAGGATGAACACTCTCACAGGTCACCCATGAAAGGCCCCATGAACCATCTTCAAAAACTATAGTAAGGATAGATATATTCACTGGTTTATCCATCCTATCCCATACACCAAGCCCCCTATAGGTTACAAAGAATCTATTATGCTGAAGGGAGCTTCTCACTATAGATTCTAACTCACAAATTTAGTGGCTAACCCATTCTACCCATTTTCGATTAAGGCATTAACCGTAATTCCACCATCAACCCCTAACATGCTATGGGTCTCAAGGTCACAAGAAAAAATACATAACTTGGGAACTATTATATCCCTAACCACCTATATATATGGCCCACATTTGTTACCAATAGTTCTATCACTTATAGATGTATAAATATAGGGTTTACAATTTTCTATTTTCACCAAGTACTCATGGAACCATAATTTTCAAAACAAGGTCTTAGTTAATGAAATATAATGTATAAATTATAGAGGAAAGAACTTTATATGTTGTACTTTGAATTTTATTTACCTTAAGACCTAAAAAAACTAAAACAAGTTATCCCATATTATGAAACCCAAGGGTTCACAACTTAAAAAATTCCATTAACCATCATTTAAAATTCTAGATATTTATTATATTTCACTTCCCTTAGTTTTGGATATATAGAGTTTCATTCACAAGTTATAAGTAAAAATACTATATATGTTACTTAACAGTAATTTATATATCCAAAACCATCACTTTAGTGAATTTATGTTTATCTATTATCTGGAAGTCACCTGAGTAGGTGTTCCTGTAGAATTCCACCATACACATTTCTGTAAACCATATAAATGTCCAAAAAAAATTTAAATACCTACTCATCTTTAGAATCCATAAGAATATATAATTTACCAATACATATAACCCACAATAATCAAATAAAACACTACTATATGCATTTACCTGGAAACTACCAATCACATGAAATCATGCAGATATATCCATCATGATTTTTATAATGTATGAACTCACCCTCTCTTTGTATACTGGGCCAAAATAAAAAATCCCATAAATCAATAACATTATAATCAAGTGAAATACCTAAGTTAAAATCTGATCAATAGTAAATATAAACTATATGAATATCAATCTCATCCCTATATTTGTGAACATATCTTTCATGTGGGGTGTCCAGTCCTAGGCACAAGTTACATTACATTTCCTGATATATTCCAAGTATCTTTTCTACCATTACATAGATAGTAATTCAAGAAAAAGGATCTTATGTGACTTTGTAATGTCCCCTTCTTAAATAACTATATATTACCTTACCAGTTGAAGTCTATAATACCTCAAGTACACCACCCCATATAAAAGAGGCCACTAACTAGTAGTGTGTGTCTATTGTTGTACAATGGGAAATCTATACCTAGATATAAGTAAGATTAAAATGAAAATAATATCAAGTAAATAAGACATTGAGATAATTAAATAAAAGAATGACATGTAGGTAGTTCTGATAATAATAAAAATAAACATGTTGTGACAAATGAAATGTATACCATACATTTCAAGAAGTCATACAACCAGACTAAAATAATAAACAATGTAATCACAAGATAGAACTAAAGGAAACTTTATGAATATTATAATTACTATCTTGATCCCAAACTCCCATTCTCTATCCCAATATCCCTATTCAATACTTATATATAAAATCACATGGAATCTTCTAGGGTACCCAAGTTTCATTAATGCCTGAGCAAGGTGTGAGTACAACTCAATAGGACAACACAAAGGCATTCCTAAAAATAATTATTCCAAGAAAAAAGTGAACGTAAAGGTTCTAACAATAAGTATTATAATAGTTTAACTTGTTAAAATATAATAATAAAAAAGAACTGAAGCCCTTAGTTCAAGGTGAAATCCAAGGTCCTTTCATTTCACCACCAATCCTTAGGTTAGTGATCCCGATCGGCCATGCTAGTTTCAGCCAATATTGGGGTGTCTTTGAGTACATCATGATGACCATGCGAACCATAAAATCAGAAGAGTCCCTTATGGTGACATCCATAAGGTACCATAAACATCAATATAGGGTTTTCGTAGTTAACATAGACTACCCCATATGGGTGTTTTCTCAATAGGGGCATGGGACAAAACGGTATCATAAACCTCCCTCCATGGTAGTATTCTTTATAATATTAATACACACCCTATGGGAATATCCATCATGTCATCCAAACCTGGTACTATGGGAATCTCCATCAAATCATTCAAACATTCTACTATGGGTGTCTTTGTCATATCATCCAAACCCGTCACTATGGGCATCCCCATCAAGTCATCCAAACCCACCACTATGTGAGTCTCCATATAAAATGAAGTTCCTCTCCCAATGGTAGATTTAATACAACTTCAATTACACCCCAAGGGCGTTTCCCTTCAATATCAAACATTTCATTCATAAATATAATCAGTTTTTATAACAACATGAAAATATCATTTCATTTCACCATTTCATATTTTCTTATACATGACTCAAAAAACCTAACGTCTTTTTCCTAACTTATGGGTACATACTAGATATACATCCATAAACAGGTTTAAATTCTAATATAATAAATTCCCTTGGGATATCCTTCCTTATCAATTTCAACACATTTAAATAGGGTGTTAACCAAGGGAAATACATTTTGGAAAATATTTAATTAAAATCACCCAATTCATAGAAGACTAGAATGAAAACACCCCACATCACTCAAGGAAACACAAAAATATTTTGGGTCAATTTAAAAAGTCCACCCACCATATTAATGAATCATTCCATTTAATTTCATGTTGGGGAACCCACTTTTCAGGCTCATAAAAATACAATGACCAAATATCAATCCCTTTCAACCCTATCTTATATAAAAAAATAATGTTAATAAATTATAATACAATTATAATTAATTAACAACTTAAAAAAGTTATCCAACTTATATTATTTCGAAATAAATGAAAATTAACTCATTGTGTACACCTCACACAACAAAAATAGGCCCAAAAATCCTTTCAGAGACTATGCTAGACTTAGAGCAGTCACTTGGGATAAAAACCTATCAAATGAAACCAAACATGTATGGAAAGATGAATAATTAAACTCAAAATCCTATAAAAACCCCACATGAACTTACCTACACAAAAACAAAGGGTGATGGAACTCGACTGTAGTATTGGGATATTCTTAAGATGATATGCACAAGGAACCCTTCATCCTGATATGATTCCACCATTCTCCAGGGGAATATTCACTCAATCCCTAATTGGAACAAATAGAAATTATAGGAATATACAAATAGTAGAATAAGGAACCATAACCTTACTTTGGGAACATGATCACAAATGATGGTGGGTCCCAAAACCAAGAACAAGGTAGGAAAACCTTAATGGAGGGGAGGAGGTGTAGTACATTTGGGGTAGGGGGGATAATGGGTTGAGTGAGTGAAAAAAATAAGAGTGTTTGTGTTAAAAACCCATAAAGAAAAATTAGTAAAACCCCACATTTTATGGGGTGCATAGTTTGACTGCATGGTTTGTCAAATCCTATGCCAACCGTGATGTCACCACACCCCCAAAAATTCACCCCACAAGGTAGTACCACACAATTTCCATGTCATACAAAAACCGTTCTCTTTATCATTAGACCTCTATAAAATTGGGTTCATGGTTTCCCCTTAAGCTCACACAGTCCAAATAAACCATGAGCCAGTCTAAAACAGTCCACACGACTGTGCAGAATCGTTAAAACTAATTGTGTGCCCCGAGTTTTTTTCTTGAATTTTTTTAAACCCCAAGGGTATCGAGACTTATCTGAGCACCTAAGAAACCAATCATACGTCAATCCATATAAAAAACACCCCTTTAAGATGTTGAGATATTCATAATTCCATTCTGAACCCATATTCAATTACTAGATCATCCACAAGACAAAAATTCAAATTTCCATATAAATTTATAAACCAATACAGAACACAAGCTATTACACATGGGATAGTAAATCAATTGAAAATCATACCATGTAAATAAGGTTCATAACATGTAACATGTCTCAAAGAATCAAAATTGAAACCAAGAAAACCCTTATTTATTGAGTAACACATTAATCAAAACCCTTGAAATATTGGTCTTGTAATTGAAATTAAAATACCATTATTAAAAGATAATTATTTATATAATATCTAAAATAATTATTATATACACCATATAAAAGAAATTATGTGCATAATACCAAACATATATCAATGAATGGAATATGAGATGAAAAACCTTACCTCGGTCTTGATTCATTTTGAACTTGCATTAAAAATCTCGAATAATCAAATTAACTTCATTAAATAAATTCCCAATAACCTTATTAATAACTATAACCATTTATACTCCTCATTTATATTAATTATATATATAATTAATATTATATTTTTACCTATTTTCAACACTTGGTGTAAGTAATCTTTATCAATTTGATTAAGTTTCATAAAAATGGTGTTTGTATTCATTATTATTCAAAATATAATAATTTCAAGAAAATAAGGTTTATTAGAATAGATTTCATGTGATATTTATTAATTTATAATTTCATTCTAGGGTAAGTTTGTTTACAAACCATGAAG
The DNA here is from genome assembly GCA_963277665.1 of Viscum album. Lineage (NCBI taxonomy): Eukaryota > Viridiplantae > Streptophyta > Magnoliopsida > Santalales > Viscaceae > Viscum > Viscum album. The sequence goes on along the minus strand of OY728121.1, from coordinate 1,898,288,591 downwards.
ATGAAATCAACGATTATCATGTTTCGGTGATTCTTAACAATTGAAAAATGTTTTCTTAATTAACGAGTTAAATGTTTTTATAAACCTAGTGGACAAAAATTATTTATTTACATATTTATATCATATTATATTTGTAAATAAGTTATTATTGTCATTCTTGACAATAATTCAAATTATTGTTCAAGTAGGTGATTAAACTGTCCCAAACTTGAACCTACCCTAATTAATGGATGTTTATGAGGTGGTTTAGCTGTAATATCATTATAATAAAGGAATAATGATCTTATTTTGTGTTTATTTTTTATAGAAAAATGTTATAAATATATATAGAGTTAATATAATTTAGATAAAGTCATTTTTGAGAAATAATATATTACTTACCTCTTAAATTCCTCGTTTTAAACGATTTAATGAATGATAATCATTCGTTGATCATATAATTAGTTAGTTATTATTTTTATTATAACATAAACATAAAGATATCATAAATTTAATATTTTTACTTTAATCATATCATCATAAACATACATTTAAGGCTATGATGAAATGAAAAATAAAAATTAATCCTTCTAGGATAACGGTAGTCCCCATGTACGCATGGATGATGATTTCATTTTCAGAAAACAGGAGGAAGTATTTATAATTTTTATTTTATTAAGAATCATAAAAATTATAAAAATATCATAATAATTTTTTTAATTTACCATTTTATTCTATAAAATTTCATTGGTGAATAAAATGAATCATGTTATGTCATGGAGGAGGTGGTCTGTACAACACATGAATAACAATTTTGTTTTTCTTAATATAAAAGGGGAAATGTGATTAATGATTATTACCATAGCATAATAACATTAAATATATAAAAAATATTTATTTAATTACATATGTATTTTAAAATTATAATTTTAAAAGAAAAATTGAAAAGTTATAATTTAAGTAAAAATGATTACTCATGTTGAGTACAATGTGATTTACTTGGACTATCCTTTGGAAATAGATGGAATATGATAATATATTATGAAAAGAATAAAAATATACTAATTTTTTTTCTAGGATATGGAAAATTTTAGGGTGTCAGGAAGAAATATAATTTTTAGGAGTACGTTGATGTGGTGAGAGGCCCCTTTTATAAGTTGTGAGAACTGTTTTTTAAATATTTCAACTAAATATAAAGAGGAAAATGTAAAACATGTAAAGTGAATCTAAAATTTATAAATAATAAATTGGGGAACATATAAGTCAATAAAAATATCATACAATCATTTATAGACATGTTTTTATCATGTTTTAATCCCTTCACCCCTTGAATTATTACTTTTACCAATTTAGATTTTACCATGGCACCTAGTTTTTACCTAAGATAACATAATATTTATGGCTAAAAATAAAGTGATGTTATTATATAATTTGGGTCTAATGATTATTAATTATAAATCCATTTTATATTATTCAATTTATAAATGTGATAGAAATTAATTTTAAAATAAAAATGTTCCACGGATTGATTGTTTTTTTGAGAAAATAACACTTTTATTCTAATATATAAAATACTGGATTTTAATATAAAAAAAATTAAAATTATAAGTAAATAATAAAATAAATAATTGGTCTTATAAAATTTTTAATGATTTTCTAGTTCATAATTATATACCAATAATTTCATAACAAACTTGTTATTTGTAAACACATTATTTTTAACTATTAACCTAGAAATAATTATTTTAGAAAAAAACCAAAAGTTTACCTTAAGAAACTATTATTATGATGAATCTAAGAATAATGTATTTTTTTTAAAATTCAAATTATGTGTTTTATAAATTTAACTTTTAAAGAATAAGGTGAGATATATATTTTTTTATAGGAAAATTGTTTTTTTATAATGCTAACCATTATAATTCATATTTTGTTTTATTTTTTAATTAAATTAGTATTATCCAATAATTCATATAAAATATTTTTTTATCATCATTAATAAAAGATTTTTTAAATATAAATTCATATCTCATAAAAAGGAAATATTTATAAAAATATATTTATATGTATAAAGTGATTGTTTTAGTCATTTTAGTTATACCAATTTAATTTCAATTATATTAAAAGTAGATATTATTTTATTTTCAAAAAATATTTCAGAAAGCAATTAGTCAAATTCATTCCCAAAAATTAAATGGCTAGATTTTAACGATCTAAACATATCACAATTTTTATTTAGTTTAGTGTTGCCTGTGGAGATGGTTATTGAACACATTGACTTGCTTAATGGTAATAATATATTATAATTTTAGTGTGTTATAGAAAATATAATTACTAATATTAGTTAAATCATAAAAAAACACATTAAATCAAAGTTCCACTTATTTATTTAGAAAATGACAAGATTCATATACCTCATTGTAATTTATACCGTACAATGGTTACACTATCACTGAAAAATTTCTATTTGTTATCTAAGTCCTTTTTGCAGATCATAGGGGTCCCCATATATCTGTTTATTAGATGGTCTCCTAAGTCTACATCAAATGTTAGGTTCTAGTTTCACTACTTACCAACCAATACCATGTAATCTTCATATTATTCTAACTCCAATCATCACCCTAACTCACAACCATAACCTTTCATACCACTCTGTCGCAACCCCCTCATTCCAAAGGTACCCCAAATAGGTAAACAATGAAGAATGTAAGATAATTACCCATGAAACCCACCTCCAATATCCCATGAGTTAGTAAATAGATACAATGGTATATATATAAAATTAATGGGAGAAATTACCCTCAATAATATAAGTATGATCGAAAGATAAGATAAATTGCCAACAAAAATCATCATCACATAAATATAAAAGATGCCAAACCTCCAATGATAAAATTGAAACTATAATGAATAATGTGTATAATTAGGACAATAAATTCAAGAGAAAAATAAAAACTCAAATGATGTTACCCAATCCATCCAAACTACCTGAACAATAGTTTTGACTCCAGTTATTTGAAAAAAAATCACTTAAAAAACTGTGATGGGTGAACACTTTTGAGTACTCCCTAGGATCATCCTCCAAAACATATCGACATCGGTGTGGAATTAATATAGAAGAGTATACATGTGTTATAATAGACAAGAAATATATTAAAAATATAATCACAATTTTGGATAAGTATGGTAAAAAATCATAAGTCACAAATATCAGTAGGGAACAACAGACCCAATAATCAAATAGAATCCAAAATTAAATTGTTTCATATCATTAAAATGTATCCAATTTCCAACCATAAGTTTATAGGGTAATGTAAACATGAATGAAATGTTAATTTTGACCTCCTACATCCATGTATGACACCCCACCATGTATATCCACCAACTGCATAATATCACTACCAACTATATATCACCACTTGACATTGTAATCGACTATGACTTCTCCTCTATAAATCACCCCCAATTTTTTTCATATACCACATTATATCCTCTCATAAATAACCCTTAGGGTTTCATGGTTCACAAAATATAATATCAATACCCCATAGGGTCTTCCAGTACATCATGAACTAGTCATTACCTCATAGGGTCTACAAGTACATTGAGTACCACTCAAATACGCAGTAGGGTTTACTTGTTCAGCAATATAATATGTATATACCTCATAGTGTCTAATGATACGAATACACTATAATGTTGCCCAATACATCTTATACCAATCAATACCTCATAGGTCCTGTCAGATCCAATACCTGGTAGGGTCTACTAGTATATATAGTATTACTCAACACACCATATAGTAAGCCATATCCAATACCCCATAGGGTATTCTAGTATATATACTACAACTCAATACCATGTAGGGTATTCTAGTAAATATATTACCACATAATACCCCATAGGGTCATCTAGTACATATATTACCACTCACTACCCTATAGGGCATGTCATATCTAATGCCACATATGGTCTTCCAGTACATATTTTAACACTCAATAACCTATAAGGCATGTTGGATCCAATAATATATAGGGTCATCTAGTACATCTATTACAATCTACCCATACCACCTCCATAATTAATAATAAGAAAATTATAATTCATCAAGAAATAGGTTTCAAAACAATTTTTTCATTGAATGAAAAACAATATTTCATAAAGCTAATCCCTAAAAAACAATTTAATGGTTACACATCATTTAATTCCCTACAAATTATTCATCAACAGTATTTTTAAGATAATATATGTGTTAATATTACCCTAACATAAAACCCATCCACCATTACAATGATTTTTTTAATTCGAACACAAAATCAATTCATTTCATCCAAGTAAATTTCATATCCACTACATCATCATAACTATCTTAACCACCACATTCCTTCAACTCATATTGTTCTCACGATACATTTACCATTTCACAAAAATTGGTTTAATCATTTCTAGATTGTTCACCAACCCATTCAAAAAATATAAATCATTAATATCCCCAGTAATTAGCTATTTTATAACATCATTTAATTTAAGGTCCTATCCATTCACCATTCATCTTATTTAGTTAGACCATTACCATTTATCTCATTTATAAAAAATTCATCAAAAATTAATTAGAATCTAATCATTTAACAATACTTATCAGTCATATTTCATTAATAAATTCATAAATAGTTTACTAATATTAACGTGACATAAAAATCATAACACATAAAGCATAATTAGTTAATGATAATAATAATAATGTCCCCTCAAGTTTCCAGTTTCTAACTAGCCACTTACAAAAACTAATTTTTATTTTTAATATATTTTTTATTTCATTCATCCATTAATGTTTTTCATGAAATATTTTCCTACCCTATAAACAAAAAAAAAATAGCTGAGAAACATCAACTATCACAAAAGAGGAACCGTAAATATAGCAAGGAAGAAAACCATAGTAGGTATATATAAGTATATTATTACAAAAGATAAAAAACAAATCTTGAAATACCATACCACAAATGATTCTTCGATAAAAACTATGGAAGATCCATGAAAAATGAAGATGATCATTGGGATTGAATCACTTAAGGAGGAACCAAAATCTCAAATGAAGGGATATTGATCTCACAAACCGTGAATCAAATGCTAGGAAAAGGGGGTTTAGAGAACTCCAAAATAGGCACCCAAAACCACTTAGGTTTTGAGGGAAAATAATGTTAAAAGATAAATTTGGGTTGGCTCACAATGTTATAGAAATTCTAGAAAAACAACCATTCATGCTGTAAAACTCCCTTTCCTGCAATGAATGGTTTGAATAAAACCTCCATCGATATCCCATTGAAATTCATGGAACCTAAATTTGAAATATATTAACATTGTATATCCTCCTTTCACATCTTAAACTACCCATACTAGAATATCATTGAATATTCTAAAAAATTTTCCATTCTAAACCTCAAGCCATAATAGGGATTTTATTCCATGAATCAAAGCTCTGTTGAATCGTGAAAAAACTTTCATGACGTGAACCACTGCTACAATATAAATTTTGCTTCAGCTCGAACTATTCATTCTTTAACACCCATTAAACACCTCTAGCTCCCAATAACCAGTAAAGGAATACCCTTATAAGGAATTATCTATTACATGTAGACGTGTGTAAATGCTAGTATGTTTCTATTGAGGTCTTCACCTACAAGACCGTGAAACTTGGGAAACACATAGAGCATCGAATTTTTTAATTCAATTTTGTTTTCCAATCAACTCATAGAAATATTATTACAGTGATTATAAAATTGAGTTTCACATAGGTCTATGAGTGTTTGATTAGTATTTTCCGCCATGATGACATGATCATAGTGAACACTTGATATCTCACTTGAGTCTTCAAGATTAATTTCCTCGAAGACTGAAAATTTATGTTTCCTAATTTAGAAAAATTTGATTTGGATTCTTGATAAAAATCAAGAAAATCCTTAATATATTTCTATTTTATGAAATGATAAAATTAGTTTTTTGTGGCACTACCTCCATAAAAATGAAGCCTTGTTTTGAAAACATCTTTTCATCGGGTGTGAAAAATATTTTTATTACCTTTGTTAAATGATGTAATATTTGTTAGCCAAGTTTTTCTCCTAGATAAGAGTGAATAAAAAAATTAATTATCACTTTAGAAAAATGAGGTATTTGATTTGGGGTTGTCATTTTGGAAAGAATGAAATCAATGAAATGAGGATTCTAAAATAGAATATGATAAAATTGTTTGTTTCGGGGTTGGATTTTCACTTGATTTTTTTTGTAGTTCTACATTGTATTTAATTCTTTCCTTGATTAATTTAATAGTGAAATATGCCTCAATTGATTTATCTAAACCACCTACCTTGAATTATAATGTGTATATTTACTAAATAATTATTCATTATTGGTAAAAAACCCTTTATATGTGTGTCAAAGTCACCAATCATTCCCTAAATTACCTAGTAAAAACCAAATCTGGTGTTGGTATTAATAGGAAATTTGTGTGTAATTCACATTCCCACACACATGTGCTATAACATTATATACATAGAACCCCTCTTATTTCATGCTCAATTAAGAAAAATTGAACTATGAGGAGGAAATTTATTGATTATCAACATATGTAATAGTAATATACTAGTTCAAAACCCTAAACACAATCACATTCAAACATTTAAATAGATAATTAGAATTTTAATAAACCAATGAAAAAAGTATTTTATTCAAATAAGATAAAATGATCAACAATTTATTGGGAGATTATTCCATTCCTCAATCACTCAGAATATGAAACTATAGTAGAAATTAAAATGACAAAAGAAATATAACAGTAAAATTCTAAAAAATATCCTAATATTTCTTAGAAAAAGTATATACTATTAGTGAAGTGTTCTATCTCCCTTTATTATAGATATTGGGTTACCTCATTTATATTTTCTGGTTCAAAACTATGAAATATCATCCTTTTTGAATCTTCCATTTTTTCCTATTTATCCTGATATATTCCTCGTCCATGATCTAGTATTCTAGAAAATCAGCATCTTTCCTTATTTTCTCCCTAAAGAATATTATGCTTGTGAAATCCAGGAGGAAACCCCTTGTTGGTCACATCAGTGATGTCATGGCATCCTGAATGTCTCTTGGGGTATCCCAGTAAGCCCCGAAAATTTTACAGCCTTTTCTAAATTTTGAGTTTTTTTGAATGATACTTTAAGCCTTTGGAAAACCTTATAACCAACAAAGCATTACGATGAAGTATCACGATGTCTTGGGGAAAGCCTTATTATGAATCAAATGGTTTATAGAATAAATATATACAATGTCTCATGAAGTCTTATGATTGATAACAAAGTCTTAAAATCGAAATCAAAACATTATGATCAGGTCTAAAGACATAATTTCAGCCTCAAAACCTTATAGTGAGCTAGGAAGGGCCTAATATTCAGCCTCAAAGACTTAATGTGAGATCCTTTATCACTATTCAAACCCATAGTAATTCATGATCCCTATTATTGATTTAGATCCTGTTTAATCTCATCAAAATAATATCTAATCATCTTAAAATAACTTAAAAAACCCAAAATTCATTTTAGTAATTTCCCCATTAATTTCAATGATCAGTAAAACAATTAAAAAAATGTTTTCATCCATTTCAAAATTATATCCAAAATTCTATTATAATATAAATATGTGATAAGTTCCATCAAAATGATGAAATCATGGGATTAAAGAAATGAAACATAAGAAAAAATGTATGAAAATACTGGTTTGTTCATTTATCTTGCATAATGGTGATTTTATATTCACAAAAGTATGACACCCCATAGATGTGTCTATCTCAATTACCTAAAATAATGAAAATATTTCATTACCAAAATTACCAATACCTTTTAGGTTGAGAGTTTTAGAGAGTTAGGATAGAATGTTAACTAATAAAACCCATGTCTTTTTCAACTAACATTCATTTTTTCACAATATAAGTAATGTATTAATTAATTAAAATCATTCAATTCCTCCCAAAAATAATCCACACAGGATAATCTTCTAGAAAAATTATACACATTTCATTTCTTCATAACTTGGGGAAATAGAAATATCGAAAAGGGGTGAGCTTAGATGCTCGGTAAGGGACAAATAATGAAAATGAAAATGTCATGGGTAAGACATAAGGGATAACAAAAGAACATAAATATAAACACATAAGGTATAACATGATCATATGTACATGAAGCATAAATTTTGAAAAAGTTTATACCAAAAACATGATACCTTCATGAACACGTCACTAATTCTCATCACAATGGTGTTGTAAAATCAAATTACCCAGGTTTTTCACCCAAGTTATCATAAAAATTACCAATGCATGCTAGAAAGGTATCCTAAACATTTCATATCTAGGGGTGTGTTATATAATGAATGAAATTGAGCACTATCATGGTTCACACAACATATATCTAACAATATGTGTTCCAAATAAGAAAATCATAAATAATCCAATCAAAGAATATTTTATCCCAAGAAGGAAATGGGTTAAAAGAAAATAAAAAACATAAGCATAGTCCATCAAGAGAAATAATGTGAATGTAATAATTTGATAATATAACACGTGTAATTCCCTGACCCCAGTTACCCAGAGTTGGTGAATTATTACATAACATTGGCATGATCACGAAAGATCAGGTCTCGAAAGACCGATTAGTTTAGTAGCCTTGAAAATACTAGATATATTCATAAGTTTTACATTACATTATAAAATGAAAAAATAAAACAACATAGTCTCCATAGGCCACACACTTATCCCTTAGACTATCCTTAAAGGTCAGTTATAATATACTTCTTTCCATCCTGGGAAAAATAAAACATAGAAAGTTTTGAGCTCAGATGCTCAGTAAGGATAACAATATAGCAAAAACATTCATAAATAATCATAAAAATTTAATGAAATATATAAGACTAAAACAAAAGCCTTTTAAACTTGATCTTAAGAATAATATGTCAATGTTAAAATAAAATAATTCCATCTAATTATTCACATGGATATTTTACTAGTCGAATAATCACATGCAATATCAATAGCCACTTTCATAATGATGGAATGCATAATGGCAGACATCATAACCGCATAGTCAAGGCCTTGTTCCAAGACTACAAATAAGATTTTTTCAAGGCCTTGTGTCAAGACACAATTTTGTCTCATGAGACATACCGATGCATCGAGGAGCTATAGCGGGCTCCACACTTCATTTACTAAGTCCAATGCAATCCTCGTATGAAAAGGTTTAAACATAACATAAACATTCGTATTAAAACTTGCATATGAAATGTCAATAATTTATCCATAAACCATTAATAGTGTAAAAATAGCACATCAATAGTCAAACATATAACAAAACCTTCAATACAATATGGAAGTTTTGTATCATAATAAATCAACTTCAAATAAGCTTAAAATCCATCAAAGGATGTTGACATAGATGAAATCAAAACATTTTTTAGAGAAATATATCTTTCTATTTTGAAATAATTTAAAAGTCATATAATTATAAAAGAAAACATTTATTTTGAAAATATTATTATAATATTCTATGGTAATCTTTGATAATGTTATAACGGTAGAAAATATCCGCACACACCATATAAGTTAAAAACAATTCTTAACTTAATTTTGTCAAAAAGGTCATAAAGTACCTTGTTGGGAAAATGATGGAATGATTCCATTCAAAACATATAAGGTCAAATAAGGGTATAAATGACTTTAACCCATTTACTATTAAATAGTAATTTTTTTGGAAATATATTTTTAATAAAACATGTATGTGGATGATAAATAGGTCCCAGTAGATACTCAAGTATAAAAAAACCTCGGATAATAAAGAGACTGTGAAATTAACCCTTACCTTGTACTTTTCCTTGGTCAAGGGTAGGTTAAACTATTATATAATGGTGGAATAATTGTTTTTAAATTATTCAAGAACCATATACATTAATATGATATCATATATGATCTTCTAATATTTCTTTGTTAATGATATTTCAGTAGTATCATCGTTTCGGGTGTTAACTGATTCATTTTCCATTATATGATTTGTTACATAAGTAATGTTTGTTATGGATAGGATGTATCCTATTCATATTCAAAATGATATTATGTCTTTAAAAATTATTTTTTTAATCATCAAATGAAAATTAGTCTTGAATGGATACGATGGGGAATGAATCTCATCGCGTTCGTGGAGACGGTAATTCGTACATACGCACGAGTGAAAATATCATTCTTTTGATATTAAAATAGTATATAATTGGATTTTATATCATAGATTCAGAATAATTATCATGTTATATTTATTATTTAAATCAATTATACTCATTATTATACTCATCCAAATGATGATGTGTTTGAATAACAAACTACACCATGACGTGGAGACGATAATCCGTACGTACGCACGTATGGTGAATTTGTCATTTATAGGATGGATAGAATAATGAATTTGGTTGTACCATTTTTATAATAACATAAAAGTATATAGAAGATACTGGAGTTATTATTTGAGAATGGAAACAACAAAGAAAGAGGAAGTGGAAGATGCAAAGAACTTGAAAGAGGTGATAAAATATTTACCTCTTCTTCAGGTTCATCCTTTTGATTTGATCAAAAGGGATCCTTAGGTTGGATTTATGACTAAATTAAGGACTATAGGATTAATTGAGGACATATTAGAAGATATTTGGGTAGGGTTTGGCTGAGTGAAATGGCTTTGAAGGTGTTAATTTGATATAAGGGGAAATTCCCTTTTATAAGAGAGGTGAGGGTCACTTTAGGAAAAGCTTGAAATATTATTTTATAATAAAATAATTTTCAGTTTATAATGGCTCCAAAATAATATATTTAGAGGATAAGGTGTGTATGGGTCTAAAATCTCTCAACCAATTGGTTTTCAACATGTTTAGGTCACCATATCAACATTATCTATTATATTTAACTCTTAGTTAAATAGTTTGACATTTACCATGTCTCCTTTTATTTTTATATTATATGGTTAATAAACATACTATAACCAGACAAGAAAACCTCACGTGGTTCATAATTAATATATATAACCATTTCATAGTTGTTTGGATAAAACTTATATTTTAAGGAATATTATATCAATTAGTAATATAGTATTTTTTTTAAAAACCCAATTATGTCAATTTTAACACTATTTAGTATTTGGTATCTGTGAAAATCATAACAACATGATTACTTCAAAAAAAAATATTTAATCAACCCTAAAATGTAATATTAACCATGAAAGTTAGTGGAATTCATAAAAAGTCTCAAATTACATTTATTTGGATATTTATAATATAAATTGTTTTAATCTTTCATTAATAATGTAATAACTGCATAATCATTGTGTCATAAATAAATTAAACTATTTAATGTATAAAAATTATAAATAAAATACCATTATTTAGGACATAATTTTATATTTATAATTACTATTTATAGTCGAATTTATCTTATGTATAAACCTATATTAAAAATGGTTTATTTATTAAACTTTGATTTTAACTCTTTTAACTCTTCTTTAAATAAAATAATAATAAATGTCCTAATCTAATCCAATTGGACCAAAGGGGATCATATTTTATTCCTAATTTTGTATTTTTGTCAAATTATACTTATCCAATATAATTAGGACTTGTGTTAGGGTAATTATGATATCATTTTTACCATTAATTACCCTATTTACTTTTAACCATTGTAAATAAAAGTCAAAAGTTACTATTCAATAAAATTATTTTCATCTTATTGAAGCACATTTTACCTACTGATATTAACTGTGTCTCTTGGATTTTTTAAATTCAACTCACAGAAGCGGTAAAATTAAGTTTTATACCAATTTGCAAATGCTCCTAGGAGGTGGGTAAAGGAGCAGCCCCAGAAGAGGATTCAGAGCAGGTGCACTCACTAGAGAAGAGCCAAATAGATTTGTCAGAATGAGAGGGTATGGATATGAAATTGGGACCAGCCTATGCTTGAATGGGAAGTCTATCCAGATGAACATGAAAAGGTGGAGAGCTACTATCATGATGCAAATGCTGGGGAGGTTTAGTTCCTTGTAGATAGTCTGGTTGAATTTTATAAGATCTTCAGGTCATGTAATATCATAAGCCTACATGCCATGTAATCTATGAGCCTACAGTAATTTTAAGGGTTCCCTCTCATCCCTTGAAATGGGGGTTATCAAAAACCAATAAAAATGAAGGCCTTCGGGCCATTCGGGCTCCTAGGAGGTGGGTAAAAGACGTTAAAAAGTTTTATAAAATTTTATATATCTAAAATTATTATAAAATGACTCCAATGAATTATGTTGAATTCATATAGGTATTATGTATATATTTTTACCTGAAATAAATTAAAATAAAATAACAAATTATATAAATAAAAAGTCAGTTTTAACCAATAACATAGTGTTTTTTCACTATTCATCAAAAATTCAATGTATTCAGAAAAATACCAAAAATTCACTCTAAGATAATTTCTATATTATGAATACAAAAATGATGTCCATTTTGAAAGGTAAAATTTATAAAATATCAAAAAGTGGGTATTACTACTCATAACAGCTATTTTGATTGCTTTTGATGTGTTTGAACTTGAAGTTATGTACAACACAAGCTATTATATTATTCTAAAGGGAAACGTACCGTAGAAATTGGGGTGTTACATTCTCCCCTCCTTAAATATAATGTCATCCTAGAAATTTATAGAATATTACTACATAAAAAGATTCGGGTTGTTCTTCATCATAAGTTCCTCGAGTTCCCATGTTGCATATTCCATTTTATGATTTCTTCATAGAACTTTTACCAGACAAGTCATCCGATTTCTCATCACTTATTCTCTGGTATCAAGAATTTTGACAGGCACTTCACAATAAGACCGATCAGGTTCCAATTCAATTTCCTCAAAGGTGATTACTTGCATTGGGTCAGGCATGTATTTTCTCAACAGTGATATGTAGAACACATCAAGATCTTTGGAGAGACATGGAAGAATTTCCAAACGGTAAGCTAAAACCCCAATTCGTTCTAGAATTTAAAAAGGTTTGATGTTCCTGTGAGTTAATTTTACCATCTCACCAAATCGTATAACTCCCTTCCATGGAGGTACCTTCAAGAAAACATGATCTCCAACCTAAAATTCCAAATCCTTTCTTCGGTTATCGGCATAGATCTTCTGCCTACTTTAATATGCTTTCATCTGGGTTTGGGTAACCTTCACCTTTTCCATCATTTCCTCAACATGTTCTGGGCCTACAAGTTTTCTTTCACCAACATCATCCCAACAAGTTGGTGTGCTACATCTCTTTCTATATAAAGCTTTATATGGTTCCATCTGAATACTTGGATGGAAGCTATTGTTATAGGAAAATTCTACCATAGGTAAATATTGATCCCACATACCTTGAAAGTCAAGTGACCACAATCTCAACATGTCTTCTAAGGTTTGAATAGTCCATTTTGATTATCCATCAGTTTGAGGGTGGTAGACAATGCACAAATGAAGTTCAATATCCAAGGCTTTTTGAAGACTTTTCTAAAATCTTGATGAAACATGGGGATCACAATCAGAAATAATCGATAAGGGTACTCCATGAAGTATCACAACTTCATTAATATATAGTCTTTCTAGACGTTCAAGTGGTAAATATTCTCTTATAGAATGAAAATGTTCTGACTTGGTAAGACGATCAACAATGACCCATATTGCATTATTCCTTCTAGGATTCATTGGTAGTCCCATGACAAAGTCCATCGTAATATTATCTCATTTCCACATAGTTATAGTAAGAGGTTTCATGACTCCTCTAGGCTATTGCCTTCCAACATTCACTTGTTGACAAACCATACATCTTGACACAAAATCAGCAATATCCCTCTTCATGTTGTCCCACTAAAAATGTTCCTTCAAATCTCTGTACATCTTGGTGCTACTAGGGTGTATAGAGAAATTGGAGCTATGCGCATCATCTAACAATTCCCTTTTTAGTTAAGGTATATTGGGAACACAAAGTATCTTCCCAAATTTCAAAATCCCATCTTCATATATGATGTTGATCAATCTACCATCATTCACAGCTTTAATTTTCTTTTAAAACTCCTCAACATCAGCCTGAGAAATTTTTTGTCCTTTCTAGTAATGATGGTTTGGCAACCATTTGAAAAAGTATTGATTTTTCACCTTCCATGATTATTCCCATATCCATTTTTACTAGATCCATGAAAATAGCATCCCTTTCAACTCTCATCTTGTTCAAAACTCTATTATCCTTTCTGCTCAAAGCATCTGCCTCCTTATTTATCTTCCCCGGGTGGTAGTATATTGTGAAATCATAATCCTTGAGTAGTTCAAGCCATCTCCTTTTCCTCATGTTGAGTTCTTTCTGTGAGAAAATATACTTCAAACTCTTGTGATCAGTATATATCTCACATTTTCACCATAGATATAATGTCACCATATCTTCAAATCAAAGATTACAGTTTCTAACTCAAGATCATGAGTAGGATAGTTTTTCTAATGAATTTTTAGCTATCGTGATGCATAGGCAATAACCCTACCATTCTGCATAAGGACACAACCAAGTCATTTTTTTGATGCATCACTTTAAATAACAATCCCATCATTCCCCAATGGTAGAGTCAAGATAGAAGAATTGAATAATATTCTATTCAATTATTCAAAATGCTCTTCACTCTTTTGTCCATACAAATTTATCCCCTTTATGTCTGAGCTTTGTTAATGGGTTATCCAATCGGGAAAAATTCTGGACGAAACACCGATAATAACCTGCTAAACCAATAAAACTGCATACCTCAGGTATATTCGTCGGTGCTATATATTATTTGATTTCTCTTGTATTATAAGAATCAATGGAGATTCCATCCTTATAGAAAATATGGATAAGAAAATAAATCTCATGAATCCAGAATTCACACTTGGTAAACTTACAGTATAATTCATTTCTTCTGAGGGTTTTCAAAATGTTGCTCATGTGATTTTCATGATCTTTATAGATTTTGGAGTATACCAGGATATCACCAATAAACACCACTACAAAGTCATTGAGATATTCCTTGAAAACTCTGTTCATTACATCCATGAAAATAGAGGATGCATTAGTCAATCCAAAAGGTATTACTGTAAACTCGTAGTGCCCGTACCTGGTTTGAAAAGAAGTTTTCGGAATTTATTCCTTCTTCACACAAAATTGATGATATTCAGATCATAGGTCAATATTTGAAAAATATTTAGCTCTATGAATATGGACGAATAAATCATCAATGCGAGGTAGGGGATACTTGTTCTTTATTGTTATAACATTGATCTCCCTGTAGTCATTGCACATCCTCATAGATCCGTCTTTCTTCTTAACAAAATTGACAAGGGCTCCCCATGGAGAAAAACTAGAGCGAATAAATCCTTTATTACTGAATTCATCTAGTGGATTCTTTATTTCCACTAATTCCACAGTGGCCTTTTATAATGGGTCTTCGATATGGGACTTGAACCCGGAATTAAATCAATGGAATACTCAATTTCTCATTTTGGAGGATGTCTAGGTAAATCTTCTGGAAACACATCAACATATTCTTTCACAATAGGTACGTCCTATATTTGAACATTCCTTTCCTCACGCACAGTTATTTCATTTTCTTCCTCCCCAATAATTGAATTTTGTTGAGCTAGTGGGGGTGGATCTAGATAAGAATCATATGGTGAAATTTCTTCTATAAAGATAAGGTACTCCTTATCATCATCGAAAATTGTAACCTACTTATTCTTACAATGAATTTTTGCATCATGGTATGAAATAAAATCCATACCAAGGATTATATCGAATTCAATCATGGGTATGACGATGAGATCAACAGATAAATAACATTTATGTGCCTTAATGGGAATTGATTCACAAAACATTGTTGCAATGATACTTCCCTTATGAGTTTTCAATGACAACTACCTTGTTAAATCAAATTGGAAATATCTAATTTTCTTAGCAAAATGGGAGTATATGAAACAATGTGATGGTCCTGAATCAAATAAAGAATTTTCTAAACATAAGGAAACCATTAAATTGCCTACCACCATATCTTTCAGAGATTCAACCTTAGCAGTAGTGATAGCATAATCTTGGCCATGATCCATTGGACTTTTCTAAGATATGTTTTCTTGGAGCTTAGGACATTAATTTTCATAATGACCCCTTTCTCTACAATTTTAGCATTCAACATTGACAACCTCTTTTTTCCCCTTGCAATCACGAGCTTAGTGGCCTTTTTCACCACACTTGTAACAGACTCCCATTCCCTTCAGGAAAGTACCAGGGTGTTTCTTCCCACATTTACTACAGGATGGATATTTAACATTTACCTTCTTCCCCTTATTTCCATTTCTAGAGTGTTCAGTATATCTCTTCTCCTATTTCTTTTCTTTAAAGTCGTAAGACTTAGATAATTCCTTTTCTGTCTTGATAGCACATGAGGCAATATCTTCATATGATGAGAAATATTGTGAGAATAATTACCGACGGAGAAATGGTTTTAACCCATCAAAGAAATTATAAATATTACTTCTTGGGTTACATATATAATCTTAAGCATGCTTTTCTGACCTTGTAATGTTATCCTCATACTTTGAGACATTCTCATCCTCTTTTTTCCTCAGACTCAGAAATTGTCTTTCCATATCCGCTCAATGGTCACGATCAAAGAATTTTTCTAATAAAAACACTTTAAACTCCCTCCATTCCATACTTGATACTTCATCATCTTCCTTTGTGATTTTAATCAATGACCACCATCTATCTACATCTCCTGTGAGTCGATAAACTTCCATGAAAACTTTTTTCCTTTCGCTACTCCCCAAAGCAGGAAATATTTTCTCTAAGGAATTTATCCATTGCTCATCTACTAATGGATTTTTACTCCCATTGAATGTTGGTGGTTGTTGCCTCATGAAGCAATCTAACATTGATCATCCACATTGTGGATCATGGTGCTCCATACTGGTAAGGTTATTATTCATAACCTGAGTGAGTTGTCCCAGTATGTTGATAAGCTGATCAACACCAGTTGCTTCACCAGCTCCACTATAATTATCTCAATTAGAAGGGAAATACCTATATAGATTATGTGCATTGATACAATTTCCATTCCTTCCACTAGGATCCATTTCTAAATAATGACATACACTAGATTAGTTTATGAATCACAATACATAATTACAAACTCTTAAAATAGTTAACATAAATTGAATAGTTTATGGATATAATCCATAATCATAAAAATGTTTTCTTTGAGGAAATATATACTCATAAATGCATCATAATGGTTTGTAAAGAAAATGATAATTATCCTAAGCATAACCCCCGTGAGTATCGTAACCAAGAGTGAAACGAGGCCCATTGTCATGCACTAGTTCCCACTCGATTCTAGCTCAAAGTGGTGTTTTTGTTTTTTACCCCTAGGTACATCTGTACCAAAGCCACCTCTACCTGCTCATATCCAGATAGGGATGTATTTATTAGAAAACTCACAAAATATCTATAGTGACAAAATTCTAGGAAGTTATTATATACCAATACCCAAACTCCATCTTAGGGTAATGTTCTCTAATAATAGTTTCTCTAAATCTAGCTTTCAAGGTTTGTACTAAAATTCCTCTGATACCAACTATAACACCCCGACCCCAGTTACCCAGAGTCTGTGCATTATTTCATGACCTTGTCATGATCACAAAAGATCATGTCTCGAAAGACCGATTAGTTTAGTAGTGTTGTAAATACTAAATACATTCATAAGTTTTACATTACATTATAAAATAAAAAACTACAACAACATAATCTCCATAGGACACAATCATATCCCTTATACTATTTCTATAGGTTAGCCATAATATACTTCTATGCATCCTGAGAAAAATAAAACATAGAAAGGGGTGAGATCAGATGCTCAGTAAGGATAAAAATATAGCGGAAACATTCATAAATAAGAATAAACATTTAAGGAAATGTATAAGACTAAAACAAAACCATTTGAAACATTATCTTCAACATAATGTAGAAAATATAAAATAAAATAATCCCATCTATTTATTCACATGGATATTATACTAAACACATAACCACATGCAATATCAATAGCCACTTTTATAATGATGGAATGCATAATGCCAGACTTCATAACCACATAGTCAAGGCCTTGTGCCAAGACTACAAATAAGATTTTGTCAAGGACTTGTGCCAAGACACTAGTTTTTTCTCATGAGACCTACCGATGCATTGAGGAGCTATAGCGGGCTCCACCCATCACTTACTATGTCCAATGCATTCCTCATATGAAAATATTTAAACATAACATAAACATTCATATTAAAACTAGTCTACGAAATGTCAATACTTTATCTATAAACCATGAATGGTATAAAAATAACACATACATATTCAAAAATATAACAAAACCTTCAATATAATACGTAAGTTTTGTATCATAATAAATCAACTTCAAATAAGCTTAAAATCCATCAAAGGACATTGACATAGATGAAATCAAAACTTTTTTTTTGAGAAATATCTCTTTCTATTTTGAAATAATTTAAAAGTAATATAATTATAAAAGAAAAATTTATTTTGAAAATATTCTTATATTCTTGTAAAGGATGATTTGATGATGTTATAACTATGGAAAATAGTCACACATGCCGTATAAGTTAAAAAAACATTCTTACCTTAATTTTGTCGAAAAGGTCATAAGATAACTTGTTTGGAAAATGACAGAAAGATTACTTTCAAAACATGTAAGGTCAAATAAGTCTATAAATGACTTTAACAAATTATCTAGTAAATAGTAAAAAAAAATTTGAAATAATTTTTTAGGAAAACACATATGTGGATGATAATGAGGTCCCGGTAGATACTCACATATAAAACAACCTCAGATAATAAAGAGATTGTGAAATTAACCCTTATCTTGTACTTTTCCATGGTCGAGGGTAGGTAAAATCTTATATAATGTTTAAATAATTGTTATTAAATTATAAAAGAACCATATACAATAATATGATATCATATAGGATCTTCTAATATTTCTTTGTTAATGATATTTTAGTAGTATCATCATTTCGGGTGTTAACTGAATCATTTTCCTTTATAAGATTTGTTATGTAAGTAATGTTTATTATGGATAGGACGTATCTTATTAATATTCAGAATGATATTAAGTCTTTAAACATTATTTTTTTAATCATCAAATTAAAATTAGTGTAGAATGGATATGATGGGGAATGAATCTCATTGTGTTCGTGGAGATGGTAATCCGTATGTATCCACGAGTGACAATATCATTATTTTGAAAGTAAAATATTATATAATTGGATGGTATATAATATATACAGAATCATTATCATGTTATATTTATTATTTACATAAATTATACTCATTATTATACCCATCCAAATGATGAAGTGTTTGAATAACAAACTCCACCACGACGTGGGGATGGTAATCCGTACGTACACATGTATGGTGACTTTGTCCTTTATAGGATTGATAGAATAATGAATATGGTTATACCATTTTTATAATAACATCATTTTATATATAAGATACTGGAGTTATTATTTTATAATGTAAACAACAAAGAAAGAGGATGTTGAAGAAGAAAACAACTTGAAAGAGGTGATGAAATATTTACCCCTTCTTCAGGTTCTTCCTTTTGATTTGATCAAAATGGATCCATAGGTTGAATTTATGACTAAATGAAGGCCTATAGGATTAAGGTAGGACATTTTAGAGGATATTTTGTTAGGGGTTGGTCGAGAAAAATGGCTTTGAAGTTATGGATTTGAGAAAAGAGGAAGTTCCCTTTTATAAGAGAGGTGAGGGTCACTTTAGGAAAAGATTAGAATATTATTTTATAATAAAAGAATTTTCGGTTTATAATGGCTCAAAAATAATTTATTTAGAGGATAAGGTGTAGATGAGTCGAAAAAATCTCAACCAATAAGTTTTATATAGGTTTAGGTCACCATATTAACATTATATTTTAGAATTAACTCTTAGTTAAATAGTTTGACATTTACCATGTCTCTTTGTATTTTTATATTATATGGTTAATAAACTTACTATAACCATCCAAGAGAACCCTATGCGGTTAATTATTAATATATATTACCTTATCTAAGTATTTTGGATGAACCTTATATTTTTAGGAATATTATATCAATTAATAATATAGTATTTGTTTTAAAAACTCAATTATGTTAATTTTGACACTATTTAGTAATTGGTTTTTGTGAAAATCATAACAACATGATTAATTTGAAAATATATATTTTATAAACCCTAAAATGTCATATTAATCTATAAAATTAGTGTAATTCATCAAAAGGCTCAAATTAAATTTATTTTGATATTTATAATATCAATTATTTTAATCATTCATTAATAAGGTAATTATTGATTCATCATTGTGTCATAAATAAAAATAATTATTTAATATCTAAAAATTATAAATAAAATACGATTATGTAGGAAATATTTTTAGATTTATAATGAATATTTTTATTCGAATTTATCTTATGTATAAACCTATATTAAAAATGTTTTAGTTGTTAAACTTTGATTTTAACTCTTTTAACTCTTCTTTAAATAAAATAATAATTAATGTCCTAATCTAATAAAAGTTGACCAAATGGGATAATATTTTATTCCTAAGGTTGTTTCTGGTCGAATTATACTTATAAAATAGAATTAGGACATGTTTTAGGGTAATTATTATATCATTTTACCCTTAATTACCCCCATTTACTTTTAACCGTGATAAATAAAAGTCAAAAATTACTATTCATAAAAATTATTTTCATCTTATTGAATAAAATTTTACTTACTAATATTAACAGTGTCTCTTGGATTTTTTAAATTCAACTCACAATAGCGGTAAAATTAAGTTTTATACAAATTTGAAAATGCTCTTAGGAGGTGGATAAAAGACTGTAAAAAGTTCCTTAAAATTTTATATATATAAACTTATTATAAAATGACTTCAATGAATTACATTGAACATATATATGTATTATATATCTATTTTTACCTAAAATAAATTAAAATAAAAAAACTAATTATTTAAATAAAAAACCTGTTTGAACCAATACCACAGTGTTTTTTCACTATTCATTAAAAATTGAAAGTTTTCAGAAAAATACCAAAAATTCACCCTAAGATAATTTCTATATCCTGAATCAAAAAAATGAGGTCCATTTTGAAAGATATATTTTATAAAATTTCCAAAAGTTGGTATTAATATTCATAACGGCTAGTTTGATTGGTTGTGGTGTGTTTGAACTCAAAGTTGCGTACAACCCAAGATATTGTATTATTCAAAGGGAAATGTAGCATGGAAGCTTGGGGTATTACAATACGAATAGATATAAGGTCTTTACATAGATGTAAAATACAATTTATTGGATCATTAAAATAATTTCTTTGGAATTAATAAATATCCTTGACCAATTGAAAATATTTATTCTAAAAATTATCATAGTGAGTATTTATTTTTGAAACCATGAGTTCTTAGAAAGTATGTTTCCTCAAAAAATAAAACAAATGGTGGAAATATGTGGTCACATGGAATAAAAACATTAAAATATATTTTAGAATAAATTTTTATCATTATCATAAAAGTTTAAGTTATGGGTCACATTCAATGTAATTTTGAAAAGGTGAAGTAAAAAATATTGAAAAAATTTACTTGTAAAAAATTAACTTCAATAATATATCCTTGAAAATTTATAATGGTTATCTAAAAAATGTTTTTTGGAAGAAAAATTATTTTATTTATAAAGGAAGTAAAACCTTCTTAATGTTTTCATGTATCTTTATCGAAAACCTATATTTTAAAAAGAGTGAAAAAACTTCTAATTAAAATATGTGAGGGGAAATATGGAGCTCACGTTAGATAAAACATAATTAGTTTTCAAATTTTAATTAATTACATTATAGGGAAAATAAAATATGAAAAATTACAGGAAACCGTCATTAAAATGGATAGGTATTATTCATAACAATGATATATTTTTTTGGAATTATATTTTTCATGGTAAAATATTTGGATTAAAAATTCATTCTACCAAATGGGGAATATAGTGAAATAAGAAATAAAATAGTTATGTGGATGAAACCATGCTTGGAATAAGGAAGTTTAATTAAAATAATTATAACTCAATAATGGGATTTTTGTTAACAAAAAACACTTCAAACAATGGTATATTTTTAATCGAAATCCATTTTAAGAAATAACAGGCTATGGATATTAAAATTCCATAAATTAAAATAATATTTTGAAATTAATTCTTTAGTAATTAATCACACCATATTAAAATTATCATGGTCCATAATAAAAAATATGTATCAGGAATTTAAATTTTAGATAAAGAACCCCTTACCCTAATTCCTGGATTCCAATAAAGTGCTTGAATATCTTGTATAAATATATATATTAATAATCTATTTAATAAACTTATTAATATACACAACCTTATATAAAATTCATCTACAATTATTCTCATCATGTATATTTGTATGTTATTATCTATTTTCAATGTATGGTGTAAGTAATCTTGATCGTTTTGAACTAGTTTTGTAATAGTATTGTTTTTCTTCATTCCACTCCCAAATTACATCATCAATGGTTCATATAAGATATTATAATTGATTATTTATAAGGTGATAAAATTTCATTTCATAGTTATTTTAGTTATTATTTGTGATGATGAAGTTAGTGATGAGCTTATTTTGGTAATTTATAACAAAAAATCATGTTATATCAATTGATGAGTTATATATTTATATTACCATTCCAGAGAAAATGTTTTATTTAATTTTTAATATTCAATATTATGTTTTCAGGTCCAAACTTGATAGAAATATATTGAATTGTTCATGTAATTTTTTAAAATTACCCAATAAGAATAAGCTACAATTTATGTGTGAGTGTGGTTATAGAATAAATTAATTTTTTATAATAACATTATCATAAAAATATAATGAAATTATTTATATTTTATTGAGGTTAATAATAATAATTTTTAGAAGTTATTAGATGATGGTAAATGAAAAAAAATTATCACTTATAAATAGATCAATTTTCCTCATATTACATTCATTTTAGGTTGTTAGTTTTAAAATGACAGCTTATCACTAATATTTCCTATAGAATCTATATTTTATAATTAAAAAATATAAATAATGAAAAAAATAGAATATATATTCCATAAACCCATTTCTAGAACTAGAATTTAAAGGAGGTGATTAAAAATAGAACATATCTTTCAAGAAGACAGTAGTCCACACACACGCTGGGGAAACATTTTTATTTTTTTCGATTGAATGGGAGGGGAGTGGATAATGGTTTTACCATCAATATAATAATATTAAAATATATAATTTATAAGGGTTAAATTATATAAATATGGATAGAATGGTTTTGGATGAGGGTGGATGATAATGATAAAGAAATAAAGTTAAGGGTAAGTAGTACTTACGTTGAGAATTTTTATCTTCTCTTCAAGTGTCATTTGGAAATGAAGGAAGTGAGGATCTTTGATGACGATGGAGGGTTAAAAACATGTATATGGGCTATATAAGAAGAAAATTGGGATGATTTTAATGTTAATTTAAAACTATATGATTTGATTGATGTGGGTCAAGTGAGATACTTTAATAGGTGGAAAAGAGGGACAAATATTTTTAAAAGAATGCTAGGTTAGGGTTAAAAATGAAATTGAATAAGAGATAGTTGAGTTAAGTGGGGTAGTTTTGGTGGTAAATGTGTGTATAAATTCAAACCTAATAAATTTATTCTATAAGGTACAAGTTTCAAATTGATATATTAAAAATCATGCCACATTATATTACCCATTTTAACACTTATTAATCTTGATTAAAATTTAACCTTGGAAAGTATTTTATTACTAAAAATAAAATATGACCCTTTTTATCAATTATAGATGTTATAAATCTAAATTTGGACTAAATTTAATATAATTCAATTTCTAATGATGTGAAAATTAATATTTAAATTAAAATGGACAATGTCTCAGAAAATGTTTTTGTAGAAAATTTCATTTTAATTAAGTATTCTTAATCTTATTTAATATTGACTAACATTTAAATGAGTTTTAATTAATTTTTATATATGTATAAAAATCATATTATAGTATTCATTTAAAATATATCCATTTAATTTAAAAATACAAAACATTTAGAAAAATATCATTCTTTAAAAACCAGTCATTTTTTTCCGGGAAAATTTTAATCACATTGGTAGCTTTATTTTATTCCTCGAAATGAAATTTACCAAATGATGTAATGTAAAAATTATGATTAAATTTTTTAAAATAATTTCATACGATTCAATTTATAAAATTGATTAAAATAAATGTTCATAAAAGCCTGAAAAGTGCATATTTTTTTAGAAACATGTATCTTATAATCATAATAATAATGTATTACTTTCTGATAAATAACTATTAGGGGTATGTTAACTTATTTCATTATATATATTATTAATAATTTTCATTTAAAACATTTTTTGACCGTAATATATTAAATGTAAAAGTGAATAAAAAATAAATATTTAATGAATTATATTATCATACATAAGATGATTTTATATATTATTTAGCTGTACTAATTGAATTATATCAATGCATTAGTAAAAAATAAATTTATTTTTATTCATATATATATTTCATAATTCTCTTACCTCTATATTTACTTGGAAACTCAAAAAATAAATTTAAATAGTAATATAACATTTTGTGATTTGTTTTGTTTCAGTGTTGCCTGTGAAGTAAGCTATTGAACAAACCAAATTTCAATGTAAAATATATAATTTAAAATGTCATGGAATTATAGTAGGGGATTCATAGTTTCTCCAAGTTTGTATAAGGGTATATTTATGTTGTCGAGATCTAGTTTACACCATAGAGAAGAATCTTAAGTAAGCATAAGCTGGTTCTGATCTAAGAATGGGTGGAGTACATAAGGGTTGTCTCTATCTCTTGTAAGAGTATATTCTAGGTTTTATGATGTAGTCAATGTATTGTGGCATGGTGAAAGATAGAAGGATATTAAAATGCAATATAGGGATAAAACTACTACATAACATGCCATTATCAACAATGACCTTTTTCAGTGTTATAAAAAAACCCATGCTAAATGTTCCCTTTATTAGTGCTAAAAAAGCGCTGATAAATCGTACTGCTTATCATTTCTGAAAAATGCATTGATAAAGGTACCCTTTATCAACAATTTTTTTAGCACTGATAAATGTTACCCTTTATTCACACTTTATTTTTAGAACTCCAAAATTGTTTAATTTATCATCACTTTATTATTAGTGCTGATAAAGGGTATCATTTATCATCACATTTCTATCGTTAATAAAGATCCCAATTATCATGTGAGTCCCACATTGATGTATCAAATGATAGGGTGCTCCTTTATATATCATTCCTCTAAATTTATTTCCCATAATCCAATTGCGGGGATGGGATCCCATACACACTACACATAGTAATATGGTCCCTCCATGGGCCCACACTGTAAAGACCCTAAATTTTAATGTATTGTTTTTTAAATATAAGGGAATTTTATGAGTCTGTGAAAATTAATGGCGCATTATTATGGGGCCCGGTGTACCCATAATGAATTTCTGAACTTTTTTCGGGTTCGTTCAGTAAAAGTATGAGCGGGTTTTTTTAACTTTTGAACCGATGATTGGAATTGAAATTTAAGGGCACCGTTGAACTCACAACACCATTATTAACTTAAGGGACCTTCAACTCAACCACAGTAGGTCGAGGGTGAAAGATAATTTGGTTTTTTAGTGGAAATAGAAATGAAATAAAATAAACTTTTATTTTATTTTTATTTTTGTTGAAACCTCCCATGTGGATGGTTTAAAGGTGGGGACCACCAAAACTAAAACCTCCCACATGTGTGTTATGGAGGTGGGGAACACTAATCCTAAAACCACCATTTTGAATTTAGAGGCGGGGACCACCCGAACCCCCTTTAATGAGAGAAAACCTCTCAACTCCCCTACATTAAATTCTTCCAACACAATTCATTAATTTGGTCAATTAATTTTTCCAATGTGGTGAAATTAAATGTGCCAATTAATTATGCCAATGTGCCAACATAATTAATCTACGTATTTTAATTATATTGGAACCTCTTAGTTTGGGAGGATTTTTTGTTGGAAAAGAAGTTCCTTGGTGGGATAAAGTTGTCCAACAAAGAACGCCATCGAAGAACGTTCTTTAGAAATCGAGGATGAGGATAACGTACGATCCTGACATCGAAGTGTGGTTTCAGAAGTGATGATCATTGGCACCATCTTCACCTTCTTCAACTTCTTTCTCACCCCAATGCCAACAAAACGCCGAGGTAGGGTGGTTGTTTGAATTTATTCCCCCTTACCCGTTCCCGATAATTCATTGTAAAATCAGGAAGAGGTTATAACTACTTGCCATCACTCTAATGAGGAGAGTGCCTGTCAAACAAACATGGCCCGAACCCTTCTCCGTTCTTCTTTATTGGTGTGTTCTTTGTGAAGGAAGATGGAGGCTTTGTTCCATGGCGACGAACGAATAGCCGGTGGCCGAACCGGCCGCTGGCGAAGGCGCGGCACACAACCGTGCCGGGAGGAGAGGACGGCTGGCCATCCGGCCAGCTGCGGTGGACCGCCACACCGTGGATGCCCCACCACACCGCGACCGCCCCACCGCACCACGATCTCCCCACGGGACTGTGGTCTCCACGCCGCCTCGGACCGGACCGCGGCCGTCGTGCCACCTTGCGCCGAACCGCGGTCACCACGCCACCTTGCGGCCTCCACGACCCCGTGGCCTCATGGCATTCGCGGCCTCCACAGCCCCTCTTCGCCCTATGGCCCCACAGCCACCACCACCTCCACCACCCCTCACTGATCTGTGGCCCCATTTCCCCCGCCGCCCTCGCAGCCCCATGGCCTCCGTGCCACCCTCGTGGCCCCCTGCGGCCTCGCACCACCCTCGCGGTCCCGCAGCCCCCGCACCGCACCGTGGGCCACCGCCCAGCGTGGGCTGTGATGGATCCAGCGGGTCGACCTGAACCGGGTTGGGTCGGCCAAGGCCGGGTCAGGATGGGTTGGTCTGACTGGGTCAGACCAGACCCGGGCCAACTCGACCCATTTACGATCTTTTGGCCGTAACATTGGCACCAGACATCCGTTTGATGGACTATCTACGGCACCGGAAACCCTAGAGCGAGATAGTCCCTTTGGTAAACCCTACATGAGATTTGGATAGAGTTGGAATACTGTTGAGTTGGATTGAGCATGAATCGAACCGGGCCCTCGGGACTAAAAGGCTAATAACTTAAAGACCAGGCGTCCGATTGACGCAACACCTATTGCATTGAGAACCCTATGACATGGAGGTCCTTTGGGATACTTCTTCATGGGACTTCGTAGTAGTTGGAGTATCAACCATTGGCTTGATTAGTGTACCCTCCCGGAGATGAGCAAGCCTAGTGAGGGAACCCAGTAGCTGGCTACGACGTGAAGAATGAATAGCGATCCTTTGTGGGTTAGCACCGAGTGATCCTATGTGGGTCAGCACTGAGCGATCCTGTGTGGGTCGGCACCTAGAGATCCTATGTGGGTCAGCACTGAGTGATATTTTGTGGGTCATCACTGATCGATCCTATGTGGGTCATCATCAAGAGATCCTATGTGGGTCATCACCTAGAGATACTAGGTGGGTCAACATCTAGATATCCTTCGTGGGTCTTCCTCTCAGCAGAGTAAGATGATTCAGTAGTTACATCTAATCATCTCTACTACTGTACCTAAGAAATACCTGGTGTGAGCTGAGTCTGTACCTTTTGGTACTTTCCTTCATGGTAATACCTTGGTGGTATTCTTCTGTGTGGTGTACCTGTGTGGCACTTACCTTCATTGTATTCCTTCCTTTGTGGAATAGTTGAGCTATGAGCTTTTAGTTGGACTCTGTGTTTTCCTCATGATTGAGATGGGTATACTTGATAAGTTAGGTATATGTATGGGCATATACCTAAGTATGGTTGTCAGTTTATTTCATTCCTAGTGGTTTATCCTTGGTGGATTTTGTGAGACCCTGAGGGTCTCGGGGTCCCTACTGAGTATCTTTATACTCACCCCTGCACAGGCTATGCCAGCAACTTATTGTGTTTGGTGCAGATGAAAGACATTGTTGATCGAGGCTGTGGGTACCAGGGCTAGACGGGGCCCGGAGGTGGACCATACGGCATGACGATACGTAGAGGATACGAGCGGATGTGGAGTGATGGGGATGTGATCTGTACCTACACATTAGGTAGGAACCTCGGAGTATGACCCAAAATCTTATTTTCTTTTTCTTCAGTTGTATTATATTTCATTTTTACTTGTACTATTACTGTTGGGCTTGTATTCCAGACCCTTTTTACTTTCAGCACTCTTTTTGCTATACAGTTGACTTGTGTTCGTATCTAGCTATGTGATTGGTTTTGTGTGTTTACAGGTTATAAAGGCAACAACTTCCCAGTTATTGGGAATACACCTTTTGGTGATAGTCGCCAGCTCCTGGCCTATGGAAGGCCGGCTTGGGGTAGTAATGACACGGGCCTCAGGGGACGGGTCATAACAAATTGGTATCAGAGGATTCAGTTATTCCATAAAACATAGGACTATGATCTTTATTTTAACGATAATAATGTTAAGTGTTATGAGTGTGGTTATCAGTTTAGGGAATCCAATGTTGGTGCGGCGGCCGACATATCCATTCACCAGGACCCTGACTTATGATTTCTGACTCAGTGCATGAAAACATTGATTGCATGTGTGTTTTGAAGAGTTTTCTTTGTGATCTCTTTGACTCAGCTCACTAGGTATACTTTTGACCGTGGCACACCGCTTTCTTTTCATGATTCATCCACGCAGACAACCATCTAGGGTTCCAGATATGGTACGCACTAATAACCCACTGAGTGATGATGCCTCGGTGCAGGGCCCTCTTCCAGTAGAGACACTAGTGGAGGCACCATTGGTACTATTACCCGTTCGGTCACAGATGCCACCAGCCCCAGCAGTAGAGTGTGGATGCCTCTTGAGCATGTTGCACGAGTTCCAGTGCCAGAGGCCACCCAGGTTCTGGGGAGAGACAAACCGACATGTGGCTGAGGATTGACTGGAGGCTGTGGTGAGAGTCTTGCTATAGGTAGGGATACCAACCAATCTCATGGTGATTCTTGCCGCTGTCCTTCTACAGGAAGCATCAAGTAGATGGTTGAGCTTGATGCTCCAGGATCATAATAAGGTGATTCTTCCCTAGGAAGACGTCGATATCCTGTTTCGGGCAGAGTTTGTTCCAATGACTCTTCATGCAGTGCGCATACAATAGATTCTTCATCTATAGTAGTGCATCATAACTGTGGCTCAGTACTCAGTGAGGTTTACTGACCTCTCATGCTACTCTACTAATATGGTGCGAGACCCATTTTTTAGGGCCCGTACCTTTGAGTTGGGAACCAGAAGGGAGATCAGGGCTTCGATGATTCTCTTAGCATCCCGATGCAGGTGGGGGGTGTTAGAGAGAACCCTCTTAGTGGTGAGTTTCTCTGCAGATCAGTCACCAGCAGTGAGACCCACCACCAGTCATCACGTAGAAGAGTCTTCTACAGCTTGCAGTAGACATTTGTCACAGAGGTCCAAAAGGACTAGACCTACAGGTGGACAACTGCAGGATTCAGGTTCGGTTGTGTGAGGCACCCAAGGCAGATCCAGTCATGCCAGGAGTGGGTAGTGTTACACATGCGGCAGGCAGAGTCACATGGCTCGTGACTATCCGAACCACCGTACAGATGATCAGAAGACGGTCGAAGGACCGCCCAGAAAGAGGGAGAGGTTCGAATGAGGAAGTCCGCAGGGTGCAGGCGGATGTGGCAGAGGAGATTTCCATGCAGCTGGCGGTGGGCGATGATTCGATATGTTACCGCCATCTCCACCAGGTGGTCCACCCTGACCATAGGGAGTAGGAGGATAGGGGCGAGCTTAGCTCCAGGCAGCTAAGGCCTATGATCAAAGAGATCTGGAGATGATATGAGGTTCGATCTGTGTCTACTCCACCTTAGCTGCAGTACTTATAGACACAGGTGCTAGTCATTCTTTTATTGCCACTTCCCATTTTTGGAGCTCATAGATTCCGACAGAGCCGTTGGTTCAATCCTTACATCTAGAGACTCCTACGGGAGTAGATTTTATTATTACACACTAGTGTTGGTAGTATGAGTTTACTCTAGGAGGCGATATCTTCGGTTGGGATCTCTTAGTAGCGGCATCGAGGCCTTACGACACCATCTTGGGTATGGACTAGTTATCTACAGTCCATGCTCACATTGACTGAATTATGTGAAAAGTGTGGTGTGTCCGCACGGATGGGACCAGGTTTACCTTCACCGGTGAGAAGGGAGCCTTTTCAGCAGAGGATGGACTTACCCATAGGAGAGTACAGCTGATCACTCATCAGTTGGCTAGCCTTACCCTCGAAGGGGTTGATGTAGAGATTCCAAGTTATCCTGTAGTGGTAGACCAGTACACGAATGCTTCCCTGATGATGTTATGGGTCTACCTCTTCATAGATAGGTAGAATTTTACATTGACTTGTACCCCAAGACGACACCGATATCTACAGCAACATATCATATGGCTCCCACGGAGCTTCGTGAGCTGCGGGTATAGCTGGAGGACTTACAGGGGAAAGGGTTCATTTGGCCCAGTGATTCTCCTTGGGAAGCCCCAATTTTGTTCTCCAAGAAGGTGGATGGGAAATTGAGACTTTGTGTCAACTATCGGTGCCTGAACTAGGTGACCGTGAAGA
The DNA here is from genome assembly GCA_963277665.1 of Viscum album. Lineage (NCBI taxonomy): Eukaryota > Viridiplantae > Streptophyta > Magnoliopsida > Santalales > Viscaceae > Viscum > Viscum album. The sequence continues at coordinate 1,898,257,624 of OY728121.1, read as the reverse complement.
ATAAGTACCCACTTACAAGGATTGATGACCTCTTTGATCAGCTGAAGGGAGCATGGTGGTTCTTGAAGATAGACCTCAGATCAGGCTATCACCAGCTCAGAGTACGAGATGAGGATGCGCAGAAAATGGATTTCAAATGTCAGTATGACCATTACGAGTTCTTGGTTATTCCATTCGGTGTAACCACCACTCCAGCAGTGTTCAGGGGACTCATGAACATGATCTTTTAGCTATACCTTGATCGCTTTGTAGTAGTCTTCATCAACGACATTCTGGTCTACTCGACTACTGAGGAGGGGCATGCCTATCATTTTCAACTAGTAATAGACACACTTTGAGAGCACCGGCTTTACGGTAAGCTCTCGAAGTTTTAATTTTGGATCAGAGAGGTTCAGTTTCTAGGACACTTCATCTCAGAGGCTGGAGTTGTAGTGGATCCAGAAAAGATTGAGGCGATACTTTCTTGGGAGCCACCCAGGAGTGTGACAGAGATATGGAGTTTCCTGGGTTTGGCCGGATACTACTGGAGATTTATGCCAAATTTCTCCAGAGTTTAAGCACCTTTATCAATATTGAAGAAGAAGGGGTAACCCTTCATTTGGTCAGAGAGTTTCCAGTGGAGTTTTAAGGAGCAGAGGCAGAGGCTGACAAGTGCCCCCATCTTGAGCCTTCTAGAGGAGGGCGTAGGGTATGTAGTCTACTGCGACACATCAGGGAGCAGACTCAGATGCATCCTGTTGCAGGAGCGAGCGGTGATATCATATGGTTCTCGACAGCTAAGACAACATGAGAAGAACTATGCTACCCATGATCTGGAGTTAGTAGCAGTGGTCTTCACCATGAAGATGTGGTGAAATTACTTGATGGGAGAACGTTTTATAGTGTACTCTGATCACAAGAGTCTCTGGTATATATTCTCTCAGAAGGACCTGAACCCAAGATAGTGACATTGGAATGAGTTCCTCTAGGACTATTACTTCTAGATAGTATATACTCTTGGGAGGGGGAATGTTGTAGCAGATGCACTCAGCATGAGGTCTGGTATAAAGCTGCTAGGCGAGGCGATGGTGCAGTTGACCACTTTTTAGATATTCTTTGTGGATCGAGATGGATCATCTTTTCTTCAGTATCTTACAGTCACTCCCCCACTTCTTCATTGAGTCAAGGAGGCATAGCATGGGGACGCTGACTACGAGGATCGACGTGCTCAGATATCCATAGGGCAGACACCTGATGGATTTTCTGAAGGTGGGGAGAACGTCATCTTCTTTAGAGGATGTACCATGATACTCATGTTACTTCAGGAGGAAGTGTTGTGGGATTTCCACACATCCTCTCTAGCAGTACATTCAGGAGTGCAAAAGATGTACTAGGATCTCCGACGACAACACTAGTGACCGGGAATGAAGAAAGTAGTTGCAAAATTTGTCTCTCGTTGTGTCACTTGTCAGTAAGTGAAGGCGGAGAATCAGGTACCAGAAGGCTTGGTTCAGCCTTTGGAGGTCCTAGAGTGGAAGTGGGATGTGATATCCATGGACTTCGTGATATGACTTCCATGTATATCCAGGGGTCATGACATGATTTGGGTGATCATCGACTGACTCACCAAGTCATCTCACTTTTTACTAATTAGAGAGCAGAGTTTAGTAGAGAGCTTGGGATGCCTCTATGTGCAGGAGATTGTGCATCTACATGGAACACCCTCGACTATTTTCTCTGATCGTGATACACGTTTCACTTCCTGGCAATGGAAGGGGTTGAAGGAGGCTTTCGGGTTGCAACTTTTTTTGAGCACCGCCTTCCATCCTCAGATGGATGGCTAGACTGAGTAGACCATTCAGACTCTCAAGGACATGCTGCGTTCTTGTGTTCTCGACTTCAGTTGAAACTAGGAGGATCACTTGCCTTTGATGGAGTTTTCATACAAAATAAACTATCACTCCACCATTGGGATGGAAACTTTTGAGGCCTTGTATGGGAGACCTGGCAGATCAACTTTGTACTGGACTGACCCAGGGGAGCCAGCACTAGTGGGACCAGAGATGGTACAGGCTACCATAGAGAAAGTGTAGATCATACATGAGCAGATGAAGACTGGACAGAGTAGGCATAAGTCTTATGCTGATAGGAGATGGACACATATAGAGGTTGAGGATGGTGACCACGTCTTTCTACGGGTCTCACCCCGATGAGGTTTGCAGAGATTTGGATGAGGTGGAAATTTATATCCAAGGTTCATTGGACCCTTTCAGGTCCTCAGTAGAGTTGGAGAAGTGAATTATCATTTAGCACTTCAATCTCAGTTGCACCGAGTGAATGACATCTTCCACGTATCCCAGCTGAGGAGATACGTGCAGGACCCTTCCTACATCATCGACCATGGTGAGCTGGACGTCGATGATGGGGTGACTTTTACAGAGGTTCTAGTAGATATTGAGTATTGATAGGCGAGTTTCCTTCATGGGTGGTCAATACCACTGGCGCGCATTCGCTGGCAGCATGAGAAACTCCAAGAGAGCAAATGGGAGTGAGATGCTCAGATTCATGCTCAGTACCCCCACTTATTTTCCTAGTTTTATGTTGTGTCTTTCGGGGATACAAAGCCCTAAGGTGGGGAGAATGAAAAGACCCAAAATTTCCATATTTTTTTTAAATATATGGGAATTTTATGAGTCTGTGAAAATTGACAGCACATGATTCCAAGGCCCGGTGTGCCCAGAATGAATTTATGAACTTTTTTTGGTTTCGTTTAGTAAATGTACGAGCAGGTTTTTGTAACTTTTGAACCAATGCTCAGAATTGAAATATGAGGGAATCGTTGAACTTATAGCACTGATATTTGTTTAAGGAGAACTTCACCTCAACCACAGTAGGTCAAGGGTGAAAGATAGAATTTGGGTTTTTTTGTGGAAATATGAATAAAATAAAATAAAATATTATTTTATTTTTCTTTTTATTGAAACCTATTATGTGGATGGTTTAAAGGTGGGGACCACCTGAACTAAAACCTCCCACATGTGTGTTATGGAGGTGGGGACCAATGAGTCTAAAACCCCCATTTCGAATTTAGATGTGGGGACCACCCAAAACCCCTTTAATGAGAGAAAACCTCTCAACTCCCCTACTTCAAATTTTACCATCAATATTCATTAATTGGGCCAATTAATTTTGACAATGTGGTGAAATTAAATGAGACAATTAATTATGCCAACATAATTAATCTACTTATTTTAATTATATTGGCACCTCTTAGTTTGAGAGGATTTTTGGTTGGAAAAGAAGTTCCTTGGTAGGAGAAAGTTCTCCAATGAAGAACGCCCTCGAAGAATGTTCTTCAGAAATTGAGGAAGAGGATAACGTATGAGCCCGACATCGAAGCGTGGTTTTAGAAACGATGATTGTTGGCACCATCTTCTCTTTCTTCGAGTTCTTTCCCGCACCAACGTCAACGAACCTTCGAGGTTGGGGTGGTTGTTTGAATTTCTTCCCCCTTACCCATTCTGTATAATTCGTCATAAAATCAGTAAGAGGTTATAGCCTCTCGCTATCTCTCTAACAAGGAGGGTGTGAGCCAAACAAGCATGGCTCGACCCCTCTGTCGTTCTTATTTATTGATGTGTTCTTCATGATATAAGAAGGTGGATTTGTTCCATGGTGATGAGTGAAGAGTGGCCGGCCAAACCGGCCGCCAGTGAAGGTGCAACACACGACTGTGCTGCGCGGAGAGGATGGCTGGCCATCCGACCAGTCGCATTGGACTGCCGCACTCCGGTCACCCCATTGCTCCATGACCACCCCTCCAGACTGTGGCCATCGCTCCTCCTCACACCGCCATGTGGCCTCCGCAACCCCATGTCGCCCGCAGCCTCGGTGGACTCCGCACCGCATCCGCAGCCTCACGGCATCTGCGGCCCCTCGCTACCCCACAACCCCTATCGCCTCCGCAGCCCCTCGCCACTCTGCGGCCTCACAGCCCCCGCCGCCTCACGCTGCCCTCATGGCCCCGTGGTCTGGTCGCCGCCCTCACGGCCCCGTGGCCTCCGCACCGCCCTGGCGGGCCCCCGGCCTCCGCGCCACCCTCACAGCCTCCCCTTCCTCGCACCGCCCTCGCGGTCCCACGACCCCCGCACCACACCGCGGGCCGCCGCCCAGGCCGGACCTAGTGGGCCGGGCTGGACCCAGTGGGACGGGTTGACCCGAGCCAGGTTGGTTTGGCCCAGGCCGGGTTGAGACGGGTTGGTCTGACTGGGTCGGACCAGACCCAGGCCAACTTCGACCCATTTACGCTCTTTTGGCCATAACTTTGGCAACAGACGTCCGTTTGATGAACCGTTTGCGGCACCAGAAACCCTAGAGCGAGAAGGTCTCTTTGGTATAAACTACTTGAGATTTGGATAGAGTTGGGATATGTTCAGGTTGGATCGATCACGAATCCAATGGGCCCTCGGGATTAAAAGGCTTATAAATTACAGACCAAGCGTCCGATTGACGCACCACCTGTTGCGTTGGGACCCCTATGATGTGAAAGTACTTTGGAATACTTCTTTGTGGGACTTCATAGTAGTTAGAGTATCAACCAGTGGATTGAGGAGTTGACCCTCCTAGAGACGAGCAAGCCTTGTGTGGGAACCCAGTAGCTAGCTGTGATGTGAAAAATGAATAAAGATCCTTTGTGGGACAGCACTGAGCGATCCTGTGTGGGTTAGCACCGAGCGATCCTGTGTGGGTCAGCACCCAGTGATTCTATGTGGGTTACCACCGAGAGATCCTATGTGGGTCAGCACCAAGTGATCCTGTGTTGGTCAGCAGCAAACAATCCTGTGTGGGTTAGTACCTAGAGATCCTATGTTGGTTAGCATCTAGATATCTTTCGTGGGTCTGCCTCTTAACAGAGTAAGATGATTCAGTAATTACATATAATCATCTCTACAACTGTACCTAAGAAATACCTAGTGTGAACTGAGTCTATACCTTGTGGTACTTTCCTTCATGGTCATACCTTGGTGGTATTCTTCTCTGTGGCATACCTACATGGTACTTACCTTCGTGGTATTCCTTCCTTTGTTTAATGATTGAGCTTTGAGATTTGAGTTGGACTCTACGTTATTCTCATGATTGAGATGGGTATACTTGATAACTTAGGTATATATATGGGAATATACGTTAGTAGGGTTGTTAGTTGATTTCACGCCTTGTGGTTTATCCTTGGTGGATTTTGTGAGAACTTGAGGGTCTCGGGGTCCCTACTGAGTATTGTTATTCTCATCCCCGCACGGGCTATGCCCACACCTTGTTGTGTTCGTTGTAGATGATGAATAGCATTGATCGAGGCTGAGGGTACCAGGGATAGACGGGGCCTGGAGGTGAACCATATGACGTGATAGTACGTAGAGGAGACGGGTGGACGTAGAGTGCTGAGGAAGCGATCTTTACCTACACTTCAGGTAGGAACCTCAGAGGATGACCCAGTAGCTACTTTTCTTTTTCTTCAGTTTTATTTTATTTCATTTGTACTTGTACTATTACTTTAGGGCTTGTATTCCAGCCCCATTTTACTTTTAGCACTCTTTTTGCTATACAATTGACTTGTGTTCGTATCATGTTGTGTGCTTGGTTGCGTGTGTTTACATGTTATAAAGAAAATGCCTTCCCAATTATAGTGAATATGCATTTCGGTGATAGTCACCAACCCCTGCCCTATGGAAGGTGGGCTTGGGGTAGTCACGACACGGGCCCAGGGGGACAGGTCATGACACACGCGAGGCCGACCTTATAATTATCTCAACCCTTCACCCGCCTTCATATTCTTATCTTATAGGATCTTGCCTGGTCTATTGCCAATTTTTTATACATTCCAATTCAAAAATAGAAGTATTAGAAAAATAGAACAATTAAATAATTAATCAAATTCAAATTTAAAATGAATATTTTTTTTTATTTTTAATTAAATAATTATTAATAAATTTAATATATTTTTATATATATAAATAAAATATAGATATATAAAATATAGTTATATAAAATCAATAAAATAAAATAATAAAATAAATAAAAATTAAAATGAGTAAATTAAGTAGAGTATTAAAAAATTCATTAATTAAATAATTATTGATAAAAATGAATAAATTTAAAAAATATATATATTAAATATTAATAAATATTATATACTAAATATAAAAATATAAAATGAATAAAAATAATAATTCAACAACTAAAAATTAAAAATGTGTAAATTAAGAACACTTTTAAAAATTTTATTAATTAAAAAATTATTGATAAAAATAAATAAATTTAACAAACACACACACACACATATGTAAAATTTTAATAAATATCATATATTAAATATAGATATAAAATTGGAAAATTGTAAAAATTAAACAAAAAAAAATGAATAAATTGTAATAACTAAACAAAAAATAGAAAATGAATAAATTAAAAAATTATTAAAATCTTTATTAATGATTTTTTATTAAATATGAATAAGTTAATATATATATATATTAGTTATAAAAAGTAATAAATAATATATACTGAATATAAGTATTGGTGACAAATAAAATGTAATAATTAAAACCATATTAAAGTCTCCTTCATTTTTAATGGGTTTTATATATAATTATTAATTAATAAATTTAATATAGAAATATATTCGTATATATTTATATTAATATATATATCAATATATATAATATTTCATAAAATAGGATATTTATAATATAAAATATTTATACTTGCAATAATTAAGTCATATATTTAGTGGAGAATGGTTTATAATAAAAAATTAACATTAATTAAAAATAATCACTAATTGTATTGATTAATGGACATTAATTGAATATGGTATGATTTATCAATTTAGTATATTTCAATCATGTGTTACATTGATTTCATACATATATAAACATAATTAATTCATTTTTATATGTAACACACACACATACACAAATTTATACATAATTATTCAAATCATATAAAGAAACACATATATATAATCTTTAAGTAAATTATTCTAAATTTGGTATTTATTTTATAATTTCATTTAATAATATGATACATTTAATTTATTATGTTTTTAATATGTAAAAGTTATTAATTTTGTTAAATATTTTTATAGTTAGGTATTATTTATTCATTTGTAAGTTTTTTTTTGAATTTGATCATTTTATAATAATTATTTATATTAAATTATTTACTAGTTTTTACTATTTTTAATATGTATTCATCATTATTTCAATGATTATGCATATTTTTTTAATAATTGATATTTAATTTTTAAAACTTATTCAATTTTTAATTATTTTTAATGTGTTCGCATTTTCAATTATTAAATTTCACTCATTTTTAACATACGTGAATTTAAGATTATATATTCAATAATAATGTTAAAAACATATTTGTAAATAAATATTTACAAGTAAATATATTTATAAGAGTATATTTTCAATATTTAAAAATTTATATATTTATAATTATAGTTATATAAATAATATTTTTAAAAAATTATTTATATAATTATAAATAATTATTTTTATATATATTTAAATAATTATAAAATTATAATAAATTTCTACAAATAATGAATATATTTATATGTTTATATTTATATTTATATATATTTATTATATATATAATAAATAAATATATATAATTATATAAACATATATAATGATTTTTTTAAAATGGTTGAGGTGCGAAGGCCCATTTTATTAAAATAGAAAGGCATATAAGAAGAAATGACGGGGGAGCATACAAAAAATTGAAGGTCCAGAGAAATGAAATCAACAAACTCATGATCGAGTTTTCATACTGTGATGAGATATCTAAGCACCCCTACCACGTGTATGTCTCCCACTCCACCAAGCCTTTTTTCTGTATCCTGGGACCTCCACCATCATCCGGGATCTCAAATTTTTAATCAATGTTTGCACTCTTAACTCCAGCATAATAATCTGTTGTTTTCTTGTATTCATCACTAATAGAATATGCAAGAAATTCAAGTGAATTAAATTTACTCACATTTTTCACAACGTTCTGAGTATGAGGGGTGACATAGCTTATTGGATGATTGGGTGATCCTGCCACATTGTCATTTTTTATGCCCTCTAAACTGAGAAAGTCCGCCTATGATTCAGGTTAGGATACTTGGAGAGGTTCCTTCAAGGAACCGGTCTATTCATGCTTCCTAATTGGAGTAGGTTCATGGTGCAAGCTATTGGTATTCGTAGAATCTAGTTCATTAGTATCTTTAGGAGGGAAAGAGGCTTTAATAAAGATGATTGTATCCCTACAGTCCTTTGAATGCATAAGAGAAGTATTTCCTGCACTTTCCATAGCCGGAAATCCATGCATTAAATTAGTCTTAACACATCCTCTAGGTGTACCATTATGAGGAGAGACCTCCTTATTAGTGGCGGAGGGAGCTGCAAAATTATAGGTTACTTATCTATCCAATTTAATCCAAATATAATCCTTGTCATTTGAGGAAAAAGATTGACCGCGAGTTTGGGCCTCAATTTTCTTTTGCTGAAGTAGAGTTGCAAAAATTGGTCACATCATTCCTATCTTTATATTTCCTTGATATATGAACATCCATATTATCCTTTCCCTTTCTTCTTTGGGCATTAACCAAAATTTTTTTCTTGCCATAGGCATGAGCCTGCATCTTATTGAGTAGTAGTTTCCAAACAATCAAGTCTAGTAATTGATTCATCATCATCATCATCACCATTGAGACCCCTTGTCAACATATCTTTGAATGAGGCACCAATTATATCAACCTTATCAGAACTGTCATCTTTAGGTAGATGACTATCATCACCAAGATCTGTCCAGGATAAGAGAAATCCCTTATTTTTTGTTTGTAGAAGAGATGGTGTTGATAGGTCCTTCAGAACAACCCTTTTTAATAGTAGGTTCTTCATCAAGAGACCTTTGAGATTTTTCAGTAGACTCAACAGTCTTTCTATCAGCCTCCTTTAGAAGGTCATAACCATTTACAACTGCATTATTATTCTGCTCAATGCTTAGTTCCATACCCTATTTAGGTGGATTCCTATAGTGTTTCTAATCATGCCCTTTAATATGATAGTTATCACAAAAAATATTCCTTCTACAAGTAGATTCTTTATTCCCAATAACCCAACAAGAAACAAAAAATGGATGGCTTTTTTTCATATACAATTCAAAGAAAAATATCATCCTGTTGAGTGGATAAAATAACCTTATCATTTAAAGTAGTACTAAGGTCAACCTTTAATAGGACATAAGAAAAGTGACCATAACATAATGATTATATGATATGAACCATTCTAATCGGAATCTCAATATCAGATGTAATATCAAACAAAATCTCAGCATGCAACAATACCGAGTTCATACCATATATTTTTATCTATACATGAGAACAAGTATCATTAAAATCAAGGAAATTGATGTTCAATTTCCATTCATGAATTCAAAGTGTACCTGGCATGAGATTTATGGAGTCGATACTCCAAGCTATCCCTTTGGGAACCACTAAAGGATAAATGATATGAAATAGTCCTCGACCGAGGGACACACATTTGAATTCATTAAATCCCCAAATATGAGCCAACCAAGAGATAATATCTAAAGTCCGATAGGGTTTAATACCTTTCATTAAGAATATGTGTGCAATAAACGAATGATTGCACATATCAATCATAGTCGATATTTCATCCTTAGAGGCTAATATGTGTGCTGTTAACCATTTCCAAATTATTCTATGGGGGTGAGATTTTCTAGAGGGATGAAAGATCCTCTCAAGAAACCCTTAAATGAGGATAAGTAATTAAGAGCTTCTCATCCCTTCCTATTTTCCTCTAGAGCCAATGTAATCTAATTTTCAAGTCAGAATGCATCAAATCATTGAAGGTTGACACAACATGGGTGAGTTTATGAAGACAAAATATTGAGGTGCGATGATCGAGGTTTCCTCTCCTACTCCTCCATTCTTAATCGACAAGTATATAATGATATAAATATATAAATATTATTTTTTAAGTATTTATATGATTATAAATAAATAATTATATATTTAAATAATTATAAAATTATAATTAATATATTTATAATTATTTATTCATAATTATAAGTAAATTTATATCATTATATATATTTATATAATTATATATATAATTATATAATTAAATATATATTTAATAAATATATTAATAATTATTGAATTATAATATATATTTAAATGATTAATATATTTACAATATTTATATTTATATTAATATATATTTATTAAATATATATAATTATATAAATATATAAATATAAATATATAAATATATATGATGATATAAATTTAATTATAATTATGAATAAATAATTATTAATATATTTAAAAATATATTTATTTATAAATATCTTAATAAATTCATATGTAATTTATTTATAAAATTATCTATTTACAATTATAAATAAATAAATATATTTTTTTAAAAGTATTAATATAATTATAAATAAATAAATATGTATTTAAATAAATAATAAATATTAATAAATATATTTAAATAATGAATTTATTATATATATATATATAATTATATAAATATATATAATGATATAAATACATTTATAATAATCTACAAATATTTATAAATATTTTTAAAAATATTTTTATTTATAATAATAATTACAATTTGTTTATTAGTGAAATAGATTTAACTTTGATAAAAATGTATTTTATTAGCTCTTCTTTAGTGTTGATAATGATAAACCCATTATCAATGCTAAAAAAGTGCTCATAAAGATATATTTTATCACCACTTATTAATTTAGCACTGATAAAAGGTATATTTGTCAGCCCTTTTTTTGGAAGTGCGGATTACAACCTCCATGATCTATTTAAAATAACCCTAACCACACTAATTTCAATAACAATTCTCAAGATTTCACGAATTTCCACTACTGTCGATGCTCCTCCTTGACTTTCTTTTAGATGAATCAAGCCCCGAATCCAAGGTATGCTATTTTTTTCTCTTCTTTTTTTCATTTCTTGCTTATTTGGGTTCCATAGTTAGCATTATTATAGTGTTTTCTTGGCTTGGTGATATAATGGGTTCAATGGTTAGAGTATCTAATCCTTCTGATTTAACATTTAGGGTATCCACTCCCCCTTCGAGTTCAATTATCCACTTGCAATTAGTTTGAGTTCATTCCTTAGACCATCTCAATGCCATGATATTTTACCGTGAAAGCCCTAAAGTGGCATTGGTATTTTTCTCAAACCAAACTCCATTCTTTGTGTTATTATGAAGTTGAGTAATAGTGTAGTTCTATATTTGGTGTTCCACTATAGTAGATCTATCTATTTTTTATTCCCCCCTTTTTTCAAACTCATTTCTGTTCAAATATGTATTTATTATTATAATATAAAAAATAGTGTAAAAAAGACACAATGTTAGGAGATCATTTCACTTTATCTATTCCATTTTATAATAGAGGTTACTTCATTTTAGTGATTTGGTTTGGGGATGGTATTAGAAATTTTAGTCTAGTAATTATTTTCCTCCTCTTATTTCTTCTTTCATTGTGGAGGAAGTTGTGAAATCTGAACATTGATAATGATCATAATTTTAATCATGTTGTTGGGTGGGATCTGGTAAGTCATACTTGGTAATTCACTATTATTTTTCTCTTATTAATTGTACTACTCTTCATTTATGAACTTGAGTCTAGTAGGATATCTATATTCTTATTTATCTGGTTTGTTGGTTGTTATTACATTCTCACATGGGAAGATTCTTTTTTTTTGTCTTGGTGCTTTTGTTAGTAGTGATTTCTATAAGGGTTACCACTAAACCATAAATTGGTTTTCCTAATAGTAATAATATTTAATTTTTACTGAATGAGTGAGTTACAATAATGAAAATAATTGAGCATATAAATATAAGTCCAAATGAGACATAGGCAGCACTTTTAGAATAAACTTATGTTAATCCACACAAGACATAAGTTGTTGGGTATGCATATTTTATATTTCCCTAATGTTAATCCAAAAAAGGTACTAAACTTGGAATATGAAATAACTAAGTAATCCTCGTATTAAATTAGGTAATTTATTAAACATATAATTATCTATAACCAATGCTTAGTCATAATAACCCAATAATGGCATAAGGTGTAACTTAAGCACCAATTAAGAGATTCCAATAGAAAAAATAAAATATTATTATTTAAATCAATTTTCCACATTAAAAAAAATATTTTAGTAACATCATTTTTAAAGAGAAAGAGTTTAATTTAATGTCAAGATGCATGAGTATTACAAATATTTGATGAAAATGACGTTTTACACCATTGATCATTAAAATATACAACGAAAATGTCATATTAGTAATGTAAAATTATAAAAAAGAAAACTTTTTATATAATTCAAATACCTATGGTTTTAGTTTCATGATATAAAACTATTTATTTAAGGTGATTATATAAAACCAAATCAATAAATAATTTAAATAAAATAGAAACATTTAGTACTTAATATGTTTTTAGTTTCCTTTCAAAAATAAAACAAGTGTATGATACTTAATAAGATATCATAAAAAATCATTCTTTCACACTTAATCAACCAAGACATTATCTCATCAATGATGATATTGCTATATCTTTTTTATAATTTTTCAATGACTTATAATTAATTTTGGTTTTAGTGAAAGAAAAGTAATTTATTTATAATACAAGACAAGGTATAAAATGTCATAATTAACCAAGTATATTCAAACCATTTAAACTCACAATTTAAAACTAAATTTAGGTTTACTAAATGTACACAAGATATCAGAAAATAAAGTGAGTTAACCTAACTGAAACACATGATAGATTCAATCCTTTATTTATCTTAAAATGATTTGGATATTATATAATTTCTAAGTACGAACTTATATAAATGAAATAATGTAAATAATTATAGAACACAATTCCAAACATTAATTTCATTGAATAAATAATTTTAAAACAAGTAAACATGTTTAAAAAAATTTACACAATAAACAAAGAATAAATATATAATTGGATTAACAAACATGATGTGGTTTCCATCTTACCACTCCTAATATCAAGAAAAAACATTATTAGGTCCTCCTTTGGCCAAATTTTTATAAAACATGTACTATTTCACACATCTAAATACTATATTATCACTCTATAAAAAATCTTAAACCTCCCAAATAATTCTATAATCTTACAAACACCCATAAAAATGTAAAAACTCAAATCAAGGTGAGGCATGGAGATAGTTTTAGTAGTGGATTACTTACCCCTAGGCCTTTAACCCCAAGGTAATTTGTGCACCAGGTCTCCATGATTAGTGAGAGTGAAACGATCCTTGATAATTTACCTATGATAATAGATAAATCCCATACCCTGTTTCATGGATTTATATAATTAATTTACTCTTAAATTCAATTTTTTTTATTCATTACATCTTTATAAAATGTTTATGTATATTTTAATAATATTTCTTTTCTTTAGAATGGATGGGGGATTGTATAGAAATGTTATTCTCATGTCTATTTTAAATTTTGGTTTTGAAAAAAGGAAACATAGTTTTAAATATTATAGTGGGTTTTGAAAATAAAAAAACATGGTTTTCCCTTAAAATGAACTAAAATGGATTCATTGTTTTAAAACTCATGAAATTATTTCAATGTGAACTTCTAAGGTTTAAAACATTCAAAAGTTCAAATCATTACATAGAAATGGTTTAAAACTTTTAATTTATTTTTGATGTATTTTATTATTATTTTAATATATTTCATTTGATGTAAATAATTTTCATTGAAAATGGGGTTCTTATCCCATTAAGTGTTTTAAAGAAAATTGGTTGAAGTTCACGTGATAATTAAAAAAATAGATTTCAAGTTGGATTTTAAAAATTCAAAAAACAACTATTTGAATTATTAAAGTGGTTTTGAGATGATAATTATAATTTTAAATTAATATGGGGTTATTTAAAATGTATGGTATCCTAATTTTTTTTAAAATTAGTTGGTTTTAATATGAAATTTAGAAGAAATTTTTAAAGAAAATTCTTTGGATTTTAAAATTTAATGAACAAAGTATATATTTAATGTAATGTGAATACATAAATCATTAGTTAATACAAGGAAAAAATTTCTACATTAGATATAGATATAAATCATGAATCACACCTAATAACACAATTTTTTGTTCCTTTTATACCAACTAGGATCCTCGCTATAGTGTTTCAAAAAAGTGGTCTAGGAAATAATACATCCATTCCCACTATGGGATCATGTTGTAGTCTTGGTGAAATAATTTTTTCTATTCAAGTGATAGTTGTACAAGTATACTCGAGCTATGTTGACGATGTATCTAAACCCATTTGGAATGGGAAAAGGGGTATAAAAGAGTAAGGGAATTGTGAACTTGTTCTTTATGATAAGATCATCTGTCAAACCATTATGTTCCTGAGAAAAGTTTAAACTTTTGGAAAAAAATAAGAAACATTGTTTGATGATTCACTAAATCCCAGCCTGGGAACATTTAGATTTAAGTATAAAATTACCATCCTCATCAAGTTCATATCTTGAACTATTATTATTTCATTTTTTGAAAGATACTCATCCCTATCTCTTCTAGACATGAATCTCTGTTTCATAAAGTACTATGAGTAGTATTCATCACATATTGGGTATTAGTGATCATTTTGGGTTCCCTTTATTAGAATTATCTATAAATTTCACATTCTATTATGAATATATTATCAAGATTTATATAGTTTTTGTATAAAATGAATATATTTTGAACCTAATAGGATGGATATGAATTGAAAATTGATGCATGAATATCATATAAAAAAAGAGTATAGAAATGGAGTTAAATATTTCATCAGGTTGGAAATAGAGAATGCATACAACACTTCTAAAATCCTTTTTCCATGATTGTGTTTTTATGGAAGAAAAATTATTCTAGAACATTTAGAATAATATTTGATTTTTCACAAAATATATCATAGCTATAAATGATGGACTAAACATGGGGAACAGTTGAATTTACACACTGATTGGGATAATAATACTGTTTATGAATCATTTCATATGAATAAAAGTGTAAATGATGATGTTATCACATGTAAGGAATGGAAATAGAAATTGAAGATTCATTTTTTGATTGTCCAAAGTTGTTTGAAAAGTTAAATAGTTTTGCTAAGATACCACTATTTATGGGTTTTACTAAATACACAACATTTTCAAGTGTATTAATGTTATATAATTCGAAAGATATTAGTGGATGGAGTGACACCGGATTTACAAAACTACATAGTATCCTAAATGATATTCTACTAGAAGAGAAATGATTTCATTTTCAAATATATTATGCTAAATGAATTCTACATTAAATGGTAATGATCTCTAAAAAATAGATAATTGTTCATATCATTACATATTGTTTCATAAGGGCCTTGAATCACTCATTAAATTATCTAAGTTTGGAACAAATTGATAAAAGAAAGATCAATCAAAACATTCAAAATATGTATGGTACATTCCTATTATTACATATTTTAGAATACTATATGGATATCAGGAAACAACAATACAATTTACATGTAATGAAAATACAATAATTAATTTTGGGAACGTACATCATCTAGCAGACACTCCATAGTGGAGGAAAATTGATTATGAGTATCTAGATTTCTTAAATGTGTCATGAAAATTCCATATTTCATTATCTATAGATAGAATAAATATTTTTTATGTTCAATGTAGTACTCAAAGTACATGACATGTCATGTTGGTAAAATATATATTTATCCCATAGTTATGTATGCACTTCAAATAAATTATGTTTTCTCTTCTTATATCTGGACCAAAACACCCCAAAAATGATAATAATGTCTATTTGGATCCATTGATCAATGATATGAAATTGATGCAAGATTCAACTGTTAAAATTATGAATTCTCATAGAAGTTAAGAAATTACATTGAGGGCCATGTTGTACTGGACAATAAATGAATTTCATAGTTATAGAAATTTGTTAGGATATAGAATTAAAAAAATGTTGGCGTGTCCCATTTGTGAATAATGAACACACTCTGTCCAATTAAAATATTCCTCGAAGACTGTGTTTTTAGGACATTAGAAAATTTTACCTCCACAATATATATACTGATCCAAGATGAAAATATTCCACAATAATATCAATCGAGGTACAACAACGTATCCAATAATAGGTAATAAACAGTTTGATAATGTAAAATATATTGAAAATATTTTCTAAATACCATTTTGGAAAACCCTTAAAAAACCAGGTTGGAAAAATAGATCAATTTTCATTTAATTACCATATGAGAATTTTTTATATTTTAGATATTTTCTTGATTTCAAGCATATAGATAAAAATGTATTTGATAGTGTTATTTGAACATTACTAAATGTTCCTTGAAAACTATACAATAGAAAAAAGGCTAGGTTGGACATCAGAGACATGGGGATAAGGGAAGTGTGTGAACCAGTGAAGGGTAAGGGGTGTAAAGTTCTTCATCCAACATCTTACACTCTATCTGGACATGAAAAATATTCTAATTTATTATATTATATAAATGTGTAAATGTTTTAGTATAGCATTCATCAAATATAAAGAGTGTTGTTTCAATAAAATATTATATGTTATAGGAACTAATATCTCATGACTATCATGATTTGATGCAAGATTTAATGATCATGGATTTACATTGCATTATAACTAAAAATGTATGTAATATATTAACCCAAAATTCACTTCTTTTTTAAATCCATATGTATTAAATTTATAGATCTGATGAAGTTTCCAATCATGAATAAGGAGGTTTCTTTCATATTATATGAATTTGATATGTTATTTCCACCATAATTCATTGTTATAATGGTCCACATGATTGTTTACCTCATTATAAAGGTTCAAATATCTGGTCATCTTCATTATAGATGGAAGTATCCCATTTAATGATTTATAATGATTTTGAATGGGTGTGTAAAGAATAAAATTCATCCAGAATGTTGTATTGAAGAATGATATATTATCGAATAATCCATTGAATTCAGTATCAATTACTTACGAGATGTTTATAGTATCTGTCTCCCAAAGTATCATCATTGTGGATGCCTTATTGGTGAATGGATTTTTTAGAAGAGATCTTGTTACAATTACCATCATGGATCTGAAAAAATCATATCATTAATTTTAAATAATAGTAATCATGTTGATCCATACATTAAAACCCATAAATAAATTGTTAAATATTTGAATCCATTATGGGCTGATGTATGGATATAAAATACATATAATTGATAGTTTATAGGATTGTTATCAGAGTATATTTTTAAAGAGTTATATAAAATTAAAAATTAAATCATCGAATGACATCAATGACTATCCAGGGGTCCAAATTCAAATGTTATATCTTACACTGGTTTTGTAATCAATGGTTATATGTTTTATATGAAATAATAAAATTACCACAGTATAATGAAAAAAGTGTAGTTAAAATTGTGGAAGAAGTAATTCACATATCTGGTCCCAAGGAAATAAATCAAATCTATGTGAATATGTCATATTTTGGAATCATCAAATAGATATACAAGTTGTGTTATACAACATTGGAAGATCTAATTTTCATTTTAAATTGGTTGACAATAGGAGTGCAATGAAAGTTGATGTAATGGGATTCATGATGGTTAATTTCATTCTATAAGGGGGAAAGGATGATTAGTTCATAATGGAATCCCTTTCAGTGAAATCATTTTGTGACTTAGATATAGTAAACAAGAATTGGTTGATTATCCTAATAGTGACTAAAACAAATGTAGGGTCAGATGAAAATCAAATTCAGGATGACCCTTTAATTGGGGGATCACAATCTTTTCATGGTTATCCCAATATAAAAAATGTATTATACATTAGAGGGGTCCCAACAGAGGGGATTTAGATTCATGATGGAGGATAAAAATCCCTTAAACATTTTAAAAAATAGAGTTCATTGAGAATGTTAAATTATTTTTCATATACTATGATTTTACAAATAATATTATTTTCTCTCTACTATATTAGCACAATATAAATTAAAAGTTTGACTATTCATCTAGAAAAGGTGTTATGTACATGATGATGTTACCAATATCAAGGAATAATCGGTTGTTGATGCTAAAACTACAAAATCATTAGGCGATCAACAACATGTTGATGAAAAATCAAGAATGATGCAACATCAGAGTGCTGACTAAAATTATCAAGGCAAGAAGCAAGGGAATAAAATTTAAGGTTTGTTGTAATCAATTTGGCCAACCAATTAACCCCAATAAGTCTATGTTAATTAGTTATATTGGGGTCAAAATGAGGATTAATGTACCAATTGATATATATTCATGGCTCTATTTCCAACCCGAATCAAAGGAAACCCTTTAGGAAGATATAAAGGTAATGTTATGATAACCATTCTTTCTTTTACTAAACAAATTATCTAACAAAAATTTTATTTAATTTTCATTATTCAATGAAGATTTAATTTATTTTAGATGATTTATGTAATAAATATTTCTCAATGTCCACTAGAAAATCCTATAGACTCTTCCATACACTTTTTACCATATTTAATTTGAAGGGTGATGAGGGGAATGTAAATCCCCATGCACAGGTGACTTATGAAAACGTTATAAAACATGAACCATGGAATGGATTCATCAGTTTTCATGATGAGAAATCATTTTTGCCTCATCATAATCAATAATATATTATTTGAAATTATTTTATAATCATATTCTGTTTAAAAATTTTAATTAATGAAATAATATAGGAATTGGGAAAATAAATAACGCACATTACTACCAATGTACCTGTATCACAACACAAGGATGTGGTATGCTTTACTAGAGAAGAAATTGGTATTTATTTTAAATCAAAAATAAAAGTTTTATATGATATGAAATAACATATTTTCCCTTAATAAGAATGTCTAGTCATAAGAAAAGCTTCTAACCATATATTAAAAGAAAGGAAAGGTATACAAGGAAAGAAGATGTGGTAAACAATAAGGATCTCCCTCGTCTATAATAAGCAAAGCTATATATCATAGTTTGAAAAATCATTTCCATATTTAAACTCATAAAAAATTTCCCATTTAAATAGAGAATTAACTTGGTTGATGATCTTGAGGATGTCAATAGTGTTCTTTCTTGGCATCTTATTAGAGGATCTGGTAGACATAGTCTTTGGTATACTGGAATAGTCCTTCATTGGACATTGATTTGGGGAGAAGATATAAATCTATCACTATAAAACATATTTTTCTTCCAATATGTGATAATATATTTAAATGAGGGTTTTTACTGACTTACATCTTTTGGGGTCGAAATTGTAGTCATCATTTCATCACCACATATATCCTCCCACTTATCATTTTTTTGAAGAGTTTTAAATTTTCTGAATTTCCTCATGAAAATTAAAATTTTTCACATCAATGTTGTAATAACCATCCATTAAAGAATTTCCTAAAGTAGAATCACTAATATTTATGAATCCATTTTCCATAAACTGAGGTTGGGTATTAATATCCTCTAAAACCACATGTTTTGTATCCTCACACACAATATGATCATCCAGAAGGTCCTCATTAACCTTAGCATTTTGGGAATCCTTCTACATGCTCAGAACAACATCCACCCTATCATAACCTATAGATCCTTTCCCATTATATATGTATATCCCAATGATCTATTTTGAATAATAGTATTCTTGTTTTTTCACCTTGATATCCATAACCTCAGACCGATTGCAAATCTAAACAGTGTCCACATCCCTCCCAGAACCAATCCTATATGTTTCATTATATTGCAACTATTTTTTAGTTGAAGACCATTGTTTAACATATTTGTGCCTTACCATCTTGGAAGATAATGGGATCATGTAGTAATCTTTATGTTCCCCCTCTCTTACTGACCATATCGATGTCTTCCTAGAAGACTGGTCACCCAAATCACTCCCCAACCAATCAAAGATAGCTACCACCCTAGGATCTTGGATAATTTCTCATTCCTCAGGTGTTAGACCTTCTTGATGTTCCCTATCATAATAATTCAATTGATCCACTGCCAAGAAATCATGAGTTTCAAATTCCCTCTTCCTCATCTCATTCACCTTCTTACTCTGAGACTCACTACGACATATATATGCTAGATGTCCCAACTAGTTACAAGACACACAATAGTATGTCCATTACCATTGAGTTTATTTTTATAATTGATGATCCATATATTACAATAATCGATGATGGTATTGGAACATTCTTAAAATAAAAATACAATATTATAAATATTCATGATGTATGTATTTAATAATTTCATTATTATTAGAATCCTATAACTATTGATGAAAAAATAACTAAAGTGAGGTATGTTATTATAGAAGGATAAATCCCTGGGGATACATAATGTTGGATCAAAAAAATATAATAAATCGACCAAGAAATCAAAAAGGCCATTTGGGAGTACATTCTCCCTCCTAGTTCCACTAAAAAAAATTTATTATCAATACAACTTTATGTATAGAACACATTTATATATGAAAATATGTATTAAATTCTATATGAAGAAGAAATATTTTTAATTTTCATTACAGATGTAGTTGGTCTCAAGAGTATAAAATGACATTATAATGTTTTAATAGCGAGGAGTAATAGTTTTCAATACTTACATAAGGTACATTTTCATAATTCATTTATCCAAATAATGGTCTAATATGTTAATTATAGTTAATAACTATCATATTTTTTGTTTGAATTTATATTACTACTATATAAAGGGAATACCATGTGAAGTAATATTTGGATTCATTAATCCTTGAATCATTTTTATAAAATAAATTACATTTAATAATGAAGAAATTGAGAAGAAAAAAATATGAGAAAAATGATGCGTTGGTGAAAAAAATAATAGATAAGAGTCACTATTTGATTTCTACAATACAAGTGTAAAACTCTATAATCTAATAACATTAAACATATTTTTTTTTCTTTCATTATTTATTTTTAAGAAGCATTGTATGTGGGTTACACTCAACTTTTATACACCAAATATTTATTTTTTATTTCAAATCATGGATATCTAACAAAACGACCTCACTTGAAGTGTATTTTTAATTTTTAGTGTAAATCAATGTAAATTTTATATATAAAATTTGAATAATATGTTTTAGTATGTTTTTCAAAAATATTTTTTTTATGATCGGTATGTTTATAAATATTGGATAAATCATGGAATGAAGTCGGTGACATAATATAAAAATTCTATGTATTACTTCAAGTGGAAAAAAAATTAATTTGTATATAGAAATATGTACATATCAAAACATATTTCAAAATAATTTACTTATATGGGTCAGTGGTTCTACAATTTCTAATGCATGAAAGTGGAAACAATTAAGGGTATTATGTTTGATAATTTATTATATAAATCATAAACTATTAATTGACCAGCATCCCCATACATGTAATTTTGGAAGATAATTAAAATTTACGTAAAATATTTATGAATCATTTTTTTTCTATAATTTCCTAATACTACCGATTTATTCAAAAACACTTCTTACTCCAAAGAAGAATTGAAATTTTTTAGAGATGAGTGGGGAACGAATGTGATGTCATAATGTTTATAAACATCAAATTTAAGTGATTACCTGCTATGTTTTTTGATCTATTATGGGATATGGCCATAGAAATATATTTTGTGAGTGAGTAATTTGTATTAGAATGCTTATATATTAATTTTGATTTGTTTTTCAAGGATAATTATAATGGAGGAAAATAATTTGTTTAGAAATGAATGGGAAGAATATATGGTGTCAGAATGTATACATTTATCCTGAAGAGGTGACGTATTTTTTTTAAAATTAAAAATTAGTTCAAAACACACAACACATGCTCAAAGCCATGAAAAATATCTCAAATTGTTTTTAAAAATTTGGGAAATGATCTATAAGTCATTTTTTAGGTGTAGAAATTTATCACACATCAATCTAATAGACTATGTGGTCGATATGAATCAAATTATTGGTTTTCAATACAAATGTGTCATTTTAGTTTAAAAAAATCATGTTGTAAAAAATGAGAATAAAATATTGGATTCATTTCAATCATTAGTAAAAAAATTCACAATTCATTTTTCATATGTATGAATTGAACACACATCAATATGACACCTGATGTGGTCTGTATGACATGAAGTACATTTTTTCAAAACAAATGTTTCATTTTAGTTTAAAACATAAATAAAATATTCAAATCCATGAAAATGAACTCATATTGTTTTCAAATTTTAGCACAACAATCCATAATTTATTTTTCATGTATAGGAATTAAACCCACAAAAATATGACATACAGTGTGAACGTAACTACTCAAATCGTGTGGTTTGAGTTTAAAAATTATATTTTAGAAAAAATTAAAAGTTAAATACTAGAAAACTGATAAAACACATTTGGATTATTTTGATACTCTAGGAAAACAATCTATCGATCATTTTTGACATGTTGGAATCAACCATTCCTCAATATGATACAGAGTGTTCTCAATATGACTCAAACTGTATGGTTTCATTTAACAAATGAAATTTTATTAATGTATTACATCATATTTATGTTAAATCTATTTCTTTATAGTATTGATAACATAATAATTGTTTTCATATATATGTGGATTATTTATTTCATGTTGGGGTGGTTTTTTTGGATCTTCTCATGCCTGTGAGAGAATAGACTTTGAGGCAGTAACTGAGATAATAAAAATAAAGAAATAGGTCAAGAATATATACAAACATCAATTAAAACGTGAAATACTACTACTTATTTAGATAATTTTATCACCATTTTATATATGATTTTTAATTAGTTTTATTATCATTTTAATCTACACATTATTTAATTTTTTCATAGATATTTTATAGTGTCAAATTTTGATTTTAACTACCTACAACATTCCACAAAAAAGAGAACATGATATTTAGTTTCTAGATGGTTACATATAGTTGAAATAAAAAACAGATCACATACTCAATCATCTTCACCTCAATTCGATACACAATGTGCCTCATATAACTCGAACTTCATGATTTCAGTTCATAATTTATATTTTCATTCGAAACACATATCAAATACTAGAAACTAAGAAAAAACACTCATATTGTTTTATTAATTTAGGAAAATTATCCATATATCACTTATGATGTTTAGGAATTAGCCACACCTCATTCTCACACACGATGTGTCAAGTATGACTGTAAGTGTGCCTTTTTTACTTAAAATTGACATTAATTTTAGTAAAAAAGATAAGTGACATACTCAAAACTTATAAAAGACATTAATATTGTTTTGATACTTTAGAAAAATGATCCATATGTCATTTTTTATTTGTAGGAATCAGGATCACCTCAGTCCAATGCACAGTGTTATCAATATGAGTGCATGTGTGTCTTTTAATTTAATATTGACATTAATTTTAGTTAAAAAGGCAAGTGACATAATAAAAACTAATAAAACACATTAATATTGTTTTTATACTTTATGAAAATTATTCATATATCATTTTTAATGAGTAGTAATCATCCTAACTTCAATTTTATGCACATTGTTCCTAATATAACTCAAAGTGCCCGTTATCGATTTAAAATTAACATATTGGATCAAAAAGTTTGTCTTTCATTAAAATCCAAGAAAAAATGCTTTTATTTTTTTATATAATTTAGTAAAATTTTTCATATTTCATTTTTGGTGTTATGAAAAAATCTCACATAAAATAGGCACATGAGGTGACTGGAATGTCTCAAAGTGTGTGTTTCTAGTTTAAAATGACATTTTAGTAAAAAAGAAACAGGTGATAATCAAAAGTAATAAAATTAATTTTTATTGTGTTGATAACATTAGAAAACAATCCTTATGTCATTTTCAACATGTAGGAATCAACCAAACCTCCATATGATGCACGATGTTATTGGTATGACTCCAAGTGTGTCTTTTTATTTAAAATTGACAATAAGTTTAGTAAAATAGAAAAGTGACATACTTTAAACCAAAACAATGAATTTATAATGTTTTCATACATTAGGAAAATGGTCCATAATTCATTTTTGATATGTAGGAATCAACCTCATCTCAATCGGATGCATGGTGTGACATTATGACTCATTTATATCTTGTTATTTTAATTTACATTAATTTTCAAAATAAATACAAGTGACAATCTCAAAACTAAGAAAACACATTCAGATTGTTTTTTATACTTTATTAAAATGATACATAAGTCATTTTTTATGTGTATAAAGTATCCAAACCCAAATCTAATGCATAGTGTTCCCAATATAACTCCAAGTTTGCCTTTTTATTTAAAATTGACATTAATTTTAGTAAAAAAAGAAATGGGGCACAATTAAAACTAATAATAAAATTCAGATTGTTTTTATAATTTATTTAAATGATCTATAAGTCATTTTTTACATTTATGAAATATCTACACCTCAATGTGATACACACTGTGCCTGATATGACTCTAGGTGTTTCTTTTTATTTAAAATTGACATTAATTTTAGTAAAAACACAAGTGATGTACTCAAAAATGAGAAAAAAAACTTTCTTATTATTTTGAAAATTTAGAAATAGGATAAATAGGTCATTTTTTATGTTTAGAAATCATCCACCCCATAATCTGATTCATGGGGTGTTCGGTTCAAATCAAATTATTTTTTATCAATTTAAAATTGAAATTTTTGTTCAGAAAGTATATCACTCTCTGAAAATGTATAAAACACACTTAAATTTTCTCAATAACTTATTACAATAATTAATAGATAATTTGTGAAATTTATGAATTAGTATCATGTTAAACTGACACATGATGTGACCAATATGACTCAATGTGCCTATTTAAACTTCAAAATGATATTCTTGTAAAAAAGGACATGTGACATAATCAAAACCTAGAAGAAACATTCAGATTATTTTGATACGCTATTTAAATGATCCATAATTCATTTTCCATGTACAGGAATCAACCACGCCTTAATATGATGCATGGTTTGACCGAAATGATTCCATGTGTGTCTTTTTATTTAAAATTGACATAAAATATAGTAACTAATACATGTTAAATTCCAAAAACCAATAAAATTCCTTCATATTGTTTTGATACATTATTTAAATGATCCATACCTCATTTTATTTGTAAGAATTAGATTCACCTCAATCCGACACATGGTGTGACTGGTATGACTCCATGGGTGTCTTTTAATTTAAAATTGACATTAATTTTTGTAAAAAATTAATGTTACATACCCAATACCAATAAAATTAATTCAGATGGTTTGAATATTTTCTAAAACAATCCATATTTCATTTTTTAAGTGAATGAATTAGCTGCACCTCAATATGATGCATGGTGTGACTGATATAACTCCTTGTATGACAAAATATTTTAAATTGCAATTTATTTTAGAAAAAAATAATATGTTACATACCCAAAAATAAGAAAACATATTCTTATAGTTTTGAAATTTTTGTAAAATGATCAATAAGTCATCTCTGAAATGTCAGAATTAGCTTCACCTAAATCTGAAACACGATCTATTCAGTATGACTCAAAATGTTCATTATTTGTTTAAAATTTACATTTTAGCTTAAAAAGGTTCACCCACTAAAAACTGAGAAAAAACACTGAAATTGTCTTCATAATTTTGGAAAATGATTCTTAAGTAAATTTTTATGTGCAAGAATTAGTCTCAATTAAAACCAGCCCACATTGTGACTGATATGACTCAGAGTGTGTGTTTCCATTTTAAAATGACATTTTAGTAAAAAAATACAAGTTACATACTGAAAACTGATCAAACACATTTAATGTTTTTTTATACATTAGTAAAATAGTTCATTAATAATTTTTGACATCTTGAAATTTTCCACACATAAATATGACACATGATATGATTGGTATGACTTGAATTGGGGGTTTTCAATATAAAAGTAGCATTTTATTTTAAAACATACATCACATCACCAAAAAAAGAAAAGAATTGATTTGTTTCTCATCATTTTAACTACTATTATTTAATTAATTTCTTTATAATTTTATTCTTGTACTTATTCAGTTAGTTTTTACATAGATAATTCTTGAAGACGTACACTAAATGGTGTAACATTTAATAATCAACTACAACTCAATCTGATACACAGTGTTCTTGGTATCACTCAATTTTTATATTATAATTGAAACATTCTATTTAATTTAATTATTTATATCATTACTAACATTATAATTCTTTTTTATATAGTTCTATTCTTTTGCTGGAGCATGAGTGGTTTGTTTGGTAATATCAGGATTGGGGGTCGGGGGGAATGACAAAGGAACATTGTTGGTTTGGAATGTCAATGATAATTTTTACTAACTCATGTAACTATGAAAACAAATGATTGAAATTTTTATAATATAATTTTTTATTGTATTTGTGTTATTAAATTTTAAATCATTTAAAATATGTATTTCCTCCTGATTTTTTATACAGTTTGTGTTACTGAACTGTGCTATAAATTTGATTGCACACCTTAGTATACCCCTTTATCAGCACTGTTAGAAGCACTGATAATGGGATCCGTTATTAGCACTACTAAATGTGATGATAAAGGTATCCTTTATATGTGATATTGAAAGTGATGATAAAGGACTCCTTTATCAGTACTAAGAAAAGCACTGATGAAGGGTCCCTTTATCAGTGCTTTTTTTGCATTGATAATGGATCCCCTTTACCAGTAATTTTAGTATCACTAATAAAGACTTGTTTTATTTTCACTAAATAAATGCACTGATAAATGATCTCTTTATTAGTTCTTTTCTAGTGCTAGTAAATTCATAGCAATTTTAAACATTCCCTAGTAGTTAAATATTTTTTTTCAGTGAGAGTGTCTATTTTTACACTGTTGAAGGACTATTTTTTAATTGTGTGTGCTATGGAATAGAGGTTTTGATTGGGGATTTGATTCTACAACATGGTTGGATGTTATAGTGAAGGGACCTTACAGGTTATATTTTTGTATCTCTATCAATTTTGGTGTAGCTACGACATGGTGTATGTTAGATGTAGTTCCCTAGAACCGTCTACTGTGTACATTATGATAACTTGTTTTCATTATTTTTAATATTAAATTTTTTTTATCACATCATGATTATTCTTCTATGTGACATGGTATATGATAATGTTATAAGATTAGTTGTCGCATTGAAAGGTCAAAGTAGTTTCTAGTTATGATGATAACCCAGAAGTGCGATGATAATATTCATTAATATATATGTTCTATATCTAGATGAAATCATTTGAGGGAAAAAAATGATATAAGATATCAGGGGTTCATACTCATTGGAAATTGAGGCACCTTCTCATGATGTTCTCCCTTGTTAATTTTTAGTGAAGGAAATTTTGAGAATGATACCCTCTAGTTGGGAATCCACATTTATATGTGTCATTGGATATTCAAATTTTTGGATGTTTATATTGATCCTTAGACTTCAATAATATATTAATGGATTTTATAGTCATGTAATATGATTTATTGATTATAACCTTGATGACATATGTTCATGGTGATGTGGGATATGTTGGGTGTGTCATGAGTAGTATTTCATTAATGAATAATGTGAGAAATAATATTTCACTTAAATGTTTTAATGGTAGTTGGTATTTGATTCCCTTTGATAGTAACGATATAACATAAATAAATATATGGCCATGGTTTTCTATAGGAATGTTCAATTTCTAGAGAGTTAAGGAAATATACATTAAGCACATAAGTTGATGGAACTAGTATGTAGCCTTCCTTATCTGAGATATCATGATAGAGGGATTATATTATACAACAATCATATGTATGTGGCTATATATCATTAAGAAATTAACATCTATCTCTATGGTTTCCTTGTCATATTTCTATATTTAAACCTTGGAATTTGGACATATTATCATAATTCCATTGAAAAATATTCCTAGAGGGTCACACACAAAGTGTTTCCATAACATCACTTAAATAATAATATTATTTATTATAAAACAAGTTGAATATATTTTACTCCTTTATGTTGTTTAATTATTATTTATGTTTGATTGATAACATTTAGTCTGTCACTATTTATTCAAGATAATATTTTTTGAGTGGAATATGTAATAAATATTTATTTTATATTTAGTGAATATAATATTTATTTATTGGAGAATAATCTAGTGATAATTATTTATTAATTAAATATTCATTATTCAATTTTGGAATGATATTTTGGAGTATTATTGGACCGAGTCTATTAGTTTAGTGAGAAATAATATACATTAATTATTATTTTAATAAATAATATTTAATTTAATTCTCTTTCTTTGTGCATGTCAAAAAATAATAACAAAATTATTATTATTATAGACATGGGGTTACACAATAATTAATAAAAATAATAAAGGTTCATGTGCAATTATAATTTTAAAACACTAGTGGTATATAAACTTGATTATATTATTTACTTAGTATGAACAATTCATTTTTTTGTGCACAACAACAATTGAAGATAATTCTCATGAATCCCCACAAAGACCTCTCTCTAAGACAGTCTCTAGAACAGAGAATGATCCTCCTCCTCCCCAACTCTCATGTCTAGAGAGATTGAAGAGAACCATTCCTTTAAGAGATTCCCAGGGTTATCAAAAGAGAATGATTCAAGCATCTGGATCTACCAAAATCAATATAGGATATTCCTTTAATGACATTTGAAGGTTTATGGAAGATGTGTGGATGACCACTGGAGGGAATCTACTCTTTATTACCACACCACAATGATGGTATGACATTGATACATTTTCAGATCCATCAATAAAGAAATAATTCATCGAAAGGTAATTCATTAATTATTTAAACTAATTATAAATAATATGTGCTGACCCTATTTCTTGGTTTCTTTTTTCAATCATATATTATTCTTTGATTCAATTATATTGATCACAAAGATTATTTTTGTGTAAATATCGGGTGAATAATTGATTATGAGAAAAAACCATGTTTGGTATACCTAATATGGTGCTTCGACTATGCTCGAAACCTATAAGTACTATTGGAGGGAGTCTCATAATTATTTCTAATAATTATAATATTACTACTGATTTATATATGCATTTAGTGTTAGTTATCAATTTGATTTAATCTTTATTTTATACAAATAATGATATATTTTTTCCTCTTCATTCTTGTAAATATAATAAAATCAATTAATTTTGTGAATGAAATACATTCAAATAAATCATTAAAAGGTGACAACAAGTTTTGGAAAGATAATACAAGAGTACATGCCATGTACCCCGTTGGTACCGGTTGTATACCAATGTTCATTAAACCTATAAATAATTCGTAATTTATTTGAGTTATGTGCATTTATTACATGTGATGTGTATTTAAATAAAATTTTTCTTGACTGGGCCAGGTAGGAACATTATTATTTGGACTACATTTCATGTAACAACCATACACGATCTGTAGTCCATTAGTCAAAGACAAGCTACATATTCCCTTACATAGTTGACATTACAGGTG
The DNA here is from genome assembly GCA_963277665.1 of Viscum album. Lineage (NCBI taxonomy): Eukaryota > Viridiplantae > Streptophyta > Magnoliopsida > Santalales > Viscaceae > Viscum > Viscum album. The sequence continues at coordinate 1,898,227,990 of OY728121.1, read as the reverse complement.
ACCGTGTAACTCAGAGATAACACACTATGTATCCAATGTAAATTCCATGTAATCCATTATTTTTGTGGAATTATTACATGTCAATTCCCTTAGATTTTTACAAGGATAAATGGTAATAAATATACACACTATGTATTTGCAGTGTACATGCCATATATATTACCAAATAATACAGAATTAACATTATTTTATTATATTTGTTATACCTTATCAACATGGATTCTGTGTGGTCATTATATTGATAGTTAATGTCATGTAAAAGGTTACATATATATATATATATATATATATATAGTAAATGTATAATTAATTTATGTGTAATGTTCGAAACTATATATCGTATATAAGTCATAATACAATCATTACTCTATGTGCATTGAAACATAACACACTATTTAAATACCATGTGTTCTATGTGAAAATTATGTTGATAGTATATCTATTAAATTACATGTCATGAAATGTATGCCACATGTTGTGTAAGTAAACAATATATGAATATAATACATGTTGGGTAGTTTGGACGGGTACTCACCATGTTACCTATAAGGTACATTTTTTACACATTTAATTTTAATTAAATTTATTTATTTTTTAAAAAATTATGATGAATGAGATTATCAAGAAAATACAAATGATAATTAATATATAATAATTGAATAATTATAGAATATAATTAATTTACTTGAGTAAAATTTATATAAAATAAGAATGATTAGAATTGAATGCTATTTTATCAAATGAGTAATTCATTTCATGTACGTGGATGATCATGAGAATATACTATAACATTGTATGTGTTTGGTTTCTTTTTAATTTACAATTTAAATAAATTTATGGCATACATGACATCCCTCCACTCATTATGTAAGGTCCTATGATCCCATGGTTCTTTCTTGTAAACCCCTTATCCAATCAAACAATTCCCCACACCTATGAGTGAGTTAAATTATATGTAACTGATAATTCTCCCAATATAGTGTAGGTGATTCAAGTCTATAGATGATGAGAAACCAATCTAAGAGGTAAATGTATGGATAAGTGGAAAGCATCATCATGAACCATAAAAACATTCCAGCCATTTTCCCCCTTGGTCTGTGCTCTATTTATCATCTTCTAGATGAGAAAACCATTTGTAAATGGTCATCATCATACCAATTTATAATTTTATTTTTGAAAAGTATCAAATTTATTTCATTATAGATGTTTTTCAATAATCACATGAATTATTGAATTAATTATCATGCAAGATAGAACTCAAATAAATTGTATTATGCATAAATTTTGTCAAATACGTGACTAATAACTTAAGTAAATCCTCTAAACATTAATAGGAATTTAATAAATATGAAATGGGAAATTCACAAATAATGATAAAACACCTAAATTTTATATTTATAGTAATTTAATATATCCTTTTATTACTTAAGATATAATCAAACCATGGATCAAATTTTTTGAATGATCAAATTCAAGGCTCTTTTAATTTATGGGGAATTTTAACGTAATGTTTTGGGTAGACATAAATTAGTTCACATCAAGGGTTGACTTCCAAATATGGACATGGTGTATCTAAGAAACATGGTTAAGGAGATCCAATATAACGATTTTATGATTTGGGAGTCTACTTAAAAGATCAAGGAATAATGAGTTAATGTTGATGGAATTTGGAATGTGTATCTAAAACCATTTAAATTTCTTGATCGTCCAAAGTAGAAGTGGTTTGTATAGGAATATGGATCCTTTCAACAAAAATGTCCACACAATGGGATATTTTGAAGCCAATAGTGAGGGATATTGGGTTTCAATAAAATAATGTGAGGTTAATATATATAATATTTATTTATTTAACTAATTTTATTAGATAAAGTATAAAAATTTCATTTTTATTATTTGTAGAAATATAAATAAACATTGCTCAAAAAATAGAACTATGATATATACTTAAGAATGATAACCTTCTCAATGGAATTTTTTTACCAGAGTGGTAAGGGAACTTATGTATTATCCTATGCCATGAAAGGAAATTTTATGTGCTAGAAGAACCTATTCCTGGTGAACCTAGAAAACATAATAATGAGGAAGAGTTATCTATCTACGAGAAACATTTGAATGATTTCATAGATGTTAAATGTTTTATTCTATCATCTATAACTAATAATATTCAGAAGTAACATGGGAAAATGGATGCGTATAGAATGATGTATCACCTTCAAGAATTTTATCAAGAGAATGCAAGACAATAGAGATACAAGATATCAAATTCTCTGCACACAACCATGCTTGGAGAGTCGGTGCTAGATTTACCTTATATAGTCAAGATTATTAGATACAATAAACTCTAATATATGTTATATATTAAATTACCAGTTGATTTTCAAAAATATATCATACTTTCCTTAATAAATAAGACCTTCTCTAGTTTTATAGTTTTTATAACATGAGGAATAATGAGGTGAGTCTTTTGAAACCACTTCATCAAATTTTCTATCTGGAGAAGGAAATGGGGCATGAAAAATCACCCCAAGACTCATAAAAAGTATAAATCTCATGAGAATAATCCTTCTAATAATTTTAATATATAGATTTTAGGAAATGAAAATGATGTATTATGTTTTTCTTATTTCAAGTAAGGCCATTGGAAGAGGAACTACCCCATGAATAAATGGGAAGATATATGTGTGTTTATCGAGTGTAATTATTCAATATATACACATTGGGTTTTAGATATAGATTATGTTCCACACATCTATATACAAATATAGGAACCATGTAGATTCTAATGATTTACAGAGGATAGGTTAATATTCAAGATATAAATTGTGTAAGGATGGATATTGAAGCCATTGGATATTTCCACCTTTCATTGGAAACAAGAATGGTACTAGTTTTAGCAGATTATTATTATGTACCTACTATTATTAAGTACATAATTCCAATATAATTAATATATATAGATGGTTTTATTTCCAAATTTGGATGAAAAATTTGTTTCTTTTATAATGATAACATTGTAATGGTATAACTCATTTAAATAATAGTCATTATGTAGAAAAAATTATTTGAAAATGATAATGAATCCTATTTTATGACTCATATAAGACCCCACTATAGATTCACCATCTTGTCTATGTAAATGAGAAGTTTTTTATAATGATTTATTAAGATGTTAATTTATAAAATTTTGAGTTAAACCCCAATAATGATGTCTTTCTTGTTTACAAGGAAATATAACCAAACCCCCATTTGATGGACAGGGTGAAAGGGACACATAACTTCTATGATTAGTAAAAACTAATGCGTGTGGTCCATTTTCAGTATAATATAGAGGTGGATATACATACTTAATAACATTCACTGATGACTTGTGTATATATGGCTATGTGAACTCGATGAGGAATTATTATGAGTCCTTTTTGAAATTCTAATAATTCATGAATGAAGTAGATAATCAACAAGGAAATAAGATAAAGAATCTTCAATAAGATCAAGGTGGTGAATATCTTAGCTAAGAGTTTATAAAATTTCTATGTGAGTATGTGATTCTATCTCAACTCACTCAACTATATTCTTTATATTATAATGGTGTTAGTAAATTGTGGATCCCTACCTTAATTGACAAGGTAACATTAATGACGAGTCATACAGATATTCCATTATCATTTTGGGGATATTCATTACAAATTGTGATATATACACTAAAAAAAGTACCAAATAAAGTGGAAAAGTACCCTTTGAGATATAGAGTGTAAGGAATCCATTTTTATCATATACATAAGTATGGTGTTGAGAGTCATTTGTAAATCCTTCTAATGTAACAACCAAGCACGCCCATGACACAAAGTGTATCTTTATTATGTATCCAATGGAAACCAAGGGATACTACCTATAAAACCCTCAATTAAGAATGTGAATGTTGCTAGAAAATATGTATTTATTAATAGGGATCAAATATTTCAGAAGGATAGTGGGTGAAATGTTGATTTAGATTAAATTGATGCTCAAGATACACACCATTTGGTGTAAGAACATATTCCATAGGTCCCCATGAAAAAAATATATTCATGAAACAGAAGTACTACATAGGAGCACCTGATAGGTAAGATAATTATATAGATATTATGTTCTAAACACCAAATATAATGAATCATTATTGGTTGAAAATAACAAACCTTTCTCCTACATAGAGGATATAGAGAGCTTGTGAGATACATGATGGAAAGATGCTATAAATTATGAAATGGATTCCATGTATCAGAACCGAGTTTGGTTTCGGGTTGATCTACATATTGATACAACACCTATTGGATTCAAGTGGGTATTCAAGAGAAAATTTTATATGGAAGGAAAATTAAGTATCTAAAAATAAAGGCTAATGTATTAAGGGTTTTAGAAGCTTCACATAATTGATTATGATGAAACCTTTTCTTTAGTTTCTATGTATAAATACATCAGAATTATACTTGATATAGAAGCTTACCATGACTGTGAAATATAATATATGGATGTAAAAATAAATTTCCTTAATGGTAATATTCAAGAAAATGTCTACATGACACAACCATAAGGGTTTGTGACTCTAGGTGATGCCAAAAAGATATGGAAGTTATAGAGATCCATTTATGGATTTAAGTAAGCATCCAAGTCATAGAAAATTAGATTTTATAAAGATATAAATTATTTTTTATGATGAATGAATGTTTTAAAAGTATTTAAGAGAACTATAGTGGGAATACATTCATCATCGTAGTAGTATATATTGATGACATTTTACTTATTATAAATGACATACCAGGATTATAGTTAGTTAAGGACTGGTTAAACAAGTGTTTCCCTATGGTGTACTTAGGTGAAGTAGCCTACATTACAGGGAACAAGATCATTCATGATAGATAAAAGGGGATTCCTGTACTTTGTCAAAGTACATATGTTGATCAGATACTAATGATATTTACAATGGAATAATCCCAGAGGAGATTGTCTCTAGTGCCACATGGTATATATCTTTCCAAAAAAACGTGTTCCTAGACACAATTGGAGAATGAGAGAATGAGTAAGATCCCATATACATTATTGATATGACCAATAATGTATTCTATGTTATGTATTAATAATGCTGTTGTCTATTCATTAAGCATGGTTGGATAATATCACGCTAATACATGAGAACAACATTGGTTGTCCTTAATTTTCTGAGAGGAACTATAAACATGTTAATAATGTATGGGGGAGATGCAGATCTAGTAATCAGTGGTTATATTGATTCTAGTTTTCAAAAATATCATAATGGTCTAAAGTCACAGTCAGGATATGTTTTCTGTATCATTTTAGGATATGTGAGTTGGATGATTTCAAACTAGCCATTTTTCATTGATTATATAGAGGAATCCAAATATATAGTGTCTTTTGATGCATCCAGAGAATTAATTTTCATAAAACACATATTCAAATAGCTTTATGTAGTAACTAGAAGTAAATTCCCTATCACGTTATACTGTGATAATACTATAGAGGTGGATCTTGGAAAAGGAGCCAAGATCACACCAGCAGACAAAGCATATACTTAGAAAGTATCACTTCTTTAGGGATTTTTATCAAAGGGGTAAAGTTGAAATATTTATAGTTTAAATGAAGTAAAATGTGGTAAAATCCATGTCTAAAGGTCTATCATAGTAGAAAAATGAGTCTCATGTGATAGCTAGAGGGGTGATCATTATTGGAAGTTGACTTTAGTGTAAGTGGAAGTCTGTTGGAGTTGGTTCCCAATAAACATCTCTTTGTAATTTATGATAACCTAGATTATTTTTTATTAATAATAATATCTTTTGTCACATCATGATTTTTATTATATGTAAAATAGTATGTTATAATTTCTAAATAATATTTATCACGCTGAAAGATCACAGTAGTTCCCCGCTATGATGAGAAGAAAAAAGTTTCACAATAGTATTCTGAAATATATATGTTCTATAACTAGATGAAATTATTTTAGGGACACAAATTATATAGGTTATAATGTTTGGAGACTCATAGGACATTGTGGCACCTTCTCATGGTGTAATCCCTTTGAAATTTCCAGTATTAGAAATTATGAGAATGAGAACCAGCATTAGAAAATAAACATTTATATGTGTCCTTGTATGTTCCTATATTTTAATTTGTGTATTGATCCATATAATTTAAAATTATTATTAATTTATGTTTTTAGTTTTATAAATTAATGTACTAATGGAAATTGTGATGGCATTTTTTCATAGTGAATTATGATACGTTGGGTGTGTCACGAGTAATAATTCATTAATGAATAATGTGATAAAGGATTTATCCAAACTACTCTTTAATGGATGTTGGTATCTCAACAAAATTTAAGGAAATGATTTAGCCTAAATTAATCCATGGTCACGGTTTTTTGTAGGAATGTTTAATTTTTAAAAATTCAAGGAATGATACATCGAGAACATAGGTTGATAGCACTGACATTGAACTTGCTTGATTAGAGATATCAGGATAAAGGGATTATATTACACATTAATCATTTATAAGTGTTTTTATGTCATTGTGATATTAAATTCATTCACTATGGGTTCATTTTCATGTTTATAGATGATAACCTCATACTTTAGGCTCCTTCTCCTAATTCCATTGAGAAAGTGGCATAGTGGGTCCCACACTATGTGTGTCTAGAACATCATTTAAATAATAATTTTTTTATTTAACATGTTGTATAAATATTATTCCATTAATTTTTTTAATAATTACTCATGTTTTATTTATTTTGTATAGTCTTTCACCGGTTATTTGAGAGAATATTTTGGGAGTAGAATATTTAATAATTTTTTATTTTTTTACAATTTAGTTAATATAATATCTAATTATTATAGAATTGTCACGACCCGTCCTCGGGGCCCGTGCCGTGACTACCCCAAGCCCGCCTTCCATAGGCCAGGGGCTGGCGACTAGCACCAAGGCATAAATCCCAACAAAAGGGAAGGCATTGCCTTTGAAAAGTAAACAAGCACCACAGAGTAAGCACACGAAAAAGTAAACACTAAGTAAAACTGTAACAAGCTGTGCTGGAAGTAAAAGGGCCGGAAATACAAGCCCAACTGTAAAGTACAACTGAAAGGGGAAAACATCAACTGTAAAGAAAAGCCGCAGCGTCGAGCCGTCCTCTCAAGGTCCCACCTGAAGGGTGGGTACAGATAGCCTCCACAGCTCCTCGGTCCAGCCGTCCGCTCCGAGCACGTCCCGCCCAGTGGTCCACCTCCAGGTACCGTCCTGCTCCGTACGCCTCTACCATGGTCAGTGCTGTCCGTCGTCTGCAACCAACACCACGAAGTGCAGGCATATCCCATGCAGGGGTGAGTATAAGCTACTCAGTAAGGACCCCGAGACCCCCGAAGGTCTCCCGAAATCCACGAAGGATAATCCACAAAGGAAAGATACAATCACGAAGTAACATCAGACATGGCTTAGGTATATGCCCATACATATACCTAAGTCATCAATTCCCGTTCGGCTTCAGCGTCCGAGCCCAAGCACAACCCAGTCCACACAGGAAAGCAAACGTATACCCACACAGGATAGCACAACACAATCCACAAGGAGAGTAAATAGTAAATCCACACAGGATAGCTCAACACAATCCACAATGGAGAGTAAACAGTAAATCCACACAGGATAGCTCAACACAATCCACAAATGAGAGTAAACAGAAGATTCAGCTCACACAGGTATACTTCGTCGAAAAGGTGAAAGGGATGATCAGGTATGGATACTGAATCATCTACGCTGGGACCCACATAGGATACAAGACCAGCACGGCTAAGACCCACATAGAATACAAGACCAGCACAGCTAGGACCCACATAGGATACAAGACCAGCTGTCTTCATTGATTCATCTATACTGGGACCCACATAGGATACAAGACCAGTATTGAATCATCCAAGCTGGGACCCACATAGGATACAAGACCAGCACAACTAGGACCCACATAGGATACAAGACCAACTGTCTTCATTGATTCATCTATACTGGGACCCACATAGGATACAAGACCAGTATTGAATCATCCAAGCTGGGACCCACATAGGATACAAGACCAGCACAGCTAGGACCCACATAGGATACAAGACCAGCTGTCTTCATTGATTCATCTATACTGGGACCCACATAGGATACAAGACCAGTATTGAATCATCCAAGCTGGGACCCACATAGGATACAAGACCAGCACAGCTAGGACCCACATAGGATACAAGACCAGCTGTCTTCATTGATTCATCTATAATGGGACCCACATAGGATACAAGACTAGCTGTCTTCATTGATTCATCTATACTGGGACCCACATAGGATACACGACCAGTATTGAATCATCCAAGCTGGGACCCACATAGGATACAAGACCAGCACAGCTAGGACCCACACAGGATCGGGCCCACATAGGACCTATAGAACTGATCCACGTAGGATCGCTGAGTGCTGTAGTCGTCGCAGTCCACTGAGGATCTCTGCACGGTCGTCGCTGTCGAAGTAGCAGTCGCAGCCAGCTCTAGGGTTCCTGCACACAGCAAGCTCGTTCGGGAGGGTCCGCTCTACGAGTCGAGAGTCCTATACATCAAATGTCACAAAGACCGAAGTTGATGTATCCAAAAGTTCCGTACCGTCAACAGGAACTCAACGTCGCAGACGGCGCGTCATTCGGACGCCCGGTCTGAGAGTTATTGGCATTTTTGTCCCAGGGGCCCGGTTGGTTTTTAAGGAAAAACCAACCCGACCGTACTCCACCTGCGTCCAAACATCGAGCGGAGTGTGCCAAAAGATACGTCTCACTTAGAGGAATTCAACAAAGCCGACGGCACGTCAATCAGACGTCCGTAGCTCAAGATATGAGCGTTTCCGCTCCGGGGGCCCGGTTGGTTTCGTGTACGAACCAACCTGGCCGAACTCAAAGTATTCCGAAACCTTGAGTGCGTTAAACCGAAACGACCTTCTTGATCCAAGGATCGCGTCGCCGCTGACGGCGAGTCTTTTGGAGGCTCGTAGCTCAAGTTACGGGCGTTTGAACGAAAACCGTCCGAAGACGGGGGTCCGGGCCCGGGCCGACCCGGTCCGACCCAGACCGACCCGGTCTGACCCGGCCGACCCGGCCCGAACTGGTCCGACCCGGCCGACCCGGTTCGACCCCGTCCGACCGGTCTGGCTCGGCCGGCCCGGCTCGGCTCGGCCGAGCGACCGAGCGGCCGACGCGGGAGGAGCCGCCGCTCCCGCGTGACACCCGCTGGACACCCTGGGGGCGCTGCGTGACAACCCCGCGACACCCGCGGGGTGCCGCCCTGGACACCCTGGGGGTGTCGCGTGACAACCCCGCGGCACCCGCGGGGTGCCGCCCTGGACACCCTGGGGGTGTCGCGTGACAACCCCGCGGCACCCGCGGGGTGCCGCCCTGGACACCCGGGGGGGTGGCGCGTGACAACCCTGCGGCACCCGCGGGGTGCCCCCCTGGACACCCGGGGGCGCCGCGTGACAACCCCGCGGCACCCGCGGGGTGCCGCCCTGGACACCCGGGGGGTGGCCCGTGACAACCCCGCGGCACCCGCGGGGTGCCGCCCTGGACACCCGGGGGCGCCGCGTGAGAACCCCGCGGCACCCGCGGGGTGCCCCCCTGGACACCCGGGGGCGCCGCATGACAACCCCGCGGCACCCGCGGGGTGCCGCCCTGGACACCCGGGCGCGCCGGACCCGCGCGGCCGTGGGTCCACGGGCGCCGCCGCCTCCGGCCGCCGGAGTCGCTCCGGTGGCCCGTTTTTCTTCCCGTCTGCGCCGTTGCTCCTCCCGGGACTCGTTCTTCACTGTGGGATCGTCAAACATCCGTTGCGGCACGTTCCGTCGTCGCCCGTCAAATCCTCAAAACACGAAGAATGACGGAGGGTTGTCGGGCCGAGTTCGTTTGACCCGCACCCTCCGCGTTAGATAAAAACAACGGGAGAAATTGTTCAACACATGAACCGACAATTTTAATAAAATAAAATTGTTCATTTGAAACCGGTTCTTTAATTTTTTTAAAGAACGTTCACGGGAATAGAAAGAGGGGTATTCCAAAATTATAAAATCCCTACCTCGTTGGCCGTCGCGTGTGAGCGTTTTTCGCGGAATTGCTCGTCGCGGAAGGTGGAGATTGTCGCGTCGTCGCGGAAGGGCGCTGCGTCGTTGCGGAACACGACGTTGAGTCGGCGAACTCAACGCACCATGAAACAACAGATTTAATTTAATTAATTAAATCCGTGTTTTGGTAAAGAACCACGAAGGAGATAAAAAGGAAGGTCCGAGACTCTTACCTCAAGCAGCCGATCGAAGATCCGTCGCGGAGGAAGAGACGTCGCAGAAGAACGTTTTCGGCGTCGCGGATCACGACGTCGCGTCGTCGATTTTTGGGTTCGGCGTTCTTCGCGTTCTTCGCGTTCTTCGTGAAGAAGGAAGAAGATACAAGGATTCTGTCTCAACGAGTAATCCTCCAAAAAAAGAGAGGTTGGTCTTATTTTATTATTATGCCAACAAACGAAAACGGGTAAGAAATGACCCATCAATTCGTTGAATTAATTCAACGAAAGAAACAGCTCATTTAATTTACGAAATAAACCTCCCAATTAAATGGTCTGTTAAGAAATTAAGAAAATGCGTCAGTTGACTTTCATAATGACGGGTTTTCGCGGGTGCGTTACTTAGCGGAAAGAAACGGCGGGGCTCGTGCGGACCCCACCTCACAAATATCCTACCGAGGGGGTAGGATATTTTCTGGATAGCATCCTATCCGGATCAACTCAGCTTAAGCCGCTTTTAAGTAGATTCAAGTGGCTTCCAAGTGGCTTAAGTGAAATAAAATAAAGTTGTCGTAAAATTATTTTATTTCTTAACTTTAAGCCGGAAAATTAAAAACCACACCCGAGAAAACGCAACCCCGGAAGAGGTGTTTCTAGGCGAATACCGGCGCTGCGATTTCATCGGTTCCCTCAGAATTCGATTCCGGGCACCGGTTTAAAAGTTAGAAAAACCCGCTCGTCCGTTCACTGAACGTACCCGAGCCAAACTTCGAAAAATGATTCCGGGCACACCGGGCCTCGGAATCAGGCGCCGTCAGAAACTGCGTTCTTGTTAAATTCCAAAGAAAATTAAGAAAAAAATTTCCTTGAAATTTACAGGTCTTTACATTACTCCCACCACAGGGCTTTACGTCCCCGTAAAGCTTCACTACAAACTTAGGGATACAAAGGCGGTACTGAGCACGCATCTGAGCCTCCCGCTCCCATGTGCTCCCTGGAGGTTCCCATGCTTCCATCTGATGCGTACAAGAGGAATCGATCTCCCACGTAGGACCCGCTCTTGTCGATCCTCTATCTCCACTGGGACCTCCGCAAAAGTCTCCCCATCATCCATGTCTAGCTCCCCATGGTCAATGATGTGCGTCGGGTTGTGCACGTATCTCCTCAGCTGAGATACGTGGAAGACGTCGTGCACCCGGTGCAACGGAGGTGGCAGAGCCAGGTGACAAGCCACCTCGCCAATCTTGCTGAGGACTTGTAAAGGCCTGATGAAGCGTGGAGACAACTTTCCACATCGGCCAAATATCCGCAAACCACGTCGAGGTAAGACCCGCAAGAAGACGTGGTCGCCATCCTCGAACTCTAGTGGCCTCCGCCTCCTGTCAGCATATGACTTCTGCCGGCTATGAGCTGTACTCATCCGCCCCTGGATGACCTGGACCATCTCAGCCGTGGCCTGGACCATCTCAGGCCCCACAAGAGCTGCTAAGATTTTTTCTTTGCCGATAAGAGAAAATCCGGTCCCATCCCTTGGATGAACCACATTATTTGCCTAATGCAGTCAATCCCGACATGGATGATACTAATCCATACCAAGGATGACGTCGTAAGGCCTCGACGCTACTACGAAGAGATCCAACCGTTACTCTCGCCTCCAAGGGTTGAGTCACACTGTCGGCATCAGTGTGTGGTAACTGGGTCTCCTCCAGTAGATGTCTCACAAGTGAGGGTCAAGTCAACAGTCAAAACTGGAACCTCTTAGTAACAACACAAAAGAGGACAGGAATGAAAACATCACAAAGGTATGCGTATTTTATTATTGCAGCTCATAATACAAAAACGCTACACAATAGCAACAAGGAACTAGAAGTACAAAAGACGTATCCACTAGTTCCGCTCTTGTCCACTTGCTCCCAGAGCTCCATGATTGAAGGCCTCAGCTGCCTGAAGCTAAGCTCTCCCCTGTCCACCAACTCCCTGCGGTCGGGGTGGACCTCCTGGTGGTGGTGGTGGAAACACCTCGAAGTGTCTCCCACCATCGGCTACTCGGCCAGCTCCTCTGCCTCGTCCGCCTGTACCCTGCGGACCACCGTGGCCGAATCTCTGTCTGGGAGGTCCCTCTACCGCCTGCTGCTCATCTGTAAGACGAGTCGGGCAGTCTCGAGCCATGTGACCTCGCCCACTGCATGCGTAGCAATGTTTTCCCCTCGCGTAGCTGGCTCTCCTTCGGGTGCCACGCAAACCGAATCTTCATCCTGTGACTGGCCATCTGATGGTCTGGCCAGCTTGGACCTCTGCGTCACCTGTCTACTGCCAGCTGTAGAAAACCCTGCTACGGGCCATCCTGCGGAGGGTCCTGTCACTGGATCCTGCTCGGCGAGAAAACTCTTCACTAGAAGGGCCCTCTCCAACACCTCTGCCTATGTCGGAATGTTGAGGGATAACATCAAAGCCCTGATATCGTGCCTCAATCCCTGCTCGAAGGTCCGAGCCCGGAAGAAGGGGTCCCGTACCATGTCGGTCGAGTAGCGCGAGAGATCAGTAAATCTCGCCGAGTACTGGGCCACTGTCAAGCTGCCCTGCCGCAGCTGAAGAAGCTCCTGTATGCGTACCGCACGGAGGGTGGCTGGGACGAACTCGGAGCGGAAGATGCTCTCAAAGTCCGTCCAGAGGAGAGATGTCTCGTCGTGCACCTGGAGCATCAAGCTCCACCATCTTCCTGCTGCCGCGTGCAGGAGGCTCGCTGTGAGGATCACCATGAGGTCTGCTGGTGTCCTCACTAGCCTGAAAACTCGGACGACCGCCTCCAGCCAGTCCTCGGCTGCCTGGGGGTCCGTCTCCCCACGGAACCTGGGTAGTCGCTGGTGCTGGAACTCGTGCAGAGCTCCGAGGTGTCGTGCATCGGGGGCTCGGCGGGTAAAGGTACCACCGGTGCCTCTGCTGACAAGGAGCCCTGCACCGAGGCCTCGTCGCTCGGTGGGCTGTCATCACGCTCCACTCTCGGAACCCTAGCTGGCTGCCGTCGTGGGGCCATCCTGAAAGAAACAGGTGCACCACGATCAGAAAAGTATACCTGGTGAGCTGACACAAGTAATCACAAAGAAAACTTGAACACTAATGCAATCAATGTTTTCTTGCATTAAGTCGGAAATCAGAAGTCAGGGTCCTGGTGTACGGATACGTCGGCCGCCGCACCAACACTGGACTCCCTGGACTGATAACCACATCCAATAAGCTAAACACTGTTGCTTCACATAGAAGAAAGATCAGAGTCTCTTGTAGAACCGACCGCCTCTGATACCAATTTGTCACGACCCGTCCTCGGGGCCCGTGCCGTGACTACCCCAAGCCCGCCTTCCATAGGCCAGGGGCTGGCGACTAGCACCAAGGTGTAAATCCCAACAAAAGGGAAGGCATTGCCTTTGAAAAGTAAACAAGCACCACAGAGTAAGCAAGCAGAGAAGTAAACACTAAGTAAAACTGTAACAAGCTGTGCTGGAAGTAAAAGGGCCGGAAATACAAGCCCAACTGTAAAGTACAACTGAAAGGGGAAAACAACAACTGTTAAGAAAAGCCGCAGCGTCGAGCCGTCCTCTGAAGGTCCCACCTGAAGGGTGGGTACAGATAGCCTCCACAGCTCCTCGGTCCAGCCGTCCGCTCCGAGCACGTCCCACCCAGTGGTCCACCTCCAGGTACCGTCCTGCTCCGCACGCCTCTACCACGGTCAGTGCTGTCCGTCGTCTGCAACCAACACCACGAAGTGCGGGCATAGCCCGTGTAGGGGTGAGTATAAGCTACTCAGTAGGGACCCCGAGACCCCCGAAGGTCTCCCGAAATCCACGAAGGATAATCCACAAAGGAAAGATACAATCACGAAGTAACATCTGACATGGATTAGGTATATGCCCATACATATACCTAAGTCATCAATTCCCGTTCGGCTCCAGCGTCCGAGCCCAAGCACAACCCAGTCCACACAGGAAAGCAAACGTATACCCACACAGGATAGCACAACACAATCCACAAGGAGAGTAAATAGTAAATCCACACAGGATAGCTCAACACAATCCACAAAGGAGAGTAAACAGTAAATCCACACAGGATAGCTCAACACAATCCACAAAGGACAGTAAACAGAAGATTCAGCTCACACAGGTATACTTCGTCGAAAAGGTGAAAGGGATGATCAGGTATGGATATTGAATCATCTACGCTGGGACCCACATAGGATACAAGGCCAGCACGGCTGGGACCCACATAGGATACAAGACCAGCACAGCTAGGACCCACATAGGATACAAGACCAGCTGTCTTCATTGATTCATCTATACTGGGACCCACATAGGATACACGACCAGTATTGAATCATCCATGCTGGGACCCACATAGGATACAAGACCAGCACATCTAGGACCCACATAGGATACAAGACCAGCCGTCTTCATTGATTCATCTATACTGGGACCCACATAGGATACAAGACCAGTATTGAATCATCCAAGCTGGGACCCACATAGGATACAAGACCAGCTGTCTTCATTGATTCATCTATACTGGGACCCACATAGGATACAAGACCAGTATTAAATCATCCAAGCTGGGACCCACATAGGATACAAGACCAGCACAGCTAGGACCCACATAGGATACAAGACCAGCTGTCTTCATTGATTCATCTATACTGGGACCCACATAGCATACAAGACCAGTATTGAATCATCCAAGCTGGGACCCACATAGGATACAAGACCAGCACAGCTAGGACCCACATAGGATACAAGACCAGCTATCTTCATTGATTCATCTATACTGGGACCCACATAGGATACAAGACCAGTATTGAATCAACCAAGCTGGGACCCACATAGGATAAAAGACCAACACAGCTAGGACCCACACAGGATCGGGCCCACACAGGACCTGTAGCACTTATCCACGTAGGATCGCTGAGTGCTGTAGTCGTCGCAGTGCACTGAGGATCTCTGCACGGTCGTCGCTGTCGAAGTAGCAGTCGCAGCCAGCTCTAGGGTTTCCGCACACAGCAAGCTCGTTCGGGAGGGTCCGCTCCACGAGCCGACAGGCCGATACATCAACTGTCACAAAGACCGAAGTTGATGTATCCAAAAGTTCCGTACCGTCAACAGGAACTCAACGTCGCAGACGGCGCGTCATTCGGACGCCCGGTCTGAGAGTTATTGGCATTTTCGTCCCAGGCGCCCGGTTGGTTTTTAAGGCAAAACCAATCCCGACCGTACTCCACCTACGTCCCAACCTCGGGCGGAGTGTGCCAAAAGATTCGTCTCACTTAGAGGAATTCAACAAAGGTGACGACACGTCAATCGGACGTCCGTAGCTCAAGATATTAGCGTTTCCACTCCGGGGGCCCGGTTGGTTTCGTGTACGAACCAACCCGGCCGAACTCAAAGTATTCCGAAACCTTGAGTGCGTTAAATTGAAACGACCGTCTCGATCCAAGGATCGCGTCACCGCTGACGGTGAGTCGTTTGGAGGCCCGTAGCTCAAGTTACGGGCGTTTGAACGAAAACCGTCCGAAGACGGGGGTCCGGGCCCAGGCCGACCCGGTCCGACCCGGTCGGACCGGTCTGGCCCGGCCGGCCCGGCTCGTCTTGGCCGAGCGACCGAGCGGCCGACACGGGAGGAGCCGCCGCTCCCGCGTGACACCCGCTGGACACCCGCGGGACACCCGCTGGACACCCTGGGGGCGCTGCGTGACAACCCCGCGGCACCCGCGGGGTGCCGCCCTGGACACCCGGGGGCGGCGCGTGACAACCCCACGACACCCGCGGGGTGCCCCCTGGACACCCGGGGGCGCCACATGACAACCCCGCGGCACCCGCGGGGTGCCGCCCTAGACACCTGGGGGGTGGCGCGTGACAACCCCGCGGCACCCGCGGGGTGCCGCCCTGGACACCCGGGGGCGCCGCGTGACAACCCCGCGACACCGGCGGGGTGTCGCCCTGGACACCCGAGGGCGCCGCGTGACAACCCCGCGGCACCCGCGGGGTGTCGCCCTGGACACCCGGGGGCGCCGCGTGACAACCCCGCGGCTCCCGTGGGGTGCCGTCCTAGACACCCGGGCACACCGGACCCGCGCGGCCGCGGGTCCACGGGCGCCACCGCCTCCGACCGTCGGAGTCGCTCTGGTGGCCCATTTTTCTTCCCGTCTGCGCCGTTGCTCCTCCCGGGACTCGTTCTTCACTGCGGGATCATCAAACATCCGTTGCGGCACGTTCCGTCATCGCCCGTCAAATCCGAAAAACACGAAGAACGACGGAGGGTTGCCGGGCCGTGTTCGTTTGACCCGCACCCTCTGCGTTAGATAAAAACAATGGGAGAAATTATTCAACACATGAACCGACAATTTTAATAAAATAAAATTGTTCATTTGAAACCGGTTCTTTAATTTTTTTAAAGAACGTTCACGGGAATATAAAGAGGGGTATTCCAAAATTATAAAATCCCTACCTCGTTGGTCGTCACGCGTGAGCGTTCTTCGTGGAATTGCTCGTCGCAGAAGGTGGAGATCGTCGCGTCGTCGCGGAAGGGCGTCGCGTCATCGCGGAACACGGCGTTGAGTCGGTGAACTCAACGCACCATCAAACAGCAGATTTAATTTAATTAATTAAATCCGTGTTTTGGTAAAGAACCACGAAGGAGATAAAAAGGAAGGTCCGAGACTCTTACCTCAAGCAGCCGATCGAAGATCCGTCGCGGAGGAAGAGACGTCGCAGTAGAACGTTGTCGGCGTCGCGGGTCACGGCGTCGCGTCGTCGATTTTCAGGTTCGGCGTTTTTCGCGTTCTTCGCATTCTTCGTGAAGAAGGAAGAAGATACAAGGATTCTGTCTCAACGAGTAATCCTCCAAAAAAAGAGATGTTGGTCTTATTTTATTATTATGCCAACAAACGAAAACGGGTAAGAAACGACATATCAATTCGTTGAATTAATTCAACGAAAGAAACAACTCATTTAATTTACGAAATAAACCGCCCAATTAAATGGTCTGTTAAGAAATTAAGAAAACGCGTCAGTTGACTTTCATAATGATGGGTTTTCGCGGGTGCGTTACTTAGTGGAAAGAAATGGCGGGGCTCGTGCGGACCCCACCTCACAAATATCCTACCGAGGGGGTAGGATATTTTCTAGATAGCATCCTATCCGGATCAACTCAGCTTAAGCCGCTTTTAAGTAGCTTCAAGTGGCTTCCAAGTGGCTTAAGTGAAAGAAAATAAAATTGTCGTAAAATTATTTTATTTCTTAACTTTAAGCCGGAAAATTAAAAACCACACCCGAGAAAAAGCAACTCCGGAAGAGGCGTTTCTAGGCGAATACCGGCGCTGCAATTTCATCGGTTCCCTCAGAATTCGATTCCGGGCACCGGTTTAAAACTTAGAAAAAACCGCTCGTCCGTTCACTGAACGTACCCGAGCCAAACTTCGGAAAATGATTCCGGGCACACCGGGCATCGGAATCAAGCGCCGTCAGAAACCGCGTTCTTGTAAAATTCCAAAGAAAATTAAGAAAAAAATTTCCTTGAAATTTACGGGTCTTTAAATTACTCCCACCACAGGGATTTACGTCCCCGTAAAGCTTCACTACAAACTTAGGGATACAATGGCGGTACTGAGCACACATCTGAGCCTCCCGCTCCCATGTGCTCCCTGGAGGTTCCTGTGCTGCCATCTGATGTGCACAAGAGGAATCGATCTCCCACGTAGGACCCGCTCCTGTCAATCCTCTATCTCCACCGGGACCTCCGCAAAAGTCGCCCCATCATCCATGTCTAGCTCCCCATGGTCAATGATGTGCGTCGGGTCGTGCACGTATCTCCTCAGCTGAGATACGTGGAAGACGTCGTGCACCCGGTGCAACGGAGGTGGCAGAGCCAGGAGACAAGCCACCTCGCCAATCCTGCTGAGGACCTGTAAAGGCCTGATGAAGCGTGGAGACAACTTGCCACATCGGCCAAATCTCCGCAAACCACGTCGAGGTAAGACCCGCAAGAAGACGTGGTCGCCATCCTCGAACTCTAGTGGCCTCCACCTCTTGTCAGCATATGACTTCTGCCAACTCTGAGCTGTACTCATCCGCCCCTGGATGACCTGGACCATCTCAGCCGTGGCTTGGACCATCTCCGGCCCAACAAGAGCTGCTAAGATTTCTTCTTTGCCTATAAGAGAAAATCCGGTCCCATCCCCTGGATGAACCACATTCTTTGCCTAATACAGTCAATCCCGACATGGATGATACTAATCCATACCAAGGATGACGTCGTAAGGCCTCGACGCTACTACCAAGAGATCCAACCGTTACTCTCGCCTCCAAGGGTTGAGTCACACTGTCGGCATCAGTGTGTGGTAACTGGGTCTCCTCCAGTAGATGTCTCACAAGTGAGGGTCAAGTCAACAGTCAAAACTGGAACCTCTTAGTAACAACACAAAATAGTACAGGAATGAAAACATCACAAAGGTATGCGTCTTTTATTATTGCAGCTCATAATACAAAAATGCTACACAATAGCAACAAGGAACTAGAAGTACAAAAGACGTATCCACTAGTTCCGCTCTTGTCCACTTGCTTCCAGAGCTCCATGATCGAAGGCCTCAGCTGCCTGAAGCTGAGCTCTCCCCTGTCCACCAACTCCCTGCGGTCGGGATGGACCTCCTGGTGGTGGTGGTGGCAACACCTCAAAGTGTATCCCACCATCAGCTAATCGGGCAGCTCCTCTGCCTCGTCCGCCTATACCCTGCGGACCACTGTGGCCGAATCTCTGTCTGGGAGGTCCCTCTACCGCTTGCTACTCATCTGTAAGACGAGTCGGGCAGCCTCGAGCCATGTGACCTCGCCCACTGCATGCGTAGCAATGTTTTCCCCTCGCGTAGCTGGCTCTCCTTCGTGTTCCACGCACAACTGAATCTTCATCCTGTGACTGCACAACTGATGGTCTGGCCAGCTTAGACCTCTGCGTCACCTGTCTACTGCCAGCTGTAGAAGACCCTGCTACGGGCCGTCCTGCGGAGGGTCCTGTCACTAGAGCCTGCTCGGCGAGAAAACTCTCCACTAGAAGGGCCCTCTCCAACACCTCTGCCTGTGTCGGAATTTTGAGGGAGAGAATCGAAGCCCTGATCTCGTGCCTCAATCCCTGCTTGAAGGTCCGGGCTCGGAAGAAGGGGTCCCGTACCATGTCGGTCGAGTAGCGTGAGAGATCAGTAAATCTCGCCGAGTACTGGGCCACTGTCAAGCTGCCCTGCCACAGCTGAAGAAGCTCCTGTATGCGTACCGCATGGAGGGTGGCTGGGACGAACTCGGAGCGGAAGATGCTCTCAAAGTCCGTCCAGAGGAGAGATGTCTCGTCGTTCACCTGGAGCATCAAGCTCCACCATCTGCCTGCTGCCGCGTGCAGGAGGCTCGCTGCGAGGATCACCATGATGTCTGCTGGTGTCCTCACTAGCCTGAAAACTTGGACGACCACCTCCAGCCAGTCCTCAGCTGCATGGGGGTCCGTCTCCCCACGGAACCTGGGTGGTCGCTGGCGCTGGAACTCGTGCAGAGCTCCGACGCGTCGTGCATCGGGGGCTCGGCGGGTAAAGGTACCACCGGTGCCTCTGCTGACAAGGAGCCCTCCACCGAGGCCTCGTCGCTCGGTGGGCTGTCATCACGCTCCACTCTCGGAACCCTAGCTAGCTGCCATCGTGGGGCCATCCTGAAAGAAACAGGTGCACCATGATCAGAACAGTATACCTGGTGAGCTGACATAAGTAATCACAAAGAAAACTTGAACACACATGCAATCAATGTTTTTGTGCATTAAGTCGGAAATCAGAAGTCAGGGTCCTGGTGTACGGATACGTCGGCCGCCGCACCAGCACTGCACTCCCTGGACTGATAACCACATCCAATATTCTAAACACTATTGCTTCACATAGAAGAAAGATCAGAGTCTCCAGTAGAACCGACCGCCTCTGATACCAATTTGTCACGACCCGTCCTCGGGGCCCGTGCCGTGACTACCCCATGCCCGCCTTCCATAGGCCAGGGGCTGGCGACTAGCACCAAGGCGTAAATCCCAACAAAAGGGAAGAAATTGCCTTTGAATAGTAAACAAGCACCACAGAGTAAGAAAGCGGAAAAGTAAGCACTAAGTAAAACTGTAACAAGCTGTGCTGGAAGTAAAAGGGCCGAAAATACAAGCCCAACTGTAAAGTACAACTGAAAGGGGAAAACATCAACTGTAAAGAAAAGCCGCAGCATCGAGCCGTCCTTTGAAGGTCCCACCTGAAGGGTGGGTACAGATAGCCTCCACAGCTCCTCGGTCCAGCCGTCCGCTCCGAGCACGTCCCGCCCAGTGGTCCACCTCCAGGTACCGTTCTGCTCCGCACGCCTCTACCACGGTCAGTGTTGTCTGTCGTCTGCAACCAACACCACAAAGTGCGGGCATAGCCCGTGCAGGGGTGAGTATAAGCTACTCAGTAGGGACCCCGAGACCCCCGAAGGTCTCCCGAAATCCACGAAGGATAATCCACAAAGGAAAGATACAATCACAAAGTAACATCTGACATGGCTTAGGTATATGCCCATACATATACCTAAGTCATCAATTCCCGTTTGGCTCCAGCGTCCGAGCCCATGCACAACCCAGTCCACACAGGAAAGCAAACGTATACCCACACAGGATAGCACAACACAATCCACAAGGAGAGTAAATAGTAAATCCACACAGGATAGCTCAACACAATCCACAAAGGAGAGTAACAGTAAATCCACACAGGATAGCTCAACACAATCCACAAAGGAGAGTAAACAGAAGATTCAGCTCACACAGGTATATTTCGTCGAAAAGGTGAAAGGGATGATCAGGTATGGATACTGAATTATCTACGCTGGGACCCACATAGGATACAAGACCAGCACGGCTGAGACCCACATAGGATACAAGACCAGCATAGCTCGGACCCACATAGGATACAAGACCAGCTGTCTTCATTGATTCATCTATACTGGGACCCACATAGGATACAAGACCAGTATTGAATCATCCAAGCTGGGACCCACATTGGATACAAGACCAGCACAGCTAGGACCCACATATGATACAAGACCAGCTGTCTTCATTGATTCATCTATACTGGGACCCACATAGGATACAAGACTAGTATTGAATCATCCAAGATGGGACCCACATAGGATACAAGACCAGCAGAGCTAGGACCCACATAGGATATAAGACCAGTTGTCTTTATTGATTCATCTATACTGGGACCCACATAGGATATAAGACTAGTATTGAATCATCCAAGCTGGGACCCACATAGGATACAAGACCAGCACAGCTAGGACCCACATAGGATACAAGACCAGCTATCTTCATTGATTCATCTATACTGGGACCCACATAAGATACAAGACCAGTATTGAATCATCCAAGCTGGGACCCACATAGGATACAAGACCAGCACAACTAGGACCCACATAGGATACAAGACCAGCTGTCTTCATTGATTCATCTATACTGGGACCCACATAGGATACAAGACCAGTATTGAATCATCCAAGCTGGGACCCACATAGGATACAAGACCAGCACAGCTAGGACCCACACAGGATCGGGCCCACACAAGACCTTTAGCACTGATCCACGTAGGATCGCTGAGTGCTGTAGTCGTCGCAGTGCACTGAGGATCTCTGCACGGTCGTCTCTGTCGAAGTAGCAGTCTTAGCCATCTCTAGGGTTCCCGCACACAACAAGCTCGTTCGGGAGGGTACGCTCCACGAGCCGAGAGGCCGATACATCAATTGTCACAAAGACCGAAGTTGATGTATCCAAATGTTCCGTACCGTCAACAGGAACTCAACGGCGCAGACGGCGCGTCATTCAGATGCCCGGTCTGAGAGTTATTGACATTTTCGTCCCAGGGGCCCGGTTGGTTTTTATGGAAAAACCAATCCCGACCGTACTCCACCTGCGTCCAAACCTCAGGCGGAGTGTGCCAAAAGATCCGTCTCACTTAGAGGAATTCAAAAAAGCTGACGCAACGTCAATCGGACGTCCGTTGCTCAAGATATGATCGTTTCCGCTCCGGGGGCCCGGTTGGTTTCGTGTACGAACCAACCCGGCCGAACTCAAAGTATTCCGAAACCTTGAGTGGGTTAAACCGAAACGACCGTCTCGATCCAAGGATCACGTCGCCGCTGACGGCGAGTCGTTTGGAGGCCCGTAGCTCAAGTTACGGGCGTTTGAACGAAAAACGTCCGAAGACGGGGGTCCGGGCCCGGGCCGACCCGGTCCGACCCGGTCGGACCGGTCTGGCACGGCCGGCCCAGCTCGGCTCGGCCGAGCGACTGAGCGGCCGACGCGGGAGGAGCCGCCGCTCCCGCGTGACACCCGCGGGACACCCGCGGGACACCCGCTGGACACCCGCGGGACACCCGCTGCACACCCTGGGGGCGCCGCGTGACAACCCCGCGGCACCCGCGGGGTGCCGCCCTGGACACCCGGGGGGTGTCGCGTGACAACCCCGCGGCACCCGCGGGGTGCCGCCCTGGACACCCGGGGGGTGGCGCGTGACAACCCCGCGGCACCCGCGGGGTGCCGCCCTAGACACCCGGGGGGTGCCGCCCTGGACACCCGGGGGCGCCGCGTGACAACCCCGCGGCACCCGCGGGGTGCCGCCCTGGACACCCGGGCGCGCCGGACCCGCGCGGCCGCGGGTCCATGTGCGCCGCCGCCTCCGGCCGTCGGAGTCGCTCCGGTGGCCCGTTTTTCTTCCCGTCTGTGCCGTGGCTCCTCCCGGGACTCGTTCTTCACTGCGGTATCGTCAAACATCCGTTGCGGCACGTTCCGTCGTCGCCCGTCAAATCCGAAAAACACGAAGAACGACGGAGGGTTGCCGGGCCGTTTTTGTTTGACCCGCACCCTCCGCGTTAGATAAAAACAACGGGAGAAATTGTTCAACACATGAACCGACAATTTTAATAAAATAAAATTGTTCATTTGAAACTGGTTCTTTAATTTTTTTAAAGAACGTTCACGGGAATATAAAGAGGGGTATTCCAAAATTATAAAATCCCTACCTCGTTGGCCGTCGCGCGTGAGAGTTCTTCGCAGAATTGCTCGTCGCGGAAGGTGGAGATCGTCGCGTCGTCGCGGAAGGGCGTCGCGTCGTCGCGGAACACGGCGTTGAGTCGGCGAACTCAACGCACCATGAAACAGCAGATTTAATTTAATTAATTAAATCCGTGTTTTGGTAAAGAACCACGAAGAAGATAAAAAGGAAGGTCCGAGACTCTTACCTCAAGCAGCCGATCAAAGATCCGTCGCGGAGGAAGAGACGTCGTAGAAGAACGTTGTCGGCATCACGGATCACGGCGTCGCGTCTTCGATTTTTGGGTTCGGCGTTCTTCGCGTTTTTCGCGTTCTTCGTGAAGAAGGAAGAAGATACAAGGATTCTGTCTCAACGAGTAATCCTCCAACAAAAGAGAGGTTGGTCTTATTTTATTATTATGCCAACAAACGAAAATAGGTAAGAAACGACCCATCAATTCGTTGAATTAATTCAACGAAAGAAACAGCTCATTTAATTTACGAAATAAACCGCCCAATTAAATGGTCTGTTAAGAAATTAAGAAAACGCGTCAGTTGACTTTCATAATGACGGGTTTTCGCGGGTGCGTTACTTAGCGGAAAGAAACGGCGAGGCTCGTGCCGACCCCACCTCACAAATATCCTACCGAGGGGGTAGGATATTTTCTGGATAGAATCCTATCCGGATCAACTCAGCTTAAGCCGCTTTTAAGTAGCTTCAAGTGGCTTCCAAGTGGCTTAAGTGAAATAAAATAAAGTTGTCGTAAAATTATTTTATTTCTTAACTTTAAGCCCGAAAATTAAAAACCACACCCGAGCAAACGCAACTCCGGAAGAGGCGTTTCTAGGCGAATACCGGCGTTGTGATTTCATCGGTGCCCTTAGAATTCGATTCCGGGCACCGGTTTAAAAGTTAGAAAAACCCGCTCGTTCGTTCACTGAACGTACTCGAGCCAAACTTCGGAAAATGATTCCGGGCACACCGGGCCTCGGAATCAGGCGCCGTCAGAAACTGTGTTCTTGTAAAATTCCAAAGAAAATTAAGAAAAAAATTTCCTTGAAATTTACGGGTCTTTACAAGAATAATGAAATTATAATTATTTATAAAATAAATAGTCATTATTCTTTGTTTGAAAAATATTATAGAGGAATGTAGGACTGATTTTATTGTTTTAGTGATAAATAATATATATTGAATATCATTTGAATAAATAATATTTAATTTAATATTTTGGATTTATGAATGTCAATAAATAATAATAATAATAATATTATTATAAATATGGGGTTCAATTTGAATAATGAAAAATAATAAGGTATCATGTGAAAATATTATTTTCTAACACTAGTGGTATATAAACATTATTATTTGATTTTTTTTGTGCAGCCAATTCAATTTGATGAAAAAATGGAAACCTGATAGAATTCTATTAAATCCCTAGATATATAACTATCTATGAACACTCTCATTAATAGGGAGTGATCCTCCTTTATCACCACTCTAAAGGATAGTGTGTATGAAGAGAACCCTTCCTTGAAGAGATTATCGAGGAAATAAAAGGTGAAAAATGAAATGGTATCGATCTACCATGCCCGACCCTGATGTTTCCTATGAAATCCTTTGGTGGATCATGGAATGAAAGTGGATCAACACTGGATAGAATATACTCTTGATTCCTATGACACAATGATGGTATGATGAGATATGTAGTTAGTTCCATCAACGGGGAAAGAATTCATGATAAGGTAATTATTTAATTATTTAAATTAACTGTAAATAATATGTTATGATTGCACATCTTCGATCTAGTGTTCAATAATAAATTATTCTTTGATTCATTTTCTTTGATCATAGATTTTATCATCATGTAAATATCAGATTAATCATCCATTAAGATAAAAATCTGTGTTTGGCATTCACCATCTTGTGCATTCACTATACGTGAAACCATTAGTTTATTGGTTTCGTCATAGAATTACCTTGGGTATATGGGATCTAGATGTTAACTATGACATGAATTTCAAAAGGTAGATAGATTGGTACTATATCAGAATAGAACCTTGTCTTATGACTTGGATTAGGGAGGAACCTTATTCAGTACAGCATGGTAAGGATTTTTCCCAAGGTATTATAATTTATCTATTGTGAATAAATTATAAAAATCCTTTTAAAATATTCACTCTCCTCCTTTTTCTCTTGACTATTGGATGAAACAGGTGCATCCTTGGGTGGTCTTTCATCCAATTTTTGTGGATTTTATTCTCAGATGTAAGATTTTTTTTTTCAGTGACCTCATGGGAGTTCCTTTCCTTACTATCCTACATTTTCTTCTCATTATTCATCTAACAAAGGTTGTGGTTATGGTAATGACTGGTTTAGGACATTTTATGGATGTGTATTAATGGGGAATGTTTTTTTCTTGGTGGATAATACCTCTTTGGTGTTTTTCTAGTCTTTTTGGAGTTTTTCTTCACTTTGTCATCCCAAAGTGATTCAAAAAGATTCCAATTGATGTATGATATCCTAGATCTCTCTTTATTTTGGAGAATCTATTGGATTAGAATGATTTTTTTACATTTGGTAGATTTTATGGATAATCAAAAAAATGTAATGAACCAGATTTAGCATAATCTAAAGGGAAATGGGGAATACAAATGCAATTGTTTTTCTCTTTTAATTGTCCCTTGATATTTCCAAGAAACTTAATTTTTTTTTGTGATTTATATACTATAGATGATTTAAACTATGAACCCCTAATGTGATTGATTATATAGACTCACCAATAACAAAAGTTTAATTATATAAATATGGAAATTAAATATTTTTTTATGAATCTAGAAATTATGTGAAAACCGTTATGCTAGAGATGATGAAATTTTATGAAATCAATATTTAAATTGGAATTATGGAAGTGAATGAAGTTGAAGTACACTTATAATATTATTTTATGTGGTTTACAATGTTATCAATGAGTTTTTATGGGATTTGTGGGATTGTGTAGTGACAGTGGTGATCAGTTCAAATGCATAATGTGTTGATCCAGAGGTGTTGTAGTTAGATTTGTATGGGATATGTTGAGGGATATTTTTTGGTGATTAGTTGACGGTTGATGATATGTGATATTTTCACTATTATGATGGATTTTTTATGAGAATTATAATTTTGATTTCAATATCGCTGGGCTATCATGTGGTGGAATTGTTTTAGTTTCTCGATAGCTATGAAATTCAATTGACAATGTTGTAATTGAATATGCATGGCATGGAATTCAAAATGTGGAAATTGATAACTAAATTGAATATTGATAAATAAAAATAAACATGGGTGGGGGATATGGTGGGTTTTAATTAAAAATGAGATTAAATGGATAAACAAATTAATACTAGTTAGAAATTGGAAATCAATAAAATGATTAACTTAATTAATTAAGAAGGGAATTATGGGTTGTGTGTGGATTTTTTTGTGATATTAATTTAGTTGTGGAAAATGATTGTGGTCAATTTCATTTGGTGATGTGGTGTTAATGTGTCCTATACTATTGTTCTTATGTGAACCCTTAGTAAGGGTATTTTATGTTACTATTTTCCTTGTACTTTTCCTGTGATTTATATAGAAAACCCACATGAGTCGAGTATTTGATAATGATTCCATATAGTTATGGGTTTTAGGGGATTTATGAAATATCTAGGTTGGAATGTGTATATGGATATACACACCCTCTCTTTTTCTCTCCCTTTATTATAAGTTCCTAAAGATGATAAATCAGATCGTGTTCATGCATAGTGTTAATGACATAGTTTGCGACGATTCCTTGTAAAGATAGATTATCAAATTGTGATGGTACTTTGAGATGATGGGTGGTGGGAGTAATTTTGTGGAAAATCCTGACCGACCATGCAAAATTGATAGGAACTTTTGAGAAGACCATTTTATTATTACACATAATTCAATAAAAATGTCACACGTAGGATACTCCACAAAAAAAACATGGATCTCTAGAAGTTCCCCTCTGACTAAATGCTATTGACTTGGGAAGAATTTAAACCCTATTCACCACAAAAAGTATTCCTTGAACACACACACACATAAGAAATCACATGAATGCACAATGTAATTGGAATAAATTCAAAAATAATATATAAAATTGAAAAATAAAAATCAGGAAATAACATAATATTTTATCATGATTTAGATTACGGTTCCCACATGAATAGGGAAAACAAGCTACTTATTACCATTCAATATAACTGTCAGATTATAGGTGTACAAACAGATTAAAAAAGGAATTTAATCCTCACCAGTTTCTTAGCTATAATAAAAATCCTCAGTTGAATTTCCCTTCCATTTTCATCATTGTTTCATTCTCTTTGATCTGAATGTCCTATACACACATATACCTAGTTTTAACCGATAAAACTATATTACATGCTCCCTTTAAATCATATATCACAAATCATGATTTCTTACGTATAATTAATAACCCAATGGACATTCTATATTAATCAAAAACCTGACCTCTGATGCTTCAATATACAAACATCGGTAGATGTGATCTTCTAATGGTTTTACTGGTATTAGAGAATTTTTACAACTATTCTTTATGCGTCACATCTATACCAAAATATGGTGCATGAAATTTTAGGGGATGTAATTATGATGGATGAAAAATCATTTAACTGAAACATATTTCACCTCCTAATAATCTAAATAGGAAGGTTTTTTCAAGGAAACCATTATAACTCATTAGACATAGCATATACCAGTATCCCCCATATGTTCCTTTATTTCCCTGAAGAATAATTGAGGCGCAATTCTTCCTCATATGTTCTTAAATTAACAAATTTGTGAATGTATCTATCAAATTTTTTCTTCTTGAAATATTTCATTGATCTAACTATTTATAATCCATAAATTTTCTAAAGAAATGACTCTTCAGGTATATATGACTCATTTGAGAATAGAAAATACTATTTTATCCAAGTAAATCATAGTTTGGCTATCCCAAAAAACAACTACTCCTTCCTAACATGTTCTGAGTTCCTTCAACAGTTTCTTTAACCACAAAATTTCTTTCCTTCAACTACTCATAGTTTGGTTATGTTGGAATTTGAGTAAAAATATTTTTCATCATTTAAGACCAATTGAGAGTAATTTATATAATAGTAAACACAAACATTACAATACTTTTCCTATTATCTCTGTCACGATAATTTTTTGATTTTACCAAACCTTGTTACGGGTTATAATTTTTAATGTTTAGAGATTTATTTTCTGGTTATTTCAAATACCAATGAATCCAATTTATATCCCCATAGTGTTCTCTTCCATGGTTAAACATGTTCCAACTCATAACTACCATTGTATAAACAATTCTGTGTCGGTTTTAAACCATTTCATATGACAAACTTTACAGTGATGATTTACATGGTACTTTCTCTTGTATTTTTCATCATCCTTCATTATTGGTTCTTATGACCAGGATAATATTATGTGAGTAGTAAAATGGGTTGTGTATGGATTACATATGACAATATCTAACACTTTATTGATCTTTTGGATATAATTCATTTGATATGGTAAAAATGTTTCGACTCTCCTATATCTTTCGATCTACAATCTCAAAATCTTCCTTCCATACCCATGATCTCTCATCTTGAAACTTTTGGAAAATAAAACATCATTTTTTTTATTTTCCAAGCATCATGTCCAATTATCAATACCTAATCAATATATACGAGAAATATAATTAATTATGCATCATTAAATTGCTTCAAATAGCAGTAATGATAAGAATTTATCATATAGAAAACTTCTTCAACCATAAATGAATCAAATTTATGATTCCATTGTTGAGTGGCTTGATTTACCCCATAATATATGTTATTAATCATACAAAGAAAATTCTTACACCCTTCCACTAGTAATCTTATCATCTGATTCATTTAGATTTCATCCTCGAACTCTCCATGAATGAAAGTTGTCTCGATATCCATATTCTCAAGATGAAGATATTTCAATGATACCATACACAACATTGTTTGATTGTATAATATTTAACTAACAATGAGAATATTTATAAAAAATTTACTCCTTTAATCCATTTTAAACCCTTCACCACCATTAATATTTTGTATCTATTATTTTCATCTACATCTTAACATTATCTAGTAAATAATTCTAATTTCATGTGCCTTTTTACCCTTAAAAATTTCAGCCAAATACTACATTTTTTGGAACATTAATGAAGTAATTTATTCATTTAAGGATGGCCCCAACTACATAGAGTCAATAATATAAGCTTTTTCCTCTATATTTTCAGGTTCTCCTACATATTTTTGGAGTAAATTGATCATATCAACATCATACCATTGAAATTTTCTCTATATTCTAGTTGTTATACATAATTGAATTAGATGATATAAACAACTTGAATCATCAATTCCTATCAATACATGAACTTCTAGTACCTTAACATTCAAGGCCAATAATTTTAGTATGCCCACTCTATCTTCATCCTTCCTTGAACTCTGTAGTATTTCTAATTGTATTAATATTGAAATTTTTGTGCCTATAGAGGCCATATATGAGTTCCCCCAAATTTTTTAATTACTAATGCTCTAATCAACCTATAATTCTATAGGTGATTTTACTTAAAATTCTATCTCAACCATGTTTTATTCCTTCCACATAACATTATCATTGAATACAAAATCTACACTTCTTATGATTTGTTTTATTTCACCATCCCATAGTTAGTGTATAATATTCCCATCTCCATGGCTATGAAAAAACATTTTGGTTATTGATTTAATTTTTTCCTTATCCATTGAATTTAAATTTACATTTTCTAAACTTCTAAATACTCTAAGGTGATTAACTAATGATAATTTCTCAAACTATTTCACCTCAAAAGACCCTATCCAACCACCAATTATGGAATTATATTGGTGATATAAGCTATCTTGTTTATTACCTCTACCCAAATCAACATTGTCATCCCCAAGTGAAACCTCATACACGTAGATTTTTACATTTGTGTATTGTTAATTATTTCATCCACTCATTTTTTTTGGAGTCCCAAGAAACATATTTTCATGTATAATTCATTCTGAAAGTTGTTATGAAAGTTGTTTTTGGTGTAATAACCATTTTTGTTCATCTGGATTCACTTCAACTTATAGACACATCCCATTTATCCAAAGTTTTCCCCAGAAAAAACTTCTAAAATGCATCAGATTTTTAATTCAAGAAGTAAATCCATAATTTTAGTATATCATCATAAATTAATGTAAGATATTAATGGAAACCAATATGATTGAACAAGGTTATTTACCCAAACATCTGAGTGCACAAGATCAAAATTCTTATCCTTGGGCTTCAAACCATCTAAGATAAAAAGAACTCTTTTCTTCTTTCCCACCACACAAATTTCACACATTCCAATTTCTATATTATCAAGCTTTATTATTATTTTATCCTTCAAAAATTTTATTTTCTTATTACTAAGGTGACCAAATCAGAAGTTCCATAAATCCAGATCATTGAAATTTTAACTTCGAACTTTTTCAATTCTTTCTGAATTTTCTATCAAGTAAAAAGTCTCATCCATTAGTCCTTTTACAAATAGTATGGAACCCCAGGTAAATTTCCATATTTAAATTGAAAATTTATTTTCATATCCTTAATCTTCCAAATATATAATAGATTTAATATTTTACATAGACTAGGGATGTGGAGAACTTCTATTAACATAAGAATCCCTTGTTTTTAATCTAGATGTTGAGCTCCCCTTTTCAAAAAACATTTAGGGCTTCACCTTTAACAATATGGGCTTTCCCAAACAATATGATATATATCTGACTACGCATCTTTGATCACCAGTTGAATGGAATGACTATCTAGAGACAATAACTCAAGATTCTACTAGAGTGTTTACACTTAACAAGTATCATTTCTTATCTTCTATCATGTTAATTGAATCTGAATTTTTTTTATGGTTTTAATGTGTTCTCATTTTGATTTTTGCAATCCTAATTGATGTTTCCTTTCTTCCCACATTTATTTCAAGTTGGAAATGTTCATCTGACTTACTTGGGATCTTCTATTTTTTTCTTTTGATGGATTATTTCGATAGACCCTCTTATAATGAGGTTGAGCATCCTCATCCATAACCATTGATAGCATTTATGGAGTGTTAATGGACTTCCCTCCACTAATGTTTTTGCATTAAGTATAAAATTTGTGATATCATCAAACATCATATCCAACTTGAGTATAGGTGCCTAAAGATGATAAATCAGATCGTGTTCATGCATAGTGTTAATAACATAGTTCATGACCATTCCTTGTAAAGATAGATTATCAAATTGTGATGGTACTTTGAGATGATGGGTGGTGGGAGTAATTTTTTGGGAAATCCTGACCGATCATGCAAAATTGATAGGAACTTTTGAGAAGACCATTGTATTATTACACATAATTCAATAAAAATTTCACACGTAGGATACTCCAAAAAATCATGGATCTCTAGAAGTTCCCCTCTGACTAAATGCTACTGATGTGGGAATAATTTACACCCTATTCACCACACAAGGTATTCCTTGATCACACACACATAAGAAAGAACATGAATGTACAATGTAATGGGAATAAATTCAAAAATAATGTATAAAATTGAAAAATAAAAATCAAGAAATAACACAATATTTTATCATGATATAGATTACAGTTCCCACATGAATAGGAAAAACAAACTACTTCTTACCATTCAATATAACTAGAAGATTATAGGTGTACAAATAGATTAAAAAAGGAATTTAATCCTCACCAGTTTCTTAGCTCCAATAAAAATCCTGAGTTAAATTTCCCTTCCATTTTCATCATTGTTTCATTCTCTTTGATCTGAATGTCCTACACACACATATACCTAGTTTTAACTGATAAAACTATATTACATGCTCCCTTTAAATCATATATCACAAATCATGATTTCTTACGTATGATTAATAACCCAATGAACATTCCATCTTACTCAAAAACCTGACCTCTGATGCTTCAATGTACAACCATCGGTAGATGTGATATTCTAATGGTTTTACTGTTATTAGAGAATTTCTACCACTATTCTTTATGCGTCACGTCTATCCCAAAATATGGTGCATGAAATTTTAGGGGATGTAATTCTGATGGATGAAAAATCATTTAACTGAAACAGATTTCACCTCCTAATAATCTACAATAGGAAGGTTTATTCAAGGAAACCATTATAACTCATTAAACATACAATATACCAGTATCCCCCATATGTTCCTTTATTTCACTGAAGAACAATTGAGGCACAATTCTACCTCATATGTTCTTAAATTAACACATTTGTGAATATATCTATCAAATTTTTTCTTATTGAAATATTTCATTGTTATAACTATTTCTCATCCATAAATTTTCTGAAGAAATGACTCTTCAGGTATATATGACTCATTTGAGAATAAAAAATACTATTTTATCCAAGTAAATCATAGTTTGTCTATCCCAAAAAACAACTACTCCTTCCTAACATGTTCTGATTTCCTTCAACAATTTCTTTAACCACAAAATTTCTTTCCCAGATTCCATTACAACTACTTACTTAGGTTATGTTGGAATATGAGTAAAAATATTTTTCAACATTTAAGACCAATTGATAGTAATTTATATAATAGTAAACACAAACATGATAATACTTTTCCTATTATCTCTGTCATGATAATTTTTTGATTCTACCAAACCTTGTTACGTGTTATCATTTTTAATGTTTAGAGATTATTTTCTGGTTATTTCAAATACCAAGGAATCCAATTTATATCCCCATAGTGTTCTTTTCCATGGTTAAACATGTTCCAACTCATAACTACCCTTGTATAAACAATTCTAAGTTGGTTTTAAACCATTTCATATGACAAACTTTACATTGATGATTCATATGGTACTTTCTCTTGTATTTTTCATCATCCTTAATTATTGGTTCTTATGACAAGGATAATATTATGTGAGTAGTAAAATGGGTTGTGTATGGCTTATATCTGACCATATCTAACACTTTTTTGATCTTTTGGATATAATTCATTTGATATGGTAAAAATGTTTTGAACCTCCTATATCTTTTGATCTACAATCTCAAAATCTTCCTTCCATACCCATGATCTTTCATCTTGAAACTTTTGGAAAATAAAATATCATTTTTTTATTTTCCAAGAATCATGTCCAATTATCAAGACCTAATCAATATATACGATAAATATAATTAATTCCACATCATTAAATTGCTTCAAATAGCAGTAATGATAAGAATTTATCATATAGAAAACTTCTTCAAGCATAAATGAATCAAATTTATGATTCCATTATTGAGTGGCTTGATTTACCCCATAATATATGTTATTAATCATACAAAGCAAATTCTTACACCCTTCCACTAGTAATCTTATCATCTGATTCATTTAGATTTCATCCTCCAACTCTCCATGAATGAAAGTTGTCTCGATATCCATATTCTCAAGATGAAGAAATTTCAATGATACCATACACAACATTTTTTGATTGTATAATATTTAACTAACAATGAGAATATTTATAAAAAATTTACTCCTTTAATCCATTTTAAACCCTTCACCACCATTAATATTTTGTATCTATTATTTTCATCTACCTCTAAACATTATCTAGTAAACAAAACTAATTTGATGTGCCTTTTTACCCTTAAAAATTTCATCCATATCTTACATTTTTTGGAACATTAATGAAGTAATTTCTTCATTTAAGGATAGCCCCCACTACATAGAGTCACTAATAGAGGCTTTTTACTCTATATTTTCAGGTTCTCCTACATATGTTTGGAGTAAATTGATCATATCAATATCATACCATTGAAATTTTCTCTATATTCTAGTTGATCTCCATAATTGAATTAGATGATATAAAAAACTTGAATCATCAATTCCTATCAATACATGAACTTTTGGTACCTTAACATTCAAGGCCAATAATTTTAGTATGCCCACTCTAGCTTCAGCCTTCCTTGAACTCTGTAGTATTTCTAATTGTATTAATCTTGAAATTTTTGTGCCTATAGAGGCCATATATGAGTTCCCCCAATTTTTTTAATTACTGATGCTCTAATCAACCTAGACTTCTATAGGTGATTTTACATCAACTTCTATCTCAACCATGTTTTGTTCCTTCCACATAAAATTATCATTGAATAAAAAATCTACACTTCTTATGATTTGTTTTCTTTCACCATCCCATAGTTAGTGTACAATATTCCCATCTCCATGGCTACAAAAAAAACATTTTGGTTATTGATTAAATTTTTTCCTTATCCATTGAATTTAAATTTACATATTCTAAACTTATAAATACTCTAAGGTGATTAACTAATGATAATTTCTCAAACTATTTCACCTCAAAAGACCCTATCTAACCACCAATTATGGAATTATATTGGTGATATAAGCTATCTTGTTTATTACCTCTACCCAAATCAATATTGTCATCCCCAAGTGAAACCTCATACACGTAGATTTTTACATTTGTGTATTGTTAATTATTTCATCCAATCATTTTTTTGGAGTTTTGAGAAACATATTTTCATGTATCATTCATTCTGGAAGTTGTTATGGAAGTTTTTTTGGTGTAATAACCATTGTTGTTCATCTGGATTCACTTCAACTTATAGAAACATCCCATTTATCCAAAGTTTTCCCCAGAAAAAACTTCTAAAATGCATCATATTTTTGCTTCACGAATTAAATCCATAATTTTAGTATATCATCATAAATTAATGTAAGATATTAATGGAAACCAATATGATTGAACAAGGTTATGTACCCAAACATCTGAGTGCACAAGATCAAAATTCTTATCCTTGGGCTTCAAACCATCTAAGATAAAAAGAACTCTTTTCTTCTTTCCCACCACACAAATTTCACACATTCCAATTTACATATTATCATGCTTTATTATTATTTTATCCTTCAAAAATTTTATTTTCTTCTTACTAAGGTGACCAAATCAGAAGTTCCATAAATCTAGATCATTGAAATTTTAACTTACGAACTTTTTCAATTCTTTCTGAATTTTCTATCAAGTAAGAAGTCTCATCCATTAGTCCTTTTACAAATGGTATGGAACCCCAGGTAAATTTCCATATTCAATTTGAAAAGTTATTTTCATATCCTTCATCTTCCAAATATATAACAGATTGAAGATTTTATATAGACTAGGGATGTGGAGAACTTCCATTAACATAAGAATCCCTTGTTTTTCATCTAGATGTTGAGATCCCCTTTTCAAAAAACATTTAGGGCTTCACCTTTAACTATATGGACTTTCCCAAACTCTATGATATATATCTGAATATGCATCCTTGATCACGAGTTGAATGGAAAGACTATCTAGAGCCAATAACTCAAGATTATACTAGAGTGTTTACACTTAACAAGTATCATTTCTTATCTTCTATCATATTAATTGAATCTGAATTTTTTTTATGGTTTTAATGTGTTATCATTTTGATTTTTGCAATCCTAATTGATGTTTCCTTTCTTCCCACATTTATTTAAAGTTGGAAATGGCCATCTGACTTACTTGGGATCTTCTCTTTTTTTCTTCTGATGGATTATTTCGATAGACCCTCTTCTAATGAGGTTGAGCATCCTCGTCCATAATCATTGATAGAATTTATGGAGTGTTCATAGAATTCCCTCCACTAATGTTTTTGCATTAAGTATAAAATTTGTGATATCATCAAACATCATATCTATTTTACACTATAGTTACTAAAAATTATTTCCATTACATCTTAGGATCTCTAGAAGCGAGTATAACTATAACAATTCCCATAAATTATTAGAAAATGTTACCTTAACTGATTATACATTTCCATCGATCTTGTTGAAATCATTCACATGATATGTAATTGGTCTTAATTTATTCAACCTTATGTTGAACAACTATATGAATAAGAAAATTTTGGGAAGGGTTGTCGATATTTCACACTTTTCATTCAATGACTTCTAAATTATATTTTTAGTCTTATTCTCTTGAATATTGAAATAAAAATTCTTTTCTTGGGGCATTATTTCTAAATATAGGGTCCATCTATCTCGACACTCCTATTTGTATTTCTCCATCTACACTGGCATTACACTAGAAAATGAAACTTCCATTTCCTTTTAAATTAGATAATCTTCAATTAGCATTATACCGAAGAGAAAATCTAATCCATTGAACTTACGAATCTAAATCCACCCTTCCTCTAATATCATGCCCAAGATGCTAAGACTATGGTATCCTTAAGAACTAAACCAAAGCCCTGATACTACCTATTCGAGACAAGACCTACTAAACACGAAAATACCATCAAATATTCCAAAAACACCACTGATTTTTTTAACATCGACCAACTAAAAGATCGTATATAGGAGAATATTTGTACTGGTAAAAAGATATTTAAAAGATGCTCTCTAACTATGTGATCCAAAAGTAGGCTGTCTTAGTAACATAATCACTACACAAATCCTTACATGACTACACATGTATATGCAATCTCAAAAAAGTACAGAGTACTAGAAATGCATTCACTGGTAGTACATGAAATGAGAGAAATGAAACAAAGAAAGAACAGAAGAGTTTATCATTGTTCAGTTCATGCGTCCAAAAACCATGGGGGAAAATTGTTTGTTTCCTTTTATTGTAACATGAATATTACATGTGATGCAAACATATTACAAAAGATAAGTGTTCATAACCAACTTCTAAACTCCATAATAAATGCTTAGTTTAATTGTCCTTCCCTTTTTCTCAGTGTGACATGATCTTTTCACTGATGTTCTCAAACACTTATATATATATACTATGTGTATTTATTTAATATTCTGTCCTAACACGCCTTCACCAAAAGGTGGGAAGGGACAACAGATTTCCAAGCCCTTCCTTCTTTAAGTTGAAGGAGAGATAATGACCCCCGAGTCCCGCCTCCAGTAGGCCCCGGAGTGGCGACTAGCTCCAAGGGTATAACATTTCCACAAAATAGGAGGCATTTACCATTTTTAGTAAACCAAGATTTGGAGAAAGAATGAGTCAACACCAAACACCACCAAGAATAGAAAGCTAAAGGTAAAAACCAAACTACATGCATTTTTTAATAATAAAACTGAACAATGTACAAGGACTTCAAATTAAAATACCCAACAGGAAAGGAAAAAGGCTAAGAGAAATCCAATAGCGACCAACAACAACTCCAACGTCCAGACTAGTAAGGTCCCGCACGGCCTCCGATGTCCTCCTGGAAACCTGAAACTAAACGTAGGGTGAGCATACAAAGTATACTCAGTAGAAAAACCTATATCTCTCATGAACAAGTGGGGAGACATCCAAAAGTACCGTGAGAAATAGAAGAACCAACATCTATCAAGGAATATATCCATCCCACCTCACCGGCTATGCTCACCAAATAGCACAAGCAGTAAGATAAAAGTAAGAACAAAACATTTGGGTACCCCGCACCACCATTTCCCTACTAGCTAGCTGCTCATCCCTAACGGAAAACATACTGACGCTACCACGCTCTTCCTTCCCGCACACACCTGGGCCTTACAACCATTCACATCCTTGCTCGTACACACCTGGGCCTCACAACCACACATCCATGCCCGCACACACCTCGGCCTCACAACCATCCATCCCTGCCCACACACACCAGGGCCTCATCCCGAAGACACCTGGGAAAACCAACATTCCCAAAGAGTCCTGGGCTAACAACACACAAATCTAAACCTACCCAAAGAATCTTGGGTGTAAGGTCACCTCCAACCATCATAGCCGAGGGAAGAGGGAGCAAGAAGGAGAGTAACTAGGGGAAACACCCTTCCCCATGAAATGGGGTGTCCGACACTAAGTGCCAAACGTGGGTGGGGTGCGACTAAACACAAAACATAAAGTTACATATATATATACCAACACACATCCCAACCTATATCTCCTCAAATAGATACAAGTAGGTACAATAGCACTGCTACCTCAGAAAATAGGCAGACAACAAACAGTTCCCAGTTCCCCTGTTCAAGTTATCATTTCATAACAGTTAAATATGAGTTAATCCCTTCACTACTAGGAAACTATCAGGCACATTCACAGATGAAACAACAATAAAGTAGAAAGGAAAACCATCCTGTAATTTAATCATTCACACATGGTTCTCTTGTGAAGTAAAATCAACAAAGGTATTAGTGAGATCCCTCAAAGTACTAGAACGAAAGAAAAACCCAAAAAACCATTGGTTATCCCACATTAATTCATTACCATTCCACCCAGTTCATTATTAACTTCCCACTTTTATTAATTTTCACAACCCAACCTGCAACCCTGCTTCCAAACACCACCACAGCCACACAACAACTCATTCCATTCCAACCACACCATTCATAGACCCGCTGTTCACATATCCATATCTAAACCATACCAATGATCATAATTCATTATTTTATATTATTTAGTTCAACTGGATTGATCACACAAGATTACTAGCTTTCTCATTAAATATCCGAGTTTAAGTATTTGACCGATTCATACATGATTCCCATTCACCTAACAAAGCATAAAACAGAGCATAATATTGGTGTGAAAAAAAAGACCCCCAACGGTCATGATTTTTAGTAGGCCTAATTCTGTCCAATTCATAACAACATCATAGGGAAAATATGGGTAAAAACATGTAACAATATTTACAAACTTCCTCGTCCCCATTATTTAATCAGTTATTATATTCATTATAGAATTTAATTACTGACTGGTGAGAACCATAGAACACCCCCCGGATGATACATAAGGAGGAGAGATAATGGTAATATCCTTACTTGATTGATTAATGATTGACATTAAGTCCTTGCGTGGAAACTGGAAATCAGTTGTAGAAGGAGCTCCATGGGACGCGATCAAGGAAAACTTCATAACAGGGGTACGAATCATCAGGAGGAAGGGTATTCCAAGTGAAGGGTGATAGAGAAAAAGAAACCTAGGGAGAAGAGAACCTTTAGGTTATAAAGGCTGAGATACAGCATCCCCGAGACGGTTAATATATGGGGAAAAAATCGAAACTGTGGAAGAAGCGGGATCGTGGGTTGACCACGTGGCTGGGCCACCCCACACGTCCAACATAAAAGGTCCCCGCCCTTCGTGGCGGTTAAAACTAACGCACACCTCCTTAAAGGAAAGACTAGATGCTGTAGAGGCGTTTTTGAAAATGCAGTTAAAGGGGTATGACCAAAACACATGGTTTTCCATTTAAGGAGGGTAACTCACCAAAAAATTTAATTAAACGGTATTAATGGGCTTTAAACTAGGTTTAATTGGGTCAAAACAAGGTTTAAAACCCAATACACGCAAACTGGAGGCGCTACTGGAAAACCAGTGGAGAGGTTAATGGTAGGCTAAGTCTACCGGTAGACCGAGCTACCGGTAGGCAGAGCTACTGGTAGGCCGAGCCACTAGTAGGCCGAGGCCACCGGTAGGTCGAGTCACCGGTAGGCCGAAGCCACTAGTAGTCCGAGCTACCGGTAGGCCTAGATACCGGTAGGCCGAGGCCACCAGTAGGCCGAGCCACCGGTAGGCCGAGCCACCGGTAGGCCGAGCCACCGGTTGGCCGAGCTGCCGGTAGGACGAAGCCACTGGTAGGCCGCGCTCCTGGTAGGCCGAGGCCACCATTAGGCCGAGCTACCGGTAGGCCGAGGCCACCGGTAGGCCGAGCCACCGGTAGGCCGAGGCCACCGGTAGGCCGAGCCACCGGTAGGCTGAGGCTACCGTTAGGAGTCTTCAACGAGAAGCTGGGATGGCCTTCCAGACCACCCAGAACACCCCAAACATCAGATTTTCACCAAGTAATGGACCCCAAAACCCCGAGACATTACATCAGATACTTCTCAAACTATTCTCATCCCCGAGAATATAAGAACAAACAAGAAAAGAGAAAAGTGGGGTCCAAACAACCACCCTCTAAAGATACTTCTCAAGGGCAAACCCCTGAGTTGTTCGAAAGCTGGAACAAAACACCCCCTACATCCAGGAATACACCCCCAAGAGTTATCAACCACAAAAAATCACAACAATCACAAGAATCACACTTTCCAACACCTGAGTTAGGGAGTCCCTTCCTACATGTCAGGATATTATCCACTTTGGGCGGCACTGACTCGCCCGCACAGGTTTAATCGCATCCACATTAATGCATCCTAATTAGCAGTCAAATTTTCCCATCATCACACATTAAGACACACATAGAACATGGAACAGATCATCTAATAGCTAATAAAAACAAAAATTTCATATATTAAACCACAAGGTAAAACATCTCAACAAAACTAAGAACAACAACATACAACAAGGAAGTCAAAACAGCTCTGGGTACTGAACGCGTAACTGGGCCTCCCACTCCCAAGTGATCTCCTCGAGGCCACCATGCCTCCACAGCACACTAAACAAGGGGATGATTTGTCCATGAAGCACTTTCTCTTTATGATCCTCGATCATGATCGGTCTCTCTATGAAGGTCGTATCGTTTTCAACATCTAACTCTCCCCATTCGATGACGTGGGAGTCTTCATGTAGATATCGATGAAGCTGGGAGACGTGAAAGAAATTGCGAACATTCTCCAACTGAGGTGGCAATGCCAGTTGGTACGCCACCTCACCAACTCGTCCCAACACCTTGAAAGGTCAGATGAACCCAGGGGAGAGCTTACTCCCCTTCCCAAACCTTCGCTGCCCACATAGAGGGGAAACCTTCAAGAACACATGATTTCAGACCTCGAACTCCAATGGCCTCCTCATAAGATCAACATAAGACTTTTGCCGGTCCTGGGCTGCCTTCATCCTCTCACGCACGAGCTGAACCTTCTCAGGGGTTCCCTACACCACTTCTGGCCCAAGAACAGCTTCTTCGCCAATCTCTGTCCAGCAAACGGGTGAACGACACGACCTTCCATACAAGGCCTCAAACAATGTCATGAAAATAGTGGAGTGGAAGCTACTATTATAAGAAAACTCCACTAGAGTCAAGTTTCATACCCATGATCCCCCGAAATCCATAACACATGCCCGCAACATGTATTCCAACATCTGGATCATTTGTTCTGTTTTCCCATCTTTCTGAGGGTGGAAAGCAGTGCTAAGGCGTAGCTGGGTGCCAAAGGCATGCTGTAATCCCCTCTAGAATCATGAGGTAAATCACGTGTTTCGATCGGATACAATAGATCTCAGAATCCCATGCAACCGCACCACCTCATCGACGTACCTCTGGGCTAAGGTGCTCATCGGGCTCGACTCCTTAATCTCCAAGAAGTGAGCTGATTTTGTCAATCGATCCACCACTACCCAGATGTCCTCATAGCCTCCCTGATCCCTGGGTAGCCCTGTGACAAAGTCCCTTGAGATGTCATCCCAATTCCACTCAGGAACAACTAAAGGCTGTAACAACACTCTAGGAAAAAAGTGTTCATCCTTCACTTGCTGACACACTAGCCACTTAGCCACAAACTCTGCCACCGTCCACTTTACCCCAGGCCACCAAAACTATCCCCTCAGGCTTTGGTAAATCATTGAGGCCCCAGGATGTACTACTAAAGCTGAGCCCTGGAACTCACAGAGAGCTCCTTTACGCATCATCTCTGGAACAAAAATCCTTCCACAGAAAAGCATCTGATGCTGACCATCCTCCAACCATCCCTTAGGAGCATTTCCCTGATAAACATGATCTCTCATTACTTCCACCTCTGAGTCCTCCCACTGAGACTCTTCCACCTGCACCACTAAAGAAGAAACTACATTTATATGAAACAGAAAAACTCTTCCACCTTCCACCCTTGCATCCAAATTCAAGGAAGCTAACTATTTCATCGCTCTCCAAGCATCTGTAGATTCCCGAACTACTTCCTTATGCGATTTTCTACTCAGGGCATCAGCCACAACATTACCCTTTCCCTCAGTATAAGAGATCTCAAAGTCGTAGTCTTGGAGGAACTCAACCCCTCTCCACTGCCACAAGTTCAGATCCCTCTAGGAAAAGACATAACAGAAGATCTTGTGATATGAGGAGACCACAATGTGCACTCCGATGAGATAATGCCACCACAACTTCAATGCGAACACCACGACTGCAAGCTCCAGATCATGGGTGGAATAGTTACGTTCATGAGGACGTAATTGCCTAGACCCATAAGAGATCACTCCTAGCTACTACATCAGCACACATACCAACCCAAGGCCAGAAGCAT
The DNA here is from genome assembly GCA_963277665.1 of Viscum album. Classification (NCBI taxonomy): domain Eukaryota; kingdom Viridiplantae; phylum Streptophyta; class Magnoliopsida; order Santalales; family Viscaceae; genus Viscum; species Viscum album. The sequence goes on along the minus strand of OY728121.1, from coordinate 1,898,185,256 downwards.
CACATAACACTTCAAACAACACCCCTTCTTATGGTAATCTGAGTACTAGACAACTAACTGACTTCTCCTTTAGGTAGCCAAAAGCTGTCTGGCACTAGTCGCTCCACACGAAGGCCTGGTCCTTCCTAGTCATAGCTGTAAATGAAGCTGCAACTTGAGAAAAGTCGAGAACAAACCTCTAGTAATATCTTGCCAAACCCAAGAAACTACGAACTTCCATAACATTCTTGGGTGCTTCCCATGAGATGATTTCCTCGACCTTCAACGGGTCTACTGCTATTCCCTTCCGAGACACTACGTGTCCAAGGAAATGTACTTCTCGCATCAAGAACCTTCACTTAGAAAGTTTAAAATATATATGGTGGTGTCGAAGGACTCCCAAAACTACCCTAAGATGCTCAATGTGCTCTTCCTCGGATCTTGAGTAGATCAGGATGTCATCGATGAACACCACAACGAACTGGTCCAGAAACTCTTAGAAGATAGAGCTCATGAGGTTCATGAACATAGATGGTGCGTTTTTAACGCCAAATGACATGAACACAAACTCAAAGTGCCCATATCTGAATCTGAAAGTCTTCTTCGGGATATCACCTTCCTTCAATCTCAACTGGTGGTATCCAGACTGCAGATCGATCTTAGAGAACCAACCTACTCCCCTCAGCTGGTCGAAAAGATATTCTATCCTCGGAAGGGGGTAACAATTCTTGACCGTCACCTGATTCAAACTCTGGTAGTCTATGCACAGTCATAGACTAACATATGCATTCTTTACAAACAAAACTGGAGCACCCCACATTGACACGTAGAATCGAACAAAGCCCTTATCCATAAGATCGTTAATCTGAATCCGCAACTCCCGCAACTCAGAAGGTGCCATCCGATAATGATCCATCGAGAACGGGCGGGCACCAGGATGTAAGTCTATCCCAAACTCAACGTCACATTGATGGTGTCGAATCACAACCTCATTGGGAAAGACATCAGGGAATTATATTATGACCTCTGGGACATCAATCATTCCTGCATCCGCCGAATCTACTGACACCCCGTCTAGCATAGAAAGGAGTGGCTCCATGTGTCGACTCCCCACCTGATAACTCCGCTCCCCAACAAAAGCCATACACAATCCATCCTCATTGGAGAATTCGATCCTTCTACGATAGTAGTCGATGATGGAATTCATGGAGAATAACCAGTAGATTCCTAGAATGACATCGTATTTCTGCATCTGTAATGAAAGAAGGTCTCTACTGGACTGATACAGTCTCAAAATTAGTCCACATCCCTGGAAAAAGTATGATACGCTGGTGTGACCCCCCAACTGGTGATCTAAACACTAGGGGCACAAAAAGTATCTCGGCATCTAGACCCGGAGCATGGGCCAATTCGGGCGTAACAAAGGAGTGTGAAGATCCTGAATCAAACAAGGTAGAAACAAGAGTGCTGAATAAACTGATCGTACCTAGAACGACCTCTGGTCCCGCCGAAGCTACCAACTCTGTGGCGTGTAACTGTCCATGCCCAGCTCCTCTGCCTCACTGCTGTCGACCACCTCCCTGACCATACCCTGGAAGTGGTCCCTGAGGATCACCCTGGTGTTGGTCTCCTCCCGCAAGGTTGTCCCTCGGAAAGCCAGGGTCCTGCTGCTACTGCTGGAAGGGCCTCACCGGCAACGGATGCTACTGAGGTTGGTGCTGAAACTGCCCACCTACACCATGTGGAGCTCAAGTCGGACACCTAATCTGGACGTTCCCAAAAAATCCACAAGAGAAACACTTCAGTCCTGGCCTTGTGGAAAAGGGGCGAGGGACAAATGCTCGGAACTAGAACTGATGAGGCCTATTCCCTACTTGTCGAAACCTAGAAGGCCCTGTCGCTGGAGACCTACTGCTGACCACTTTCCCCTTTGTTGAACTCATCTAGTTCCCTTCTCGTGGTGTGCCTCCCTTAGAGTGCATCCTCTATACTATCTCGGCCCTCTTCTGTACTGCTAGGTATGTCAGAAGAGTGAAGGGAGTGATAGCGTACTAAAGAGAAGGACGGAGTTCCTCCTCTAACCGTCTTGACCGAGACTCCTCATTCGGAAAGAGATCCGGGGAAAATCACAAGAGATCTTTGAACTTGATCCCCATCTCCCTCACTGACATGTTTCCCTACTGAAGGGAGATAAAATCCCGTCTCTTCTCAGCCTTTTCCGTAGAGGAGAGGAAATCCTCACAAAATTCCTTCTTGAAACTGGCCCAAGAAACCTCTACCCTTGTCTTCTCTCCCAGGAAAAGAGTCCACCACTGACACGCTGCTCCTCTCACCTGACTGACGGCCAACGAAACCCAGTACTCCCTCAGAGCACAGATCAAAGAGAAGTTAATGGATAGCTCCTCGAGCCATCCCTCCATTACTGAGTTAGAAACACTGCCCTCGTACTTCTTGAGGTTTTGTCACTCGAAGGAGCACAGAGTCCTCTGCCACAAGTCGTCCTCCTCATATCGGTCTATCCTCTTCTGGTCAAATGACTTGATCCGCTATGCCTCAACTGCCAGAGTCACTCATAGATAACGTCCGGGTTCCATAGCTACAAGGTAAACAAAGAATTCCTAAGCCTGAGTAGCAAGGGAATTTATTATTATTATTTTTAAATTTTTCTCCCCAAGGTGCCCCAAATAAATTAAAACACAATCAGTATGATGCATGTACCTTCCCTAGGGTCTCTACCCTGCAAGAAATTTAGTCTCACTTGGTTGTTTGATAGGCTCAGAGTCCTTACATCAGATCATGGGGGGGAGGGGGGGCTAAGATCCCATGTCCTAGCCGGTCCTCCCTGGTCTATTTCACGAACCAAGATCACCTAAAATTGTTTCCCTACCATCTCATGAAATCCTCACTATTCCTAATTCTAGACTGTATCCTATCCCTCAACCTTTGCCTCTAATACCATTCTGTCACGACCCGCCTTCACCAAGAGGAGGGAAGGGACAATAGATTGCGAAACCCTTCATTCTTTAAGTTGAAGGAGAGATAATGACCCCCGAGTCCCACCTCTAGTAGGCCCCGAAGTGGTGACTAGAACCAAGGGTATAACATTTACACAATATGGGAGGCATTACCCTTTTTAGTTTTCCAAGATTGGGAGAAAGAATGAGTCAACACCAAACACCACCAAGTATAGAAAACTCAAGGTAAAAACCAAACTACATGCATGTTTTAATAATAAAACTGAACACAGTACAAGGACTCCAAATTAAAATACCCAACAAGAAAGTAAAAAGGCTAAGCAGAATCCAATAGCGGCCAACAAAAACTCCAATGTCCAGACTATTATGGTCCCACATAGCTTCTGAAGTCCTCCTGGAAACCAGAAAGTAAATGTAGGGTGAGCATACAAAGTATACTAAGTAGGAAAACCTATAGCTCTCGTACACAAGTGGGGAGATGTCCTAAAGTCCCGTGAGAAGAAGAAGAACCAACATCTATCAAGGAATCTATCCATCCCACCTCACTGGCCACACTCACCAAATAGCACAAGCTGTAAGATAAAAGTAAGAACAAAACATTTGGGTACCCCGCACCACCATTTCTCCAACTAGCTAGTTGCTCATCTCTAACAACAAACATCTTGACGCTACAATGCTCTTCCTGCCCGCACACACCTGGGCCTCACATCCATCCACATCCTTGCCCGCACACACCTGGTCCTCACAACCACACATCCCTGCCCGCACACACCTGGGCCTCACAACCATCCATCCCTTCCTGCACACACCTGGGCCTCATCCCGAAGACACCTGGGTAAACAAACCTACCCGAAGAGTCCTGGTCTAACAAAACACCAATCGAAACCTACCCGAAGAATCTTAGGTGTAAGGTCACCTCCAGCCATCACAGCCGAGGGAAGAGGGAGTAGGAAGGAGAGTAACTAGGGGGAAACACCCTTCCCCATGAAATGGGGTGTCCGACACTAAGTGCCAAATGTGGGTGGGGTTCAACTAAACACAAAAAATACAGTTACATATATATATACCAACACATAGCCCAACCTATGGCTCCTCAAACAGATAAAAACATGTACACAAGCACTACTGCCTCAGAAAATAGGCACCCAACAAACAGTTCCCAGTTCCCCTGTTCAAGTTATCATTTCATAACAGTTCAGTATGTGTTAATCCCTTCACTTCTAGTAAAATAATAGGCACATTCACAGATGAAACAACAATAAATCAGGAAGGAAAACCATCCGGTAATTTAAGCATTCACACCCAGTTCTCTTGTGAAGTCACATCAACAAATGGATCAGTGAGATCCCTCGAAGTACTAGAACCAAATCAAAACCCAAAAAACCGTTGGTTATCCCACATTAATTCATTACCATTCCACCCAGTTCATTATTAACTTCCCACTTTTATTCATGTTCACAACCCAACCTGCAACCCTGATGCCAAACACCACCACATCCATGCAATAACTCATGCCATTCGAACCACACCATTCACAACCCCGCTATTCACCCATCCATATCTGAACCATCCCAACATTCATAATTCATTATTTGATATTATTTAGTTCAACTGGAGTGATCACACAATATTACTGGCTTTCTCATTCAGTATTTGATTTTATGTGTTTAACCGATTCATACATGATTCCCATCCACCTAGAAAAGCATAAAACAGAGCATAGTATAGGTGCGCAAACAAAGACCCCCAATGACCGTGATTTTCAGTAGGCCTAAGCCCGTCCAATTCATAACAACATTATAAGGAAAACATGGGTAAAAACATGTAACAACATTTACAAACATCCTCGTTCCCATTATTTAATCAGTTATTATATTCATTATAGAACTGATTTACTACCTCATGAGAACCATAGAACACCCACCCGCAAGATACCCAAGGAGGAGAGACAAAGGCAAGATCCCTTATTAGTTGATCAATGATCGACGTTAAGTCCTCGTGGGAAAATTGGAAATCAGGAGTAGCAAGACCTCCACAGAACGTGATACAAGAAAACTTCGCAACAAGGGTACGACTTTCTGGGAGGAAGGGTATTACGAGCGCAGGGTGATAGAGAAAACGAAACCTACGGAGAAGAGAACCTTTAGGTTATAAAGGATGAGATACTGCATCCCCGGGACGGTTAATATATGGAGAAAAAATCGAAACCGCGGAAGAAGCGAGATCGTGGGTTGACCACGTGGCTGGGTCACCCCATACGTCCAACTTAAAAGGTCCCCACCCTTCGGGGCAGTTAAAACTAACGTACACCTCCTTAAAGGAAGGACTAGATGCAGTAGAGGCGTTTCTGAAAATGAAATTAAAGGGGTATGAACAAAACACATGGTTTTCCATTTAAGGAGGGTACCTCACCAAAAAATTTAATTAAACGACATTAATGGGCTTTAAAACTGGTTTAATGGGGTCAAAACAAGGTTTAAAACCCAATACACGCAAATAGGAGGCACTATTGGAAAACCCGTGGAGAGGTTACGGGTAGGCTAGGTCTACCGGTAGACCAAGCTACCGGTAGGATGAGGCCACTAGTAGGATGAGCTACCGGTAGGCCGAGATACAGGTAGACCGAGGCCACCAGTAGGTTGAGTCACCGGTAGGCTGAAGCCACCGGTAGGCCGAGCTATTGGTAGGCTAAGCTACTGGTAGGCCGAGCCCACCGGTAGGCCGAGCCACTAGTAGGCCGCGCTACTGGTGGGTCGTGCTACCTTTAGGCCGAGGTCAACGGTAGGCCACCGGTAGGCCGATCTACCGGTAAGCCGATCTATCAGTAGGCCGAGGCCACCAGTAGGCCGTGCTATCGGTAGGACGAGGCACCGGTTGGCTGAGGCTACCATTAGGAGTCTTCACCGAGAAGCTGGGATAGCCTTCCAGACCACCCAGAACACCCCAAACATCATATTTTCACCAAGTAATGGACCCCAAAACCCCAGTCCATTACATATTTTATACACATATACATCAAAAAAACATATTTTATCATTACATCACAATTATGTGACAATGTAGTATTTTGTCACAAAATTCTCAAACAACAAAAATGTGTTTAGAAATAAATATACTTAATCATTAGATATTTCTTTTTCTATGCTTATGAGTTAATTTTTTTACAAAAAATTTAATTTATTGTAATATTTTTGAAAATTTCAATATAAATTATTAATGAATTTTCATGGTGAGTATTTTTATTTACCAATATAAATCTTAACTTGGTATATAATTTCTAATGAAAAATACCAACAAATAAAAAAATTCATTTAAAATTCACAACAAATATTTTAAATTATGAGTGGGAATTCTTAAATAAATAAATAAATATTTTATAAAATTACATTAGTAATTTAATTTGATGATTTTAAATGAAAATTGACTGTGAAAAATTTCCATGAAAAGTTTTAATGTAGATTTACATTGAAAATTTATAGTGAATTTTGATCAAGAGTGTGAACAATAGATATTTTCACTGTAAATTATACATAAAATCACACTAATATAAATATACATTGAAATATTACATTGAAAATATATATATAAAATTTAAATTCTATATTTTTATTAAATATATTCATACATACAAAAAATATATAACCAAAATAAATTTTCTTATGAAATTTTTGGAAAAACGTAACACTCAAAATTACATGTAAAAATTTCTAGTCTATATTTTAAAAATAAATATACAACTAAATATTAAAATAAACATTGCACCTATAAATTTTTAGTATATATCACCATGTAAATTTTTAGGTACCATTAGAAATTTATACTCAAAATGTAACCTTTAATTACATTTTCAAAATTCTATTATAAATATTCATTTTAAATACAATGTTTAAATTTAGTGCATAATTTTACATTGAAAACTTCAAGATCATATTTTCAATAAATATATTGCAGTAAAAATGTCATGTCCCTTCCAATTTAAGTTTGCACTCAACATTTTCACTATAATTATTTTCTATAAATTTGATTATAAAGATTCCAAAAAATAAAGGCTTAACATTCATTTGAAAATAAATAAATAAAAATTTAAATTCTCACTAAAAATTTTAAGTCTAACGTTCCACTATAAATTTAAATTAAAAATTTATAATTTTAATGCCCATTCATAATTTTCATTTCAAATTTACAACAATAATTTCATGAAAAATTAAATGATATAAAATTGAATGAAAATATACATATTGACACACACACACACACATATATATCTATGTGTGTGTTTGGGTAAAAATAAAATAATATATTGAAAATATTAAAATAAAATTTACACTAAAATTTTTTAGTGCATACATACATGGATAAATATATAATTTCACCAAAATTTTGTACTAGAAATTTATTTGTGGAAAATATTTTGAAATTGTTTTTGAAAATTGTGATGGGAAAATTTTATATTAAATTTCAACTTAAATGTCTAGTTTAGATATACACTTAATTTTTGTGGTCATTTTACTAAAACATCAATTAAAAAAATTCTATAATAATTGTATGTTTAAATTATGAATTCAAATATACTAAAACACAAATAAAAAATTTAATTTATCAAAATAAATTTAAATTTTAAATTTTTGATGAATATTTCTAGTGCAATCCACTACTAAAAATATTCTGTGAAAATTTCCACCTGAAATTTCAATGGTAAATTTCCACATAAATTTTTTTGTTTGAATTATAATTTAACATAAAATTGAAAATATATCAAAACATAAATTAAAAAGGTGAATTTTCACCATATACGTTCAATGAAAATTAAAATTAAAAAATATTAGTGAAAAATATGATTATAAACCTTTAGTTCGAATTTCCACTTAAATTTACATTATAAATTTTCATATAATTTTTCTATAATTATATTGAAAATTTTATCATCAAAATTATAAAATAAATTCTTTTTCAAATTTCTAATTCAAATATATCTTAACATAAATAAACAATTTTATTTTTCGTTAAGAATTTTAATAGAAAATTTTATATGGAAATTTATTATGAAAACATCCACAACAAATTTAAAGTAAAAATTTTCATATGAACTTTTACATTAAAATTTTAACATAAAATTAAATTAAAAATATATCATTATATAAATAAAAAATATGTTTTTCACAAAAAATTATCATGTAAAATTTATAGTCATGAATATTAATGTAAATTCTCATTCGATAATTTTAGCTCAAAATTTCACATAAATTTCTAGTGAAAAATTCCACTTAATTTTTATTATAATTATATTTTAATTTTTATTACCAAAATATTAAAATAAATCCATGTTTAGATATATATTTCAAATATATTTACATATAAATGAAAAATTTAATAATTTCTTAAGAATTTTAAATGAAAATTTTCTATGAAATGTTTTTGTGAAAACTTCCACTGTAAATTTCTAGTGAAAACATCCATTCGAAATTTCCAATTTGAATTTGCAGTTAAAAATAAAATGAAAATATAGCAATGTATAACTAAAAAAATTTAATTTTTCGAAATGATTTTTCATTTATGATTTAAACTACAATCATTTACGGTAAATTTCCATTAGAAACATTTAGTGTAATATTTCATTAAATTTTCCTATGAAAATTTTCAATATATATTTTATATGCATATCGTCTCTATGTACATGTATGCATGTGTTTCTATACATCCTAATATAAATATAAAATTTATATTTTTTTGAATTTTTGTGTGAAAATTTTCATTGTATATATACCTTCATAAATATTTATATATATATACACACTAAAATAAATATATATCGTAATTCACATTGTAAATATTTCAGGGATATATACATGAATGCATAGATTTATATAGTTTTTATTTAATTTTAATATACCATCATTATTAATGTTTTTTTAAATATGTTATATTAAGATATATTTTTTGAAGAAAATATTAGGGATTATAATTTTGAAAACTATATATATATATATATATAAATATAAGAACACTATTTTTATAAATTTTTTTGACACTACATGCATTTTCCTATATCAATATATCCATTTATCTATATTTATACTGTGATATTTATTATATATATGTGTATATATTTATTATATGACATTTTTTAATAAATAATGTAAAATTTTATGCAAATCACTACTTGAAAATTAATGTTTATAGTATAACATTACATTTATATTTATTAATGTTTTATATTTATTATTACTTTTTAAATATTTATTTAATATTTAATTGTTATTATTGTCATTACCTATATAATAATAATTATTTTTTATTATATATTAATTTTTTATTTAATATTTATCTGTTAATGATTTTTTTAATTACATTACAGAGGAGAGAGATGTAATTTAAATCTAACACTTTTTATTGTATCAATATGTTGTGAAATTGATCGAATGCTAATTGAAACCATTAGAAATTTTGAAACATGGATTAAATGATCAATCAAAGGTGTCATATATCACTTATGAAATATGTGTTGAATTTTAGTATGATGATGATAATGATGAATGAAAAACTATATATAAGAGAGAAATAAGAACCGAAGGGTAAATTTCCCAAAAGATCACCCATTTATGGAAAAAATATCCATATATATAGAGTACATGTGATATAATCCAAAGGATGAATAAAGTGGATGTTTGAACCATTCTTGGGATGGAATAAAGAGATATCATTATTATCACCATTATTTTTAATAAATTATTTTAATACAAAAAAATCCAGATCATCACTACTTCTCACAGTTTGGTAAAAAAATCAATGAAATCAAGTTCAGTGATTCTGCTTACAATTGTCAGAAATAGTTCGAAGAAACCTTTTCAACTCCACATTGTTCATCAATTCCCAATCCTATCACCCCTTCTTAATTTTCCATTCTTCCTCACTACGAGCATACCTGACTTATTATCTATTATACCTTCCCTTCAAAAGTCATCACTAGAGGGATGTAATCTATATTTGAAGTGATTATATTATTTCACTAAAAGTTAGCAATTTTATTATATTTTTTTATTATTCAGTGCCAGGATTTTCACTACATATTTAAATCATTATTTTGTCACAGAGTGACTGGAAGGCTCTTAAATCAAGTGAAAATAATTTCGGATAATCTTAAGCATTCTTTAGAGATGGAAACCAATATCACCTCCAGGAAATGTAAATTAAGAAGCCATTGTTATTTTAAATGGGGCATGGATCGTAATTTATAGTAAATATTTTTATTCTATGAGGGTGAAAATTGACTTCACTACCCTACCATTGAGTTTCATGCTTATATAAATACCATCAATGATATCTAAAGTTGATTGATTCTTTTTACATATCACATGTAATCTATATTTTATCAGAATTGTTTATTATTTAGCATCTTCATCAATATAAAGCATCAAATAAAATGGATTTATTTTTTTGAATTTTTTTTATTTCTGTTATGGATAAATTATGATTTTTTTTAAAATGATATATAAATCTTATTAGTAATGATAAGAGAATATGTATATTTATCTTCTAAATTTCAAATTAAAAAGGGTTTTAACCAATCTTAAAGCACATGTAATTTGTATGTTTGTACATACCATTTCATGGTTGATAATTTATTGTCCAATCATTGGGGTATTGTTTCATAAAACTTATCCTACTTCTCTATTCTCTTTAACCATTCATCTTTTTTCTCATTACATTTATTATCTTATCATGTTTTATCATGTAAAAGTGTTATGATGTGATTTTAACGATCTTCATCATTTTCATATCATGGATATTTAATATACCATCATATGTTATACAAGTTAATTTTATAGAAATTTAGATTTATCATGAGAATATTAGTATTAAAGATCAATAGTCATACATACTTTAATTTTTTTTATATATGTCCACTTAATGAACTTTCCTATAAAGTTTGAATTTTTTAATTTTTATCATCTTTTGATGAAATGAAATGATTTTTAAATTAAGGTCTCTGTCTATTCCTTCTTCTTAAACCTACGATAGGCTCAAGGGTTTTCTTAATAAGGAGTATCTAGTAGTTATTACACTTATCACCTTATTAAATATTTAAAAAACAAATTTACTTTTGTTCAATTTTGTAAAACAAAATCACACCAATATTTCTAAATAAAAACAAATTTCACTAAAAAGATATTTAATATTGAAATTTTAAGCACTTTTATAAAATAACATGATATGAGATAGTGTTTGACATCATATAATGAAAATTATTTAATGTACTCATGTTAAAAATAACAAATAAATATGTGGTCTTTGTTCTATTCTTGAAAAATATGTACAATTAAATTACTGAATAAACTCACTTAAATAAGTGACATAAAACACTTTTTAAATAAGAAATATGGAATCAATTATATACAGAAAATTATCATTGAAAATTTCATAGTAAATGTGTGAGGACTGAGGACACCTTAATGGGGGTGAATCTAGGCATTATCCAGTTTTAGATTTTTCTTTTTCACCGACTTCCTTAGGATATTATTCCTATATTATAAGGAATAATAATTAAACATGTTATCATCTCAATAGAATCAAAATCACACACCATACACATATTCAAAATGTAAAGCACACAAGAACACTAGGGTTTACTCTGTTCATCCAAATGGGTTAATCTAAGGGGAATACACCAATGATGTGTTGGTGTGAAAGGAAACAATAATACTCACATTCACATTACAATGATTCAGAAGGGACCATTGTCTATCCATGGTTACCCCCTCCTATCTTCTCCATACATTTCTTATGTTAAGGATACAACCAGTTTATAGACTTAAGGGTTACTCCATTGTCAATATGGAAAAATAGGAACCGTTTCCATATCTAGCTCTAAATGGATGCAATTCCAGCTTAAATATGCTCCACTTCATCCTCTTCAAACTGGATGAACTCAATACCTCATGACTAAGGGTTGTGTATATGTATTCCCATAGAATATAGAAATAAATCTCCCTTGATAATAATTATAAAATTGAAATTATTCCCCAAAATCCTTCTTCTTTATTAAAATAAATGTGTAGTATAGATATCCTCAAGCATTATTCATATATCTATGAAAATTATGTAGTAGTATTTTCCTCTTTTCATACTCATTTATTTATCTTCTAGTCCAATTATATCATTATGGATCAAACTCTTTCACCCATCTTTCTAGATGAATAGATAAGGTCAATGAATGATATCAATGTCCCCACTGATCCCTTCCATATTATATTCTTCTTATAGGTGCATCAAAATATCATAGTAAACATTACATATTTAAAAATAAGTAAAATTATTTTTTATGGTTGAACCAATATTAAATTCCATACATGATTTTTCTATATTTTTAAAATATGGAAATGCAAAGAATAATAATAAATACACTCCATGATTTTTGGTTTGGTAAATTTCCAAATATGTAACTTAGAAACCTTGAGTTTATTCTTGAATTAGAAATAATTAATATATGAAAAAAATGAATGATTTAAAATAAAACTTTGATAATGCACAATAATTATTTTCTTTCTTTAAAAAAATGACAATATTTTTAACCCACATATCCCGACCATAAATATTTGAGTATGATAAGCTTGATAACATCCGATGTAGCTTGTGTGGATCAAAACTCATGCATAGTGGCCCAAGATCCTAACCTTACATTGATTAATTTATCCCTATAATTTAGATTAGATCCTCTGAGGATTAAATTTACAAATTATCTTGGTGAAGTCTCTTACATATCTTGGAATCACCCTTCAACACTTTGTCTTTTGCTTTGTGAAACTTAGAAATTTTGACACACAAAACACCCTTTAAAACGGAATGTTCCTTGATATTATGACATGGAAGGTCTTACAACATATACTTAACATCACTCTTAATAGGTACATCGCAACCTTAACAATATAAGTGGAGGGATTCATCATTTCACACATAATTACTCCTATACCTCCACACCAAGTTAAATGATGTGTTAAGATTTCAATGTGTGATTATCAGTTCAAAACTCTAGGAAATATATGTCAAAAAAATAGTTTCCAATATGATTTTATTTTCAATAATTGAAATTAGGTAATTTAAATCATGATTTATGTATGAAAAAATTATACAAAATAACTACAATGAAAAATTACTCAAGAAAAACACAAGGAGAATAGAAAAGGGGAAGAAAACCCTCATATTTGTCTCTCCAGGAGCCTCAACCAAAGTCATTTTTAGCTACTGTAACATTAAATAAAACTGAGATACCTTCCCAATGACGTCCCAAACAATAATAATCAATCTAACCAAATATAATACAAAATTAACCTTAATTTAAAAAAGATGGACACCACCTCCTAACATAGTTTTTTAACTAATAAGGTGAACACTCTATCACCAAACAAATAAAAAAACCCTCATGATCACCCCTATCAATTTCATCTGCCTAATTTTACAATTTGTACCTATAGTTGAAGAAATAAATCCAAGCCCAAAATAACTAGTCATTATCTCAAATTTATTCACTAGTTTGATGCCCATTCTACTGAATAAGCCAAAAATGTTTACAACCACATCCCATGATATCCAACATAGAATCTTGAAAAACCTAATCAGGAATATCCTACCAAAAATGATTTGGATTTTGAAATTGATTGGGATCCCCAAAATCGAAATTAAGATGAGATAAATGAAATAAAGGATGAACCTTATGGTGTACTGGAAAATCCAGATGATAAGAAACAAGCCCCATTCTAGAAAGGATTTGTAAATGTCCAAAAAATCATTTATCATGTATATGAAAAAATTTGTGGATGTTGTAGCAGACCATAGAGACAACAAGTTTCTAAAATCATGATCATAAGGATGAAAAGAAACACCCCCCCCATTTTCTATTGGCTATATACTTCATGGAATATTGGACTATGAACAATTGTATATTTATGTGGAAAAGAGAATCATCATAGTTGATCAAAGTAGTGAAAACAGTCTCATGGGATGTTTCAAACCTAATATAAGGGGGAAATTTGGGATTTGGGGTTCCCCCATAGACAACATCAGAGGGAGATTCTCTAGTTGTAACATGAAAGGAGGTATTGTAACAAAACATGACCCATGGTAACTAGTGAACCATTTGCCACATTTTATTGGAGAAAAAACATGAAAATTATGTTTTACAAATTTAGTTGAAAACCTTAGTCCATCCATCTGTATGAGGAAGAAAAGGATAGATCAACTTAAGATTAATCCCATGAAATTGAAATTACTTACTCTAAAGCAGACTTGTAACCATTGGATCAGGATCGCTGACAATATCAATTGGAATTCCCTGTAATCGAATGACCTCATTAATGAAAATATCAGCAACATGTTTTGTTTAAAATGGTCGTTTGGGAGGTAAAAATTGGGTATACATCAAAATATGACCCACCATAACAATTACATCTTCCTAAACATGTGATTTTGGTAGTCTATAAATGATGTCCATAGATATTTCGTCCAATATAAAATCTGGGAATGGGAGTGGTTTTAGTAAACCTACAAGACTAAGAGTTTGGTATTTGTGTCATTGACATGTATATCATTCCCAAGAAAATTTGATCATTTTTTCAGTCATACCATTCCAATATAATACCGATGCCAATAATTTTTAGTTCTTCACATAGTTTTTTTGTTTTCCAAGTTGTGAGGCATGGAAATAATGTAGTAATATGGGAATAAAATGTGAGTTTTTAGAGAGAACAATGAGGCCTTTATAGTAATGTAATCCATTTTGAAATGAAAATTTGGAATGTACAAGAGCCTGAGTTTTGAGAGATGAAATATGGTATTGGATAAATTTATCCTGATTTTTTTCATCTCATACTAGTGGCACATCAATCCACCAATATATAGAAAGGTCCATTTGAAAAATTGATGGTTCAAACACCCTTGAAATGGAATGCATGAGTGAATTTGTTTTTCTATATTTTTAAATGAAATCAAAATTAAAATCGAAGAATTTCACTTTCTAGGATTTTTCGTCCATCGAAATAGTTATTTTACTCCAATTGTTTTGAGGCTTTGTGGTTATTAAGAACTATTAATTACATTCCAAAAAGGTATTTTCACCAATTATGAATGACATACACCAAGAACATAAATTCCTTCTCATATATGGATTTGTTGAGTGTTGATTTAAATAATTCCTTACAATAATAGGCTATTGTTCTCCCTTCCTACAAGAGAACATCACCCATATATCTTTCTAAAGCATCACATATGATGGTAAATTGTCAAGAAAAATTAGGTAATCATAGTGTAGGGTAGATAACTAAACATTGTTTTAAATATTAAAATATAGATTGATCATTTGGAACACATAAAGACAATTCTATTTTGTATGGTTCCTAATTGGTTTATCCAATTAAACATAATTCCTGAAAAACATATGGTAGAGGGCTAAAAACCCACAAATCTCCTTTAAATTTTATTGAATCGGCTAGTCAAACACATAAGAAGTTTTTCAAGGGTCTATGTTGACACCATCATGAGAAATTTGATGACCTAGATATCCCACCTTGAGTCTTACAAAGAAATATTTCATATGGTTTACATGGAACTGGTCACTTTCTAGATTTTTAAATAGGTGTCCCAAATGTCCGAGATGCTCCATCCAAATTTTAATTAGATAAATATATCATCAAATAAGGATAAAAAACTTTCATAGTAATTGTTTAAAAAGGACATTCATGTTGTCCTTAAATCTGGCAGGGGAATTCATAATTCCATACAGAAACTAAAAAATTTTGTAATGTCCATAATGGGTATAAAAGGTGGTCCTTTCAACATCCTTCTTCTGGACATGCAGACGGTTGAAACCTGATCTAAGGTCCAATTTTGAAAATTATTAGGCCCCAAAAAAATATCCAACTATTCATCTATAATGGGTATAAGATTTTTTTGGAAATAGTTTTCTTATTCAATGCTTGATAGTCAACACAAATATACCACCATCTCATATTATTTTTGGACACCGATAAATGGAATAAAATAATTCTACAAATTACCCCTATTATAACAATTCATCCACCTGACGCTCAACTTAATCATTAATTTTTAAGAAATTTTGAAGAGTCATACATTAACTAAAGACACCAGTTCATGCAACCTTATTTCATAATTTGTCTCATGCTAAGGTGGAAGGCCTCTGGGATCCTTGAAAATCTTATCAAACATGACCATAAATTTGTGTAGTTTTGTAGAAAACTCTTCCATAGTCGAGTGGTAATACATTATATAATTTATACCTTGGTTCCACTGGGATCCCTGTGTAAAATATTTATATTATCCAAAATTTACTGCAACACCATTGAAGCATTCAGGTCAGTCTAAATTCCCTACCAGGTTACTGGATATTAGTTGAAAATGAAGATTAGGGTTATGTTATTCTAATGGGATGTTTCATATACACAAGTTTCTAACCAAGACATTCCTAAAGAAAGGTCTGTTATGGACATGTCTGAATGGTAAACATCCACTTCAATAACCAAACTACCCAATTGAACAATAAAGGATATACATATCCCGATTGAAAATATATGTTATCCATCTCCTAATTGAAAACATAAAAAATTAGTCTGGGTCACTAGTTCAACCAATATTTTATGAAGTTCCCTAGAAAAAAATTTATAGATTGAGACACTATCAACAATCACCAATATAGGAACACCAGAAATCAAGCATTTGAGAATCATTGACTCAGTTCCCTGAACTCGCTACTCATAATTACCATCTTCTAAGAAAAAATATAGAAGTTTGGGCTCTATCAGGCCTTACACCTAGCCTTATAACTCAAAACACTACTACACAACAATTTAGTAGCTATTGTTAATGAACATCTAAGATAGACCATATTTTTCACAATAATAATGATATGTCCCTTTATCGTTTCAATATTTAAACTATTTATAGTAAATATTATGAGCCTCTTCTACATAGGGACATCATATTTACTTTTTTTCATTACAACCCATTATAAATTCACTAGAACATGGATTATAATATCTATCATTCAAGTAAAGGTGTGACCATAAGACAATGGTAATACTGACCTTTGAATTTCTTTTCCACATGTTACCCTTTAACTAATTACTCCCATTCCACACTCTTTGATTGTGAGATAAGTAATGATTTTCTACCAGGTTTGTGAGAAGACACCATTATATCAATTACATGTCAAAAAACTCCAAACAATCCTAAATAACTAAAATCATAAATATTCATAATGAGAAACATGACTTTATGAAATTCATTGATTCAATAGTCCATAATTCCTTCCTGCCTATTGCCTTTAAGATGTTTTAATAGTTCATTCTTAATTTTAGAGCCATGTCATCCTAAGAGCTCCACTATGAAATCATCCCACAAAATATCTACCCATATCTTTAGTAGATGTTTCCAGTTCTGAACATCACATTCAATACATAGTTGTAAAGTAGGTACCTATAGATGAAAATGAGTTTTGGGGATTATAAAATATGTATCAACCCATGATTTCCACATAATAATATCCTCTCCTAAAAGAATAGGTTATTCAACACACATGGATAATGTTCATAACTATTAACTCATTTATTCTACAATTCCACTTTTCTCACAACCAGTCTAGTCAATTATTCTTAGAATGTATTATTCGACTTTACATTTTTGGGATCTGTTAAACAAATAAAAAACTCCTTACACCTAATGAACTGCCTCAGTCATAAATTGATCGCCTCCATATGTATTCAATGAAGGTTTAAATTTAATGTTTCTCTCCCTTACTTATCTCTCTATGTAATTTTGGGAAATTAATGAATAATATAAAAATAAAGAATTATACATTATTTCATTTTGTTTCCTTGAGACAAAATCCATTGATTCTTATAACTAGACAGACAGTTTCCATAACACGACATAAACTATCATTTGAAACTATCTGAAACTACATTCATTGTTTTAATGCAATATAGTCTATCATAATGTCTTAGTAGTATACTCCAACCCCATATATTCTATCATTGTCTCTATTGTCACTACTGACTTCCATATTCATTAGCATCCACTAATTTAATTAGTCATATCCAACATTTATTTGACACCTATTATCCTTCAATAAACACACCAATATTGATAGTACTGTAGGTTAAAAAAATAGTTTCCAAGAAGCATTTCATTTCAATTGTAATAATAGGTATTTTACTTCACTATTTAAGTATGTTAAATCTATTAAAAAAACTAAAAAAGATTTTCTCAAGAAAAATACAAGGATAGTAGTGAAGAGGAAGATAACTCTCATGGTCATATCTCAAGAGCCTCATTAAAATACCCATCACAATATTATATCTTGAAATAAAATCCTTTATTTCTTCCCATGGAAGTCCCAAACCATTATAAACTATCATCTCAAAATAAATACCATTAACTCTCATTTAAAATAGTTGAAAGAATCCTCAAAATATATGTATTTAACAATAATGTTGAAGACTCTATCTCCCAAAAAAAACTCCATCATGGGTACCTCTATAGAAAATATATTATGTGTCATGGGGTTTGATTCCTATGGCTTGGGGAGATGAGTTCTAGCTAGAGGAAGAAGATCACTGATTGTCATTGTTTTAGGCGAGTTTCTCATTTTACATTAATCCTCCCAAATAAATTTTCCTTTAGTAATGAATAGTATGTCTTATTTTCCTCATAACACATTATAATGTTGCATATAGTCTCACACTATATATTATCCAATATTCACCTCAACTAGCATTTCATGTTTAACAAGGATTGGTTCTCTCTAACGACCAACTGTATTATTCAATACATGTGGAGAAAGAACACCCTTTTCCTACCTTTCATTGACCTACGTCCCCCTACCATTATTCTCACATGCACATACACTCTCTCTCATGTGACCCACTCATCATGGATCATCTGAGATTGAACACTTTCTTGTCTAGTATGGCTACTAGGGTGATGATCTTGAGAATGTAAATCTCCCTTCTTGGAAAAAATCCTATCAAACACATAGAAATAGAAAATAATCTAGGTACATACAATTAAAACCAAAAACATTTCTATTCAAATACAACCTCCATAAAAAATTCAATATTCACATATAGTCAATAAACCTACAAATTCAAACCTTGTTTTCAACAAGTCCAACAAACACCTTTTGGGTTCAATAATCCCCCCTTTGGATTTTTGTTGATAATAATATTTCAAAATCTTTCTTTTCATATTCTTTATTATTTCTTCTCCCCATTAATATCAATGAAATGTAAAATGTGTTATTAATTATTCCCTAAAGGGGATAACCACAATTTTACTCCACTTTTTCAATAATATCCTTGCACAAAAATCAATAAGAGAATGCAACATATTTTTGCAACATTAAGAATTAATGATTTAAAAAAAATATTATGATCCCCTTCATCATTTCTAAAAAACCATATAGAATCAAGAAACCTTGAGTTTAATTAAATTTCATAATCATTCCTTAAAAATCCAATTAACATCCATTTTATAGATGCATTCCCTCTTTTGAACACTAAGGAGTAAATCACCACTTTTCAAAGACTTGTAAAAAATACACTAATCCTACTCATCAAGAGCTCAGTGTAGGAAATAAGAGTCAAATATAACAATGTCATTATTTTTTTAATATTCTTCACTACTAATCCATAATCCACATTGTATAATGAGTAATCCAATGTCATTATGATCTCAAGAAACTTCTGACCAAACAGTTATTTCAAAACATTAAGACTCACATGTATGAGAGATACAACTTGTTAAGACAATCACTATCACATGTCAATACTAAACAAGTGATACCACTCAAGTATATAATATACATTTTTCTACACAGTATATCCCTTATTTCATATATGGTTGATAAGAATATATCTTCATGAATCTAACTCCCCCAAACTTTATTCCCATCCTGTGACCACTTGATGGGATGATTTTTTCTTGATTGGAACTTCTTGATACCATTATTTCTCTAGAAATATTTAGGGTAACCTGAAAAAACAACTCAAATGAACCCATTATATTATAATAAAACAAATATACAAAAAAAATTAAAAAATTAAACTTCTTCATAAATATATCCATTTTGATATCCAATAGAATTCATCATTAAATAAGGCCTGAAATTACTTTTCAAGACATCTACAAAATAATATCAACATCATTATTAAGGCAACAATTTTTATTTTTACACCTCAATCATTTATAAAAAGGATTGAAATCATATTTATCCTTAATATTTTTTCAAATTTACCAAAATTCTATAATTAATAAAAAAATTCATCACTAATTCCCTTCCCTTAAACATAAAAAAATTTAAGAATCACATATCATATTTGAACAGATTCAATATAGAAAAAATTGATACATTTTTTCAATATTCTCAAACAAATTTTATAATGAAGACATAGGTTCCATATTGAGTTCTTGAACATGATAGATTCTTCTAATTAATTAAAAATCCATTTCAATTCCTTTAAACATGTAAAGTTGGACATATTAATCTTTCCCCTGAGAAAAAATCAATATTTGGAATGAGGATCCATTTCATAATGAATAATTATTAGGTAAAATAATATTTTCCTTCAACATAATTTCAGGTTCACTTTTTGGAATAACTTCCCCATGGATCATGTATCCCCTAAATCTAACATGATAGGTAGCCGAAATATAGAAAGAGAGGGAAAAAATGAATTAATTTATATCAAGAAATTACTGGGTATAGGTATTGGAGAATATAGTATAATAAGGGCTGAGAAGGTAGAAGATGTAAGGAAGAAGAAGAATCCTCCTAGAGACACTACTCTAATAGGTGAAGGCATAACCCTACAAGTTATAATAATTACTAAAATTAATTAAAAATCATCCATATCCCCCTTACTCCCTTTAAACCCCCTTATTTTATTACACAACATCAGCCCCAACTTACTCTTATATAATAGGAAAATAACATTCAAATACCCTTTATAATAATTTTGTAGCAGTTTTTAGACACTCACCTACCCCTAGTGCAACACCACCCACCCTATTATCTAAATCTAAAACCCAATCTCTTATTCCCATAATCACTGATATCTTGAAATTCCCAATTATACTCATGGTGGAAAGACTAAATAATTTAAATAGAACTACAATCTTGTCATAGAATGTAAATTACATGATACAGTTCCATATTCTTCCTTAGAACATCATAAAACCTGACCTCATCCATTTATTTTTGATGATATTTCCACATTATGGTATTGATTTTCACATTTCTTTTCATGATATAGGGAAAAAGTACTCAATGAGAATCTTAATTTTAAGAAATGTTCTATTATTCCTACCAATTGAATCATGATGTTGGATTTTTTGTTCTTAACAACTAATTTTAGAGGATCTATCATCTTCATATAATTTAATTCTTCCTCAAATTTCTTCTAAAACATCAAAAAGTTCCCCAAAAACCCACCATTTGGATTTCATTTCAAATTTACCCACTTCATAGGAACTAGTCCCACAACCAAACATACACCTTTAGTAGTTTTTTCACAGAAAAAACTTGAGAAAATAGACAATTAAATCAAATTTTGTATTTACCAAGAGAAAAGTACATAGAAATATTATAAGGTATGATATTTATAATTATTAAAGAAACCATAACATTCATGTCTAAATTGTACATTTTCCTCATCCAAAATTTCATATTCATTCCAAAATTTGTCATCATATTGGCATCTAAAGTTATCTTTTATATAATCTTTCTCTTATTTCATTCTCGGAGTGAGATATATCTTAAACTATTATAGATTTTTAATATTTATTCCCCATGTTATTTTTCAAATATAATTCCCAATTAGGCATATTCTATTTCATTTTTCCTATATTTATTGTTGGCTCTGTGGTTTTGAAAAGTGGTTTCCCAAAGCTCAAGAACTATATTGGCCTATTCTGAATCACTTCCCTTAACAACCTTATGTTTATAAAGGATATAAGATTTCTTTTATTTATTGTTGAAATCACCACTTCAATCAATCAAATTCATATCTGGATTCTTAGAATAGTTCCTATCACACCACATAACCTACAAAGTAGTCATACTATCCAATCAAATCATCAATTGTGCTCTAAATTATATTATAACCAATAAATGAAAAATTTAAACATATTTAAATTTAGATATATATGATTTTGGAACCAACTAAAATACAATAGTACAATGAAATTACCCTTATTCTATATAAAATAGTTTATAAATATGATGAAACTCTTTTTAATGAATTTGTCTTGATCCTCTATACATTCCCTTCGATACCAAGTCTTTTCATTATCAATACACAACCATTTAAAAAACCATAATGTATCATTTTTATATTTACATCGCTCCCCAAATCCTTCCACTATATTAATATATTTATATAAATATATATTTTCCATTGGTTTTCTCTTCAACCAAATAGGTTTTGGAAATTTATATAGTTATTGGAATGGCTACTCCACATGAACCTATTGCAATGTAAAACTTGAAATGAAAGCCTTTTATGCCTCTAAGGAACATATAAATAATAAAAAGATGCATGATTACTATAAAAATAGCATAAAAAAACATGGATGTATCTATATTCATATACTCTCGCTCCCAAATTTTAATTTCAGGCCGCAGTGTCAAATAAAAAACAGATATTGGTGACTAGTCAGTTTAGCAGGATTATGTGGTAGTTCAAATAGCTCTTTCAACTCCTTTCACTACATCTATATAGGATCTAAATTCTCCAAAGTACCCATAGTTTATGTTTCGTTAGTAGTTTTAAGTTATTCTATTATTTGAGTCGTTATAGCCTCTATTTCCTCCACCACCACAACTACAAATATCTTAACCAACACTACTTTGAAGTGAATTCAGGTAGGCCCATTCTTATTAAGTTCTAAAAAAAACCAAAGGAATTCCATAAATAATTAATTCTTCCATATAAACCTTCATCATTTCCTATGTTTTTCAGTTTGATAAAATTTACCCTATTTTTCCAATCAAGTACCACCACCTACCAAACACCATTTTTCGATAGATGGTTTTTTTGTTGATTTCATATGATCTGTGAGTAGAAAACTAATCCAACTATTATGACCATTATTCCACTGTTAATTATCCACTAACACTATATGAATAAGATCCTGAAGATACTATGTTATCCACATGTTTGGAAATTTATTCAATTATCTTTATTCAATCAATATTCTCCCTCTATATATAAATCCTCTTAATGAAAGAATAATATTATTGGTATCCAAAATATAGAGACTAAGAAACAATGGATATATTTATATATAGTAATTACTATGTACATAAATTACATAATATGATAGAATAATGGAGGATAATGTATAAGAAGAATAGAGATAAAGACTCCACCAAGCGACACCACTCTAATAGGATAAGGTCAAACCCTCTGAGATCCATCATCCATTGAAAATAATTAATATATTACCTATAAACTGAACAACCCCCTTCATTTAATGTCACTAAAGAATCCACAACATACTCTTATATAATGACCCAAAAACATTCTAATACCATTTATAATATTTCCCCTCACAGTTATTAGACACTCAACTACTCCCTTACACAACACCACCCCACACTACTGTCAAAAGATACAACCTATCCCCACATTACTACCACTACATCAATAAATTAATTGCATTAAAGATAATTTTGAAATGGGATAGGGGTACCTCCATACTCCTTAAGGCGAGGATGGCAGTTTGTCTTTGTGGACCAACCTTTTAATCCAAATATTTGTGGTGGAGTTTTGTTTCATAAAACCACTAATAAAAACATTTTTTCCAATTCATTCTTTTGAATCCACTATAACCTTTAACTTGGAATTAATGAAAATAGTGAGAGTTTTCCCACTACTGCACGCTTCTTCCATCAATGAATCTTTTGTACACTATTTACCAGGTTTTTTCTCAATGCAAGGGATACTCCACAAACATTATATTCATTATTACTTGTCATATAAGTGAACCCAATAACTTATTCCTCTTGTTTTCTTCTTTAAGTACCATAAGATCCATCTATTACCTATTCTATTCTCTTTAAGCATGATTCCTTTATTTCCATGATGATTATTTATAACACATACCTTTTGAATCCTAAATCTGTAAGGAACCGACATTAAGAACAACATATTCTAGTTTTTTTAACTAGAATTCAATTACATGAAATTATAAGGATATTTTCATCTTATATTCTTATAAAATTAGGAAAAACTCTTACATTGTAAGACCTTACATTAAAAGTGTGCACTTATACTCAGAATCCATTTTTTCCACTAAAGGAAACAATTTTTAAATAAAACATTATTTATTTTATGGACACAACTTTGATAATTTCATCATGAAATATTATTTTTCCTAACTAATCATTAAGACCTATGAAGATTTTTTTAAAACATTAGATGAGAAAAAAAATATGTAAATAAAATAAAAAAAACATTATACAAGTGAATAAAATGAAAAAAAACATTTAATATTATTTGAGGGAATAAAAAATAATTTTCACATGAAAAACATACAATTTTTTCTTAAATAAAATCATTAAAATCTTAATAAATTATATTTTATAATGGTATTATATGGAATAATTTTCATATCCCTCTTAAATATGTTGTATCTCTTTCAGTTACATAAGAAGTAATGATAATAGTTATATTTGGAATAACCAACACTATATATTTAGATAGTTTATTAGGTGAAACCTAATAGGTTAACTCTTTCCAATTAACAAATTCATTGGGGAGATATAATGGGCTCACCCACCCTCAATATATAATGGAACAAATCATCCTCATAAAAAATGACCAAGAACCAGTACATAATTATAAAAATATAAAACATGTATAAAATAAAAATTATTGTGTAAAATAAATATTCCAAATTGAAATAACTTGTAATTTTTAAAAATATGTGAACTCATAAATGAAGATATTTTATATGAAAATAATTTTCTAAACTTATAAAGGAATATTCAAAAAAAATTACAGTATCATGAAATATGGATATCTATTCATCTCGTATAAGTAAAAAAACATTCCTTTTTAATTTTTTAAAAATTGATTAAAAAATAAAATTATAAGAGGATTTTTAAAAGAAATTACCTTAAAAATATAATATTATTGAAGTGATCATTAATCAAATGAATCGATTATGTGTATTCACTATAAATCAACATAAAAAAGTGGAAATACAACATAAGATATTCAAAAGTGTGTTCACATATAATCTTAGCATGGACTAATCAATTAATTATAATGATAATAATACCATAAATATCCTTTTACTTCCCTAAATATACATATATGTATCATTCAAGTGATGTGGTGATGAAAAATGAACCACATTGCTTTTTGGAGGTGGTAATTTGCATGTCTGCAAGAACGATGTTATCATTTCTCTATGTATAGAAAGGCAAGAATTTAAATGCTATATTACCTTTTAATAATTATTTATATTTCATTGATATCAAATATAAACATTAATTTCAAAATTATAACCATTATTGAGAGACATGCATGGAAAATGATTTATATTAGTTCCTGAGGGAGTAATTTTCCGTACACTGAGATGATGAATTATTCTCCCATTTGATGGAAAATGAGATGGATATGGGATATTAAATTGACATAAAACATATATTTATATTTAGGATACTATATTTAATATTTTATAATGGTTTAAAAAGATTTGAATTATGTCAAAGAAGAAATAAAATAGAAATAATTGATTAAAAATAATTCATCTTCTATGGACAATCTCCTTTGATTAAAATCTTAACACCACTAATGTTAGTGTTATGAAAAAAATAAGTCTTCTATATTATGGGGATGGATTTTTGGAATTTATTTTGGAAGATCTTGGCTGATTTTTTTTAAGTGTGAATAAATGAAAATAAGTGGTTCCCTTTTATAACATAGGTGATTTTCACTCTTCGAATTTCTCAAAATATTAAAATAATTTCACTTAATTACAAATACAAAATTCCTCTAAAGTTTTTTTCTAAGATAAGATGATTATAGTTCAAAATACCCTCATAAAATATAAATTATATATGTTTTTACTAAATTTATACCCTTATCCTTTGACTTTATCTGTTATTTAACCCATTTAACTCTTACCATGACTATATGGATTTTCACCTTCTAAGGATTAATATAGTTACTATAAAATTACCAAATACCCATAAATGAATAATGGATGTAATTTTAAACCCTCTAAAAATAATTTTTTGGAATTTAATATTTTTATAAATTTTATATCATTTAATCAAATATTATAAAATTTAAAACACCATTAATGTCAATTTTTGACACTATTCATTACTTTGGCATTTAGAAATATCAATATAACATTTATATTTAGAACATAATATTTTATTACAATAATAAATTTCAATATCATCTATAATATTCGTTTGTAAATATAATTAAAACAAAATATATTTATTTTAGTATTTTTAATAATATTTATTTGATATTTCCATTAAAAAAATATTTACTCCATTAGTGATGTCTAATCATTTAAGTTAATTATATCTTCACTAAAAATTAAAAATAAATTTCCATGATGAATATTAATATTTGGTATTCCCAAATACTATTTTTGGTCAACCATATATTTTTTATGACCATATGTAAATAATTGTATACTTATTAAAAACATTAGTATGTCAAGTTTGAGTTTTCTTAAATAAAAATACTATAAGGAGAATAATGTAATAAAAGTGGATCCAAGATATAATAAATTATATCCACGGATTATTTTAGTAAAAAAAAATCATCCAGTAAAATTGGGACAATTGTTAATGTAATTGGATAATATTTATATTATTATTTTTACCCGTAATTGCGCGATTAACCCTTATGCAAGGAAATTAAATTACTATGTTTAATATTCATACTATCAAAAATTAAAAATCCCATTTATTAAATTGTATTGTTTTTATTAAAAATATATAATCCATTTTTAAAAATTCAAAACATAGAAAAGGTTAAAATAATTTAAAATTATTCCCCTAGACGGGATGAGAAAGCATTTTTTTGAAGTGAAAATGTTCAAAATTTTAAAATTATTTTATGTCAAAATTCAAAATAAAATCGATTTAAATTACCTAAATTGTATTAATATATTTATAATTCATATAAATTTACATTTAAAAAAATTTAAAAATAATTTACCATAAGAGATTTTTAGATAAAAATTCAGTTTTCAATTAAAATACAGTATTTATAACTATTCTTCAAAAAAGTAAAATTATCAGAAAAATACTAAAAAAACCAAAGTAATGTTTTATATTTCGTTTTAAAAAATAAATTTAAAAATTTCAACTAAAATTTATAAAAATTTATCATTTATTTTTAAAACACGTGGACCCTCAAAAGGCGAAAAAACTGCCTTTAAAAAAATATAATTTTTGGAAAAAATGAGATTTATTTCTATATTATATTTAGAAAAAAATAAAATGAATTTAAAATATTTTATTGATTATATTAAATATTTATTTCATTAATATAATCCAAAAAATATGATTTATTTATTTTATTGTTATAAAAAACACTTTTGCGCATTTAAAAAGTTTTCAGAAGAAGATATCATTTTATTTTCAAGGGGGTTTTATTTTCATTTATAATTAATTTTACACAAAAATAATTCCTTATATATACATTTTTAACCATTATTTCATAATTTATGTAATCCTATTCATACTCTCCATTTTGACTTCTAGGTTATAACGATAACATTAAAATAATAATAATTAGTTGTTCATTTAAGTTCGATGTGGTGTATCATGTATGATATCTTAGAGAGTGTTTCCTTTAACAATATAATGATGTTACATCCCACCTTAATAAATTATGTCCTAAAAATTTCAACTCAGGCATCTAAACTAGGTTTCAACTATACAAAAATACCTTTGTTGATATATCACATCGGGACAAGGGTCAATAAAACATCTATTTGAAAGGATGGAAAGTAAGGTATGATGGTCACCTGAGATAACACACACTAGGGTTCCATGTATAAAAACATGGAAATAGAATAGGAAACTAAATATAAAGCTCTGATAGAGACTGATATAGAACATGCTAATTATAAGTGAACAATCAAAAAACCATAAATTTGTTATAGGTCAAAAGGTCATTGATTTATTATTAAAAAATTTAAATGGATAATGTTTTTGTTTTATGATCCATTTCATAGAGTTGATAAATTATTTGACTACCAAGAGTAAGATCATAATGAAATATACTTAATTTGGAAGTATATTTTCATTCATTAATAAATTTCTACCACAATCTCACCTTTTTCTATAAACGATGAGTATTTATGATTTTTTGCATGCCTAGAGCATTATAATAAACTTCCACAGGTCACAAAATCGAAAAAGGTATAACTAAATATTCCAATATCTTTTAGAAATTTACTAGAACCAAAATTGTTAGGATATGATAACATAATTCCCCAAATTTAATAACCCTTTTTATTCTGGGAAACAACTTTAATATCTGATATTTAAAAGTAATATCCATAGTTCAACATAGATCATTCCCCAAATAAAAATCCTTAAAATTCCGCAAAAATATTCTATAAAAAGATTAAAACTCAAAAATTAGAAGGAATTAATAAAATATACTTATAAGATTGTAATAAAGTCTATCACTATAAAATATCAATGACTCTTATTATCTCATACCAAAATGTAAGTATCTTAATCATATATTCTACATGTATGGTAATCATATACATACGTCACCTGAATCACCATAAATACAAAATTACATTATATATGCTTTCAAAATATAATACAAAATTTATTCCTCATATAAAATCCCATATTATTTTATTTACCTTAATCATATAGTGTTCCCAAAATAGTGAACATCTTTCGAAATAACATTAATTAATTAATCGAAAAATCAATTTCTAATCACATGGTTATCCATTCAATAAAACACAAGTTACCAAAATAAACAAAATATTTCTCTTCCATATAATTGAAATAAATATTTTTCTGTACTAACCAGGACATTATATATGATAGTGGTAGGTGATGCCTCATTGTCATGCTTTTTTTTTGGGATAAATTGTTGCGTCCTTGCCAGACGTGAGTGGTTTTCACCCATCCTACGGGTTGTCCTTTTTCTTAATATATATGAATATAGTCCTTATAAAATTAATGAAATCTGAGAAACATCCCCCAAAAAACCATTTTATATTTTATTCTAAATGGTTTCTCATACTTTTCATTTTGTATCTAGAAATTTAATAAACCATAATTTCTACAAAAATGAATGACTCAAAAAATATTGTCAGTCAACTTAAAATTTCTTAACGTAAAGCCTCAAAATGGGTTTTAAGACATTGAAATTATGATCATAGTTAAAATTATAAATCCATGATTATATCCATAACTCTTAAGAACACATCTGAATCTCCAAATTTATATAAACCCTCCTCTGATTCAATCTGTAAGGATATAGGCTTAAGAATATCAAATTCTACTATTTTTTAAATAGAATTCACTTCTTAAAATTCAAATTTTATTTTTGGTTTATAGTTTTAGATAATTAGGAAAATATATTCCAAATAAAACCCATACATTAAAATTGGAAAATCATACTAAATATCTATTTATCCAACAATGGAAACCCTTTTAAAATAAGACATGATTTCTTTATATAACAGATCCTTTATAATTTCATCACGACATATTATTTTTCCTTACAAATATATGATACTAGGGGAAATTTTTTTAAAACATGGCATGATAGAAAAATATAAGTAATGGTCTTAAAAAATAAAATCCTTAATATAAAGAAAAACTTTATGACATATTTAATGAACTTTTAGAAGATAAAGCAAATATTTTTCACTTGAAAAATAAACATAATTTCTTCTCAAATAAAAGCATTAAAATATATAGAGAGAATAAATGATAAAGTTAACAGATGGAATCATTTTCATATCACTGTTAAATAAATTTTATCTTCCTTGGATACACAGGGAGAAACCATCATAGTTATATTTCTAATAACCACTACATTAAATTCCCATAATCTCATAGGATAAACTTAATTAGTTAACTCCATCCTATTTCCCAATGCATTGGAGAGCTATAACGGGCTGACCTGCCCCCGATTTATAATAGCACCGCTCATCCACATAATCAATTACAAATAATGTAAGCATAATCATAAAGAATAAAATGTTCTTAAAAGAAACATTCTTGATGAAAATATATTTTCAAATTTGAAATAACTTTTCTTTTCTAAAAACATTCACACTCATAAATGAAAAACTTTTATTTGAAATTAAAAATTTAAACTTTTATAGGAATCATTCTAAAATTATTTCATCAAAAATTGAAAAAAATATTTATTTCCATATTTGTTAAAAAAATTCCTTTTTAAATTTTCAAAAATATTTTAAATACTAACTTTAAAATAATGTTTTTAAAATAAAGTCCTGTACAAATATCTTTTTATTGATGTGATAATTAATCAAATTAGTACATTAAATGTATTATCTATAAATGAAAAAATGAAATACAATATAAAATAATCTAAAATTATTTTCACAGATAATCTTAGCATGAAATAATCGTTGAAGTAGAAGTTTAACCCAATGAATTGAAATTGACTTAAGAAATCCCTTGCTACTTTGTAATTAGTTGAATCGTATTCCACATGAAAGAGTAAAATTTGAAAAATTAAATATCATTAGAATAAATAAATTCATGATATAAAATCTCAATTGGGAGTTATATACACTATAGAATATAATATAAGTGCATAACATAAAAAATATGCCTTAATGAAAGAAAATTCAGATACAGTCTCTTACCTTGATTCTGAATCATGATGTATAATATTTATATTCTAGAATAATAAAATTAAGTTAATTATATTTTTTAATGAGACAATTTTTTGTTTTTATCATTAAATTTCTATCACTTATTATCATGTCATAACAATAAAATTATTATTTAAGTTCACGTCGGTCGTTTTGAGGATATTCAGTACATGAGTAAAAAATGACATTGATATGATATGGTCAAAATGATCATTGGTTTATAATCTAAAGAACAATAATAATGACATAATTATAATTTTTATACATTAATTAAAATTTTCATTCAATTAATTAAATATTTATATGAAAAATAAACTACGTTACAATCATGGAGATGTTAGGTCGTACGTACGCATGAGTAATGTTTTTATTTTTCAATGATTAGTAAGGAAAGATGTTAAGCATAATTTTATCTTTATATAATGAAAATATTACAATAAATATAATACTAATTCTCTAAATATACTTATATATTTCATTCACGTGATATGGTGATGAAAAATGAATCACATCACTTTGCGGAGGTGATAATTCACACGTAAGTACGAAAAAAATTATCATTTCTCTATGCATGGAAAGGTAAAAAGTAAGTTATATATTATAATTTCAAAATTATAATTATTTCATTAATATAATATATATTTATATTAATTCCATAATTATGTACACTATTGAGAGATAGCGATGGAAATCGAATTACATCGGTTTTTGAGGCGTTGGTTTTCCATACACACAGAGGATGAATTCCATTCCCATTTGATGGAAAAAGAGATAGATATGGGAGATTACAATGATATAATAACATCATAGTATATTTAGAATACATGGTTTATTATTTTATCATGCTTTATCGGGCTTTAAATGAATTTTAAGGATAAATAAAATATAAACAACTGAATAAAATGATACCACTTCATTGGAAGATCTAATTTGATCAAAACCTTAACACATATAATGTGAGTGTTATGCCTAAAATAAGGAATATATAATTTGAGAATGGATTCTAGGAAATTATGTCAGTATATATTGGGAAAAAATTGTTTTTATGTGTTTATAATTGAGAAGACTATGTTCCCTTTTGTAAGAGAGGGGAAGGGAACTATTGATATTTTTAAAAATATCAAATTAATAAAAATTAATTTTCAGTTAGAAATGGATCCAAATTGAGTTATTTAAAACATAATATAAGGATAGTTCTAAATACCCTCATTAAATATTAAATATATATGTTTGGTCTAAATTTTAAACCTTATCCTTTGGTTTTAACCCTAATTTATCCCCTTAACTCTGATCGTATAAATATATAATTTTTTTCTCTTTATGGGTTAATATAGTTTCTATAAAATGACAAAAGAAAAATAAATGAATAATGGATGACATTTCAAACCTTATCTCAATACATTTTATGAATTTAATATTTTGATAAATTTTATATCATTTAATAAAATGTTTTATATTTTAAAGTAACATTAATGCCAATTTGGACAGTATTCATTACATTGACTTTCAAAAAAATGAAGACAAATTTTATAATTCATGTGAACTATTTTATTAAATTCCAAAAATTTCAATATAATTGGAAATATTCTTTTATAACATTAATTATTCTAAAATATATTAATTTTAATATTTTTAATAATCATTATTTGATATTTCGTTAATAAATTTTTTATTGCATCAATGTTGTGTAAGAATTTAAGGTAAATATTTCTTTACTGAAAAGTAAAAATAAATTTCCACCATAAAAATAAATATTTTGGATTTCCAGATACTTTTTATTATTAATCACAGATTCTGGATGACCATATATTAAAAATTTTATACTTATTAAAAACAATATTGCGACAAGGCTGAATTTTCATAAATTAAATTAATATAAGGGGCTCAAAGTAATAAAAGAGGATCTAAGTGGTATAAATTCGACTCATGGATGATTTTAGATAGAACATACTCATCCAATAGAATTGGAACAATTGTTGAAATTAATTTGCAAATATTTATAATATTATTTTTTCCCTTAATTATCCGATATTCCCTAAACTGTGGAAGAAAAATTACTAAATTAATTATTCATACTATCTAAAAATAAAATGGGACAATTTATTAAATATATATCTTCTAATTTCAAATATTGAATCAATTTTTCAAAATCAAAAACACATATGTGAAAAAATTATTTTAAAATTCACCCCGTAGAGGGTATGAGAAATTGAGTTTTTAAAGTGAAATATTTCAAATGTTTTAAAAGTTTTGATATCAAAATTTAACAAAAAATTATTCAAATTAACTAAATTGGATTAATATATTTAAAATAGATAAAATTTTACTTTAAAACCAATTTAAAATATAATTTATTAGTATAAATTATTTAGATGAAATGTCTGTTTTCAATTAAAATAATGTCATTTTCAATATTCATAAAAAAATTTAAATTTATCAGAAATATAAAAAAAATTAAGCAAAATAAATTTTGATATTACGATTTAGAAAATTATTTTTAATCTTTCAAATATTATTTTTAAAATTTTCATCATTATGTTTTAAAATAAGTGCATTATGAAAAGGTGGGAAATTGTCTATATAAAAATATAGCTATTTGTGTGTAAAATTGGATTAATTTTTATATCTTGCCTAGAAAACACATAAAATGAATGTTTAAAATTATATTTAAAATATTAAATATAGATTTCATTAATATAATCTGTCATGAGTGATTTATTTATTTTATTGTTATAAAACAAAATTTGGCGCATTGAAATAGTTTTTCATAAAAATATTTCCTCTTATTTCCAAAAAGGATTTTTTTTCATTTATAAAAAATTGATCACAAAATAATTTATTATATATACATGTTTAAACTATATTATTATAATTCAATTAATCCTATTCATACTTTCCATTCTAACTGATATTATATAATTATAATGTTTAATTAATTAAATGTAGATGTTCATTTAATCTCGATGGGGTGAATCTTGTATCCTATAAAACATAATATTTAATTTTAAAATCATGGGATATTAATGGATCAATATTTTATGTATATAATAGACTCTATTATATATGATCTTGAACACAATCTTCACTGAAACATTTTTCTCGAGATTCACCTTTTATTTCATTAATGGCTATTGGGGACAAGCCATTAGAGACACTTGTAGAATCACGTTATGGTTTCTTATTTTATTTTCATTCAAAATAAAGTATACAGTTCTATGTAAACCAGTTTTATAAAACTTACATTCATGTTATCTGTTTAATTGAATGTGGAATTTCCTCTTCTTTCTTCTCTTCTTCTGTTTCAACACAATCTCAAAACATATTTAGTGTTAGCAGAAATATAACATTCCTTATTAATACCATACCATGTATACTTATACTTTGAGAAAAGTTTTATTACAATTTTACTTCCATTTTTCTAATTTATTCTTCCACACACATAGACACACCCGTATTTTTTCTATTACTTCCAAAAATTAGCACTCCACTTACATTCTAGCATGAATATCATTTACACCAGTTCAAACAAACATGGGACTCCGGGTTGCTATAACTAGGTTGGAGTACTATTTTATACTAGATAGAGTTTTCTAATGAGGCTCTTAAGATCTAACCATTCTATTTAAAACATGTATCACATTATCATGTTCATTGAATTTAAAATTCATCACCTTTAGTTGGCCTTTTGTGTTCCCAATGTGTGAGTTATTTTCATCCTGAACTATCTTAATTTTATCTTCACATTGTTCTGTAAGAGCAGTTGCAAATAATTTATAGATATGCCCTTTTATCCAAGATTTATTTACCTATTTAACACGTTTCTAAATTTTATCACTTTGACCCATCATATTCTTGTTCATTGTTATGATATATTCTTTTGAAGCCATTCCACCATGAAATTCCAAATTGTTTCCTCAAAATCTGTTATGAGGAAAAATTATTATCACCTTCCACTTTAAACAATATAAATTCATTTTTAGAACTTGAATATTCTTTTATAGGTTACCCAAAAATTATTCAGATTTACCACATGAATTGGTTGCTTCATCCTCAATATATTCCTATTAATCAAAATCTATATCTCTTGATTTATATGAAATATATTCTATAAGGATAGAATCAGATAAATTAATGGAATATGGTTTGTTTATGTATATTTCACTTAAAGTATTTGATGTTATTTTCTTTATCTTATTCCACTAGATTTTATACAAATGGGACTCTTATTTAATTGGATTTAGATCCATCATAAGGACCTGTGTTTTTTCAGATTTTTAATTTGAGGATAAATTATAATTTTTTATCTTTTAGATGATTATAAGGGGTAAAATGGTATTTAACCCAATGATATAATATCAGATAATTATAATGACCACTAATTTTTTCATATAATAATGTTTTTACCTTAGGGAAGGTGTTTTGTAGAATTAATAATAGTATAAATTTTCATTGAATAATTAGTAGTTAATAGTAATTTAATTCAATATTAATTTATTCGCATGTGTCCGTTATTCAATATATTTTTTTAATGGAACTTTGGATTGAGATTTTCTATCTTCTATTGATTCCAATATGGGATGCTTTTCCTAGGTGGGTCATAAACTCTATTCATGTTATGGGGCCCATTTTTATTTTTTTATTTTTTCCTTTTAAATTTTCATCTTTTCCTTCACTATCTTCCCATTTTCACCCCCAAGAGGATTCCCCCATATCATGAAAAACATGAAAAGGGTGATGAATTTAGATAAAGAGATGGGAAAAAATAGAGGTACCACCACATAGTTCGAGGGGAGCCGAATCATCGTGTGGTAACCATGGACCACAGAAAGGGGCGAAGCTTCAGTAGATTCTGCACAGAGGTTGGACATTATAACATCCCCATATCATGAGCCACCTGAAGGGTTCCCTGAGCTAGGTTGTCCACATAACCTCAAGTGCATCTCCCCGAATTCCAGAGGCTTCCAACTAGCAGTGAGGGAATTTTTCATGTCTATGGGGGAGACTATGCCCTCATAGGTAATAGGTATTATCATAGAAGAAGTAAAAAACAATCAACATAAATAGAGGAATCATATAAATGAATAAACTATAGAGGAAGAAACATAAATAATACAACTCAATAATAATCACGTGTGGAACCTCACAAGACAATGTCTTGCCACGATGTCTATCTAAACTGAAATAATAAAAAAAACAGAAACCCAGGCACACTATCAACTAAAAGAAAAGACGCAAATAAACAACTACATCATGAGAAAGTCTCAGTCCTCTTCCATGATCTCCATCCAATGCTGCATAAATAAATCAAGCATTAGAAGAAACATGGTTCTATTTTTCAATACTTGCAAGCATGTAATCTACTCGGGTGTCCACGATGCCTGAGAAGGGTGTGAGATAAAATCTTAGTAGTTTGGCACCAACAATATCTAAAACTTTCAATTTCTTGTAGTAATAAATGGTAGTGTTCCATTATATAACAAATTTTGGTAATTAATTAAGTAAAATAAAATAAATAACTCAGCCTGGGGTCCCAATGGTACCCATCCTTAATCACCTTCTTCGGCCTATTCCAGAAGTCTAAACAGAGTACCTATAAGCAGAATTCACATATAAATATATATAAAGCCTGTAAAATTAAGGTAAAATAAGGAAGAGGCATACCAGAAGCTTGTGATCAGACTTGGGGTCTATGTTATGTGTCAACTAGGTGTGTGTCAATATACCTAAAAAATATCAAAATTCTCAAAGACATAATGTAGAATTAACATAAACCTTCAATTAATCATTATTAAGTTTCAAATTTAGAGCTAGATTCTATGCCCATCCTGAAGGTATCTCTACGGAACATCCTTAAAATTTTCGAATATAACGGAACATGTCCAAGGAAATCTTTCGAAAGAACAAGTATCGCTCAAGTCAGGGCTTTAACATTAATCCATTATGTTCTTGTAAAAAGAGGTTGAGAATCATCTAAGGATATATTAGTCACATTTCCAATAGATTCTTCCTCAATGGACCCTTTTGTAATTGGTATCACTCATATGTATTAGAAATCCCAAGGAAGTCTCAGTCTGTAAAAGCTAAAGACACCACCCCCCGATGCATAGTGGTAACTAGTCCAGAACGGAGGGTCTAAGCGTGGCCCTTAATAAAAGACCCACCTTATTTAACTGCATTTAATTTAATTAATTTTTCATAGAAACAGATATAACATAACATGCATATATAATTGTAGTTTGAAATTTATGCAGATACACCCTTGTAAGACAAGGTTTTAGTTTAATATTTCAGTATAAAAACATAACAAGGAAAGATACCATATCAATAGAAGAAGATAAATTAACTTTTTAATAAATAAATAAATCAGAAAAAACAACTACCAAATATTCAAAAATTCAATGTACATAATTAATCTAAATTAATTATATAAATTAAACACAAAAAGGGATGTGCAACACATGCAGTTAATAAAATTAAATACCCGGGCTAATAGAATTTATACTGGCCACATCGGCACGCCAAAAGGGGTATCTGAACACATTGAAACAATTTAAACAATTTAATTTATAATAAATAAGGCTTTATATATTGTGCAGAATAATTAAATTGAAAATATTGGGTGAATTTTCACAAATATGGTTGGCACTGACGGAAGACACAACCGTGCATTTTTATAAATCACAACGAAATAGAGGTATAGAGAGTATAAAACCTACCTTATGGTAACATATGATTCTATGATCTAAGGTAGTCTTTGATTTTACCTAAAATAGAAGAAAACAAATGATTTTAGAAAACTACCAAAATATGGTAATCTTCTGCCGCGACGAACAACGTGAAGAATACTCAACGAAACTTAGAAATTCTAATTGTGCATGGTTAGAAATCACATAAGGTATACAATGCACCTAACGCTGAATAAAATAGAAAAATAATAGAGGCACATCAGACTTCCAAAGGAGGATAAGGGGGTGCACCACCTAGAGAGAGAGGGAGGCGCGACGTGAGGGAGATGAGGAGAGAAAGAGTGGAGAAAAAAAGAAGAAAGAAAATAAAGAAAATGAAAAAAAAGTGAAAAATAAAAGGAATGAAAAAGGGAAAATAAAATGAAAAATAAAATAGAATAAAAATAATGGAAAAGAAAAAGGATAAAAATAATAAAAAATGGAAATCTCCTATTTTAAATATTTCTAATTTTTTTGTAACCTGCATTCTATTTTATTTCTAAATTTATTTTTATCCCTTATTTAATTATTTAAAATTTAATTAAATCTCTTCTCTTTTATTTTTAATCCTTAATTAATTATTTTAATCCCAAACACCATGCTAAAAAACAATTTAACATTTTTCATAAAACCCTAGAATCATTTAATTAATAAAATAGATTCTCAAGACATGCAATGGGGTGTACAGCTTCACACCTAGGGTTGCTATAAATATTTAGACAACAAAAATTTAAAAAGTCCTTACCTGAATGAAGCCACGATGTTACATACTCCCCTCCTTAAGACAAATTGTCCCCATGTTTCCCTTGCAAGGGTAGTTGAACGTCGTCAGATAAAGGATTAGGAAACTGCACACGTACATCCGTCTCATGCTCCCATGTCTCATCCGAAATGCATTCGTGTTTCTATAACACCCTTACCAGAGGGACTGACCTGCCTCTGAGAAATTTATTTCTACAGTCGATGATACGGATCAGATTCTACGCAAAGGATGCATCTTCCTCAAGCTCGATGTCGTCAGGGTCAAAATAATGAGATGGTTGTGGATGATATTTTCAGATCTATGATACATGGAAAACGTCTTGCATGGCATGGTACCATTGAGGTATTAGTAACCGATAGGCCACTGACCTGACTTTCTCCACTATCTCGAATGGCCTGACATATCTCGGTGATAACATTCCCTGTCTTCTGATATGCCTGTGAGACAACCTCATAGAAACACGCAGAAAGACTCAATGTCCCACCTCAAACTCCTGAGGTCTGCGACGAAGATCAGTATAAGACCTTTTTCTGTACAGAGCTATAGTCATACATTTCTGAGTCATCTAAACTTGCTCAGAAGTCTCTTGAAAGAGATGAGGACCCAACAATGCTGCCTGAAATATGTCGAGACATTATAAAGGTGAAAAGCACGATCTACCATAGAGGACCTTATATATAGCCATTTGAATTGTATCCTAGAAGCTGTTGTTATAGGTAAACTCAACCAGAGTTATATTCTTCATTCAGGAACCTCCAAAATCAAGGATGAAGGGCCTAAACATATATTCTAACACTCATATAGTTGCCTCAGACTGCCCATCGGTCTGAGGGTCATATGTGGTACTCAGAAGTACCTGTGATCCCAACACCTTTTACAACCCCTTCCAGAACCATGAAGTAAAGTGATCATCTCTATTCGAGAAGATAGAATTATGTACACCATGAAGTCTCACAATCTCTTAGATATATATCCTTCCTAACTCATAAATTGTAAATTTTTCTCCAATAGGTAAGAAAGGCGCAACCTTGGTAAACCTATCAGGAACCACCCATACTGCATCAGTACCTCGAGGATATCATGGTAGAACTATAAATAAATCTATGGTGATGTCCCTCCATTTCCATTCAGGAATGGATAAATGCTGTAGGAGTCCATCAAGTCACTGATGCTATTCCTTCACCTATTAACATGTGGAGCACAGAGTGAAGAAACCCGCGATATGATTTTTCATACCAGGAAAAAAATATTGTCAACACATGTCTCTATATATCTTGGTCAGGTCAAGATGAACTTCCCAAATAGACGTGTTAGATTCCTTTATCATCTATTACTATATACCATAAGGTACCCATACACAACCACAATAATTTAGAGTTTCACATCCATTAACAACACAACCAGGAGGTGAGATCTCTCCGATAATGCTTTCCCTCAAAATAAGACCTTCATGATCAGTCAACTATTGACTGCACACTTGCTCTAGAAGAGAGGAGGTCACTATAAGAGATGCTAGAACAAGTTTCCCACATTGTTCCTGAACCTACAGATTCATATCAGAAAACAAATTCAACATCTGTCACTCACTACCAGCTACCTGAATGTCTTGTTTCTGTGTCTTGTGGATTAATGCATCTGGTATGACATTACACTTACAAGGGGTATAAGAAAGATCAACGTCGAAAGACTGCAAGAATTCGACCCACCTGCACTACCTTATGTTCAAGTCTCATTGAGTGGAGATATATTTTAACCTTTTATGATCTGTGTAGATAACTAATCATTATCCCAACAAGTATTGTCTCCAATAGAGTAGAGAATGAACCAGAACTACTAACTCAGGTTTGTGTGTAGGATAGTTCCCCTCGTGAGGCCTCAGTTGGCGGGATCCATAAGCTACGACTCGATCACCCTGCATTAAAACCCCACCTAGTCCAATTCTGGAAGAATCAAAATAAAAAATATTGTCTACTAGAAATATGGGATTTTGAGCCACTTTACCTATAGCACTGCCACTGGCGGTTGCTATAGGTAACCAATAGCGACCGCCAATGGAAGTCGCTAGGTTTTCCTAAAACAAAACTGGCTTCGGCACCCCCCCGAACCCTTCATACCCATCGCTGCGAGCCTTCTTGTCGCTGCCATACCCGGTCGCTGCACGCCCTGCACCGCCGCCGCACACCATCCCTCACCGCCGTCCCCGTTGCCCTCCGCCGACCGCCCTATGCACTCCTCCGGCCGCCCTCCGTCGCCCCGCCCTCTTCCAGCCGCCCTCCGGCTGCCATTCGCCCTCTGGCCGCCCCCACCCTCCGCCGGCCGCCCTCCACCGCCCCGCCCTCCGCCGGCCGCCCTCCGCCGGCCGCCCTCCGCCCTCTAGCCGCCCTCCGTCCGTCCTCCGCCCTGCCCCGCCGCCGCACACCATCCCTCGTCGCCGTCCCTGCCACCATTCCGCCCTCCGCCGGCTGCCCTGCACCCTCTGTCCACCCTCCGCCCTCCGCCGACCACCCTCCGCCACCCCGCCCTCTGCCGACCGCCCTCCGGCCGCCCTCCACCCTCCACCCTCTGGCCGCCCTCCGCCCTACCCTGATGCCGCGCACCATCATTCGCCGCCATCCCCGTTGCCCTTCTTCCCTCCACTGGCCGCCCTCC
Organism: Viscum album; assembly: GCA_963277665.1. Taxonomy (NCBI): domain Eukaryota; kingdom Viridiplantae; phylum Streptophyta; class Magnoliopsida; order Santalales; family Viscaceae; genus Viscum; species Viscum album. The sequence goes on along the minus strand of OY728121.1, from coordinate 1,898,144,229 downwards.
GCCCTCCGCCGGCCGCCCTCCACCGCCCCGCCCTCCGCCGGCCTCCCTCCGGCCGCCCTCAGCCCTCCGACCACCCTCCGCCCTTCCCTCCATCTCCTTCGGGCTTCCTCCACCTCTGCCCTCTGGCTCCGGCCGCCCTCTGCCCTGCGGCCACCCTGCAGCCTCCCTCTTCCCTCGGGCCTCCCTCAACCTGCCTCCGGTAGCCCTCCGTCAGCCCTCAGGCAGCCCTCTGACCTCCCTCTGGCCTTCAGCCTCTAGCCCCTCCAGCCTCCGACCTCCGCCCTTAGCCCTCCGCCCCCTCGTCCCTCCCCCCAGCACCCTGAACACCCCCCCTCACTCCACCAACCCCCGTCCCCTCCGTCTTCGTCCCCTCCCTCACTGCACCACCACCACCCATCCCCTCTTTCACCGTCCTCTCCCTTGCTGCACCGCCGCTGCCCGGTCCCCTCCCACTCTGCATGACCACTACTCGTCCCCTCACCGCTGCCGCCCATCCACTCCGTCTCCCCCTATCCTCGGTCCCCTCCCTCATCATCCCACCCTCGCTGCACCATCTCCACCTCACCGCTGCCTCTCCTCCAGCTCCCCGTCGCCACCACCGCCCATCCCCTCCCTCGCCACACCAGCTCCTACTCCAGCTCCCCACCGCTGCCTCTCCTCTCCCTCGCAGCACCACCTTCGTCTCCCCTCCCATCCAAGTTTGTAGCGCAATCAGGTATGACATGAGATTTCACTTACATTATTATTTTATAAATGGTTCAAAAACAATTAATTAGTATTTATTTAAAATATATTTGATATGAAAAATGGAAATTTAATAAGTATTGTGTAAATGTTTGTTATAGGGATATTATTATAGATAGGAGTTGGATTGGTCTTCCAAATCGAACATCTAGAGAGAATTTCAATGGAATTATGCAGTTTATTGACTTCACCATAGGATTTGAAAGTGACTATATTAGTTGTCCATGTAGAAAATGTGCTAACATATATCAATTCACACGAGATACTGTGAGGGAGCACTTATTCTTTAATGGATTTCGGAAAAATTATAAGAGTTGGACTCATCATGGAGAAGAATATGTTCGTTTTCAAAATACAGATGCAGTTCAGATGGATGTTGATGCAAGGATGAATGATCCAATGTATGAAATTCTTACTGAAATGGTACGTGAGTTGGATCCTAAAGGCATTGACATTCAGAATCTTGAGACCGGTGAGATAAATCTTCACTCTGGTGTAGATCGTGATTCGAGGAGGTTTTATGAAGCAATTGATGATGCAAAAACAGAATTATATCCTGGATGTACTTATTACAATAAATTGTCATTTATCATGGATTTGTTTCATTTGAAGACTTTGAATCATTGGTCAGACAGATCATTTGACATGTTGTTGGTGTTATTGAAAAAGGTTCTTCCTATTGATGCTAAGATTCCCGAGTCTTATTACCATACTCGTAAGATGACATAGAACTTAGGATTTACATATGAGACCATAGATGCATGTGCAAAAAACTGTATGCTGTTTAGAAAGGAAACTTCCCATTTGGATATTTGTACGGTTTGTGGTTCTTCCATGTGGAAAGAGAACCGGGGAAATCAGACTCATCAAAGTCAGATTGTGATACAGGGGAAACCGATTGCCGTAAAGCAAATGTGTTACTTTCCCCTTAAACCAAAGATGAAAAGATTTTTTATGTCATCTAAAGTTTCTAATTTAATGTGATGGCATGCAGAAAGAGTTCATGAAAGTGATATGTTAAACCACCTGGTAGACTCTCATGCATGGACGTATTTTCATAAGAGACATCCCAACTTTTCCAAAGATGTTTGTAATGTCTGATTGGGATTGGAAGCAGATGGTTTCAATCCATTCAATTCTATGGTTGGTGCAACTCATAACACATGGCATGTGGTGTTGGTTCCGTATAATCTTCCTCTGTGGCATTGTATGAAGCAACAATTTATATTACTTTCCACTCTTATTGATGGACCTAAAAGTCTGGGGGATAAGATTGATGTTTACCTTCGGCCATTGATTGATGAGTTGAATGAATTTTGGGGTGATGGTGTGATGACTTATGACTGTGAAACAAATGAAATGTTCAAACTACAGGCTGCTTTATTGTGGAAAATCAATGACTTCCAAGCTTATGAAAATTTATCAGGCTGGAGTACGAAAGGGGAATTTTTTTCCCTTGTTGCAACAAAAGTAAAAAATCTGTATGGATTAAGCATTCCAAAAAATGGGCATACATGGTTCACATACGTTTTCTCCCCCCTTAGCATAGGTTCAGAAAGGACAGAGTGGCATTTGATGGTTCTAGAGAGTTCAGCCCAGCACCAAAGATCATGACAGGAGTCAAAATGGTATCACAGATTGAGGAAGAAAACATCTGCACGGTATATGAAATTCAGGATTTGGTGACTCCTATGGTACGTAATATTCGAGCAGCAGGTAGGCAGCGCAGTCACAATTGGAAAAAGAAAAGTATTTTTTATAGTCTTTCGTATTGGAAAACTAACATGATAAGGCATAATTTGGATGTCATGCACATTGAAAAAAATGTTTGTGATAACATATTGTGGACCATTTTAGATGTCAGTGGAAAATCAATGGACCATGTTAATGCACACCGTGATTTGGAAGAATTGGGTTTAATGAAGTAGTTGCATTTACAGTTAGCTGAGGGAAACAAGGCATATATGTCTGCTGCATAGTATACGATGAATACAAAAGAGAAAGAGACATTATTTTCCATTTTGAAGATGCTCAAGGTGCCTGATGGTTACTCTTCTAATATTTCAAAGTGTGTGAATCTGACGAGCAAGACATTGCAAGGGTTGAAAAGTCATGACAATCACATACTACTTCTGCAGTTGATTCCAATAGAAATTTGTGATTGTTTATCCCCCAATGTTGTTCAGTCGTTGATTGAGATGAGTAATTGTTTTAGACAGCTTTGTTTAATAAATCAATGAAAGAGTGATTTAAAAAGTTTACAGGACCGAATTGTACTTACGTTTTGTCACTTTGAGAAACTATTTCCCCCATCATTTTTTGATGTTATGGTCCACTTGACAATGCACATAACAGATGAAGTACTGGCTGCTGGTCCAGTGCAATTTAGGTGGATGTATCCTATTGAGCGGTATTTGAGTACATTGACACGATTTGTACGCAACAGAGCTCGTTCGGAGGCATCAATAGCCAATGGTTATTTAATGGATGAGTTTACTACTTTTTTTGTAGAATATCTTACAGATGTTGAAACAAAATTAGATAATCTCTCTCGAATTTAGGATGGTCCAGTTGGAGAAGGAACCACATATGATATGGACAACATCGAGTGGATACAAGCGCATCGATATATCTTGTTCAATACTCCATCAGTTGCACCATTAATGAAGTAAGTATCTTATCACTTTTATTGTTTAACTTTTACGTGTTTTGTTTGAATAAGTTGATCATTTAAAAATCATGTTATCATTTGTAGGAAACACATTAATGAGATAAAAGAAGATATGTATCGTGCGACTGATTTGCAAATTCAACAGTCTCATTATGCATCATTTCATGATTGGTTCAAGGATTATGTACGTATAAATTGATTTTCATTATGAGTGAAGTATTATACTAATTTATTTCTTCATATATCATTATTGAATTCTATAAATTATGTAGGTTCATAAGCTGAGGGTGTTAGGGGACCCCACACTAACTGAAGAATTTATCCAACTGGCTGAGGGTCCATCTATAACGGCTCGTCGTTATAAATCTATAGATGCTAATGGTTTTCGATATTGCATTAAAGATGTTGATGACAAATGAGCAACACAAAACAATGGCATCAGTTGTCCATTTGTCAATTCTGGTTATTACTATGGTTAATTGATAGACATCATTGAAGTTGTATACACACACGGGTTGAAGTACATATTGTTAAAGTGTAATTGGGTTGATCCAGTGCATGGATGTAATGTTGATCAATATCAGTTTTCATTGGTGAATTTTAACTATATGTTATACAGAAATTAACGAGTTGATAATGAACCTTTCATTTTGAAATCAAAAGCCGAACAAGTATTTTTTGTTACTTTTCCTTTGAATCCATGTTGGCATGTTGTTGTCAAAATGTCTCGGCGAGGAGTGTTTGTATTTGAACAAGATGAACCCGAGACCGTTCCTTTTGGTTCCCAACAGCTTGATCAACATACCGTAGTTCAACGTGAAGAAGATATTTATTGGGTCAGAGCAGCTGTTGAAGGAGAAACGGTCGATTTTCATGCTTAATGAAAGGTAGAATTGTTTTCCGACTATTCAGCCTAAGATTTCATAAATTATCTAATCATTTTATAAATCCTTGTATGTTTTAATCCTCACTTTTGGAAGTTTATTCAATTATAAATATTTAGGGTGATTTAACTCATGTTATATTGATGTTATTGTCGGTGTATCTTCCCATTGAGGTATTCTTCATTTGGTTCTTGTGTTGGTTGAATTTTTATTAATTCAATTTGAAATTTGGCTATGAATTGATTGGTTTTGTACATAATTTGTATATATGTTTTGTAAACTTTATGATTTTTTAAAATTCATTCACAACTAATTATTCAATCCCTTTTTGTTTGATTAACAACTGTACAAGTTTGATTTTTTTTAAAAACAATCCAATTTATCATTTGGACACTTTGGATAGTCCCCTTACTAATATTTTCCATGACTGCAGGCATGTCAGGGGAAGAGGCAGAAGATCCACATCATCCATCTGAGGCATCTATGTCTTAGGGTCGAGGTATGTTGGAATGTCATTGTATCTATTTTTTATGTAATTAATAAACATATATATATATATATATATTTATAACATCTGTCAATTTGTATATAAAATTGTTTTCAATAGGATCAGACTCGACTGCTTCTTCCTCTCGCAGGAGAGGCCCTGGTCGTGGCATATTATCATGGAATTCCGACACGACTTTTGATGTCTCATTTGATGAGGTATTTCATCATGTGGGACGGAATTCCCCTGCATTTATTCATCATCTGGGTCATATCATACATGTAACACCCGAGATTTTTATGAGTAATATTTTGTTTTTATATATCATCAAAGGAATCTTTCACTACACACTTGCTTGGCTTACTTTACACGCAATCACGACCTTCCTCGATAGCTTGCGTCGTACGCAATACCGAGTTCCACTAAACAACAATATGCTATTAAAATATTATTAAAACTAGCCGTTATGAATAGTAATAACCACTTTTTTAAATTTTTTAAATTTTATTTTTCAAAATGGACTTCATTTTTGGATTCGGAATACCGAAATTAGCATAGGGTGAAATTTTGGTATTTTTCTGAAAACTTTCAATTTTTGATGAATAGTGAAACCACTAAATGGTAGGTTAAAAACTGAATTTTTGCATAAAACTTAATTTTACCGCTTCTGTGAATGGAATTTCGAAAATCCGACAGACACGGTTGATATCAGTAAGTAAAATGTGGTTCAATGAGATAAATTTTTTTTTGGTGAATAGTAACTTTTTACTTTTTTTTACCGCGGTTAATAGTAAATAGGGTAACTAAGGGTAAAAATGATATTACTATTACCCTAACACATGTCCTAATTCTATTGGATAAGTTTAATTCGACCAAAAACAAACTTAGGAATAAAATATGACCATTTAGGCCCACTTGGGTTAGATTAGGACATTTATTATTAATTTATTTAAAGAAGGGTTAAAATAGTTAAAATAAAAGTTTAATAAGTAAATAATTTTTAATATGGGGCTATACATAAGATAAATTCGACTATAAATATTCATTAGAAAGATAAAAAGATTTCCTACATAATGGTATTTTATTTGTAATTTTTAGACATTAAATAATTTAATTTAATTATGACACAATGATGATGCAGTAATTATCTTATTAATGAAATATTGACATAATTGATGTTATAAACACCAAAATAAATGTAATTTGAGACTTTTTATGAATTATACTAATTTTATAGGTTACTATGATATATTAATGTTGATTTAATCAACTTGGTTCGAACATATAATTCTGTTATGACTTTCACAAAAATCATATATCAAATAGTGTCAAAATTGACACAAAATAGTTTTTAAATCAAATAAATCAAATATTATATTATTAATTTTTATTTTATTCCTAAAAATATAAGGTTCGGACAAATGACTTAGATAAGGATATATATATTAATAATAAACAATTTGGGGTTCAGTTGGCATGTTATAGTAAGTGTATTAACCATATAGTGAAAGAAAACAAAAAGACATGGTAAAAGTTAAATTATTTAACTTAGAGTTAAATCTAATTGATAAGGTTAAAATAATACCCTAAACTTGTCTAAATCCTATTGGTTGATAGGATTTCGACCCTTCCCCACTTTAGCTTCGAAATAAGACCCTTTGGAACCATTATAAACCGATTTTGACTTTAATATAAAATAATATTTTGAGATATTCCTAAGGTGCCCCTCTCCTCCCTTATAAAAGGGCACCTCCTCCCCCTCCTCCTCACACCAAATTTGAGCACTCATGCTCGGCCAAACCCTGCCATTTTCTCTTATCCAATTCCCTAGAATAATCCTAGAGGTCATGGTCTTCTTCAAAGACCAATCTTAGTTCCCTAAGTGGAGGATTCAAAGAAGCGTTCCAAAGAAGAGGTAATATCCATTACCGATCTTTTCAATTTCTTTCTTCTTCAACTTCGTCTTCTTTAGTTGTTTCATGATAAAGTAATAAAATCAGTATTAATTACATACTGATATGTTATTATAAATATGAAACAACCCTAATTCACCTTATATCCATCCTACGGAAAAATGAAATCACCGCGCGTGCGTACGTACAGAATACCGTCTCCACGCCGTGGTGTAATCTATTTTCCACCATCACCTTACAAGGATGGGTATAATGGTGTAATGAGTAACTATTTATGATTATTATAAAGTAATATTGATACTTAAATAATATATATATACTCCAATACAATTCCACGATCATAGGAACGATATCATCACTCGTGCGTACGTACGAAATACCGTCTCCACGATGTGATGCGACTCGTTCTACATGATCATCATTACATAGTAATTAAATAAATGAATTGAATGAATAAATATGATATATGTTACACTAATACCATTCTGGATATAAGGTATCTATAACCTTAAAAGAAGAATAAGAATTTATTCGGTAAAACACGCATAAGAACAAAAGGCAATAAAGACCCGAGTAACAAGTAACAATGAAATATTACTAATAAGAAGCTATGAATATCACCATATATGATATCATATCAATATGTATGATTCTGGAATAAGTCAATAACATTATTTAAACCATTATACAGGAGCTTCGGACACGTACAAAGCAAATCGGACCTAAGGTAAGGGAAATATCACAATCTCATTTTTATCCGAGATTGTTTATTCGTAAGTATTTACTGGGGTGTATTTTATCATCCACATCCAGGTTTCATAAATATGTAATATTATTTACATCCACCTACAATTTTTTAAATCCATTTTTACCCTTATGTGAGTTTTTAGTAATATGTATGAAAGGGATCTTTTGTCGTTTTTCGTACGAGGTACTTTTTGACTTTTCCGACAAAAGTACGAAAAATGTTTTTTTAACTTATACGGCATGAATGGATTTTTAAAAAATTATTTCCAAGAAACTTCCTTTACAAGTTTTCAAGTTTATTTTTAATCAACTTATTTTATTTTAAAGTTGTATGACATGTTATGAAAGGAAAAATGTTTTTGAAGTAGAAAGGATATTTTCCTCAAGAATGGAGTTCAAGTATTTTATCAAAATTATTTTCCATCTAAGATAATAACAGGGTTCTGTTTTTATCCCTATTATTACATTGGTTTGATTATGTTGTGATAGAAATATTTTTATGAATTCCTTTATCTTATATGAATTGTTCCATGATGTCATGTTGTTTAAGAATCCCATTTTTATTACATGGGTTACGCTATGATGTATGGTTTATGATTATGTGGCACACATAAGAAAGTATTCATTATAATATGGGTGGTACCTATATCTCCCTCCAATGCATTGGGTAAAGATTTTATATCTCATGAGATAGACATGGCTGGAACGGTAGGTTATACCGGTTCAGTGAAACAGGACAGGAACGAGGGTGACTCGGTTCAGAAAGGGACTTTGTCCACTAAGATAGTCTTGGCAATGAGTCATGACTAACAAGAAATGATTTTCCATGATTATGTGTACATGCCACAAAGATTCAAGTTTCATGTTATGATTATGGGGATCTCATTTTAACTTCTATGATTTGTTCCATGTTAAGATATTATGATCTATTTTGCAGGTTATGATTTTCAAAAAGATATGATATGATTTTTATTTCCTTTATTTGCCCTTGCTGAGCATTTGAGCTCACCGTTTTATGTATTATTTTCCCCAGGTCAGGAAGATGGATATTAATTAGAATATGCTAAAAGGGACCCTAGATATGATGAAATAAATGGGAGACACTGTAGAAGATTTATGAACCAGTTGTTTATGTTTCCCAGTTTCTAAAGACACTATACCTATACGGTTCTTTTTGGTTTTGTAATATGTTGTAATAGGTGTGCTTCCATTTTGAAGTATTAACAATGTATGTAAAGTATGGGTCGTTATAGTTGGTATCAGAGGGAGTTTATAGTCAACCTTTGGAAACTAGGATGTGAAAGCCTTAGTAAGAACCCTAAGGGTAAGTCTAAGCATAGAACACAATCTTAGTGTTTTAGAAATGGCCATGAATACCCTAGGATAAGACCTTAAGTGTGAAATTTTATCCTTGATTATGTGGTTTTCCTATTATAATTAGTGTTTCTCACACTATTCTTCTTGGTTTTAGTGAATGGCTGGAACCCGAAGGAACCGTGTTAATGCGGAATGCAATGGGAAATGCAATGATTGTCCCCATGAGCAACCAAACGATATGGGAGCTGGAATGCAAAATCTTGTAGCCATGCTCACACAACTTTCTCAAGCTATGAATCATGAAGGACTTCCAAACGAGCAAAGGAAGGAGCAACATTCTGTTGAATACTTCATGAGGCAGCGTCCACCTTCTTTCAGCGGGTCTACTGATCCATTAGTTGCTGAACAATGGATTAGTACGACTGAAAAGATATTTTCAGTTCTTCAATGTTCTGGACATGATAAAGTCATCCTAGCAGTGTATCGTTTGGAAGGAGATGCTGATCAATGGTGGAATCTTATTAAGAATATGAGGCAAAGGGATGAAATTGAGTCTATGGAATGGGAAGAGTTCAAGAACTTATTTTTCAATAAGTACTTCCCTCGTATTCTCCGAACAAAGATAGAGAAAGAGTTTCTTGAACTGAAGCAAAGGGATGATGAATCTGTTGGTACCTATGAAGCAAATTTTACAAGACTTGCAAGGTACGCTTCTGGTATTATTATCTAACCTGAGAGTAAGATCGATCGATTCTTTAGTGGCTTAAAACCAAGTCTTCGAAGGGCGTTAGCCATAAGGGACTTCAATAGCTACGAGAAAATCTTTCGATGTGCTCTCAAAGTCGAGATGGAGATTGGAGTAACCCATCAGTCAAATGGGTTTGATAAGAAGAGGAAGATGGAATTCAAAGGAAAATCTAAAGAGCACACTGAAAAGAAGATGAGCTTTCCCTTATGCTCAAAGTGTTGAAAGAAACATGGAGGGAGTTGTCTTAAAGGGACAAGTAAATGTTTTAAATGTGGAAAGGAAGGTCATCGGGCATTTGAATGCCGCGATAATGGGAAGAAGATGTCTAATGATGCAAACAAAGGAAGGGATACACAGAATGAACCTACTACACTTCAATGTTTCATGTGCAAGGAGATGGGGCATTATGCCAATCAATGCCCAAATCCAAGGGTTGATGATGATGGTCGACGTTAACAAACTCTTAAGGCTAAAGACAAAGGAAAGTCACATGCAATTTCTATCAGCGATGTGGAGTACGATAACGAAATGGTGAAAGGTACACTTACCATCCACTCTAAAGTAGAAAATGTTTTATTTGATTCTGGATCCACCCACTCTTTTATTTCTGAAAAATTTTCTAAGGGTATCACCGTATTACCTCAACAATTAGATGTTGAGTTAGCTGTGACAACACCTAATGGCACAACAGTCACATCAAAAGTTTATAATTCTTCTCCGATCGAAGTTTGTGGGAAAGTGCTTCCTGAAAATCTTGTGATCCTTCCTTTAGTGGAATTTTATGTGATTCTTGGCATGGATTGGCTTTCTCTACATGGAGCTCATATCAATTGCCAAATAAGGGAAGTCACATTTCATATTCCAGATCAATCTACGATCGTCTATCAATGCAAGGATGAACATAACCTTCCAGTGGAAATTTCTTCCATCTTATGGGTATTGATTCCACTAAATGAAGGTTATTTATCTCAAATGGTTGGTGATAAACTCATGATTAAGAATATGCCCATTGTATGGGAGTTTGATGATGTCTTTCCGGAGGAATTACCGGGTCTTCCACCAAATCGTGAAGTTGAGTTTTCAATAGAACTCGTACCAGGTGCTTTGCCAATTTCAAAGACACCTTATAGAATGGCCCCAATTGAGTTGCAGGAATTGAAGAAGCAACTCCAAGAGAATCTTGATAAGGGATTCATACACCCTAGTGCGTCACCTTGGGGAGCACCTGTTCTATTTGTTAAGAAGAAAGATGGATCAATGAGACTCTGCATTGATTATCGAGAACTTAACAAGATCACTATCAAGAACAAATATCCTCTCCCACGCATTGATGACTTATTTGACCAACTACGCGGAGCTCAATACTTTTCCAAGATTGATCTTCGTTCAGGGTATCATCAATTAAGGGTCAAAAGGGAGGATATACCAAAGACGGCTTTCCGTAAAAGGTATGGACACTATGAATTTATAGTGATTCCATTTGGTCTTAATAATGCCCCTACTATCTTCATGGATCTAATGAATAGAGTCTTTAGAGACTATCTTGATCAATTTGTGGTAGTCTTTATAGACGATATTCTTGTCTATTCAAAGAGCAAGGAAGAGCATGACGATCACTTGAGAATTATATTGAAGACCCTGAGAAAGGAGAAGCTTTATGCCAAATTTAACAAGTGTGAATTTTGGCTTCAAAAAGTTGCATTTTTGGGTCACATAATCTCAAAAGAGGGGATATCTTTGGATCCAGCAAAAACAGAGGTTATCGAAGGTTGGTCAAGACCAACAACAGTAACTGAGATCCAAAGTTTTCTTGGTTTGGATGGATATTATCGACCTTTTGTAAAATATTTTTCACGATTATCTAATCCACTCACCAAGTTGACTCGGAAAGGAGTTAAGTTTGCTTGGACAGAGGAATGTGAAGAGAATTTCAAGGAGTTGAAAAAAAGGTTATCCAGTGCACCTGTACTCACAATGCCTTGTAGTGGAGAAAGGTTTGTGATCTACAGTGATGCATCCAAGAAGGGATTGGGGTGTGTTCTTATGCAAAATGATATGGTGATAGCTTATGCCTCACGACAGTTGAAAATCCATGTGCAAAATTACCCAACACATGATTTGGAGTTGGCTGCGGTAATCTTGGCATTAAAGATTTGGAGGCATTACCTTTATGGTGAAAAGTGTGATATTTATACTGATCATAAAAGTTTAAAGTATATTTTCACACAAAAGGAGTTGAATATGCATCAAAGAAGATGGTTGGAGCTGATTAAGGATTATGACTGCTCAATCCATTACCACCCTAGGAAAGCAAACAAGGTGGCAGATGCATTAAGTCGACAAGACCATGCTAGTTTATCCATGATGAGGATCACAAAAGATCCAATATTTATGGATTTACAAAGGATGGATCTTGGAATTATAATGGAAGGGGAAAAATCTTATCTTTCTCAAATGAATTTTCAACCATCTATACATATGAAAATTAAAGAGGCACAGAAAGAAGATGCCGAGTTACAAAAGAAGGTGAGAAATGTTCCTGAGTTCAACCTTGATTGTGATGGGATAATAAAGTTCCGGAATCGGGTTTGTGTTCCTCCCATCCCCGAATTAAAGAAGGAGCTGCTGGATGAGGCTCATAGTTCATCATTCTCTATTCATCCTGGAAGCACGAAGATGTATAGGGACCTGAAGGAGTACTTCTGGTGGGATGGCATGAAAAGAGATGTTGCTGAATATGTCTCTCAATGCTTGGTTTGTCAACAAGTTAAAGCTGAGAGACAGAAGTCTAAGGGGATGTTACAACCATTACCCATACCCGAATGGAAATGGGAAAACATCACTATGGAATCTGTCACAGGAATTCCTAAAACATCCAAAGGCAATAATGCTATCTGGGTCATAGTTGATCGTCTTACAAAGTCTGCACACTTCATTGCTATTAGAGAGGTTTTCTCTCTAGATCAGCTTGCCGGGATATATGTAAAGGAAGTGGTAAGATTGCATGGAGTACCACTTTCTATTATATCTGATCGGGATCCGAGATTTACCTCGAATTTCTGGCAAAGTATTCAGCATACTCTGGATATAGAGTTGAGTTTCAGCACTGCTTATCATCCCCAGAAAGACAGTCAGTCTGAGAGAACAATTCAAACCCTAGAAGATATGTTGAGAGCTTGCTCTATGGATTTCAAAGGAGGTTGGGATCAACGCCTTCCTTTGGTGGAATTTTCTTATAATAGTATCTTTCACTCCAGTATTCAGATGGCTCCTTATGAAGCTCTATATGGAAAGAAATGCAGGACTCCAACTTGCTGGGATGAAGTTGGGGAAAGAAAGCTATTAGGACCTGATCTCGTTGATGAAATGGCAGAAAAGGTCAGATCTATTCAACAACACATAAGAGCAGCTCAGAGTCGACAGAAAAGTTATGCCGACAACCTAAGAAAAGACCTAGAGTTTGAAGTGGGTGATAAAGTGTTCTTACGAATATCTCCCTGGAAGAGGGTTATGAGATTTGGAAAGAAGGGGAAGTTGAGCCCTAGTTATATCGGTCCTTTCGAAATACTGGATCGTGTTGGAAATGTAGCTTACTGATTGGAGCTTCCACCGAATCTCTCTCAAGTTCACTATGTGTTCCATGTATCTCTCCTGAGAAAGTACATACCTTATCCTTCACATGTACTCAGCTCAGAAGTTGTACCGCTGGAGCAAGATCTTTCTTATGAAGAACAACTGATAGAGATTCTGGATCGTAGTGAAAAAGTCCTACAAATCAAGACCACTCTATTGGTGAAAGTTTTATGGAGGAACCACCAACTTGAAGAAGCTACATGGGAGCTTGAGGATATGATGAGGGAGAAGTATCCTCATCTGTTTGTTACAAAGTGACGAATTTTGAGGGAGAAATTATTTTTAAGGGGGTAGAATGTAACACCCGAGATTTTTATGAGTAATATTTTGTTTTTATATATCATCAAAGGAATCTTTCACTACACACTTTCTTGGCTTACTTTACACGCAATCACGACCTTCCTCGATAGCTTGCGTCGTACGCAATACCGAGTTTCACTAAACAATGATATGCTATTAAAATATTATTAAAACTAACCGTTATGAATATTAATAACCACTTTTTGACATTTTATAAATTTTATTTTTCAAAATGGACTTCATTTTTGGATTCGGAATACCGAAATTAGCCTAGGGTGAAATTTTGGTATTTTTCTGAAAACATTCAATTTTTGATGAATAGTGAAACCACTTAGTGGTAGGTTAAAAACTGAATTTTGCATAAAACTTAATTTTACCGCTTCTGTGAATGGAATTTTGAAAATCCTACAGACACAGTTGATATCAGTAAGTAAAATGTGGTTCAATGAGATAAAAATAATATTTTGGTGAATAATAACTTTTTACTTTTTTTTTACCGCGGTTAATAGTAAATAGGGTAACTAAGGGTAAAAATGATATTACTATTACCCTAACACATGTCCTAATTCTATTGGATACGTTTAATTCGACCAAAAACAAACTTAGGAATAACATATGACCATTTCGGCCCACTTGGGTTAGATTAGGACATTTATTATTAATTTATTTAAAGAAGGGTTAAAATAGTTAAAATTAAAGTTTAATAAGTAAATAATTTTTAATATGGGGTTATACATAAGATAAATTCGACTATAAATATTCATTAGAAAGATAAAAAGATTTACTACATAATGGTATTTTATTTTTAATTTTTAGACATTAAATAATTTAATTTATTTATGAAACAATGATGATGCAGTAATTATCTTATTAATGAAATATTGACATAATTAATGTTATAAACACCAAAATAAATGTAATTTGAGACTTTTTATGAATTACACTAATTTTCTAGGTTACTATGATATATTAATGTTGATTTAATTAACTTGGTTCGAACATATAATTCTGTTATGACTTTCACAAAAATCATATATCAAATAGTGTCAAAATTGACACAAAATAGTTTTTAAATAAAATAAATCAAATATTATATTATTAATTGTTATTTTATTCCTAAAAATCTAAGGTTCGGCCAAATGACTTAGATAAGGATATATATATTAATAATAAACAATTTGGGGTTCGGTTGGCATGTCATAGTAAGTGTATTAACCATATAGTGAAAGAAACCAAAAAGACATGGTAAAAGTTAAATTATTTAACTTAGAGTAAAATATAATTGATAAGGTTAAAATAATACCATAAACTTGTCTAAATCCTATTGGATGATAGGATTTCGACCCTTCCACACTTTAGCTTCTAAATAAGACCCTTTGGAACCATTATAATCCGATTTTGACTTTAATATAAAATAATATTTTGAGATATTCCTAAGGTGCCCCTCTCCTCCCTTATAAAAGGGCACCTCCTCCCCCTCCTCCTCACACCAAATTTGAGCACTCAAGATCATCCAACCCCTGCCATTTTCTCCTCTCCACTTCCCTAGAATAATCCTAGAGGTCCTGGTCTTATTCAAAGACCAATCTTAGTTCCCTAAGTGGAGGATTCAAAGAAGCGTTCCAAAGAAGAGGTAATATCCATTACCGATCTTTTCAATTTCTTTCTTCTTCAACTTCTTCTTATTTAGTTGTTTCATGATAAAGTAATAACATAAGTATTACTTACATACTGATATGTTATTATAAATATGAAACAACCCTAATTCACCTTCTATCCATCCTACGGAAAAATGAAATCACCGCGTGTGCGTACGTACGGAATACCGTCTCCACGCCGTGGTGTAATCTATTTTCCACCATCACATTACAAGGATGGGTATAATGGTGTAATGAGTAACTATTTATGATTATTATAAAGTAATTTTGATACTGAAATAATATATATATACTCCAATACAATTCCACGATCATAGGAACGATATCATCACTCGTGCGTACGTACGGAATACCGTCTCCACGATGTGATGCGACTCGTTCTACATGATCATCATTACATAGTAATTATATAAATTAATTGAATGAATAAATATGATATATGTTACACTAATACCATTCTGGATATAAGGTATCTATAACCTTAAATGAAGAATAAGAATTTATTCAGCAAAACACGCATAAGAACAAAAGGCAATAAAGACCCGAGTAACAAGTAACAATGAAATATTACTAACAAGAAGATAAGAATATGAACATATATGATATCATATAAATATGTATGATTCTGGAATAAGTCAATAACATTATTTAAACCATTATACAGGAGCTTCAGACACGTACAAAGCAAATCGGACCTAAGGTAAGGCAAATATCACAATCTCATTTTTATCCGAGATTGTTTATTCGTAAGTATTTACTGGGGTGTATTTTATCATCCACATCCATGTTTCATCAATATGTAATATTATTTCCATCCACCTACATTTGTTTAAATCCATTTTTAACCTTCGGTGAGTTTTTAGTAATATGTATGAAAGGAATCTTTTGTCGTTTTTCGTACGAGGCACTTTTTGACTTTTCCGACAAAAGTATGAAAAATGTTTTCTTTAACTTATACGGCATGAATGGATTTTTAAAACATTATTTCCAAGAAACTTCCTTTACAAGTTTTCAAGTTTTTTTTAATCAACTTCTTTTATTTTAAAGTCGTATGACATTTTATGAAAGGAAAAATGTTTTTGAAGTAGAAAGGATATTTTCCTCAAGAATGGAGTTCAAGTATTTTATCAAAATTATTTTCCATCTAAGATAATAAAAGGGTTCTGTTTTTATCCCTATTATTACATTGGTTTGATTATGTTGTGATGGAAATATTTTTATGAATTCCTTTATCTTATATGAATTGTTTCATGATGTCATGTTGTTTAAGAATCCCATTTTTATTACATGGGTTACGCTATGATGTATGGTTTATGATTATGTGGCACACATAAGAAAGGATTCATTATAAGATGGGTGGGACCTATATCTCCCTCTAATTCATTGGGTAAAGATTTTATATCTCATGAGATAGACATGGATATAATGGTAGGTTATACCGATTCAGTGAAACAAGACTGGAACGAGGGTGACTCGGTTCAGAAAGGGACTTTGTCCACTAAGATAGTCTTGGAAATGAGTCATGACTAACAAGAAATGATTTTCCATGATTATGTGTACATGCCACAAAGTTTCAAGTTTCATGTTATGATTATGGGGATCTCATTTTCACTTCTATGATTTGTTCCATGTTAAGATATTATGATCTATTTTGTAGGTTATGATTTTCAAAAAGATATGATATGATTTTTATTTCCTTTATTTGCCCTTGCTGAGCATTTGAGCTCACCCTTTTATGTTTTCTTTTCCCCAGGTCAGGAAGATGGATATTAAGTAGAATATGCTAAAAGGGACCCTAGATATGATGAAATAAATGGGAGACACTGTATAAGATTTATGAACCCGTTGTTTATGTTTCCCAGTTTCTAAAGACACTATACCTATACGGTCCTTTGTGGTTTTGTCATATGTTGTAATAAGTGTGCTTCCATTTTGAAGTATTAAAAATGTATGTAAAGTATGGGTCGTTATAATACATGATCCACATTGATTTCCATTGACCACGCATGACTGGGCTTCTATCCCTCAGGACACATTAGATCATCTTTGGAGGGAGGTTCAGGTAAGAAGACCATTTTACTTTATTCCCTATGTATAAAAACAATAAAATATGTGATTTTTTTCTTTAATATCAAAATTTGAAAGTATGTCCCGATGAGTTTCGGCCAGTGTGTATGATCAAATGTTGTAAGATGTGTAAATACTAGAAAGGAAAAGTCAAGAGGGACCACTGGGTACCAAATGTGGGTGCCCCAGACATTCTAGAAAAAGTCCCGAGAGGTGTCCTCCCGGCTCAGTGGCGTGATTTTGTTGCATATTGGTCTACTGAGGGTGTTGTGGTTTGTATATTTATTTTGGTATATATATTTTCAATAATGTGTGATTTGTTTGAAATTTGAATGTAGGAGGTGTCAACACACCATTCTGAGAATCAAGCATTGTAGGGACCACCTCACAGGCTCGGGACTCGTCACATGTCTCAGATCTTCCATGAGGTATTTATTATTCATTTTTTAATTTTTTTAATTAATACGGTTTTGTTTTTATATTCTATTCATATACAGTTGTGGGAGGAAGGTGCACCAACTGATAAAATGTCGGTGTGGATGAGGAATCGTGATCACAATGATCCAGAGGCTACAACATTGATTGTAAGTGCTTGTACTCATTACCAATACTTACATAAAATCTGTATATTAATATATGTATATATATTTAAATATTTCACAGGCTCAATTTAAAGCTGAATTAGAACATCTGCCAGAGGACCAACGACAGCTTCCCATGCGAAGGGATGAGATCTTTCATCGCATTATTGGTCGGGACGAGCATGGATATAGTTTGACCTACAGAACAAGGATTCCTAGTTCTATAGTGTCATGCACTGTAGTTGTTGGTCCTGCTATTGCTTAGATGACACAACGGTTGTTAGATTTTGAGGTACGGCTGCACGCTTCCGAGGAGGTAAATGCACAATTGATCGCTGAGGTTAGAGCACTACGGCAATATGTGCGTGCAGGTGATGGTGCATGGGATCAGATGACACAGGTTTATATTGTATTTATTTATTTAATTTATATTATTTTTGTTTTGAAAATATTTATAATGTGTTTTTGTTGTAGGCCCCTGACCCACCTGATGGAGGTAGTAGTCATGACCACGCATGACACATCATATTCACGAGGTGTGTTTCTGATTTTAATGGTGGGGTTGTTATTGATATTTATGTTGGGTTTTTAGTGATTTTTTTTGTGATTTTGGGGTATCATGTGTGTTTTGGCCTCATGCAATGTTTGTGTGCACGAATTGAGAAGTAACCATGAAACTGATTAATGATTTGGATATTTTTTGTTCATTTAATTTTCAATGTTTAGAATTTCATGTTCTGTAATATTTTTGAAAAAAACATGTGATTCATAATATAAACCATTAAACTTGTTTTTGATGAATGAGATGAGTTCACTATTTGTAGTCCCCCGGCCTACCCCGGACAACCCTCCCCGCACTCCGGACAGCCCTCCCCGCACCTCGTACATGCCCCCCACCCCGGGTATCCCCTTCGCACTCCATACAGCCCTCCCCACACTCCGGATAGCCCTCCCCGCATCTCGGACAGCCCTCCCGCACCCCAGACAGCCCTCCCCGCACCCCGAACAGGCCCCCGCACCTCAGACAGCCCTCCCAGCACCCTAGACAGCCCTCCCTGCACCCCGGACAGCCCCCCGCACCTTGGACAACCCCCCCCCCCCCCCCCCCCCGCACCGCCGACAGCCACCCCGCACCCCGGACAGCCCACCCCGCACCCCAGACAACCCCCCCCCCCCCGCACCCCGGACAACCCTTCCGGCACCCCGGACAGGCCCCCCACACCCCAAACAGCCCTCCCCGCACCTCGGACAGGCCCCCGCACCCTGGACAGCCCCCTTCACCCCGGACAGCCCTCCCCGCACCCCGTACTGCCCTCCCCACACCCGGGACAGCCACCCCCCCCCCCGCACTCCAGACAGCCCTTCCCGCACCCCAGAGAGCCCTCCTCGCACCCCGGACAGCCCCCCCCCCCCCCCCCCCGCACCCGGGACAGCCCCCCCCCCCCCCCCCCCCCCGCACTCCGGACAACACTCCCCGCACCCCGGAGAGCCCTCCCCGTACCCCAGACAGCCCTCCCCGCACCCCGGACAGCCCTCCCCGCACCCCGGACATGCCACCCACCCCAGACAGCCCCCCCCCCCCCGCACTCCGGACAGCCCTCCCCGCACTCCGGACAGCCCTCCCCGCACCTCAGACAACGCCCCCGCACCCCGGACAACCCTCCCCGCACCCCGGACAGGCCCCCCGCACCCCAGACATCCCCCCCTCTCCGCCGCACCCCAGAAAGCCCTCCCGGCACCCCGGACAGCCCGCCCCGCACCCCGAACAGCCCCCCCCCCCCCCCCCCCCCCCCGCACCCCAGACAGCCCCCCCCCCCCCGCACCGCGGACAACCTCCCCGCACCCCGGACAGCCCTCCCTGCACCCTGGACAACCCCCCACACCCCGGACAGCCCTCCCCGCACCCCAGACAGGCCCACTGCACCCTGGACATCCCCCCCCACACCCCGGAGAGCCCTCCCTGCACCCCAGACAACCCTCCCCGCACCCCGACAGCCCCCCCCGCACTCCGGACAGCCCTCCCCGCACCCCGGACAGCCCTCCCCGCACCCCAGATAGCCCTCCCCGCACCCCAGATAGACCCCTTCCCGCACACCAGTCATCTTTTGTGTGATTTTTGAAATGGTCGGGCAGACGACACGTCAATCAGAGGTGTCGTTTGACCGCGGTGACCGGAAACGCGTTCCCGGTGTCATGAAACACCAAAAACGGCGTGAGACTGTCGAATTCAGAGCAAACATGCTCCGAATGACCTGAAACCACACAAAAACATTAGGAATATTATTCGTGACGTGTAGGAGGAGAGGGCAGGCTCATCAGACGTGCGGTGCGCGTGGTACAGCCGATTGTGTCGTTTTCAGCAGCTCGGCGCGCGCTAAAATGGCGCGTTGGGGGGGGGGGGGGTCAAAATTACGCAAACGACCTCAAAATTCCATGAAACCATATGACAACATCCTTTGTGTGATTTGAAAAATGGTCGGGCAAACAACACGTCAATCGGAGGTGTCGTTTGACCGCGGTGACCGGAAACGCATTTCCGGTGTCATAAAACACCAAAAATGGCGTGAGACGGTCGAATTCAGAGCAAACGTACTCCAAATGACATGAAACCACACGAAAAAATTAAGAAGATTATTCGTGACATGTAGGATGAGACAGCACGCCCATCGGACGTGCGGTGCACGCGGTACAGCTGATTGTGTCGTTTTTAGTAGCTCGGCGCGCGCTAAAATGGCGTGTTGGGGGGGGGGGGGGTCAAAACCACCCGAACGACCTCAGAATCCCATGAAACCGTATGAAAATATCCATTGTGTGATTTTCGAAATTGTTGGGTAGACAGAACGTCAATCGGAGGTGTCATTTGACAGCGGTGACCAGAAACGCATTTCGAGTGTCATAAAACACCAAACACGGCGTGAGACGGTTGAATTCGGAGCAAATGTTCTCTGAATGACCTAAAACCACATTAAAACATTAGGAATATTATTCGTGACATGTAGTAGGAGACGACATTCCCATCAGACGTGCAGTGCGCGCGGTACGGCCGATTGTGTCGTTTTCAGCAGCTCGGCGCGCGCTAAAATGGCGCATTGGAGGGTTAAAACCACCCGAATGACCTCAGAATGCTATGAAACCGTACGACAACAGCCGTTGTGGGATTTTTGAAATGTTCGGGCAGAAGACACATCAATTGGAGGTGTCGTTTGACCGTGGTGACTGGGAACGCATTTCCGGTGTCATAAAACACCAAAAAATGGTGTGAGACGGTCGAATTCGGAGAAAACGTGCTCTGAATGACTTGAAACCACATGAAAACATTAAGAATATTATTCATGACATGTAGGAGAAGACGAAACACCCATCGGACATGCGGTGCGCATGGTACGACCGATTGTGTCGTTTTCAGCAGCTCGGCGCGCGCTAAAATGGCGCATTGGGGGGGTCAAAACCTTCCGAACGACCTCAGAATACCATGAAACCATACGACAACATCCATTGTGTGATTTTTGAGACGGTCAGGAAGACGGAACATCAATCAGAGTTGTCGTTTGACCGAGGTGACCAGAAACGCGTTTCCGGTGTCACAAAACACCAAAAACGGCGTGAGACGGTCGAATTCGGAGAAAACGTGCTCCGAATGACCTGAAACCACACGAAAACATTATGAATATTATTCTTGGCATGTAGGAGGAGACGACATTCCCATCGGACGTGCGGTGCACGCAGTACGGCTGATTGTGTCACTTTCTACAGCTCGACGCGTGCTAAAATGGCGCGTTTGGGGGTCAAAACCACTTGAATGACCTCAAAATTCCATGAAACCGTATGAGAATAGCCGTTGTATGATTTTTGAAATGTTCGGGCAAACGAAATGTCAATCGGAGGTGTCATTTGACCGCAGTGACCGGAAACGCGTTTCCGGTGTCATAAAACACCAAAAATGACGTGAGACGGTCGAATTCGGAGAAAAGGTGCTTCAAATGACCAGAAACCACACGGAAGCAATATGAATATTATTCATGATGTGTAGGAGGAGACAGAACTCCCATCAGACGTGTGGTGCGCGCGGTACGACCGATTGTGTCCTTTTCAGCAGCTTGGCGCGCGCTAAAATGGCGCGTTGGGGGGTCAAAACCACCCGAACGACCTGGGAATGCCATGAAACCGTACGACAATAACCGTTTTGTGATTTTTGAAATGGTCGGGTTGACGACATGTCAATCGGAGATGTCGTTTGACCGCGGTGATCGGAAACGCATTTCCGGTGTCATAAAACACCAAAAACGGCGTGAGACGGTCGAATTACGATCAAACATGATCCAAATGACCTGAAACCACACGAAAACATTAGGAATATTATTCGTAATGTGTAGGAGGAGATGGAACGCCCATCAGACATGCAGTGCACATGGTACGACCGATTATGTTGTTTTCAGTAGCTCAGCGCGCGCTAAAATGGCGCGTTGGGGGGGTCAAAACCACCCGAATGACCTCGGAATGCCATGAAACCGTACAACAATAGCCGTTGTGTGATTGTTGAAATGTTCAGGCAGATGGAACATCAATCAGAGGTGTCTTTTGACCGTAGTGACTGGAAACACATTTCCGGTGTCATAAAACACCAAAAACGGCGTGAGAGGGTCGAATTCGGAGAAAACGTGCTCCGAATGACCTGAAACCACACTAAAAAATTAGGAGTATTATTCGTGACGTGTAGGAGGAGACGACACACCCATCGGACGTGTGGTGCACGCGGTACGGATGATTGTGTCGTTTTCAGCAGCTTAGCGCGCGCTAAAATGGCGCGTTGGGGGGTCAAAACCACCCGAATGACCTCGGAATGCCATGAAACTGTACGACAATAGCCATTGTGTGATTTGTAAAATGGTCGACTAGACAACACATCAATCGGAGGTGTTGTTTGACCGCAGTGACTGGAAACACATTTCCAGTGTCATAAAACACCAAAAATGGCGTGAGACAATCGAATTCGGAGCAAACGTGCTTCGAATGTCCTGAAATGATAGCATTTCATAAATTGGGGGTCTTAAAATATTATAGAACCATGATTTTATGTTAGATTTAATTTTATTATATGTATATAATAACTGAATAATTTTGTCCAATTTACGTTTGTTTTGTTTTGTTGTTGTTTTTGTCTTATTGTAGGTTTATTGAAGCAGAAGATTGAAATGGATGGACCTGCTCAGATCATTGAAGCACGTTAATCATTTATTGTTTATGAATATATTTATGTTTATGCTATTTGAAATTTTTTTCCATTTTTTATGATTTTTACCTTTATTTATCTCTGATTTTGCACCGTGAAGAAATAAAAACACAATTCATACATTTCATTAACAAAATGAAGTGCAAATGTATATGGTTCCATGCTTACCCTTACTGAGAATTTGAGCTCACCCTTTATATGTTTTCTTTTCCCCAGGATATAAAGAATAGTTTTAGGTAAGAAAAAAAGGGGAAGATCTTTATGGGAGATGTTGAAGATCTTTCACCAAGATTAGAAGATTATATTCCAAGTTTCCAAAGACACTAAACTATTACGGTCCTTTGGTGTCTGTTTTTGTTATGTATTAATTATTCCACAAAAGTAATGTAATGTCTATGTACATCAAGTATGGGTCTTTATAGTTGGTATCTGAGGAAAGGGTTAGTTAACCTTTGGAAACTAGGATGCGAAAACTTTAGTGAGATCCCTAGAGATATTTCTACGGTATATATAGGGATGTACCTAAGGTTAAGTATAAGTATAGGTTATAGTTCTAGAATTACAGTAATGATATTATAAGTAAACCTATGATGTTGGATATTGAAGGTAATCCCCCTTTATTATGTTGTTTTCCTAGCATGATTTTTTCCTCTCACACTATTCTTTTTGGGTTTTAGACGATGGATGGAACCCGAAAGAATCATGTTGATCAATGTAATGGAAAATACAATGATTATCCTCCTGAACAAACCAATGTTATGGGAGATGGAGTGAAAAATATTATTGCTATAGTTACACAAGCTATAAATCATTCTGTAATTCAAAATGAGCAGAGAAGGGAACAATATTCTATTGTGTCCTTCATGAGGAAACATCCACCTTCTTTCAGTGGGTCTTCTGATCCACTTATTACTGAATAATGGATTAGTACCATTTAAATTATATTTTTGATACTTTGCTATTCAGAACATGAAAAAGTCATTTTGGCTATTTACCGGTTTGAAGGTGAAACAGACCAGTGGTGGACTCTAATTAAGAATACAAGGCCCCAAGATGAAATTTAATCCATGTAATAGGATGAGTTCAAGAACATATTTTTCAATATGTAATTCCCTCGTATTCTTCAAACAAATATGGAAAATGAGTTCCTTGAGCTTAAGCAAAAGGATGATGAATCTGTTGGTATATACCAAGATAATTTTACAAGGCTTGCAAGGCATACATCTGGCTTTATCATCCAACCTGAAAGTAAAGTTGATCGATTCTTCAGTGGCTTAAAACCAAGTCTTTGAAGGGAATGAGCTATAAGAGACTTCAGTAACTATGAAGAAATTTTGCGTTGTGCTATCAAGGTAGAACTGGAAGTTGGTGTTACATATCCATCTCATGGTTTTGAAAAGAAACGAAATATGGAGTTCAATGAAAAATCTTAGAACAATGGTGAGAAGAAGGTGAATGTTTCTTTATGCTCAATGTGTGGAAAGAAGCATGGTGGAGATTGTCTAAAATTTACTAGAAAATGTTTCAAGTTTGGAAAAGAAGGTCATCGAGAAGCTAAGTGCCGAAGTAACGGGAAAAAGGTTTCTAATTACATAAATAGAGAAAAGACTACAGAGAACTCTCCACCAACACTTCAATGCTTCAAGTTCAAGTAAATGGGTCATTATGCTAATCAATTACCTAATCCAAGGGTTAATGATGATCGACGTGAGCAACCTCTTAAGGAAAAGGACAAAGGGAAGTCTCATGCGATCACTATTTGTGATGTTGAGTATGACAATGATGTTGTGGAATGATTAAGTGTTTATGTACGGGGATTTCAAAATAGTATCATGGAATCTCATTTATAGTATCGTGGAATTTTTTAATATCTATGTATTGGTTTTGAATAATTGTATGGTACCGATAATCATGAAAAGTGATTGAAATATTTTTGGAAAGCGGATGATATGTGCATAATAAATTGATAAGGAGAAAATGAAATGTTTGATAGTATTTCTGATCTCATGACTTATATAAGGACAAAGTGATATCATGGTTTGAGTATATAGAAATTTTGGGATTTTGGTATGTGGAAAGAGTTAACTTATGACATCATTCATGTTTTCACTAAGGTTCTATGGTAATTCATGTTTCAAAAGAATACATGATTAAGGTATTCACATGTTTGGAATGTGACCAACAAGATATATCTTATGATATATGGGTGATAAATGATGGTATTCACATGCTTGTTATAGGACCTTTCAAGTAACCATTTTCTTTATACAATGAGATTGGACAGAAGTATTTTGGATAAACCTAAAGATTGGAATCCATTAAGTTAGAAATCATATAGTATTGTTTAAGTCTAGAACTTTTTGATATTATTTTTGGAATGTTATAATAGTATAGTTTTAGAAAAATGAAAACCCGTAGGACGGGCGACAACTCGTCGCATCGGACAAGGATGAGGGAATCGAAACCACAACCGAAGTGCGACATTCCTTTATCCCCTACCACTGGCCTCCAGGAAGTCCCTGGTTAGTAGAAACTAGTTTTATTTTATTAAGTGGTATGATCGATGAAGTATAAGTCCATTTTGGGAACCATATACGATCAATCTCTCCATAGATGGACTTATGTATATTTAATAACTTTTTCTAACCTTTTTTTTTGAGACAGATAGAATGACCTATCATTCTATCGCATGATATGATAACACTTCACAGAAGACAAATTCAACTTCATTGCTTTAAGATATGAAGTGGAAATTGTTCAAGGCACAAACACCAGTGAGATTGTACCAAAATCAAGTAAGTATTTCTTTTAATTCAAAAAAATATTCAACATTAGGGAAATGATCTTAAAAACCAAAAATGTTGTCCTAGTGCCCTCATATCTGATGAATCATATGATACCCTAGATTATCACAAATTTATGGCTTTGTGATTGTTGGCTTTTTCATAGCCATGTTCTCTACCACTCTTCATCCAAACATGATGGTTATGTTTCTCTTCCATATCCATATTTTCACTTATGTTCTCCTATGTGAAACCCAGTGATGAGATAATTTGGGTAACCGATATTTTTCATACTTCAATTTTTAAAATTATGTTTTAGAATTCTTTGTTACGATGTGGGTTTCTATGAAAGAAACCTTCAAGTAGTAAACCATTTATAACCCTGACGAATTTCGAGGGCGAAATTCATTTTAAGGGGCGTGGAATGTAACAACCCGAGATTTTTTGGGAACTATTCTTTTTAATTTCATTGATTTATTGTGTTTTATGCTACACCAAGATTATTTTGCGCTATACACAACACCATATTATCTTTCAGTATACGCAACAATATTCTCGGACCGTGTTACACAAAATTTCAAGATCATTTGATAGAAGTTATTCTACGCAACATTGAGTGTATATATATATATATATATTCAATGTATAAATGAAATATGGTTGGATTATATTATACAAAACAACAATTGAATCTTTCACTACACAGAACCCTAACTTGGCTTGCTTTACACGCAATCACAACCTTCCATGATAGCCTGTGTTGTATGCAATACCGCGTTTCACTAAACAATGACATGTTATTAAAATATTCTATAAACTAGTAGTTATGAATAGTAATACCCACTTTTTGAAATTTTATAAATTTTATATTTGAAAATGGACTTCATTTTTGGATTCAGAATATCGAAATTTGCCTAGGGTAAAATTTTGGTATTTTTCTGAAAACATTCAATTTTTGATGAATAGTGAAAACACTGAGTTATTAGTTAAAAATGACTTTTTATTTAAATAATCATTTATTTTATTTAAATTTATTTTAGGTAAAAATAGAAAAATAATACTTATATAAGTTAAATATAATTCATTGGAGTCATTTTATAATAATTTTAGATACATAAAAATTTTGTTGAACTTTTCACTGTCTTTTACCCACCTTCAAGGAGCAATAGAAATTTTACAGAAAACTTAATTTTACAGCTTCTGTTATTTGAATTTCTAAAATCTGAGAGACATGGTTATTATCAAGGAGTAAAATGTGGTTCAATAAGATAAAAATAATTTTTGGTGAGTAGTAACGTTTTACTTTTATTTACCATGGTTAAAAGTAAATAGGGTAATTAAGGGTACAAATGATATTATTATTACCATAAAACATGTCCGAATTCTATTGGATAAGTGTAATTCTACCAAAAAAAACCTTAGGAATAAAATATTACCCTTTAGGTCCACTTGGATTAGATTAGGACACTTATAATTATTTTATTTAAAGAAGAGTTAAAAGAGTTAAAATCAATGTTTAATAACTAAAACATTTTTAATATAGTGTTATACAAAAGATAAATTCGACTATAAATATTAATTATAAATATAAAAAACTTTCCTACATAATGGTATTTTATTTATAATTTTTAGACATTATATAATTTAATTTATTTATGACACAATGATGATGTAGTAATTACCTTATTAATGAAATATTAACATAATTGATGTTATAAATACCCAAATAAATGTAATTTGATACTTTTTATGAATTACAATAATTTTATATGTTACTATAACATGTCATTATTGATTTAATTAATTTCTTTCTAACTAATCATGATTTTATTATTTTCACAAAAAATCTATTACCAAATAGTTTCAAGATTGACATATTTAGTTTTTAAAAAAATATTATATTATTAAATGTTATTCTATTCATAAAAATCTAAGGGTATGAAAAATGACTTAGATAAGGTTATATATATTAATAACAAACAACTTGGGATCAGTTTGGATTCTTATAGTAAGTTTATTAACCATATAGTGTAAGAAAACAAGAAGACACGGTAAAAGTTGAATTATTTAACTTAGAGTTAAATCTAAATGATAAGGTTAAAATAGTAACTTAAACTTGTCTAAAACCTATTTTTTGAGAACCTTTCGACCCATCCCCACTTTTTCTTCAAAATAAATCAATTTTGAGCTATTATAAACCAAATATGACTTTATTATAAAATAATATTATAAGTTTTTCCTAAGGTGCCCCTCTCCTCCCTTATAAAAGGGCACCTCCTCCCTCTTCTATTTACACAATATTTAGATTTCAAGATCGGCCAAAACCTACAAATTTACCTTCTAAACTTCCCTAGAAACATTATATAGGTGATTGTCTCCTCAAAATACCAACACTAGTTCCTTAAGAGGAAGCTTAAAAGAGGTGCGTCGAAGAAGAGGTATTCTCTTCTACTGATTCTTTCAAGTTTTCTTTCTTCTTCAAATTCTTCTTATTTAGTTGTTTCATTATAAATTAATAACATCAGTATCAATAATATACTTAAATGTTATTATAAATATTAAACAACCCCATTTCACCTTCTACCCATCCTACGGAAAATGAAATATCCGCGCGTGCGTACGTACGGAATATCATCTCCATGCCGTGGTGTAATCTGTTTTTCCACCACCACCTTACATGGATGGGTATAATGGTGTAAAGATTAAGTATATATAGTTATTATAACATCGTACTGATTCTAATATATTACATCATCCACTCCAATTCAATTCAATAACTATGGGAACGATATCATCGCTCGTGCGTATGTACGGATTACCGTCTCCACGACGCGATGAGATTCATTCTCCATGTTAACCATTCAAGAATGATTATAAAGTATATATAATGAATAATAATGAAATTTATGACATGATAAAGATACTGTATTTATGTATATATGTCATCTAATTACTTCCATTCAAGTCAATAAGGAAAGGAAAACAACGTTCATGCGTACGTACAGCCTACCGTCTCAATGAACGGTGTATTTCATTTCATTTATCTATCTGTTATATATATATATATACTGAATATAAATGATATATAAATCATGATTTAAATTTTGGAAGTAAGTAAATCAGGATATAATTAATAATAATATCAAGAACAACAAGTCCAAACACGTACGATAAATAAAACGATTTTACCCAAAACGCTGCTTTAACAAGGAATTTAAAAAAGAACGGGTAATATAAAGTCATAAGTGAAACATATATGATATCATAAAAGTTAATATTATTATATAATTAGTCAATGAAATTATTTAAATTATTATACAGGAGGTTTGGATACGTACGGAGCATATCATACATAAGGTAAGGGACAACTTTTCCAATCTCATTTTTATCCGAGATTTTTTATTCGTAAGTATTTACTGGGGTTATATTTATCATTCATGTAACTATTTTCTAAAAATAGTTTCATGTATTTTTAAAGTCATTTTTACCCATTTTTGACTTTTACTACATGGTATGTAAGGAATCTTTCTTTTGTTTACCATACGAAGTACTTTTTGACTTTTCCGGCAAAAGTACGAGAAGAATGTTTTTTTAACTTATATGGCATGAACCGATTTTTTCAGTTTTATAACAACTTATTTTCATGAAGAATACTATACAAGATTTCATGAATATTTTAAAAAATTCCTTTTCTTTTAAAATATTCATGGAATTTTGTGAAAAGAAAATGATTTTGAAGAAGAAATGATATTTTCCTCAAGAATTCATTTCATGTGTTTTATCAAAACCATTTTCTATATAAGATGAAATTATTTCATATGTGTATGTTTCAATTATAATGTCTCTATGATTTACATGGTCTCAATTTTCTAATGATGAAATTATATCCATTTGTTTTATATGGTTTATGTTATAATGGGATGATATTTTTGAAACCCATTTTATTCTTTGGGTTATGATGAATGATTTATGTTTATGTTGTGGAACACATAAGAATGATTTAATTATGAGATGGGTGGGACCTACATCTCCCTCCAATGCATTGGGTAAAGATTTATATCTCATGAGATAGACATGGCTGGAATGGTATGTTAATTCGTTTAAGTGATAGAGGACTGGAACGAGGAGTGAACTTGATTCAAAAAGGGACTTTGTCCACTAAGATGGTCTAAGCAGAAATGTATTGGCTACTAGGGAAATAATCTCATGTGATTAATGGTTTTACATAATTAAATGTTTTATTCCCATGATTTTTTATCATTATTGATGTTCCTTTATGATCTATTCCTTATGTAATGCCAAGATTTATTTCACAACTCAAGATTTTGATGATTAAACTTTATGTTCATGTTTTGAAGTGCAAATGTACATGGTTGGTTTTATTTTCTCCATGATTACCCTTACTGATCATTTGAGCTCACCCTTTATATGTTTTATTTTCCCCAGGATATAAATAAAGGTTTTAGGTTAGAGAAAAGGTGGAAGATCTTTATGGGAGATATTGAAGATCATTCACCAAGATTAGAAGATTATGTTCCAAGTTTTCAAAGACACTAAACTATTATGGTCCTTTGGTGTCTGTTTTTGTTATGTATTAAGTATTCCACAGAAGTAATGTAATGTATATGTATAACAAGTATGGGTCTCTATAGTCTTGAGGTTGTCTAAGATAAAACTTATGGTTTCTATCTATGAATCTGCAACATGAGGGCTACCACTCCCCGAAAAAGTGGGAAGGTGCTGCTACAGAAAGTCCCACGCGAGGTCTACTAAAGATAGGGAAGTTTTGTGAATACAATGAACTGACTACATAAACCATAGGACAAAATCTCTGAACTGAGCATAAGGGTTCTTCATAAGATCAGAAGATGTAGTGCCACAAGATGAACTACAAGAGGTACCACTGGTGGTTCGGGACCCACCATCACTGGAATGTTCTCATTAACACTCTCCTAAATCACAACATGAAGATGTCACGATGACATTGGTATAAAACATCCAAACACACACCTTTATAAAAAAGGTAAAGAAGAAGTGTAAAATAGGAACGACATAAAAAGAGGATAGGTATATATCCTGCCAATGAGAACTACATAACAGACAACCCACTTCAAGAGCCGAGTTTTGATATGAAAGAGAAAACTTAAAAATGATTACTAAAAAAGGTCTACTATCCATTCCCATGTTATGTCAGTTTAACATCTAACAGACTATCACCACATTTTTTTTAACAAACAATCATTTCAAAAAATTTACCACTAGGCACAACAGAACTCACCTACTATAAGAAAATGCATGCTTTAAGTATATATGGCATGGTAATATGCAAGGCATTTTAATCCTATGGTGTCTAATATGATGCATGTAATGTATGGACCTCATATAATCAAGCTGCAATGGTTACAATACAATATCTCAACAATACCAACACTAATAACAATGAAAAACAAGTGAGTCACCCAATGTGGAAATCATATCAATAATTACTTGAATAATCAATAACTATAATCCCAAACTAGAAATTTAGATTTCCCAGTACATGGGTTAGCTACATCCAAGTGCAGGGTATATTCCAAATCCCTATATCCTAGTCTCATGTCTAACCAAAATAGTATCACAAAAGGAAAAACCTATGATAACACTTTTTAGCATCCTCATACAAAGATTCACCTAAAGGGTTCCCTGAACCGGGTTAGCCAGATAACCTCAAGCGCATATCCCTAAATTCCAGAGGCTGCCAACTTGTAACAGGGGCCTTTTTCGTGTCCTCGGGGAAGACGATTCCCTCATAGGTAATAGGTATTATCACATCAGAAGTAAACAAAAATCCTTAATAAATAGTAGAATCATATAAATGAATAAACTATAGAAAAAGGAATATGAATAATCCAACTAAATAATAATCAAGTACGGAATCTCACAAAACAATTTCATGCCATGATGTATATCTAAACTGAAAGCACAGAAAATAGAAACCCAAGCTTACTATCAACTAAAATAAAAGACACAAAGCAATAATTTCATCACAAGCAAGGCTCAGTCCTCTACCCCAGTCTCTATCCTAAGCAGCAAAAAACTATCAAGCATCAGATGCATCAAGCTTCCCTTTGTCAATACCTGCAAGCATGTAATACACTCGGGTGTCCACAATGCTCGATCAGGGTGTGAGATAAAATCCTTATAGGCCAGCACCCGAGGTATCTAAACCATTCGATTTCATGCAGTAAGAAAATTCAATGTTCTATTATATAACAAATGAAGGTTATTAATTAAGTGCAATAAAATAAATTACATATCTTGGGTTTTCGACGGTACCCATCCCCAATCACCTACTTTGGATTAAGATGGAAGTTTGAAAGGAGTAAATTTAGTAATAATTCACATATACATATATATAAATCCTGGAAAATAAAGGTAAAAAAAGTTGAGGCATACCCCCGACTTGTGCTTTGACTTGGGGTCTAAGTCATGTGTCAACCAGGTGTGCTTTAATATACCAAAAAAATATCACAATTCAAAAAGACTCAAAATGACATTAACATAAACTTTCAATGCATAATTATTAAGGATGAAGATGAGAGTTGGAGTCTGATCCCATGCCGAAGGTATTGCAATGGAACATCCTTTAAATTATCCAATACCCCTGAAACCATCCAAGGCAATCTTTCGGTATAACAAGTATCGCTCAAGGCATGGCTTTACCATGAGTCTGTTATGATCTCACAAAAAGGGGTCGACCATCATCTGAGTCTAGTTTAGACACATTGCCAACTAATCCATCCTCAATGGGACATTTTTGAATCAGTGTCACTAGTAAGTATTTGGAAGCCAGAGGAAGTCTCGGTCTAGAAAATCCAAAGACATCGCCCCCTGACATGTTGTGGTAACCAGTCATGAACAGAGGGTCTATGAGTGGCCCTTAATACAGGACCCACCTTCTTTCCCCACCCTTAATTTAATAATTTTTCACAGTATCAGATATGAAATAACATGCATATAAAATTGAAGTTTTAAATCTAGGCAGATACACTCACGCCACACAAGGTATTAGTTTAATTTTTTAGCATAAAAACATAACAAGGCAAGATTCCATATCGGTATAAGAAGATAAATGAAAATTTTAATATATAAATAAATAATCCCTAATACCTAAAAAATATCCAACAATTCATGGTTCATAATTAATATAAATTAATTATTTAAATTAAACACAACAAAAATGCGCTGGGAAACACATGCAGTTAATTAACTTAAATGCGTGGGCTAACAGAATTTATACCGGCCATGTCGGAATGCCCAAATGGGTTTCTGACCATGTTTAAACTATTTAAACAATTTAATTTATTATAAATTGGGATTAATCAATTAAGTGGAATAATTAAATTGAAAATATTGGGTGAATTTTCACAAAGTTGGTAGGCACTGATGAACGACACAACCTTGCGTTTTTGTAAATCACAATGAAACAGAAGTAATGTTATCAAACACACTAAATTATGGTCTCAAATGATTCTATTATTTTTGGTAGGATTTTATTTGACCTAAAATTGAATAAAACACATGATTTTAGAAAACCCAAAAATAGGGCAAAATCCTTCCGCGACAAACTGTGTGCAGTATACTTAATGAAAGTCTATGATTCCCAATTTTCAAAGTTATAATTAATTTAAGGTTTACATTGAACCTGATAGTGAAGAAAATAGAAGATGAACAGAGGTGCATTGGTCTTCTGAAGGAGGAGTAGGGGGTGTGCCACCTAGGGATAGAAGGAGGTGTAACATGCAGGAGAGGAGGAGAGGAAGAGTGTAGAAAAAAAGAAGTAAGAAAAGAAAGAAAAAGAAATGGAAAAAATAAGAGAAAAATAAATGAAAATAAAAAGGGAAAATAAAATGAAAAATAAAATAGAATAAAAACGATGGAAATGAAAAAAGATAAAAATAATAAAAAAAGGAAATATCCAATTTTAATTATTTTTACATTTTTCATAACTCCCTTTATGTTTTAATTCTAATTTTTTTATCCCATGTTTCTTTCTTTTAAATTTATTTAAATATCTTCATATTTATTTTTAATCCTTAATTAATTATTTTAATCTTGAGAACCGCGCTAAAGTACGATTTAACATTTTTCATTAAACCCTTAAAACCATTTAATTAATTAAAAAGGCTTCCCGGGACCCACAATGGGTTGTGTAGGTGCATGCCATGGGTCTCTTTAAAGATTTAGACAACACAAAT
This sequence comes from Viscum album, assembly GCA_963277665.1. NCBI lineage: Eukaryota > Viridiplantae > Streptophyta > Magnoliopsida > Santalales > Viscaceae > Viscum > Viscum album. Next base: position 1,898,110,229 of record OY728121.1, on the reverse strand, counting down.
TTAAACGGTCTGTACCTGAATAATGTTGGGATGTTACATCTATTTTGATGTTCTTCCTTAAATCTCCATAAATTTACATTTTTTATGCGGTAAAGCCCTATTTTCACTCCTTAGGGACCCTTTATGGTCAGTATATTGATTTATGGAGAAAAAAATTGATTTTGGGCTTATTTGAGGGGTTTCCCATTCATAAATCCTGATCACATGACTTGTAGATTCCAGAACACATGTCACATGTTATTCTTATTTGATGAAGATGATATTTTGAGGTATGATCCATGTATTGGTTATATACATCATGTAATGGGACATGGTTGTGTAGCTGAGTACCTATCGAGACATCTCATATAAGGGAACTCAACCATGTAGAGTACATGGAAACCCCAGTGTGGGTTGCATGGAATGAAGAGGTAAATGACCAAAAAATATAGATTTCCATTCCATGTGAGGTATACGTAAAGGTACCTTTTGTTGGGAACACTCCATGTACATGACTAACATGCCATGCATGTGTGTTTTTACATGCTATGTATAGGTGGAGTACCTGTCAAGGTGGGTATTTGTGGGTACACACCATGTAACGAGTAGACACACTCTGTAATTCCCCCACACTACTCTTTTCAGGGTTTTCATATCTTTATACATAGGATTCATAATTAGTCCCATTGGTTTGTCATTATTTTGTATATTTCCACATGTATCAAGATGGTGAAGCCCATTGTGTGTTTTCAGGACTCCTAGATAGTGGTTCATGCTTTTTCCAAATTAGAGAGGTTCTCCCTACAAAAAAGTGAATACAGTTGTCCCCTAAGAACAAGACTTGATTTTAGATGATCCATGGTCTATCTCTTTTTATTGGTACTTTTACCTCCTCCTTGAGAACTTCTCCCTTTCAGGATGTTCCCTTATGGACAATGAGGTAGTGAGATTAGTTTATTTGAGGATCTCAAGTAGGTTGCCTCAACTTCTTACACCATTATTTAGGGTCCCAAGTAGGATGCGTTCATCTATATACAATTATGAGGATTCTGTGTAGGATGCCTCTATTTACCTATCATTGAGAATCCCATGTAGTAATTATACTTTTACCTTCTCAAAAAAGGATATTGAGTAGGGTGCCTTAACACATGTGTAGACCTCTAGGATCCCAATTTGGCTGCCTCTCTTGTGTTATTACATGAGGGACCTAGTGCGTGCTCTAATGTTTGACCGGACCTAAGATAGTACATCGAGTTTTGGTAGAGATGGTAGTAGGTGTCACCTTAGAACCCACATGAAACTTGTAATCCTATGAGGATGCAATATTAGTGGTTCTTTTATGCATTCAACAACCCTAACTTTTTTGTTTGTGAATTGAATTGTTTACTATTGATGCAATGATGAATGATAAGGTGACACCTGCTACCATAAGTGAAACAATTGAAATAAGTACACAACTGATAATTCACTGACACAAGAATCAGTTGTGTACTTATTTCAATTATTTATCTTTCTTGATTTTACCTTCTAGTTGTGTCTTGGGTAGGGTGAGAATATTGCATGAGAATTCACTTATGATAAAATACTTATAGATTCATCATCGGGGTTAACTACTAAGATTATTGCTCACCTATATATATGAACTGTGGTGTGCTTAATGAACTTATGTCTACTTTTCAGGTTGAGAATAGATGCATGCTAAATAGGACTGAGGCCAAGAGTTTTATGAAGGAGCAGAGTCACTTGTGTGGATTCCTATGATCATGCTGTTGTAGTTCAACAGCTTCTACAGACTATGTATGTGGTCTGGGTCGAAGTTATATGTAGATCCCTATACTTTTATATTTTATTTTCCTTTGTGTAATGATGAATGTATGGTTGGCCCAATGGATGACGAGTGTTATATGTATGACATGGATGTTCATGATTTTTTATTAGTTCATTTTTTTATTATAGCATGTTCTCTTTCAATTGTTTAACTCATCTACACTATTTTTATTACTTCTTAGATGATATAAAGTTATTTTTTATGATTTTTATTCTAATATGAGGGAATAGTATCTCCATAGACACAACATATATCCCCAATCCTAGTCGATAGTCTCTGGTTTATGGATATGTACGCATGAGGCCTTGGGGCTAATCAGCTTTGGGAACCATTTTCGAAGCTTACGGGACGAAACTTTACATCATAAATAACTAACTTATTCATATCACATGATCCAACTTGACATATCAATTTTATCATATAAGTATTTCTATATATATATATATCATCCAATTTATTACACATGTCTGTAGAAAAAATATTATCAGATATATCTTTGAATATGCCTTCTCTGGAAGAATATTTAAAGGCTTCTTCGATGCATGCATCGATCTGCAAGTTTCATAGATCTATCTCATACACCCTTCCAAGTTGAATTCAACAAAATCACATCATTAAATACCAATAATGGGATACCAAAATGTAATTAAAAGTGTGAGATAAATTCCATTATCCATTTAATGTATTAATTTCCATAAAATATTGGATCATTTATAGTAAATTTAATATCTTTCATAATCACAAATAACTGCACAAAACGGATATGTTAGGTTGAGTAATATTATATCCATAGGATCTAATATCACTTGTTAGGACCTAGGAGACATTGAGGGGTAGGGGTAATAAGGGTGTCGACCAATTTTAATCTCCCCCCTACTTATTCAGGATATAATTCCCTTATTAGAAGGAATAATCATTAATCTTTCTACCTTATTAATAGTATCCCTATCACACACCCACAACATATGTAGACTAAAACACATAAGAAAACTAGGATTTTACTGTAGGACCCCGGGACACCCTGAGAGGGGAGGGGTGAATTAGGGTGTCAACTTTTTCTTCTTAAAGTTGTGGATCTTGTTCCCACATTGGTTGGAACCCGTTAAACCTGTATGATGTATATGATTAGTAATGAAACATTAACATGCAGAGAGATGACACAGTTATTTTTACTTGGTTCACCACTAAGGGCTACATCAAAGGAGCATACGCCGACAGGTTGTCGGTCATACCAAAATCTACTATGCTTCACTAGCTGTAGATTACAAATGTTCGGGTACAGTCACTCTGTCCCAGGCTCACTGCCTTTACAGAAGTTTAGGGATAACTCACTGCGTCCCTTGGGTCACTCCCATTGACTCCCCCTGGCTCACTGCCGTTGGTGAAGTCCCACTCAGTTTATGGACGTGAAGGTCTCTTCAATAGATGTGCATTGAAGTTCTTTGTCTCCTGTTCATCATGAGACTTATCTTGCATTAGGGTTCAGAGTTGATTCGCTTTTTAGTTCAATCCTTCTTCTTTAGTACAATGATTGAATGCAATAGATCCCCTTGTCTTCATTTGCCTGAATCACAATCACTTATGTGATTGTTCAATAAATGATTCTCATCTTACATGTCATTGTCAGAATCAGTTCACCATGTATGCATGAGATCATGCATGTATCATATAGATTTTTTCTTCAATATCACTTTTCACCAAATGTATCGGGTAATTTCTCGGCTTTCATGCAACTCCAAACAGACCGGCGGGCTTTAGCAATACCTGATACACTTCTCCAAGCCAGGTGCGCAAGTCCCAATACGGTGAGAAAGTCTCACTATGACACGCAAGTATCCGGCGCGCAAGTCCAAACTGGTGCACAAGTATCACAAAACCACCTGCGCAACACTGCCTTCCTCAACTTCTAACCTGCGCGACTTACATCCTTTCTCTTCCAAACCGCCTTGGGCGCGCAGCCAACAACCGGCGCAGAACCTCTACTTGCGCGACCCAACTACCACTAGCGCGGATCAATCACCTACGCGATGAGAGCTCGAACAATCTCTAAGTCTTGAACTCCGTGGGAAATGAGAGGGGTGGCCCAGTATTTATAGGCAATTTGACCACCCTGCACGACGGTGTGCAAGTCACTCCTTGGCGCGCAAGTCTCCACGCGCAGCTCATCTCCCCTAGCCTCTGTCGCGCAACTCACTTCCGCGACCCCACCAATACTTGTGCGACCTTATTTCCTTAGCCATATTTTGAAGTTTTACTCTTTTAAAACAATAGGCGCATAAGTTCCACTCCTCCTAGGTACCGGCGCGCATGTTCTTTCACGGCGCGCAAGTCCGCTTGCGCGACCTAACAAACACTTGCGTGACCCTTATCCCTTTGCCATATTTTGATATTATGATCCTCAAAAACATATTTCACGCAAGTTTCCTGTCCTTTAAAGTGTACAGAGCGCAAGTCCCTTTGCCAAAATCACTCTTCTTCATTTGTCGATTTTCAGGCCCAAAAATTTGGCAAACACTGGGAAATGGCGCCATCTTGTATCTTCTCTTTTTGTACCACCTCCAGATCATTCATTCCTCTGTCGACATTCTTGAAATAAACATAGATCATTGAACACAACTCTTGAACTCGACATGCCATCATGAAATACCTTTTCTCAACAAATTTGTGTGTCGTTTGTTTGCTTTTTCAACAAGAACAATCACCTCAAAAACACTTCTTCTCGGTGATCTGAATCCTTCAACAACTCTTCTACTGTCATCACAAACTCCACTATCGTGATATGTATTATTTGAAGGAACATCTTTAGAATCATCATCTTCTGATACAATGTGATGTGCATGGCCATCTCATGATTTCAATCTCCACATGGCCATCTCAGAAGTCCAATCCCTTGCACATTGTCTTCTTCTTTAGCCGTCATTATCTACTTTATGCAAAGCATATGAGTCAATTCTTCAAGAAGTCTCTTGAATGGTTCTCATGAAATCATGACTAATTGCATTATCTTCATCAAAAACCCATGGGTCTCATGCAATAATGAGGAATTTCATGGTTTTCATCAAAACCCATGGTTCTCATGCAATAAGAAGGAATTGCATGGTCTTCATCCAATCCATTCTTTGTTAATCATCCTCATATGGATTACACCTCACATTATTTATTGTTGTAAAAAATGTATCACCTTTGACACATGTTCTTTGAACTTATGATTAGTACAAAAATCACATCCTCAGATGGATTACACCTCACATTCTTCATTGTTGTAAACAATGTATCACCTTTGACACATGTTCTTTGAACTTATGATCAGTACAACAATCGTCTGAATTATCATTACTCCACTTAATCAGAGTACTTCTTGATCTCATTCATTTTGATCTTCATTGACAATTGTTGACAAAAAATACAACTTTATACACAAAGTGGTTCCAACAATATCCCCCTTTGTATTTTGTTGTCAATACCTTATACATCTTCTGAAATGAATTCGTCAATGACAAAATGAGAACCTTTTCTTCAATCAACTTTTCTTTTCAAACGTTCATTTCACTTTCTCTCCCCATTATTGAAAAGAAATACAAAGCACATGGTAGGGAGGGTATGAATCCATACTTAAGAAATGTTTCATTAATCATTTCATTCTAAGTCTACTTGAGCAATGCCCGATGTAGAAAATAAGAGGATTTGATTAAGTCAACAAGGATGTCCATTATTCACAGATCATGATACCAACATGAGATGAGAACTCATATATTTTTTCTTCAAGGGTTTACCACTTTTATTTCATGTTGAAGAAAATAAAATTTGATAGGGAATAATCAACCTGAAACTCTTGCACTCACATCAGCAAACAGATCAAAAACATTCAAGTGCAATCGGCAGGATAAGTGGCCTTGGGGCACTTCCATTCTTTTTATGTCACTGATCAATTCAGTTACTCCCCCTTTGTAGAATGATCTGAGTAACCAAGGTTGAGATATTGAGAAATGACATACCTTCTCCAATAACATGTTCTTCAATAAATTTTCAAAGTAACTGCATTTGATACTAGCTGGAGTTGATATTGATTGAAACAGTGATTTTGGAAGCTTCTTCATTTTTCTCCCCCTCAAGGGAAATACTTCTCATCATCTTCATCAAGAGTGATCCTTCATCATCTTAATCATTTAATGTCAATTGAAGAATCTACTAAGGATGGTAACTTCTTTAACTTGTCTATCAAGAGTTGACAGCATTCACTACTTCTCAGGTTCTCCCCCTGAGAGCATGCTTCACCTTCAATTCCCTGCATTATTAGCACAAATACAATACACAAATGAATAAGGGAATAAGGTGGTTCCTCCTTTCTTCATCAACATGTTCTGTATGGTTGAGGTTATTTTCTCAACCAAGTTCCTCTGTTCACTCCAGTCTTCATGCCTGCACATTTGAACATATGTTCTGACATCTGTTGATGTGGCATGGATTTCTTCACATTCTCATCTATGTTGTGTGAGGAATTATTCTGCTTAACCGTCATCATGAATGATACATTATTACTCCTCTTAAGGACTGCTTCTTGTTCTGGTATTAAGGTTAGGCATCCTTTTGCAATGTGACCAGATTTCTTGCATCTCTCACACAGAACTTCTTTGACACGTGTGTTTCTCTTGGTTTGCAATATTTCATGCACTGTGTCTTCATCATGTGAAAGTTTTTCTTTTCCTTTGTCACCAGCCTTGGCTTTTTCATCTTCATGTTTCCTCATTATTTTCAAATATTTGGGCCAGATGACCAATATGTCATTTGGAATTGTTGCAGCTGGTTTGGGTCTTCCACATGGGTTCATCTGAGTTTCATCCCACTTAGTGTTTATTTTGGATGAATGACCCTTCAATTTCATGGATCTAAAATCTTGGGTCTTCTCAGCTTCCCTACTTGAGATCTTCTTGGGGAAATGTGTGTTCGAACTATTCTTCTGATTTCTTCCCAAGGAACATTCTTCCTTCTTAGTTGGCTTGTGTGGTCTTCTATTCTTATCAGCTCTAGATATCTGTTGACATAGGCATGCACCATTCTTGTGACCACTACCGTTGCATACATCACAGATGTTATCAAGCATTCCAAATCTGTTTGCTGTAAATAGATGCTTCTGGACCTGTAGATATTGCTTCTTCTTCTCTGGCTTCCTTCTCTTTGATAAAGGATTTCCATGTGCTTTTCCATGTAAGGGATTATAAAAGAAATCCAGTGCACAACGCCCAAATCTGTTGCAGCACCAACATTGACCCAAAAACCTTTCCTTCTTTTTATCTTCTGTAAAAGGTAGTTGGGCCTTTTTCCAGATGTGCTTTTCTCTATCTGGGGAAACATCTTCCAATTTTTTCTTCTTATCCACCCTAGACATGGTGGTAGGTTTCTTCTCCTCACCTTTCCTCATCCATACTTGTATAGAATTTTTCTTCCCCCCTACACTGATTGTGGGAATGTATCTAGAGACATGAGTACAAGATGGTTTGGATGGTACCTTTAATTTCTCAATTGCTTGTGATAGATCAATGAGTGAGGTCATGATCTTCTTATCATATTTTTGAGGTCTTTCGACAATAGAATCCTCTAGTGAGCATTGAGTACCAGCAAAAACTGATTCTTGATGTGGATAATCAAGAGTTGTCATAATCTTCTTGTCACATGTTGGAGGTATTTCAGCTTTAGATTCCTCCAAAAAACATTGAGTACAAGAATCACTCATTTCATTCTTTTGTGAAGTCTCAATATGTGTATTATCAATCTTGGTCAACTGGGCTTCCAGTTTTTGACCCTCAATATTGAGGATGATCTTCTGATCTTCAATCATGATCATCTTCTCTTCACAAGTCTTCTTCAATATTTCAACCTCTTCTTCATGCATCTTAACTTTGTTTTGTAACAAGGAGTCAAGTTCCCTAAATTTCATGGAAGTTTCTTCCAAACAAAAACTCTTGACTTAATTGATCTTCAGTAGCTCAGCTTCAAGAACATGGATATTTTCTTTTAGAGTCTTATTGACTTCCTCTTTTTCTTCAAAGAATTTCACCTGTTTGGTGAGCTTCATACTTTCCATTACTTTTCATTCCAACCCCTTTTCCATATTTTCTGCTTCCCTTTCTAATCGAGTGATCTCAACCTACATAGATTGGAATAGGCTACAAATAATAGAAACCATTTCTTCAGGAATATCCTGCAGATATGTTTTGAGTTTTTCCTGAAAGCTTGAATTAGGGATTTCATCCTTTCCTCTAGAAGAATTCTGAACCACCTTCTCGATACATTCCAAGCCTGATGTTTCTTCATTATTGGAATGGAATAGAGAACAAGACACTGAATCTTCTTTGGATATGTGGGACTTTGTTAACTGATTCTTCTCTTTCTTTTTCCTGTTTGTCATGGTCTTGCTAGATGTAGAATTCTGCTCAGAAATGACCAAATCTTCATCAAGACCGTTCTTTATTGTTGACTTTAGGAAAGAGAGTCAAATCCTCTTCTGAATAGAATTACTGTAGAATAACCAACATACGTCAACCTTTCGCTCTAATACCACTTGTAGGACCCCGGGACACCCTGAGAGGGGAGGGGTGAATCAGGGTGTCAACTTTTTCTTCTTAAAGTTGTGGATCTTGTTCCCACGTTGATAGGAACCCGTTAAACCTGTATGATGGATAAGATTAGTAATGAAACATTCACATACAGAGAGATGACATGGTTATTTTTACTTGGTTCACCACTAAGGGCTATATCCAAGGAGCATACGCCGACAGGTTGTCGGTCATACCAAAATCTACTATGCTTCACTAGCTGTAGATTACAAATGTTCAGGTATAGTCACTCTGTCCCAGGCTCACTGCCTTTACAAAAGTTTAGGGATAGCTCACTGCGTCCTTTGGGTCACTCCCGTTGACTCCCCCTGGCTCACTGTCGTTGGTGAATTCCTACTCAGTTCATAGACGTGAAGGTCTCTTCAATAAATGTGCATTTAAGTTCTTTTTCTGCTATTCAGCATGAGGCTTTGCTTACATCAGGGTTCAGAGTTGATTCTCTTTTTAGTTCAATCCTTCTTCTTTAGTGAAATGACTGAATTCACTAGATCCCCTTGTCTTCATTTGCCTGAATCAGAATCACTTATGTGATTTCTCAATAAATGATGCTCATCTTACTTTTCATTTTTAGAATCAGTTCACCATGTATGCATGAGATCATGAATGGATCATATATATTTCTTCTTCAATATCACTTTGCACCGAATGTATCGGGTAATTTCTCGGCTTTCGTGTAGCTCCAAACAGACCGGCGGGCTTCAGCAATACCTGGCGCACTTCTCCAAGCCAGGTGCGCAAGTCCCAATACGGTGCGCAAGTCTCACTACGGTGCGCAAGTATCTGGTGAAAAAGTCCAAAATGGTGCGCAAGTATCACAAAACCAACTGTGCGACACTGCCTTCCTCAACTTTTAACCTGCACGACTTACTTCCTTTCTCTTCCAAACCGCCTTGGGCGCGCAACCAACAACCGGCACACAACCTATACTTGCACGACCCAACTACCACTAGCATAGATCAATCACCTGCACGACGAGAGCTCGAAAAATCTCTAAGTCTTGAAATCCATTGGAAATGAGGAGGGGTTGCCCAGTATTTATAGGCAACTTGACCACCCTGCGCGACGGCGTGGAAGTCACTCCTTGGCGCGCAAGTCTCAGCACGCAACTCATCTCCCCTAGCCTCTGTCGCGCAACTCACTTGCGCGAACCAACCAATACTTTCTCTACCTTATTTCCTTAGCAATATTTTTAAGTTCTGTTCTTGGAAAACAATAGGCGCTTAAGTTCCACTCCTCCTAGGTACCGGGGCGCATGTTCTTTCACGACGCGCAAGTCCACTTGCGCGACCTAACCAACACTTGCGCGACCCTTATCACTTTTCCATATTTTGATGATATGATCCTCAAAAACATATGGCGCGCAATTTTCCACTCCTTTAAAGTGTACGGAGTGCAAGTACCTTTTCCAAAATCACTCTTCTTCATTTGTCGATTTTCAGGCCCAAAAATTTGGCAAACACTGGGAAACGACGCCACCTTATATCTGCTCTTTTTGTACCGCCTCCAGATCATTCATTCCTCTGTCGATGTTCTTGAAACAAACATAGATCATTGAACACAACTCTTGAACTCGGCATTCCATCATGAAATACCTTTTTTCAACTAATTTGTGTGTCATTGTTTTTCTTTGTCAACAAGAACAATCACCACGAAACACTTCTTCTCGGTGATCTGAATCCTTCAGCAACTCTTCTGCTGTCATCACAAACTCCACTATTGTGATATGTATTCATTGAAGGAACATCTTTAGAATCATCATCTTCTGATACAATGTGATGTGCATGGCCATCTCATGATTTCAATCTCCACATGGCCATCTCAAAAGTCCAATCCCTTGCACATTGTCTTCTTCTTCAGCCGTCATTATCTACTTCATGCAAAGCATATGAGTCAATTGTTCAAGAAGTCTCTTGCATGGTTCTCATGAAATCATGAATAATTGCATGGTCTTCATAAAAAACCCATGGGTCTCATGCAATAATGAGGAATTGCATGGTTTTCATCAAAACCCATGGTTCTCATGCAATAAGGACGAATTGCATGGTCTTCTTCCAAAAACTCCATTCTTCGTTAATCATCCTCAGATGGATTACACCTCACATTCTTCATTGTTGTAAACAATGTATCACCTTTGACACATGTTCTTTGAAATTATGATCAATACAACAATCGCATCCTCAGATGGATTACACCTCACATTCTTCATTGTTGTAAACAATGTATCACCTTTGACACATGTTCTTTGAACTTATGATCAGTACAACAATCGTCTGAATTATCATTCCTCCACTTCATCGGAGTACTTCTTTATCTCATTCATTTCGATCTTCATTGACAATTATTGACAACAAATACAACCTTATACACAAAGTGGTTCCAACATTTACTTGGTCTAACCAAGCGAGCTAGTCTATGGAGAACACACTAATGATGTGTTGGTATTATAGGAAGTATTACTACTCATGTTTGTATAAAAATAATTCAAATAGGAATACTATCAATCTAGGGTCAAACTATCCTCTCCATAATAAAAAGTTCTTATATTAAGGATACATTTAGTTTATTTACCTGATATTCACTATACCATCAAAATAGTCAAACATGAATCGTTTTCATCTCTAGCTTTGAATGACTTCACATCATTAATAAATATGCAACACTTTATCTTCTTCACACTGGATGGACTCTAATCTTCATGATTAAGGGTTGGGTCTATATCTTCCCACAAACTACAGTAGCAAGTATCCTAACATAATTGTAACATACCAAGTAAGTAATGAATAATATATATTCTTATATATGTCTATTTATGAATTATATAGTGTTTTAGAGGCATAAAATAAGAATAAATCCAATCTTAAGCATGGAATACACTAATATTTTTAAAATATTGTTTTACTACCTTTTGATGGAAAACCATTTTTAAATCAAACTTTTGACAATTTTATAAGCTCTATTTTTCACAATAAACTAATTATTTATTATTGGGACATTGAAATTTACATTGGATAATTTTTTGTTATTTTTTTGACAATATTCATTTTTTAATGAATAGTAAAAAATACTGCATTTTACATCAAAACTACTTTTTCATCTAATTTAATTATATGGTTAGGTTATCTTTTTAAATGGTTTTAAAGTGTAATTAGAATATATTTTTACCATTTAATCCAATTGTGTTAATTATAATTAATTTCATCTTGGAATTGGGCATAAACAAGTGCTAAACTTTTCATAGATATTGTTTCAAAAAAAAAACCAGCTATTTGTTTTGACAATGGGAATTATTTTTAAATTAAATATTGAAATTTATATGTTTGGAATTTGGTAAAATGGATTCCATATTTGTAATCATAAGGTATAAATTATTTAATTAAGACTCTTTTGTTTTTGGACATTATGAATAGTAACGATGGTAATTATCTTTAATTGTCTTGATTAATTAGTAATCGGGTAGTTAAGGATAATAAAATAATATCACAATAAAACAAATTGGCCCCAAACTATGTCCTAATGCTACTGGTTGTGTCATGGAAAACCATGGGATGCCTTGTTCCAAACATAGGGACCCCATTGAATCACTTTTGGGTGAAAGTGACACTATCATTTTATTTTTAAAGAAAAGAGAATATCACTAAAGAATGTATCACCTGAGTAAAATTTTTTCAGTTTTGTATAAATAAATGATATCTTGGACTATAAATAGTAATTGGAAAGCTAAAAATATTTCCTAAATCATACTATTTTTTTTATAATTTTTAGAAATTAAATAAATTAAATTATTTATGACATCATGATGATGCATCAATTACCTCATTAATGAATGATTTAAATAAAATGAAAAGATAATGTAAAATCTAAGACTTAAACTTTTAAAAGACTTATTGGATGAGTATATTTCGAACCCTTATCACCTTATCATAGAAATATATCAATGTGGGACCTTTAAAATCTCAAACCCATTTTAATATAAAGTAACATTTTATAACTTTCCAAGAGTGCCCCTCCTCTACTCTTATAAAAGGCCCCCACTTCTACCTCTTTACACACACCTCTAAAGCCATTGTCTCGGCCAAGATCTGGTCATTTTATCTCTCCACATACCTATCTTAATCCTAGAATGCTTACCTTAGTCAGAAATCTCTTCAAGAAACCCATTTGGTTCAAACCAAGAGGAGTTACCCGATTTAAAGGTAAAGACTTCTCTAATGTTCTTTTGTTTTATTTTTCTTCTCCAACCCCCTAAACTCTTTTTATTCATTTATTTTGTAACAAAACCAGTATTTTAAATATTCTAGGAATTTTTTATAAGAATTATTCGAGCTACACTTACACACACCTACATCTAATGGTTAAAGAACATACTGTTTCCGTGGATGGTGAATTTCCGCCTCACGAAACGATGATTGTTCAATATTCTTATAACACCTTCAATGGTGGCCATTAAGATGTCAATATATTTATATATGATATATAATATGTTTATGGTTTCCTTAAGCATCTGTATTTTTCATTTATGACATACCTTTAAGGTTTCCATTATGGGTAAACGCGATATCTTCATTTTTGGAAGTCCGAACTGCCACCCCCTCAAAGTGATTTAATTCTTTAATTCCATATGTGGGACATATAAAAGATGGAATTAATGATATTATATATGATATTATTCTAGAATTATAATATACCTTTATATCATTATGATTCCATTCAATTAAATAGGAAATAGAAATGAAAGTAGCATTCATGTGTACGTATGACTTACCGTCTCCATGAACGGTGCATTTCATTTCTTACCTGTAAATGTTGTGTAATATTATAAATGAAAGTATATACTGGATATATATGACATATATCATATCTACATCATGAATATAATTCGGGATATAATGGATACATGAACAACTAGTAATTATAAAGAGTTTATTTTTGACTCAAGTACCAATGATCGACGAAACAACCATTATTAACTTAAATAATTACATAGTGTTCATAACATGGTAATAAGTGATATAAAAGTAATAATGAACTTGAAAAAAGTTCTCAAGAAAGTATAAATTAACTCAAGTTTATTATTAAAGAGGTTAAAGAACGATCGAGTCAAGTCGGACCCGAGGTAAGGGACTTCATCTCAATCTCCTTTCATTGAGGTGTATTTTGTTTTATACACAGATTTCTTTTATACGGTGTATAAACCCCTTTGACTTTTATGTATATTCAAAATGAATATTTTAATATGAAGTGTTTTAATAAATGAAAAAAGGAATGTTTTCTTGTCGTATGTAGGTGGCGACAACAATTTCTCCGCCGCCGTGACCATTATTTGAGTTTCGGCTTCCTCTACAAGCCATAACTTTTTTTTTAAAATGAAGAATAAATACCATGTTTTACTTTTCATTTATTTTGGAATTGAAAATGGTTTTCATAATGTTTTTATTATATCAATGTGTTGTATTGATATCTTGTGATTGAAATGTGGAAATGTTATGTTTCCTTTATGCATGTTTTATGTGATACGATTATCTTATGGTACTTGGGAATTGTTATGAAGATGGGTGGTTCTGTGATAAACTAAGGGCGGGTGAGCCCGATATAGCTCTCCAATGCATTGGGTAACACAAAGGGGTTAAATGTTAAGGTTTCTCCGAAGAGATTTAGGGAATATACTATGATGAGTATTCCAAACGTAACCATAAGGGTTACTCCCTATGTAAGAATGTTATGAATGACTCAAGTTACCTTTATGTCTTTTGATTTCTATGATTTATTCATCATTTGATGAGGTATGTTAAAATGATTATGTTTTATGAGTAAAGTATGATTTCATACATGGATTAATGTTTTCATTTCGTACTTTTATATCCCTTACTGAGCTTTTTATGATCATCCCATGTTTTTGAAATGTTTTTCACAGGTCAAGGGAAATGTAAATGATGTGATGATAGTGTCAAGGATGGGTCAAGAAAGACTCCATGTTTTATTTTAAATATGTTTTCGTTGATGGGAAAAATGAGTATTATCTTTTATGTAACCACTTTGTTTAAATGTGGAATGTAATGCATTATTTATGATCTAATTCTCTAAAACTCTAAACCTGAAAAGATCCTCAACGCGTATTCTTGAAGTAACTGAAGATTAAGTAACGTTTAAGGCCAGGGCCTTACAGTTGGTATCAAAGGTCGGTTTAGAAAACTTTAGGTGTTATAATTCTATTAAATTATTATCCAAAAATATTCTTTTTATGGTCAAATTGAAATGATATAGCATTTTAAGATTACCATGTCGCTTCATCTAAGACATGTTTCTTCAGAATGGTTTTCCGCAGAGGAAATAGGGAAGTAGTGCTAGGAAGGCATATAGATGGAAATAACCTTCCGAATCAGCATCCTGAGATGGTCAAGATTGGAACTGAAAAGTTTTTTGTAGTAATGTCGCAGTTGACTCAAGCGATAAATGATGGTGGTATCCATGCACAAGATCAGCCAGATCAATTACAGAGGAACATGTTAGTGGTGGAACATTTAATGAGGCAACATCCCCCATCATTAAAAGGATCATCTGACCCAGTGCTAGATTAAGGGAGGATTAAAGCACTGGATAATATTTTCGATGTCATGGGGTGTTCAGACAATCAAATGGTTAGTCTTTCTATTTACCGTTTGGAGGGTGAAGCAGATCAGTGGTGGTCGATGGTTAAAAATATCAGGGACGCTGATGAGATTGATGCTCTCGTCTGGGATGAATTAAAAGGTATGTTTCATGAGAAGTATTTTTCTAATTATATTCAACATAGGATGGGAAAAAAATTCTTGTAATTGAGGCAAGAGGAAGACTCAATGGCTGCCTATGAGGAAAGGTTCACTCGATTGGCAAGGTATGCTCCAAATTTTATCCAAGACCTTGATAGTAAAATCAATCGTTTTTACTCAGGATTAAATCCAAAATATAGAAGGGATTTAGCTTTTTGTGAGTTCAAGAGTTATGAAAATCTTGTTCGATGTGCTGAGAAGGTGGAAATGGAGTTTTCTGATGATCAAGTGTTCTATAAAAACCAGCAGAAGAAGAGACTGAGCTGGCAGGAGAAAGGAAAGAATTATTCAAAAAGTACTGATGGTAAGAAAACTAAGTTTCCCGTTTGTGATAAATGTGGTAAAAGGCATGATGGGGAATGTCTTCTGAATTCTGGAAAGTGGTACCAATGTGGTAAGATGGGACATAAGGCTCGTGATTGCACTAAAAAATATCAGGGTGATGATAAGACCAAATTTGATTTACAGTTAGTGAAATGTTTTATGTGCAATGAGATGGGTCACTATGCAAATGAGTGTCTGACAAAGAGCTCGAGTGATGGGAAGTAGTTAGACTACAAGCATAAAGGGGTGGTGAAATCCTTTGAAACTACTTCAGCAGATGTCAGGCCATCAAATGAAGTTGTATCAGGTACTTTGTTTATTTTTTCAGATTATTCCAGTTTGTTTTTTGATTCGGGGTCTACACATTCTTTCATCTCGGAAAACTTTTCTAGTAAAATGGGAATACCATCTCAAGAAATGACTCCTGAACTTGTGGTAAAAACACACGGGGGAAATGTTGAGGAAAAAAGAATTTATAAGAATATTCCTATCCTTATCTATGGAAAGAACCTACTTGCAAACCTTATTGTTTTACCTCTAGTAGAGTTTGATGTTATCCTGGGTATGGATTGGCTCTATATTTACCATGCTAAGATTGATTTTAGGGCTATAGAAGTTTCTTTTCAGAAAGAATTTATGCTTGTGTACAAGAATGAACCCTTACTGTTGATAACATATCAAGAGGCTGAGATACTTGTAAAAGATGGAAATGAATGTTACCTTGCACATATTGTTGAAAATAAAGGAACTGTTCAGATTAATGATGTACCAGTGGTAAATGAGTATCCTGATGTTTTTCCTGATGAGTTTCCTGGAATAATACCAGATCGGGAAGTTGAGTTTACTGTTGACTTAGTTCCTGATGCTAACCCAATTTCAAAACCCCCTTATCAAATGGATCAAATTGAGCTTTTAGAGTTGAAGGTACAATTTAAAGATTTATTAGAGAAAGGTTTCATTCGACCTAGCACATCACCATGGGGTGCGCCTGTCTTATTTGTTAAAAATAAAGATGGTTCTATGAGACTTTTCATTGATTATAGAGCCTTTAATAACATCACTGTTAAGAACAAATATCATTTGCCTCATATTGATGATTTGTTTGATTGGCTCCAGGGAGCTCAGTATTTTTCAAATATTGACCTGAGATCGGGGTACCATCAGTTGAAGGTAAAGGAAGTAGATATTCTGAAGACCGTGTTTCGTACAAGATATGGCCAATATTAATTTTTAGTAATGCCTTTTGGGCTAACCAATGCACCTGCTGTATTCATTGACCTTATGAATAGAATTTTCCATGAGTTCTTGGATAAGTTTGTGGTTGTTTTAATTGAAGATATATTGGTGTTTTCTAAAAGAAAAGAGGAGAATGAAAGACATTTAAGGGTAATTTTTCAAACCCTAAAAGAAAATAAATTGTATGAGAAATTCAGAAAGTGTGATTTATGGTGGAAACAAATTTCTTTCCTTGGTCACATTGTTTCTATAGATGGGATAACTATTGATCCTACAAAAACAAAGGTTGTTTAAGAATGGTTAAGACCCAAAAATGTATCTGATATTTGTAGTTTCCTTGGTTTGGAAGGCTATTACCAAAGGTTTGTTAGAAATTTTTCATGGTTATCTTGTCCAATGACTAAGCTAACTCGGAAGGGTGTTAAGTTTATCTAGACAAAAGAATGTGATGATTGTTTTTAGGAACTGAAAAGAAGATTGGTGAATGCTCCAGTTTTGGCACTGCCTTCTAGGAATGGGGAGTTTGTTATCTACAATGATGCATCATTGAAAGGAATTGGTTGCGTCCTAATGCAGAATGATCAGGTAATTGCTTATGCTTCACATCAGTTGAAAACTCATGAGGTAAATTACCCTACACATGATTTAGAATTAGCTGCTATTGTTTTCACTTTAAAAATTTGGAGGCATCATTTGTATGGTGTAAAGTGTGAAATATATACTGATCACAAAAGTTTAAAGTATATATTCACTCAAAAATAATTGAATATGAGACAGAGAAGATGGTTAGAATTAATCATGGATTATGATTGTACAATTCATTACCATCCGGGGAATGCAAATAAAGTGGTTGATGCTTTGAGTCGAAAAAGTAATGCTTTATTAACAATGTTGCATTTGGAACATAATACTTTGGTTAAGGATTTGATGAAATTTGGAATAGAAGTTGTTGGTGGAGGATGTCCTTCTATTTTGTTTCAGGTATCAGTGAAATCTTCTCTATCAGACAGAATTAAGCAAGCATAGAAGCAAGACAGTGAGTTGCAGAAAAAGGTAGAGCTTGTTCAGAAGGGTAAGTTGCCTGAATTCAACATTGATAATGATTGTGTTTTCAGATTTGGGAAGAGATTGTGTGTTCCTTGTGATTAACAATTTAAGAGAGAGTTGTTATGTGAAGCTCATAGTTCTCTATTTTCAGTTCATCCAGGAAGTACTAAGATGTATAGAGATTTTAGGGAGTATTACATGTGGGAAATAATGAAAAGAGATATTGATGATTTTACTGTGAAGTGCTTGAATTGTCAACAGGTAAAAGTAGAGCGGCAGTTACCAAAAGTGGTTCTTTAATCTTTACTAGTACTAGAGTGGAAATGGGGGAATATATCCATGGACTTCATTGTGGGATTGCTGAAGACACCTCGAGGTAATAATGCAATCTGGGTTATTGTTGATCGCTTGACTAAATCTGCTCATTTCCTTGATATATGAGATAATTTTTCCCTAGATCAACATTCTCATTTGTATCTTAAATATATAGTCAGGTGACATGGAGTTCCCCTCTCCATTTTATCTGATCGTGATCCTAGGTTCACTTCTAACTTTTGGAAAGGCCTTGAAGAGTCGTTGGGTACTGAATTAAATTTTAGTACAACTTTTCATCCTCAATTAGATGGGAAGTCAGAACGAACAATTCAGAGATTGGAGGATATGATATGTTCTTGTTCGATTGATTATCAGAGAAGTTGGGACCAACATCTTTCTTTGGTTGAGTTTTCTTATAATAACCGTTTTCATTATAGTATACAGATGTCACCATTTGAGGAATTATATGGGAAGCGGTGTCGAACTCCAGCTTTCTAGGATGAAGTGGGTGAAAGGAAGTTGATGGGACTGGAATTTGTAGAATAGTTAGAAGAAAAAGTTTAGTTGATACAGAAACACATGAGAACAGCTCAGAGCAGGCAGAAGAGTTATCCGGACAACAGGAGGAAGGATATCTCTTTTGAGATAGGTGATCAGGTTTTTCTCAATGTTTCACCATGGAAAAGTGTGATGCGATTTGGTAAGAAAGGAAAGCTTATTACAAGGTTCATTGGACCATATGTAATTCTGGAGAGAGTTGGATCAATTGCATACCGAGTGGCTTTACCTCCAAGTTTATCTCAGGTACACAATGTTTTTCATGTTTCAATGTGAAGGAAGCACATGCCAGATCCATCTCATGTTTTGAGTCCAGAGGTAGTTCAGTTGGAAGAGAATCTATCTTATGAGGAACAACTGGTACAGATTATTGACCATAGGGAGCAAGTGTTGTGGAATAAGGTGATTCAGCTAGTAAAGGTTTTGTGGAAAAATCAAATGATTGAAGAGGCAACATGTGAATCTGAAAAATGCAATGAGGGATAAATACCCCCACTTATTCGATAAGTAAATAAATTGCGGGGATGAAATTTTCTAAAGGGGGGAAGGATGTAACATCCCAAGTAAGTAATGAGTAATATATATTCTTATCTATGTCTATTTATGAATTAGATATCGTTTTAGAGGCTTAAAATAAGAATAAACCCAATCTTAAGCATGGAATACACTAAATTTTTTAAAAGATTGTTTTACTTCCTTTTGATGGGAAACCATTTTTAAATAAAACTTTTGACAATTTTATAATCTCTATTTTTCAAAATAAACTTATTCATTATTATTGGGACATTGAAATTTACATTGGATAATTTTTTTGTATTTTCCTGATAATGTTCATTTTTTAATGAATAGTGAAAAATACTGCATTTTACATCAAAACTGATTTTTCATCTAATTTAATTATATGGTTAGATTATCTTTTTAAATGGTTTTAATGTTTAATTAGAATATATTTTTACCATTTAATCAAATTGTGTTCATTATAATTAATTTCACTTTGGAATTGGTCATAAACAAGTGCCAAACTTTTCATAGATATTGTTTAAAAAAAGCCCGCTATTTGTTTTGACAACTGGAATTATTTTTAAATTAATTATTGAAATTTATATATTTGTAATTTGGTAAAATTGATTCCATATTTTTAATAAAAAGGTCTAAATTATTTAATTAATACTATTTTGTTTTTGGACATTATGAATAGCGACGATGGTAATAATCTTTAATTATCTTGATTAATTAGTAATCAGGTAGTTAAGGATAATAATATAATATGATAATAATAAAAAATGACCCCAAAATGTGCCCTAATTCTACTGGTTGTTTCATGTCCGACCATAGGATGCCTTTTTCAAAACTTAGGTACCCCATGGAATCACTTTTGGGTGAAAGTGACACTTTATCATTTTATTTTTAAAGAAAGGAGAATATCACTAAAGAATGTATCACCTGAGTAAAACATATTTAGTTTTGTATACATAAATGATATCTTGGACTATAAATATTCATTGGAAATATAAAAATATTTCTTACATCATAGTATTTTTTTTAAATTTTTAGACATTAAATAAATTAAATTATTTATGACATCATGTTGATGTAGTGATTACCTCATTAATGAACAATTTAAATAAAATGAAAAGATAATGTAAAATCTAAGACTTACACTTGTAAAAGACACATTTGATGAGTATATTTAGAACCCTTATCAACTTATCCTCAAAATATATCAATGTGAGACCTTTAAAATCTGAAACCCATTTTAATATAAAGCAACATTTTATAACTTTCCAAGAGTGCCCCTCCTCTCCTCTTATAAAAGGCCCCCACCTCTACCTCTTTAAAAACACATCTCAGGCCATTGGATCGGCCAATATCTACTCATTTTATCTCTTCACATCCCTCTCTTCATCCTATAAGTCTTACCTTAGGCAGAAAGTTCTTCAAGAAACCCATTTGGTTCAAACCAAGAGGAGTTACCCGATTTAAAGGTAAAGACTTATCTAATGTTCTTTTGTTTTATTTTGCTTCTCCAACAACCTAAACTCTTTTTATTCATTTCTTTTATAACAAAAAATAGTATGTCTAATATACTAGTAAGTTTTTGTAAGAATTATTCTAGCTACACTTACACACACCTACATCTAATGGTTAAAGAACATACTGTTTCCATAGATGGTGAATTTCTGCCTCACGAAACGATGATTGTTCAATATTCTTCTAACACCTTAAAAGGTGGAAATTAATATGTCACTATATTTATATATGATATATAATATGTTTATTTTTTCCTTAATCTTCTGTATTTTTCATTTATGGCAGACCTTTATGGTTTCCATTATGGGTAAACACACTATCTTCATTTTTGGAAGTGTGGACTATCGCCCCATCAAAGTGATTTGATTCGTTAATGCCATATGTGAGACATATAAAGGGTGGAATTAATGATATTATATATGATATTATACTTAAATTCTAATATACCTTTATATCATTATGATTCCATTCCATTAAATAGGAAAAAGAAATGAAAGTAGCGTTCATGCGTACGTACGACTTACCGTCTCCATGAACGGTGCATTTCATTTATTACCTATAAATGATGTCTAATATTATAAATGCATGTATATACAGGATATATATGAAATATATCATATCTAAATCATTAATATAATTCTGGATATAATGGATACATGAACAACTTGTAATTATAAAGAGTTTATTTTTGACTCAAGTACCAATGATCGAAAAATGACCTTTATTAACTAAAATAATTACATAGTGTTCATAAAATGGTAATAAGTGATATAAAAGGAATAATGAACTTGAAAAAGGTTCTTAAGCTAGTAGAAATTAACTCATGTTTATTATTCAGGAGGTTAAATAATGATCGAGTCAAGTCGGACCCGAGGTAAGGGACTTCGTCTCAATCTCCTTTCATTAAGGCATATTTTGTTTTATACACAACTTTGTTTTATATAGTGTATAAACCCCTTTGAATTCTATGTCTATTCAAAAGGAATATTTTTATATGAAGTGTTTTACTAAATGACAAAGGAATTTTTTTTGTAGTACGTATGCGGCGACAATGATTTCTCTACCGCCGTGACCATTATTTGAGTTTTGGCTTCCTCTACAAGCCATATATATTTTTTAAAATGAAAAATAAATACCATGTTTTAATTTTCATTTATTTTGGTATTGAAAATGGTTTTCATAATGTTTTTATTATATCAATGTGTTGTATTGATATCTTGTGATTGAAATGTGGAAATGTTATGTTTTCTTTATGCATGTTTTATGTGATACGATTATGTTATGGTACTTGGGAATTGTTATGAAGACGGGTGGTTTCGTGATAAACTGAGGGTGGGTGAGCTTGATATAGCTCTCTAATGCATTGGGTAACACGAAGGGGTTAAATATTAATGTTTCTCCGAATAGATTTAGGGAATATACTGTGATGGGTATTCCAAATGTAACCGTGAGGGTTAATCCCTACGTAAGAATGTTATGAATGCCTTAAGTTACCTTTATGTCTTATGATTTATATGATTTATTCATGATTTGATGAGGTATGTTAAAATTATTATGTTTTATGAGTAACTTATGATTTCATACATGGAATAATGTTTTCATTTCGTACTTTTATATCCCTTACTGAGCTTTTTATGATCATCCCATGTTTTTGAAATATTTTTCACAGGTCAAGGGAAAAGTACTTGATGTGATGATATTGTCAAAGAAGTGTCAAGAAAGAATCCATGTTTTTTTGAATATGTTTCTGTTGATGGGAAAAATGAGTACTATCTTATATGTAACCACTTTGTTTAAATGTTGAATGTAATGCATGGTTTATGATCTAATTCTCTAAAACTCTAAACCTGAAAAGATCATCAACCTGTATTCTTGAAGTAACTCAAGATTAAGTAATGTTTAATGCTGGGGCCTTACAATAATATTTCCAGGATTGGAACTATTCCTTGATGAACCCCTTTATCTTTCCTAGTATAGAAGTGGGGAAGAAGATCTTCTCATGCCTTCTTATTTTAATGAAATTGTTGATGTAGTGTTACCCACTTTTTCTTGAATGTTTATTTTTTGGGATGGATATAGAAATATGCAATAAACTCATTCACCCTATTTTTTCAAGACAAAAAAATATGATCATATAATAATACTAGTGTCCCCACCTCTCCCATTCATATTTTTTTACTTCTTATACGTGCATCAAAATATCACAACCAACTTTTAATTTTAAAAAACATGGAAAAATTTAATTTAATGCCAAACCTACTTAAAATTTCATTTGTATTAGTTCTATATTTTTTAAATATTAAAAGATTTAGAATTATAAGAAATACACTCCATGATTTTTGGTTTTGAATATTTATATATCTACAATTTGGAAACCTCTAGGAAATAATTCTCTTTTGAAAATATGAATGCTCAAGAATATATCCCTGAGAATGATTCATAATTATTTTATTTTGATAAATATATTTACATATTATACCACATGTATCCCACTTAAAAATTTGAGTACAAATGGATTGATAACCTTAGATACCGCTCATAATACTCGAAACCCATTCAAGCATGTTAGAGATATCACCCTTACACAAATAACTTGATCACCCTAATGTAGAAAAAATCCTATGAGATTAAAAATAAAAAGTATCATGATGAAAACAATTATGTATTTCAGAATCATCTATCTGTAGTTTTATGTCACATTTATATAGCTCATAATTTTCAACACACAAAACAGACTTTTCCTAGATACTATGACATGGTGAGTACGTTAACATCTTCTACACCTCACTATAAAATGTTTTACCATAGAAATAAAAATGCCCATGAATGGATTCATCATTTCACACTGAGATCCTCCTAGACCACCATGCTAAGTGAAATGGAATGGTGATATTCTAATGAGTGATTCAAGGTTTGAATTATATCCTGAGACATGGAGATATGAGCATGGACCGGAGGAAGATGAAGAAAAATGTGTTGTATTTTTATGGGTGGCACGCATTTTATTTGAAAACCACGCATGAATTTACTTTATCGATGAATAGTTATTCTTATATTCCTCATCCCATGTCAGAATTATTCTCATAGTAATTCAAATTATAATAACTAAAATTCACCTAAATTGGTTAGTCATGTTTGACTAGAGTTATTTCTCTCCTATGGACCATCACAACGACTTGTATGGGTGTAGAAAAACATCATTTTCCAACATTGAATGGACATGCACACCTGCCTTCACACACACACATGCACCTATACTCCTTCTTCTAGTGCCCACTCTGATTTGGGAAATTGGGCTCGACCACTAGTTTGTCTATTTAGGCTACTTGGGTGCCATCTTTTAGAGGGTTTCTCATATCAAACCCTTAGAAACATATTAAATCCCTTGGGTATATATAAGAAGAATTGAATATTTTTTTAATCAAAGATGTTAGAGGATGTGAGTCCCACATAAAATTTGAGGTATAATTTCATATTTATTATTTATTTTAAATAAATATATTGGGTCCACTCTCATCCATCCTAACATTATATCACATGAGGTCTCACACGAACCACCACTTATAGCCTATCTCTCTCTTGATTGGTATTATGAGGTATTTTCTCATGCTAGATTTGAAGAAACCCCATCCCTTAGGAACCATCATAGACAAAACCCTCTTGAGCGACTGCCCTCCTTGTGATATGAGCCGAACTCATGTGTCTTCTCTCCATTTGTGATAGACTAGCCTTCCACCATTGTCCCTTCACTACCAAGTGGCACCTATAGACACAACTCCCCTCTGACATGACAACCCTCGACAGTGTGCCACCCCTCCATCTATCTTGTTGATTCTCTTTCATCTCCAAAACCATCTATTTATCCTCCCTATGCATATTACTCCTTTCATGACATCCCCCAATGTACTCATCATACCTCCCTGTGCAATGACACCCTACCTTCAATCCAGGTGCACACAAACCTAACGTCACCCCTTACTGACTAGATTCTCAAAATTTTATCCCTTCTCTAGTACAACCTACTGAAAAATGGGAATTTTTCCTCTATAAGGTTCTATATTCTTATATCCTATTCCTTAACCACTTACTACAAAAAATAATCAATTTATGTCAAGTATATACTGACCTTGTCATTTTGGGTTCGAAATGTTTGATGATGTTTCACCTTAGTAATTTGAGTCTACAAAGTAAACGGTATATCACCCGAACATTAGGTACACAAATTGGACACCATATCCCCTCTCCTTCTAGGTCCTCTAATGGTAATCCTATTCACACAACATTTTGGGTCCACTAGTTGAACACATTTCACCCCAACCTTTTGGTTATTCTAGTCAGACCCATTTCACCCCTGCATTACTAGATTCTCTATATATTCCCCTTTCTCACACACAACCTACATCAAAATGGATTTTATTCCTTTATTAGGTTCTCTACCTCTCTCTTGTCTTCCTTAGTTCTTATCTATCAAAATGAATCAATTGGGGCTCCCAAAATTACAGTGTCCTTTCACCTTGGTAATTTGGGTCCGCAAATTTGGATGACGTTTCACCTCATAAATTTGGGTCCGGAAAGCGGGCGCCTTATCTCTCAGAATTTTGTCTTGGTAAAGGGGATGTATTATCACCCGAAATTTTTGAGACTACTATTCATATTCAGTATCAACTGGCCTTTTTTGTTTTCTAGTGGGACACCATATCACCTGACCATTTATCCAAATCCTTTTTTTCATTTTCTAAAGTAATCCAATTTTTTGGTGAGTGGGAACCTTACACACACCATATACAAGATTAAAACAACTCCAGCTTAAAACAATGTAACATAGATTAATACATAAATAAAAACCACATTCAAATTTGAAAATTCAAATTCAAAAATTTCAAACCCCAAATTGCAGGAAAAGCAAGATGATTGAGAAACCCAAATCGAAGGATGTCATGTCACCATCGCCACCACCATCACCTCTATGACCTTATCTTCTTTTCACCATCAAAACTTTCACATCAAATCATCACCATTATAACATCATTATTAGCTCATCACCACTGTCTACTACTCAAATGATCACAAGAAACAACAAACACTATCATCATCACCGTCTGATCGTTGTTGATGGGCTGATGACCAGATAAAACACATACGAGCCATCACCATAAACCTATTGAAGATGTCCACTCGAACTCACATCCTAAGAAACCAAGAAGAACACTCCCCAAATCCACCTTAGATAGGTTGGTGAGGTCTTGGAGAAAGAGAAGAGAAATGAGAGGACTGTGCTAGGTTAGAATGCTGGTGAGACCCACCAGAATCTATCATCGTTGAGATGTTATCCATCAGACATTATCCACATATGCCCACCATATGAAATGAAACCCTTAGAACCATAAACACAATATACCCCAAATACTTCTCAAAAAACACCCTGAAATAAACACAAAACACTGTCATCAATGAAGAATACATAAGAGGGAAAATAGAACTAGGGATGAAACCCTAATAGAAATAGGAACAAGGGGAAACAAGGGATTAAAACCTAAAGGAAACCGGGGTTGAAGCCTGAAAAGAACCAAAATTGAGAAAAAATGAAACAAAAAATTAGGGGATGAAACCCTAAAGGATAGGAAAACAGATTACAAGAAATCCCATTACCACCAAACATCTTAAATCCCAAAACCTATGATAATCCAACGCTCCTGATCCGACCTAGAGAGGAGCGGTGGAACACGAGTTTAGATAATTTTTGAGTTAGATGAGGATAGGAAAAAAACAAAATGAATAGGAAAAAATATGGTTGGAATGAAATAGAAAACCAGGAATTGTCCATCCATGAAATATAACTAGGGGAAGAACCCAAGGAGAAGCCTTGTGATAAAGCATGAGAAGGTTGGGGGAGGCGAAATGAGGAGAGAAAACCCTAAGAATATAATGATTTAAGGGATACCATGAGAACATAAAGGGTTATAGATAAGGTAAAAATTATAGAATGGTGATCCATCACTCTACCTTTTAGATCTTCTAGTCAGATGATGTATCACCCAACTCTTTTGGTCTGCTAATCGGATGCCATTTCACTCCTGTCTTTTGGGTCTTGTAGTCTGACACTGTATCACATGGACTTTTGGGTTTTCTAGATGGATGTTGTTTCACATAAAATATTTTGGTTTGAACCAATAGACACCATATCACCAAGCAATTTCGGTCCACTAGTGAGACATTGTTTCACCCGACCACTCACTATTCACCATTTCATTTGGCACCTTCAAGAAACGGTCTTCCTTTGCAAGGGAGCAAGTGAGATCTAAAATGGAAATATATTATTTAGTAGCCATGAAAAGGAGTGTGGATGGTATATCATAACCAGTGGTAATTACATAAGTGGATGCTAATATTTTTATAAATTTTTATGTATTCAACATGGGCATGTCAAAGATGAGGGGGATTATTAGGAGTCTGAGAATGATTCTTTATGTTTTCTTACATATCAAATCTAGGTACAACTAGCTTGAGGGAGAGTGTTAGAGGATTTAAACCCCACATCAATATTGATGTATTATGTAATTTTCATTATTCATTATAAATAAACACAAAATCATCCTTTAGAGAGGTATTTCGGGTATTGGGTCCTCTCTCCACCATTCTAACAAAATACAACCACCATAAAAAATATGATCTTTACATATTATTAATAAACCAATAACTTCAACAATTACTGTCAAAAAATCCAACACACACCCTCTGGGTGAAACAATAAGTGATGTGAATCAAGAGTTCTTCTTACAAGAACATTTAAACAAATCCTAAATCAATTTATCAATCTTTGGATTATATTATTGAGTTTTTCTCTAATAATAGGATTTTATTTTTATTTATTTTTAATGGGTGTCCAAATATAACATGAATTTTGGTTTGATTGATTTTAGAATCTTGAATAATTATGAGAATTTCTAGATTTCAAGTAATTTTCTATTTTCCCTGTATTTACATAATTTGGCATTACATTGACTATTAACAAATAGAAATCAGTGA
The DNA here is from genome assembly GCA_963277665.1 of Viscum album. Taxonomy (NCBI): domain Eukaryota; kingdom Viridiplantae; phylum Streptophyta; class Magnoliopsida; order Santalales; family Viscaceae; genus Viscum; species Viscum album. The sequence goes on along the minus strand of OY728121.1, from coordinate 1,898,082,465 downwards.
AATTTTTTTTAAAAATATCTCACTAGTTTTGTTTTATTTGGGAAATATTCATGTTTTTATGGATGCAAAGAGTTAGAAATCTAATTATTGTTGATATCTAAATTCTTATTTAATATGATATTCAATATTCAATTATTTATTTTTTATCTATAATTATTAATTCATGATTTTTAGTGTATTAGTAATATTATTTTGGTTGTAAATGTCTTGAAATGGTTTATATGTTTTCAAACACTAATTGAGAAATGTTTACAATACTTATTACTTATGATAAGTTAGTTTTTATATTAATTTCGAAATATGTGTTCTTAAGCATAAGTAATATAAAAATGATTATATCACTTCTTACTTATGATAAATGATTTTTTATTTTCTTTTAAAGATAACTGTTGTAAAACAGATCCTAAATATAGTTTCTAAACATGTGTTTTCACACAAAACCATAATATAGTCTTTTTCCCATGGTTCTAATTTTTTTTCCAAACACAAATAATTGAGAAATTATGAAAACAATTATTACTTATGATATGTGATTTTGTATATGCATTTACATATATGTGATTTTTTTATATGTTTTATGAAACAGATCCATAATATAGTTTTCTAACATGGTTCTAAAATATGTGTTTCTAAACACCAGTAATTGATAAATACTCAAAACACTTATATATATTCATTTTCAAATAAATTTTTATAAGCATAAATAATTTATAAAGTATCATTAAAATTATTACTTATGATAAATGATTTTGTATATGTGTTTTTATATTTATTATTGAGAATTTTTTTCTGCCACTTATTTAGTGGCCTTCTTCTGGAAAATAATTTCAAAAGGGTTTTTCAAAAACAAAACATGAAAAATTTAATTTTATCAACTTCTTTCCTTAAGTGATAATTTTAATAATTTTTTTCTAAAAAATATTTATTAAACAGTTTCATAATATAGTTGGTATCCTTTCATTATAAAAATAGAAATTTCATTCTTCAAATCATTTGTGTTTTAGCATATATAGAATTAAATGTGTTTGTAATAGTATGTGAAATTTTTTATGTTAATTAGAGTATCGATGAAAATCTTGGGTGTATGCTATGTTTGTTTTTTATTTCTTATTTCCTTATACTATCTCAGTATGAATTACACTTAGAAAATGGAAATATTGTTATTATATGTGCATTTAGTGATAATTGATTTTCTTATTTTTCATTTCATTTTATAATTTATTATAATTCATAAATAATGAAACCTATTTTGAAAAATCCTAATAATTAAAAATATCAAATGTTTTCCAAAACAAAACTCACCTTTAACACTTGTTTTATGGGTTTAGAAACCATTTAACCATCACTCCCATTTTCTGTTTTAATATTTGTTCCCAAATACGGATTTATAATGAAAAATGTGTTATACTATAATTCTATTAAATAAAATTAATTTTAAATTTCTAGTTTTCAATTTGTTTTCATTTTTTATTATAATTTCAATATCTTTTCTTTTTACACAAAAAATTGAAATTTACAATGAAGAAAATCATGATCCATAATGGAATATTAATAATGAATTCTCAAACTCTAGTTTATAAATGACATTTCATAACCCCGAAAACCGTCCCTGTAGCCATGTCTATATTATCCACCAATATAGTTATTTTTGTACCTAACATCCTGGGATTCACATTGAGAATAATTATTGCAATTACATAGATCAGATCCAGTAATAATATAACTATCAATTGAAATTGACTTCCAAAAGAAGAATCAATTAATATACTAACTAAAAATAATAAAATAACTATAAATACCAAATCCAATTCCTAGATGTGTCTCAAAACATGATTATGTTCAGGTCTAGATAATCCAAGAAACTAAATTCCATTAAGAGCAAAAAACTGTCTAATGATTTCAATCCAATTTAGTCCAAACTAGAAGAGAAGGATTAGTTTTTCTGTTTTTCTCTTTGTTTCTTCTGTTTATAAGGGAAAATTTATATAATTCTAAAAATAAAATGATAACCATTGAAAAAGGAAAACTACAAAAGTAGACCCAAAAAGATTCTCTATACTTATAAGAATTATCTTCTTGTTGAAAAAAAGTGTTGTTTGACATTACAAGAATAATAAAAATACTAAAAATAATTGTAAATGGATCATGAAACTTTTGGAATTTTTATTAGTATATTTTTTGTTCTCTAATATTTTGTTATTTAATTACTCAGCTTTTATTGTTCTAAGGTTTAAACACTTACATAATTCATCTGGTTTGATTTTATCTTATGCAGTTTATCATGGTATCCAGGATTAGGAAGAAAACAATGAAAACTTATTGTGGGAGATTTATGTAGAAGATCACATTGAAATTTCCTTATTTTTATACAATCAACAGTCTATGATGAAATGTTTTGGTGGATTTTACTTCCTTCATAGAACATAATACTTTAATAATAACTCATATTTTTGTGAAATGGAGACACGTGCACTGTTTTTATATTAATTGGTGATATAGGGTGAAGCTATAGGTGTTATATATGAAAAAATGTGTAATGAATTCCCACCATTTTTTTTCATCATGACCAATATTTTCTAACAATTTCACATGAAAACTTTTAATTTCATATCTTATTTTCAAATGGTATGCAGATGAACTTGGTTGTTTTTATTTTATATGGTAATTTTAGTGAGTAGATTCTATGTAGTTTATTTTTTCAATCGTATATATTACCTTTTCTCTTTCCATGCATTAATATTTTGTGTTACTGTTTTTTAATACTAGACTACATTTGGTTCAAGGTGAAGTTAGATGTTTAGTTCCAGATAATGATATGATATTTATTATTTATATGTTTTTTTGATAAAATTTTGTTTTTTTGTTATTATTCATATGGTTTATGTCATCAAATCCATCTCATCATTTGATTTTAATTTTTTTTTCATTGAAGATATCAACTTATTTGAATATTAAATTTTTAAATTTAAATTACATAAGTTGAATATTATTAAACTCCACTTCATTCCATTAAATCCATATTTTTTACTTCTATGTATATTGTTTTATTTAGTCTTATCTTCTTCTATGTACTATCATTTTTTATTTTTTCTTATTTTGAATTATAATATTAAACAGAACCATTTTTGTGGGTGAAAAATATTCTAAAGATAAGAACTATATGACATAGTTGTTATCCTACTAATTTTAATTCATATTTGCCACCATATATTTCAAATGTATTAATTCGTGGTAGTATAGGTATATATGGAAGATAAATTATTCTAAAAGGGTGAATACCAACCCATTTTGATATTGAGGTTTTAGTCAAAAAAAATAAAACACACCATTAGATTATTTATTAAGCCTTCCATTATTTTCATGTCACATTTTTATGATGGGGTATACTTTCTAAACTATTATCTTAATTTTGTATGATTCTCTCTAGAAAAAAATTGACATTTGAATGAAAATTTTTAGATTGTTTTTTAATTTGAATGTCTATGATTTGAAAATTCCAGATTCTGAATTCATTGATAAAATTAAAATTTATATAACAAATTTTTAAATTTGAAATTCATTTTTAACATAACATTTATTAATTGGATGTTTGATGGTATGAAAATTTCATTGTGTATTGTTTTGTGTAAGGTGGAATGATTATTAATTATTATTTTCAAGCTTTTTATTCTTTATTTTCATGTTTTTTTATTTTTATGGGTTAATGATATTATGATCCAAGGTCTTATTATGGATTATTCATGCTGGTCGGTTTGATGTTAACTCTATATTTGGTAGCCTTTTATTCCTCCAATATCTCCAAATATATTATGCAACTGATGTATTTCCATCATTCTCATTTTTTATTAGTAATACATAACATTTTTTTTCATTATCAATTTTTTAACAATTTTATTCCCATTTTGTGATTTTAATGTTTTCTTTTTGTTTTTTTATTATCAATGTTGGACAAAAGCTTTGATATTACTTGGGTTCTTCTTTTTAAAGTCCCTCGATGGATCAGATTCATGCCCTCCACTTTGGTGAAGGTGAGCCTATGGTATGAAATATTTCTCTTGACTCATCACTTATATGTCCTTGAGTTTTAGTGTCTTATGTGGTCTAATTGGAGGGTGGAATGTTTTGGTTCATATATCGGCTATTATTAAACTTAGTGGTAATCAGAATCGACTGATATCTCAGAAGTTCATGACATCAATTCTCGATTGAACCTCATTTTTATTTGATTTATTATATACTTCTAAATCCCTTGAGCTCAACAAATTCTCATTTAGTTATTTAACCAGTCGTTCTATAACATGTTAGAAAAATATACATCCTCTAGGTGAGTGTTTGGTCTCCTTCTAGATAGTCCAAGAATGTTCCATCTGAATGACCCCTTGTTCCACTTTTTATTTGATAAATTAATGTCCTAGTTTGATATTCTTAGTCTGAGGGTTTTGTGTAATATTACCAATAATCTCAATGAAACAACTGTTACCACAGAAAATAATCATTGGTTGATGATGTTTTTCTCCAAGATCCTCTAATTATTTATTCAAATATTGTAACCACACTCATACCTTTATTAATACTCTATATTCTTCTGCATCCAAACTTAATAGAGTACTCCACTTCTTATTTCTTAGCCATCCTACACAATTGGACCTAATATAGAAAGAACCTACACTAGTGGAACATATATTTATCACATTACCTATACAATTACCATCAGAGAAAGATGAATGTTCATGCTATTTATCATATTTGAATGAAAAACCATAATTGAATTTCCACAAATATACCTCATGATTTTTTTAATTCTCATATTTGTTCTTCTTTTCGATTATGAATCTAGGATTACATGATCATGAAAAGAACTATACCAGGTTGAGTTTTGTAAATGAAAAAAATCATCTGCTAATTTTATTTAAAATGGATCCATTATCATTCCATCTTAAATTTTCCAAGATTTGTTCCCACTACTCTAGGGGTTGAAATTGAAAATGATTCATGTATTACAAACCTCTTGAACAACTCACTAAAATAACATTACTATGAAAATGTATTTTTTTTCTCTTTGACTCACCTATAAGTAATGAAAATATGTATGTTTTCCCATCATAGACATCTGAAATTATGATTTAATAATATTTTAAATGTTCTCCATTGACTTTTTAATATTTACCCCAAATATGATTTCGTCCACATATACCAACGCCATAAAGTTCTCTTCTTCAAAAATCATCACCTAAAAGTTTTTATCAACTTCACATTTTTCAATCATCTTCTAATTTATGTATGAATCCTTTCTATAATAATATGAATGTGGAGTTATTTCAAGACATACAATGTTTTTATTATCCCATACACCCTATTTTTATATTCTCCAACCAAGAATATAATGGTTTTTTCTTATAAGTATTATATTAAATAACTTTATTTAAAAAAAGTTACATTAGCATCTATTAGATAACTTTTATTACCACTTTTTATAGTCACTAATAAAAATAATTAGATAGATTCATGTCATGGCACTTGAGAATCAATATCCTCTACATCAAAACCTTCAACTTGAGCATACCCTTTACATACCAAACTAACATTGTTTCGAAAATCCTTTCCTTTCACAAAAAGATTATTTCAAAATACACATTTGATTCCTATGAAATTGTAATTATTATGAAAATCTATAAGTTTATAGTATGACTATTATCTATCATATCCAGCTCCTTATTCTTGGATTTCACCCATGACTCATCCTTTGTATGTTATCAAATGTTGTGGGATCCACTATAGAGAACAAATATTCATGATATATAGACTTCATACAGTGTGTTTGAGGTTGATATGACTAGTCACCAATTATATTTGATGGATCTGTTTACATCCTCATATTTATTTTTTATGATTCCAAATCCAGTTTTTCAATTACAAGTTCATCCTTAGATTCTTATTTTCATTCTTCAAATTTTATCCCTTTTTTCCTGAATAATTTTGATATAATTTCTTTCAACTATTTTTTCAAGCCTCTTATTGAAATTAATATAATATTTTATTTTCACAGAAAATCTTAAGAGGAAAACATCATCTGAAACATCACTATACTTTTTTTGTTTTCCTTATTCAAAATTTTACACTTTCCATAGAACAAAAAAATTGTTTTATAGATGGCATCCTCCCTTTCCACATTTCATATGGAGTTTCATTCTCTCCATGGATGAGAACAACATGATTTATGGTATATAAACAAATATACAACTTCTTTCTAGTAGTGATGTGAAATACAAATTTAGATGATCATTATTTTTACCATTTTATTCATCATCCTATTCATTAATTCAATAACCCCATTTTTATTTTTTATCACTAATTAAACTTCATGTTTGATACAATATTTTTTCCAGATAGATATTGAATATGATAGAAGTGTACTCTGTGTCATTTAAAAATCTCAAAATTCCATGGATCATTCAATATCATATTATTCTAGATGTCTATACCTCATCATTAAATCCAAAAAATTTCATTTATATTTCCTAAACCTATCAAATTTCATAAAATTGACATTATCAACAAAGAGAATAAAATATCTCTCCATAGGTTCCCATAATGATCATTGGACCCTAAAAATACATGTGTACAAGGTTAATAATATTTTATGATGTTTTATTCTTCTTTTTATATGAGATACAAACCATTTTCCCATTAATTAATGCATAGCTCATCCACCCTATATCACACCCTTGGTTTGGAATATCATTTTCACGCTTCAGATTAGAGATATTTTCCATGATTTTTGATGTATATGTTCCAATTTTCAATGCTACAAATGGGTTTATTTATAAACCATATAGAAACATGTGTTCTCTCTACTATCGACTTAATAGATATTTCCACCACTCTGCCTACTTTTCCCCAGTGGATATATAGATTTATTATTGATAAGAAATTATTTATTATTAAATTTATTTTCAGGCCATGAGTAACACAATTCACTAATTCTCAAGAGATTATTCTTTAGTCCATTTACCAAAAGAACTTTTTTTCTTTTAATTTCATCCCCCATAAAACTTGTTGCTCAATTTCCATTAATTTTTAAAGCATCATCATTACCAAACATTTCCACTCAATCAAACTTTTCTATTAAATTCATTAATATATTTTTATTTCTGTTCATGTGGGATAGACACCCACTATCAAAGATCCACATGCTATTATTATTGGATTTTTTAATAAAAAATTTTCATGATTAGATTTGTCTCTTAAATTATTTTATTCCCTAGATAGGGAAAAATGAAGTGGTGTGTATGATTTAACCTTCTGATTTATTTAATGAATGAACTATCACATATATCATCTTATTCCAAGAGGGATTACATGTTCTTAAATGTAATCTGCTGAGGTTCTTCCATATTTAATTTCCTTGGCCTATAATATTCCACATTCCTAGTAGATATCTTCCTAAAAAAACTATATTTCACCCTTATTTAGAGTTTTTAATGTAATAACGAAAAATAAAATTAACCATTCAAGGTGGAGAATAGAAAGGTATTACACATTGAATGCTCTATAATATTTAACATTCTATAAATATTTCTACTTCAGGGTAGTAGGTCATTATATGTATAAGAATTATGTAAATATTACATTTAATAAGTGGAAGTATTTTATAACATTAATACCCCCACATGTAATTTTCCCATGAATAATGTTTATGTAGATGTCCAGATTTTGAGGATTTAGAGTTGCTATCAATTTTCTATTTTTACATTATCAAACCAATTGGGTATTTAGTTACAATGGATTCAAACTCATAAACAATATGTTTCATAGCCAGGAATCCATGTATTTAGTATTCTAGAATTTATATGATGAAGTTTGATCCTTGCTTGGCCCATTTCAAGAGTTCCACATCAGAGAATATCCTAAATTGAATCTTTTACATTGGATCATATGTTTTGATTTCCATTTCAAAATTTCTATTTAATGTAACCACATATTCATCCAAATCATCAATCCTTCATTCAATTTCCTTTAGAGATATATTCATATATTTAACTAGTTTGACCTAATCCTAAATATTTATATTATGATCATCAACTTATATCATAGATATATTCCCTAGTTTTGGACTTTCAATAACTTCTTTAAAATAATCAATTAAAGCCTCATGTTTATCCATGTTTTATAATTATAATTTCAATAACTCACCCTTTCTTCTAATTTTTTTTGTTTTAATTTCATTCTCATTAAGAGATCCTTTTAACTCCACCATGAAATCTCTAACTCTATTAAGTTCAACATCCTTATTCTCTTTAAGAATACATTTTACAAAAAATTTCATTATCGAATCTTATTCATCAAAAATAAATTATGTTTCCACTCCACCAAGGTTATCATCATCTATCTCATCCTCCTTACTTATGAATCTCCTATGAAACATCACTATGGAAGAACATCCTTTCTTGAAATTTCTTTGAGGAGGAAATATCCTTCTTGGAAATGGAACAATTCTTGCTTAATCAGCCTCACTATAAAAAATTTTAGGCCACTTAATTTCCCTATATTCCACTATTCCACATAAAAAAACAAGATGCAATTTACCTTCAAATATTCCTTTTCATGTATTAAATTTTCTAGAAGCACGAGAGGGGATTTAATTATAATCATAATATTACACTTTTTATTCTTCATTATTTGATGATTGGTTTTTCTATAGCATTAAATTCCATTTCATTATTGACTAGTTTTATAGTTCCCCCATGTTTTATTCTCATCTCATAAGACACAAGACTATTCTATAAACTAGTAAGACGAAATTTAGATAGATTTAATTCATCCAAATAAGAAACCTTTAGATATTAATAAAGTGGATGTCTTCATAAAATCTTCTTCAAAATTGTTATATCTAGGATAACATCATCAAGGACCCTGATGGCTTGAATAACTTCAGTGATGTGATTAAAGAAACTGTCCACACTCTCATCCTGATAAAAATTCATGTGTAACGCCCCGACCCCAGTTACCTAGAGTCGGTGCATTACTACATAACATTAGCATGATCATAAAGGATAATGTCCTAAAGGACCGATTAGTTTAGTAGTCTTGGAAACACTAGAAAGATTCATAAGTCTAAAATTACATCATAAAATGAAAATTACAACAATATAGTCTCCATAGTCCACACTCTTATCTAGTCATACTATCCCTGTAGGTCATTAATAAATTACTTCTTCACATCCTGGGAAAAATAAAACATAGAAAAGGGGTGATCTCAAATGCCTAGAAAGGATAAAAATATAGCGAAAACTTTCATAAATAAGAATAAATATTTAAGGCAATCTATAACTAAAACAAAATCCTTTTAAACTTAAACTTCAACATAGTATGACAAAAATAAAATGAAATAATGCCATTTAATTATTCAAATGGATATTCTACTAATCGAATAATCACATGAAATATCAATAACCACTTTCATAATGATGGAATTCATAATTCCAGACTATCATAACCACATAGCCAAGGCCTCGTGCCAAGACTACAAATACGATTTTTTCAAGCCCTTGTGCCAAGACACTAGTTTGTCTCATGAGACCTACCGATGCATCGAGGAGCTATAGCGGGCTCCACCCGTCAGTTACTAAGTCCAATTCATTCCAATATAAAAATGTTTAAACATAACATAAGCATTCGTATTAAAACTAGCATACGAAATGTCAATACTTTCTCCATAAACAATGAATGGTATAAAAATAACACATCCACAGAAAAAAATATCACAAAACCTTCAATACAATACAAAAGTTTTGTATCATAATAAATCAAATTCAAATAAGCTTCAAATCCATCAAAGGATATTGACATAGATGAAATCAAAACTATTTGAGAGAAATATCTCTTTTCTCGAAATCATTGAAAAGTCACACATTTATAAAGGAAGTAATTTAAAACAGATTTTTGAATCAAAGTGTCCCATACCACTTTGAAAATTTTGAAAAGAAATATCATTTCAAAACATTCATGTCCATATAAATAAATCCTTAAAATCATTTTTAAAACATGGACATTAATTAAAAATATTTAGAAAGATAAATCATTAAAACATTTAAAATTATGATCTTGATAAAGAGTACCTTTCACAAATTATTAAAATATCCATTTTGGAATCATTTAAAAGTCACATAATTATAAAATAAAAAATTTACTTTGAAAATATTCGTATAAGCTTGTAAGGGAATCTTTAGCGATTTTATAACGGTGGAAAATAACCGCACCCGCTGTATAAGTTTAAAAAGACATTCTTACCTTAAATTTGCCGAAAAGGTTAAAAAGTACATTTTTTGGAAAACGACGGAAAGATTCCTTTCAAAACACATAAGGGTATAAATGAATTTAACCCATTGTCTAGTAAATAGTAAAAATGTTTTTAAATACATTTTTATGTAACATGGATGTGGATAATAATGAGATCCCAGTAGATAATTACGTATAAACAACCTCGGATAATGAAGAGATTGCGAAATAAACCCTTACCTTGTACTTTTACTTGGTTGGGGGTAGGTTGACCTCCTATATAATGGTGAAATAATTGTTATTAAATTATACAAGAATCATATAAATTAATATGATATCATATATGATATTTTAACATTTCTTTGTTATTAATATCTTTGTATTATCGTCGTTTTGGGTGTTAACTTACTTGTTTTCTTTTATATGTTTTGTTACCTAAGCCGTGGTTGTCATGGATAGGTTGTATATTATTCATATCCATAATGATATCAAGTCCTTAAAAATTATTTTTAAATCATCAAATGATAATTATACTTGAATGGATAATATGGAGAATGAATCTCATCGCATTCGTGGAGACGGTAGTCCGTTCATACGCACGAGCGATAATATCATTCTTTTGATATTAAAATAATATATAATTGGATGGTATATCATATATACTGAATCATTATCATGTTATATTTATTATTTACATGAATTACACATCATTATTGTACCCATCAAAATAATAATTTATTGAATAACAATTACACCACGACGTGGAGACGGTAAGCCGTACGTACACATGTATGGTGACATGTTATTCAAAGGATGGATAAAATAATGAATATGGTTGTACCATATTTATAATAAAATCACATTATATATAAGATAATGGAGTTATTATTTTATAATGGCAAAGAAAGAAGAAGTTGAAGAAGAATGGAACATGAAAGAGGGTGGTGAAAACTTTACCTCTTCTTCAGGTTCTTCCTTTTTATTTGATCAAAAGGGATCTTTGATTGGATTTATGACTAAATTAAGGCCTATAGGATGAATTTAGGGAAGTTTAGAGCGTATTTGGTCAGGGTTTGGCTGAACCAAAAGGTTTTGAAGGTGTGAATTAATGAGAAGGTGGAGTACCCTTTTATAAGAGGGGTGAGGGGCACCTTTGGAAAGGCTAGACATATTATTTTATAATAAATTCATATTCAGTTTCTAATGGCTCCAAAGTGGATTATTTAATGGTTAATGTGGGTATGGGTCTAAAAAAACTCAACTAATAGGATTTAGACAGGTTTGGGTCACTATATTAACCTTATCTTTAAGTATTAACTCTTAGTTAATTAGTTTGACACTTACCATGTCACTTTGTATTTTTATATTATATAGTTAATAAAATTACTATATACCTCCAAGAAACGCCCAAGTGGTCCATTAATGATACACCTATCATTATATAAGTCTTTTATCAGAACCTTAGATTTTTAGGAATTTAATATCAATTAATAATATAATATTTATTTTAAAAATACTTTTATGTCAATTTTGACACTATTCAATAATTGATTTTTTTAAAAATCATAATAGATTGATTACTTCAAAAAAAGTTAATTTTAATATATCCTTACATGTCATATTATCCTATAAAATTATTGGTATTTATAAAAAGTCTCAAATTACATTTATTTGGGTATTTATAATATTAATTTTTCATAATTTTTCATAAATTAGGTCAAATTTAATATATAAAAGTTTAAAATATTGTATTAAAAAAAGGGTTTCACTATTAAAAGTTAGTAAAAGTGCATTTTTTGAAAAATACTTCTTTTATCTGAAAAAAATGAATTTGTTCTTACATTATGTCTATGAAACTCATAATATGGATTCTAAAATTATAAGGATTATATAAAGTTTAAAATTTAGTTAATACTATTCAAAAACTCTTTTAAACGGCTTGTTTGGTAAGTCATGGTGCGCTTGAACTTGGTGTTACGTGTAGTGAAATTTATTGAATTATTTTGAAGAAATAACACACTATGAAATCTTGGGGTGTTACATTCTCCTCTCCATCGATAAATTGCATCCTCGCAATTTGAAATTGTTCTTCAAAAATAAAAGGTTAAATATAGAAAATATCTTTGTGGGAAAACCCATATTGGAAATTGGGTTAATAAAATTTAGTCTTAATAAGAGGAAAAGATAAATGAAAGGTTCACCACCATATTATGATCTCTATTTGGTGAACATTGGTGGAAATTAGAGACATATAATTGGAGGAAAAACGTAAATATTTATAGGTAGTGATTGAGGTCATCAATCACAAACAAGTGTAAAATTGAGGTCCTTAAATTCATCAATCTATGATGATTTGAAATACCATCGGTTCAACTAAACATAGGGTATTAGGATAACACATTTTTGGTTTTAGGATTCCTTAAATAAAGTATAAGAATTAATTTCTTCATAAAATAAGAGAAGAAGAAAAATATATTCTTGAAAACTAGAGTTCCATCCTTTAATTAATTTCCACCACAAACTCATCTTTCACTCCAAAAGATAATAGAACGTAAAAAAATATATTCTATTTATCCTATTCATAAAGGGTTCCAAAAAATATGAATTTATAATTCATATACTAGATATTTTATAAAATACAACATTATTTAATCCAGGACATCACGTGGGCCAGTGGTAGGTGATACACCCCTGTCGCCCTTCGGTTGTGGGTTCAAGTCTCGCGGCCTTGCCGGACACGACAGGTTGCCGCCCAACCTCCGGGTTGTCCTTTTATGGAAATCCAAAATAATCCAAACTAGAACTATCCAAAATACTTCAGTCTAAAATTTATAAGGATGGTGAAGACAATGAAGATATTTTTTTCCATGTAATTACATGTGAACACCTTCATCATGTATTCTTTTAAAACACTGCAACATCCTAAATTACCATAAAAACTTATTGATTACATTCATGATCCCTTATTCCTTAAAGAATAATGGATATACTCCTTCAATCCAAAAATGTTGTAAACCCCAACAATGATGGAATATACAAATCATTAATCAGTTTCAAGGTAGTCAAGAATATCCAATATAATTTATCCAAATCAATCATGTTTTATTCTAAAATCACTACCTCGGTATCAGAACCATATTATGGTTTATCATTCTCTCAACCATATATTTTCCAAAAATTTAACCTACTATTGAGTCACTTTTCTTTGTTCCACACAATCTCAAGTCCTTAATGAAATAGTACTGTAGTACAATCCTTATATACTCCATAATTATTATAACAAGTACATTGTTGATACAACACTCAAATGACATAATCAACATAAGAACTCTAATCATTCCTCTTCATATGTGGTAGTATCATAACTTTATTATTATCTAATAGCATCATTTTCGGTATAGTCTGATGACTGGGACATAGGTTCGCGTAGTGTCCAAACTCATTGCAAATGAAGGATTGTACATTTGAAACCATTTTTTTACCCTTGCAGTCACGTACTTTGTGTCCTTTTTTCACACTTATAAAATACTTCCATTCCCTTCAAGCATTTTCCAAGGTGATAATTTCCACAGTTATCACATATGGGAGAATCCTTCTTTACCTTCTTCATTTTATCTGTCCTTCTCTCTACCATCCTTTCCTTCTCTGGCTTCCCTTCAACGCCATAGGACTCCGAGAATTCTTTACTTATCTTATCAACACATGATACTATTTCCTCATATGATGATAATACGTGGGAGAATATTTCCCTTCAAAATTCTGGATTAAGACCATGAAAGATATGATCCTCCTTACTCATTAGATCATGCATATTGTTGGAGTTCTCATTCCATCTATTGGGCGCCATTTCTAAACAATGTCATAAACTAGATCAATTTATGAATCAAAATACATAATTCCATACTTGTAAAACACTTAAAATAAATTGAATTATTTATGGATATAATCCATAATCATAAAAATGTTTTCTTTGAGGAAGTATATACTCATAAACCCTTTATAATGGTTTGTAAAGAAAATGAGAATTATCCTAAGAATATCCACCAGGAGTGTCGTAACTAAGAGTGCAGCAAAGCCCGTTGTCGTGTACCAGTTCCCGTTCAAGTCTAGCTCAAAGCGGTGTTTTCAGGTTTTACCCCTAGGTACATCTGTGCCAGAGCCGCCTGTACCTGCTCGTATCCAGACAGGGATGTATTTCTCGGAAAACTCACAAAATCTCTACAATACAAAAATTCTAGGAAGTTATTCTATACTAATCCTCAAAGTCCATCTTAGGTCTATGCGCTCTAATCAGAGTTTATCTAAATCTAGCTTCCAAGGTTTGTACTAAACTTCCTCTGATACCAACTGTAATGCCCCGACCCCAGTTACCCAGAGTCGGTGCATTATTACATTACATTGTCATGATCACAAAGGATCAAGTCCCGAAGGACCGATTAGTTTAGTAGTCTTGTAAACACTAGAAAGATTCATAAGTCTTACATTAAATCATAAAAGGAAAATTACAACAATATAGTCTCCATAGTCCACACTCTTATCCCCTCATACTATCCCTGTAGGTCATTCATAAATTACTTCTTCACATCCTGGGAAAAATAAAACATAGAAAATGGGTGAGCTCAAATGCCCAGTAAGGATAACAATATAGTGGAAACTTTCATAAATAAGAATAAACATTTAGGGCAATGTATAACTAAAACAAAACTCATTTAAACTTAAACTTCAACATAGTATGGAAAAAATAAAATGAAATAATGCCATTTACTTATTCACATGGATATTCTACTAATTGAATAATCACATGAAATATAAATAACCACTTTCATAATGATGGAATGCATAATGCCAGACTATCATAACCACATAGCCAAGGCCTCGTGCCAAGACTAAAAATAATATTTCGTCAAGGCCTTGTGCCAAGACACTAGTTTGTCTCATGAGACCTACCGATTCATCGAGGAGCTATAGCGGGCTCCACCCGTCACTTACTACGTCCAATGTATTCCCATATGAAACGGTTTAAACATAACATAAACATTCGTATTAAAACTAGCATACGAAATGTCAACACTTTCTCCATAAACCATGAATGGTATAAAAATAACACATCCACAGTAAAACATATCACAAAACCTTCAATACAATACAACAATTTTTTATCATAGTAAATAAACTTCAAATAATCTTAAAATCCATCAAAGGATATTGACATAGATGAAATCAAAACTATTTGAGAGAAATTTCTCTTTTCTCGAAATCATTGAAAAGTCACACATTTATAAAGGAAGTAATTTTAAAAGAGATTTTTAAATCAAAGTGTCCCATACCACTTTAAAACATTTTAAAATAAATATCATTTAAAAAAATTCATGTCTATATAAATAAATCCTTAAAATCATTTTGAAAACATGGACATTAATTAAAAGGATTTAGAAAGATAAATCTTTAAAACATTTAAAATTATGATCTTGATAGAGTACCTTTCACAAATTCTTAAAATATTCATTTTGGAATCATTTAAAAGTCAAATAATTATAAAATAAAACATTTACTTTTAAAATATTCTTATAAGCTTGTAAGGGAAGATTCAGTGATTTTATAATGGTGGAAAATAACCGCACCCACCGTATAAGTTTAAAAAGACATTCTTACCTTAAATTTGTCGAAAAGGTTAAAAATTTCCTTGTTTGGAAAACGATGGGAAGATTCCTTTCAAAACACATAAGGGTATAAATGAATTTAACCCATTGTATAGTAAATATTAAAAATGTTTTTATATACATTTTAAGGAACATGGATGTGGATGATAAAGAGATCCCAATAGATAATTACGTATAAACAACCTCAGATAATGAAGAGATTGAGAAATAAACCCTTAACTTGTAATTTTCTTTGGTTGGGGGTAGTTTAACCTCATGTATAATGGTGAAATAACTGTTATTAAATTATAGAAGAATCGTATACATTAATATGATATCATATATGATCTTTTAACATTGCTTTGTTATTAATATCTTAGTATTATCGTCATTTCAGGTGTTAATTTAATCGTTTTCTTTTATATATTTTGTTATGTAAGCCATGGTTTTCATGGATATTTTGTATCTTATTCATATCTAGAATGATATCAAGTACTTAAAAAATATTTTTAAATCATAAAATGATAATTATACTTGAATAGATACGATGGAGAATGAATCTCATCGCGTTCATGGAGACGATAGTCCGTACGTATGCACGAGCGACAATATCATTTTTTTGATATTAAAATAATATATAATTTGATGTTATATCATATATACAGAATCATTATCATGTTATATTTATTATTTACATGAATTACACATCATTATTATACCCATCCAAATAATAATTTATTGAATAACAATTACACCACGACGTGGAGACGGTAAGCCGTACGTACGCACGTATGGTGACATGTTATTAAAAGGATGGATAGAATAATGAATATGGTTGTACCATATTTATAATAACATCACAGTATATATAATATACTAGAGTTATTATTTTATAATGGTAAATAAAGAAGAAGTTGAAGAAGAAAGGAACTTGAAAGAGGGTGGTGAAAACATTACATATTCTTCAGGTTCTTCCTTTTGATTTGATCAAAAGGGCTCCTTAGGTTGGCTTTATGACTAATGTAATGCCTCTAGGATGAAGTGAGGGAAGTTGATAGAGTATTTGGACAGGGTTTGGACGAAAAAAAATGCTTTGAAAGTGTGAATTAATGATAAGGGGGAGTCCCCTTTTATAAGAGGGGTGAGGGACACCTTTGGAAAAGATAGAAATATTATTTTATAATAAATTTATATTCGGTTTCTAATGGCTCAAAAGTGGATTATTTAAAGGTTAATGTGGTTATGGGTCGAAACCAACTCAAACAATATGATTTATATATGTTTGGGGCACTATATTAACCTTATCTTTTGAGTATTAACTCTTAGTTAATTAGTTTGACACTTACCATGTAACTTTGAATTTTTATATTATTTAGTTAATAAACATACTATATACCTCCAAGAGACCCCCCAAGTGGTCCATTAATGATTCAACTATAATGATATAAGTCTCTTGGACGAACCTTAGATTTTTATGAATTTAATATCAATTAATAATATAATATTTTATTTAAAAACTCTTTTATGTCAATTTTGACACTATTCAATAATTGATTTTTGTAAAAATTATAACAGAATGATTACTTCGAAAAAAGGTAATTAAATAAATCCTAACATGTCATACTAACATATAAAATTATTGTTATTTATAAAAAGT
Organism: Viscum album; assembly: GCA_963277665.1. Lineage (NCBI taxonomy): Eukaryota > Viridiplantae > Streptophyta > Magnoliopsida > Santalales > Viscaceae > Viscum > Viscum album. The sequence continues at coordinate 1,898,064,891 of OY728121.1, read as the reverse complement.
CTCAAATTACATTTATTTGGGTATTTATAGTATTAATTCTTTTTAATTTTTCTTTAATTAGGTAATTACTGCATCATTATTGTGTCATAAATAAATTAAATTATTTATTGTATAAAAATTATAAATAAAAAATAATTATGTATGAAATATTTTTATATTTATAATGAATATTTAAAATCGATAATCCAACATATATAACCCTATGTAAAATTTTTTTTTCTAAAAGATATATGCTTATGTCATTTTTGTATTTATTTTAACTTAATTAATATAAAGTGTCATTATCACTTACAAGTGGCTCCATGGGGTCCAAAAATCGACCCAATGATGCCCATGGTCATAAATCTATCAACTAATAAGCTTAGGACACGTTTTAGGGTAATTTTTTATTATTATAATATTATTTTTTAACCATTATTTACCGGATTTAGCCTTTAACCATGGTAAATAAAATATTTACCGAAGTAATTATTCAAAATGTCTAAAAATAAAAGTTACCTATTTACACAATTTGAACATCCTGATTCCAAATATGGAATCCATTTTTCCAAATTCAAAACATAGAAGTGGAAGAAATTAAATTAAAATTAATTCCCGTTGTTAAAAAAAGCGTGTTTTTAAGAGATAATAACTATCAAAAGATTGACACTTGTTTATGTCCGGTTTAATTGTAAAATTATTTCAAATGACCAAAATTGTATTAAATAGTAAAAATATATATTATAAATATACTTTAAAACCAATAAAATTCATAATTTATCACTATTAATTATTTTGATTAAAAAATATGTTTTTAATTAAAATTTAGTAATTTTCACAATTCATCAAAATATTAAAGTTATCTGAAAAGTACCAAAATTTCACCCTAGGATAAATTCGATATTCTGAATCCAAAAATGAAGTCTATTTTGAGAGATAAAATTTATAAAATTTCAAAAATTTGGTATTACTATTCATAACGGCTAGTTTGATTGGTTGTAGTGTGTGTTAGAACTCGAAGTTGCGTACAACACACGCTACTGTATTATTCAAAGAGAAGCATACCGTGGAAGCTTGGGGTGTTACCTTGTAAATTTTTGATGTCCCCATTCTAAAGAATAAATTCATTTTGTCAAATTGAATATATAAATGTTTAAAATATTGGATTAAAAAAAGGGTTTCACTATTAAAAGTTGGTAAAAGTGCATTTTTTGAAAAATACTTCTTTCATCTGAAAAAAATGAATTTGTTCTTACATTATGTCTAAGAAACTCATAATATGGATTCTAAAATTATAAGGATTATATAAAGCTTAAAATTTAGTTAATACTATTCATAAACTCTTTTGAACGGCTGGTTTGGTAAGTCATGGTGCACTTGAACTCGGTGTTGCATGTAGTGCAAGTTATTGAATTATTTTGAAGAAATAACACACTATGTAATCCTGGGGTGTTACATCATGTCATAAAACTTATTATGAAAATCATACGGGTTTCCTTCATTTTGTTATATATATATTTCATAAACAATTTCAAATTTATACAATATATATAATATGGTGGGGAACCCCATTACATTCATATAAATCTGATCTGATATAGAACTATCTAGATCATTATTGGCCTTTTCATTTGTATCAAGAATAATTCTATCCTTTTAACTAAAAGATTATCCAGATAACCCCTTTACATTCATTTTATCAATTTTTATTGTGAACACTTCTAACCTAAGAGATCTAATATGAGACCCCATACCATTATTCCATATCTAAAAATTCCCATCATTGAAATAAAGGAATTATTCAAGAATTCAATTCATTCTCCATGATGATTGATTCTTGAAGATAAATTCATATCCAAAACCAATGGCACTAATACCACATGTTATTGCAACAGTCTAACACAACCTAAGAGAGTATAGGAAAATTAGGGTGTGTTACTCTTTTATCCTTCTTCAATTTTTCTCCTTGGTTAATGGAAGTAGAAAAAACTCTCAATATTTCAGGCACATACATTCAAATCGATGCCAAAAATATAGGAAATGGACACAAAGATTTTACATGGTTCACCCATTGGGTAATTTATGGAGGCCACACCAATGTTGTATTGATGTGATTGGGATAAAACACTATTTACTTGGGGTTTTATAGGGATTCAAGATATCCACACTACCAAAATCATGTTCAATTCATCTTCTTATGCTCTAAAAAATTCTCCAAGATAAGGAATTATGAATATCATTCCACTGAATGTATCTTTCAGAAAAATTGATGAAATAACACCAATAAAACAAGGGTGTTATCATTCAGCAACTAAATTCTTATTCTCTACAAACCATATGGACAATGAAGAGAAATTTTTTCCTAATATTATTCTTTTAATTCTCAAATTCCTGATGATTAGGATTTCTTATATATTCTTTAATTCCTGTACTTTTCTTCATTAAAAAAATTCCACACAAATTTTATGAAAAAATAATCTTTTTAAGAACCTTGAATCCTTAATATGGGAACTCCCTGATTTTCTGAGTCAAATCCTCTAAAAATTTGAATCTAGAACATCCTTTCAGGTTTTATCACACTTTTGATGTGGACATATTCATTAAAGTATCCCCATTTAAGAATATAACTTCCCATGATATGAAGATCACAACATGATCCGCGTTGACCTTTAATTTTCAAAAATATACACAGATTGTGTAAATTTAATTCTATGAATATCAAGGCATTTAATTATATAAATATCACAACTAATCTCATTAAAATTTTCACTATTATCCCTTTTGATGATGATTCATTTTTATTTACAAAGGAAAAAATCTCTATGTCAGTCTGAGTGTACTCTATGTTGGGATCCTATGTCTATATTTCCATAAATCCACTCTACGTTGACCTAAGTTTATTCATCATTGGGATCCTGAGCTATATGTCACCAACCAAATGTATGACTTCATGATTGTAATCTACATCGAGTTCATGAACTCTATGTTGCTATAAACCTCTACATTGGCTTTCATGAACTCTATTCACATCTCTACATTAGAATCTACCAAACATACATCAGATTCCAATAGTTCTTTGCACAACACTACATCAGCTTATATAAACTCTATGCACAACTATATATGGATTCCATCAACTCTATGTGAAACTATATGTTACTTACATCAAATATAATTTATCCAAGACCTTACCAAATTATAGAGCTATTCCAAAACTGACTCCACATGGGCCTGCAGTAAAATTTTTGTTTCCTAGGACATATTCCCAGATTTCTCTACATCTATCCAAAAATAGGTTTCAATAAAAATCTTTCAAAGATCTTACAAATAAAATTTCAAAAATCTCAGACACTTATACTATGAAAATCATACCAACAAAAAAATATTTAAAACCAATCAGAAAATCTTGACATATGATTCAAATACTAACAGACACTATATATTGTAATAGAATTATTCCATGCCTCTAAGAAAGATAATAAAAAAAATCTCCCATTTTTTTGAATTCTCACCCCACACCTTAACTTCTATCTTTTTTTGAACCCTTTTAACAACCCTTAAACCTATATTTTCACTAATTTCTCTTTTTATAATTCAAATTCAATATAAAAATTCTAAATAATCTCTCCCATGATTTAAAATTCGAATACTCATCAATCATCATCTTCATGATCATTGGAACAATCCTATTTGTCCATATCACAATCTATTTCACTTTCCACAAATCTTCATATATATCAAATATTACATGTCGATAATGACAAGTCTCATCATAGTAATAATATATTTCATCTCAACAAATTGATAACAAACACCATGATGTTACTCCATCACTCCATATCGATCATCTTAGGTTGAAATTTTGATTCTATAATACCATTTTGTTGGGGGAGTGGAATTAATTTGAGTAAAATTGGTTGGAAAACACTATATATATATATTGTGTTTAGAAAAAATCATGATATATGAGGGAAATATTTAATTTAACTATCATATACGAAAAATATATAACTCCATTAGAGAGATTATCTCTAAAAATACTCCTAGTAACTATTTCCTTAAAAATAAGGGATTTCTATATCATAAATGAATTATTTCTCAATTGTGGGAATCTCTCAAAATATGGAATTTGTCACATGGAGAAATTTTATATAATTCAATTAAATTTTATTCACACAATATATGGAACATAATTCTCTAAGTACAACATCATTGTTTCTTCACATAGTTTCATTATCGATTAATAAGTTATCATATTTTCTTTATTCATTATTTTCAACAATTAATGTACCACACTATATGAATATATATAAATTGATATTATTTTTTAGTGGTGGTTTTTGAAACCACTGCTATGAATTTAATTAATTAAATTAAATTAAATTTTAACAATGATCTAAAAAAATCACTAGACGTTATATATAGAGTATGTTTATAAAAAATCTATACAAAGTGTTTTTTGAAACATTAAACACCCATCACTTTCCTTGCCACATTGTGCCGAATCCACATTTATGTATTCCTTATACCTATACACAATTCTCCACCTCCATAATCACCCTCTATATCCTGTTGTTTTATCCCCCACCTTGTGATCATTACCCCTACTATTTAAATTTCCCCTTACTATCTCCTTTTCCCCCATTCATCACCCCCATTTCAATCATTCTATAATTTTTGATTATTCCAATATGTATGAATTTTCCATTTCTTTTATAATCTCCCCAATGGATTGTATGGATGGTGAAAAATTTTCATCGGGTATAACAATAAGTTTTTTATTCTAACATACCTCTTTGTGGACCATCATAAAATAATATTAAATATTTTTTAGATTTTTAGTAATGATATGAATCAATGAATTAATTAATCAAAACATATAGATATTTAAAACATTGTGTTTTCTTAGCTTTCCTGAAAATGATCAATGATTGATTACATAGTAATAGATTAATAATCATGGGACATTTATTGAATTTAATCTAATGTAATGGGTATGGTTATAATATTTAAATAATGTTTATTGATGTTTTTGTTTTTGAAGAATGTAATATTTTTTCTATTAGGTTAGATATATAGTTTGTTATTGATAATTCTAAAATAATGGCGGGGTGGGGGGTCGGTCGTGGGGTTAAGTCCTCAGGTTTGAAATTTAATGTAATTTTCCTCCTTGTGACGTGTGCCGCTTTCGCGGTTGTACACAATTTTTTTAAATTCTAAAATAATAGAAATTTATCCAAAAAAATATTTTTAATTATTGATATTTTATGGGGTTTTTAAAAAAAATAGAAAAATGGAAAAAATGTTTCGATAAATTTTTGTAATTTAATAAGGATTTTATTACACAGATTTTTTTCTTTTATAAGTGTTGAGTTAGGAAAATATATTTTATATGTTATTTTAAATACTATAATTTGAGTATTTTGATAAGGATTTGGTTTTTATTTATAATTTTGGTTAATAAATTTGGTTTCTTTGTAAAGAGTTGATTTGGAAAATTTTATTATAAAGGTAATTTCTAATTTGGGGTTTTTATAAAGTTATAATTTTATGTTTTTGATTTAGTTTTTAAAATTTCAAGAGTGGTATAATATTATTGTTGTGTAAAATATCATATAGTTTTGTTTTTATTATCATGAGGTAAGTGTATAAATCTTATAACAAATAGTTACTTTTAGAGTGATAAGGATTATTTCCATATGGGTAAAATCATGAGTGAGTGAGTGAGTGACAGAGATAGAATATATGGATATATACAATTGAATGTTTTGGAAATTTATTATGTATGGGTAAATGTTGAATTTTGTAACTATTATAAATTTTAATTCAAATGTACACTTTTATTACAATATACCAATTTGAATTTATTTTTCATTTCAATGTTCATGTAATCAATTACATATAAATAAACATTAGATTAAATTAACTTGAATAAATCATAGAATGTTATGTATTTGATTTTTTATTATTTTTCAATAGATAATTGATCCATCAATTTAAGAATAAAATTTACATATCCTAAATATAAAATTAAACGATGTTTGAATAGATATTATGTATTTCAACACTTGATATTGGAGTAATTTCTTAAATATGTGCGTTGAATTTGAAATGGAGAATCAAACATTACAAAATGTTCAAGAAGTTATATAAATTATCAATATATAAAAGTTAATTCCCTAATAGTGGATAATGAAATTCAGAACTAGATAAATGATTATTTTAGAAAAATAGAGAAACAACATCAATATTATAACATATATTTGGATCCGCATGTTTATATTCTAGATTATACTAACCTATTTAGAACTAAAAGAGAGAATGATAAAGATGATAACGTTTTATTGGATGATGCTCAGAATTATTCCATGATAAAAAAAAATCTATGAAGGATGTGAAATGTATTGAAAGAAATATTTTCTAACAAAATTTTGTCACATCAAGAATATAAATGGAATTAAAAATACTATATTTATATGATATTGAAATTTTTTCATGATAAATTTGTTGAAGCTAATATCCAAACATAGTTTATAAAATGAAGAAGAATATATTGAATCTTTGACTAGGCTATACAAATAAATATACATTTCCCAATGATTATATTCTATATTGGGGAGAAGATTCAAAGTGGGAAGAGTGAAAAAGAAGTTTTATTTCTAGACAAAAGTCAAAAAATAATGAACTTAGTTCGAATCAACCTACAACCATGAAGATATAAAAAATAAAAAAATCTATGAATAATTTATGTTATTTTCATTTAAAATCACAATCTAAATGATTCTTTATATCATCTAAATTGGAAAATACTATAACGTTTCATAAATTATATTGTAGAAATGACGAGTTTATGAGTCATTCAGGGAATTTAAAGTTATGTATTACCTTATATTCATCACATATATATTTCTCTTATACTCTTAACAATATGAACTTGGGGTTTTCAACTGATGGATTAAACCATTTAGAAACAATAAGCTAGAAGTTTACCATATATGTTGTTGTTTTGATCCCTTTTAATCTTTCTCATGATATTTTTATTCAAAAAACCTCATTAATCTTATTGATGATTATTCTTAGAATGAAAATGTGCATAAATTTCATTTATGTCCACCTATATCCTATTTTTTTAATAATATGAGAATTTAGGAAAGGATGATGTATAAAATTATTATCCACCTATCATGAAAATGTAAAAAATCAATTTTACACAATTGTGGATCATTAGTGAATTTTCTAGACTGGGAAATATATCCCCCTTGAGAACTCTCATTTGAATTTTTCGATTGATAACATTTAATTTGAGCATAAAAGGATATTTTATATTATAAAATGGGGATTCATGTGTCATCACCAACTCCTCAATACATATCATTGATTTTGGTTTAAAAATACCTTTTTAAATTTAGAACGAAATTGAGTATTCCACCAAAACTATAATCAATTCAGAGATTATGTGACAATTATCTATCATTGGAATAGACATTGTAAAATATTTTTAATTGAATGATTTTAGTAAAAGTGTTTGAACACCATCATATAAAACTATAGTACAACTATGGAAGTGAAATATAAAATCATTGAAACTTATGTGTTATGAATTTTATTTGGTAAATTATAATCTTGGAATTTTGCATGTTAAGTAGAATGCGTCTATAAATTTACTTTTTTACATTTCTTAACATTATGGGGAAATAAAATAATCATCTAAATGCTTGTAGAGACTTTGAATCACAAAATATAAAGCATGATATACTGGAAAATGAGAATGGAACGTCTCCAATAACTATTTTTTCACTGAAAAATATGCATAAATATGTTTTCCATCAAAGATTTAAATATTTTTGAAAGCACCAGATGAATATTTAAACAAAATTTCTTGATCAGTTGATTTTAACAATTTCAAATCACATGGTTTAAATATTCATGACTCAAATATATTGATAAATCAATTACAAGAATTTCATAATACATAATTTTTTACCTAAAAATTTAACTATAATTTTAATAATTGGTTTCAAATTTTCTAGATATCAATATGAAATGATCTTAAACCTGATCATAACTGTTAATAATGGTGGAATATTTGATTATGAATTATTTCATGAATGTTACATTTATCGGGAATGTACATTATTTATGGATATATTCAAAAAATTGGTCCTCCATTCTAATTTCCTTATTATTAATGAACAATAATTTTAAAATTTAGTACATATAAGGTTTATTTTATAATTTATAATATTTATTCATTGGGCATCTAGGTAATTTGGTTTCTTATGTGAAAAATAATGCTCATACAAAAGGATTTATTATTGAAGGCAACTTCTCCAACGAGCAACAACTCTTATATTAAATTCATTTAAATTTGATAGAGATACGATTCAATCATGTGGGACATGCTGATGAAAATATGAGTCATTCTCAGACCCAAAATAAATCATCAATATTTTAAACTTTATGTTTAGTAATTTTAAGTTTATCATCATTTTAATTGATAGATATTATGTTAGGAGGATAAAAAATTCATGGGGTGTATTTAAAAATAATGATATTAATGTTAATTCATAATAGAAAACATATCTTGAAAGGGTATCATTTGGGGTTGTGGTGCACGTGGTTTGTCTCAAGAACTGAACATGTATCAACAATTTGTACCATTCTTTATTTACATTAATATTAAGTATCATTTTTGATCTTTTCATGTTACTCTTGTTTTTATACAGACATTGGATTATATGATCTTACAATATGTGTTAAGTAATAATTTTATATCTATCTCATGTTTTTAGTGCCAATGGTGTGTGAATAAGAAAGTGATAATGATTTTTCATGAAGATGGTTAAAGGTTCTTTATGTGTTTTGAAAAAACCAAAAGAGAGGAATTATTGGGATAATTCACTTAAGATGTTATTTTGAAGGTTTTTGGGATGTTGTGTTAGTTGAAATAGTTGGTTGAGAAAATTTCATTGACTATATAGACATAACAGGTTGAAAAATTGGTTTTGAAATCATTTTTATAATGAAATGGTTTGGGCCATACATCTAATGGATGTCCAAATGATCCCACCACTAGCCTAAAGGATGTTCAAAACCCCAAATTCTGTCAACTACTAACTGTGAAACATAGAAACACAATTGGGGATGGTTTCTACCAATAATAATAGTAAATAAAATAACATGAATAAAAAAATAAAACTGCATGATACATCAATATATCAGATAACCACACTGAAATAAAAGGAAGATATGAAAAACTAATGACAAACTATGAAATAAGTAAACAATAAAAAGCAACAAAAACCTATCCCACCACCCCGACCCCCCTCTCCCACAAGGCAATGACACCCACACAATGGATTTTCTTCTCCCACTAGTAGCTATAGTTACCCTCCAATTGTAGAAAGTGATAAAATCATAATATCCCAATGAATATAATTTAATGGTAAACATTCTAGACATACTAGGAAATTAAACATAAGTCCCACTAAAACCAGGTAACAGCAATAAGTGGTTGAATGAAATAAAACAAACACTAACCTCAAAAGTATTAAATCTCTTACGAGAACCTTTTAAAATGATATATGATCCTTAAAATAAGATAATTATATAGGTCTGAGTACATAATCACACAGTAATCCACAAATTCTCAGAAAATATATGGAAATCCCTTAGTAAAAATATTTATAAATTTTATATTTGAACATTTGTTTTAAAAATAGTTTTTCACATGCTATATAAAACCAATACAAAATCACACATTCAACCAAAGAACATTTTAAAAATATAAAAAGAAGAATATTATATATTTTAAATGAAACCATTAAAATAAGGAATTAAAAATGAAAATAGTTCCCCCCACTTGAAACCTCTCTTGAAAATCCCTTTTTCATAATCAATTGTAGGGAAAACCGAATCCTTTAAACTAATTCATAAATCCAAATAATTTACCTTTTTTAAATATTAAATTCAAACAATTTAAAAAATTATACATTTGAAAGTAAGCAATAAAACACACACAAGGGGATGGATTACATGATTTTAGGGGAAATAATAACATCATAAGTCAAACCACATAATGGAAAATATTAGACATAAAAGAAAAAACAAGTTAATACTTGAATTAAACATATTGAAAGAAACTCACTTGATCAATGTAAAAAAGAAAACACGTAAAAAACCATACATATCATGAGGGACACCTTCATGAACAATGATAAAAATACAGGATACTCAATGATGGAACAACAACTGATGTATTAATGTTATCAAATCACATCAACGGAATCACTCTTACTTATTCTCATTTGTGATCCTCCCACCACCCAGAAACATGTACAACTTGTAGAGACTATCCAATGCATAATAAAAACTAGCTTAACAATGTTACTAACCTCTCACTTAGTATCCTCAAGTCCCTCTTAGGATTTTTAAAGGAGGTGTTCCATGTCAAAAAAAAAAATCATCCCATGAAAATAATAAACCCTAAAGGATAACATCACATTCACATCCTTCCCACCAGAAGCACTTCCCTTTCAAGATCCCTAATTCATAAGCACATCATGAATCACAATTTGGAAATCCATCACATGAATACACATAAAAATCATTGAAAAATGAAAGGGGCTAAACAAGGGAACAATCAATAATCAATCAATCATCTCATCACAATGTTCCATTAAAAACATTATTTTGTCACATATATTGTATAAATTTTTAAATACCTTTACAAAACCATTTGGAATTAAATTAAAATCAATGGTAAATCAAAATCAACACCAAATTGAAACTATTAAAACTAAAATGACTCTTTATTTCATTTATTAAAGTAACCCCACCCCTTAAAAAGGGTTTCAATCAACTTATAATCCATATAACTCAAAAAAATTTAAATAATTGAATGTAATCACCCTTTATATTATAAAATGATCCCTTAAAAACATTACAGACCCATTTAAAAATTGAACCATCATTAAACATACTTTTAAAATATTTAAATTTCTTTTTGAAAAGATAAAAAATCACCAACAACAACTTGGAATGTAAACAAGACCCATTCCAAGTCATTAAGAATATTTAAAATCCATTATAAAACAAATAAAGCTATTCCAGAGAATTATAAATTCATGAAAAATATTAAAAACCACTTTAATCAATTTTAATGGGCCAAAAAATCATTTTTAAAAGTGATTATCATGTGACATAAAACCAATAAAATCTCGAAAGAAAAAACAACATCACTTTATCCCTTAACGATATACAAAAAATATATCTAATTCAGTAATAATTCATTTAAATACACTAAGAAATTTATTAAAGAAATACAAGGGGGTTACACAGAAACACTTACGTCAAAAAAATTATGGGAGATCCTAAATGGTCTGAAATATAAACCATTTCAATGTCATATCAAAAAAATAACATGAAACATCCCCAAAACACATAAGGGAAAAATGATCTTTACTAAAACATAAAACACCAATCCAAATATATCTTTTTGAAAAATAATGAATCATTAAAATTGGGCCTTCTTCCTTTCAAAATAAAACAATTTTTTTTAAAAAATAAATCCCTAAGACCTTACATGACTTGGTTAATTTCAAAATGTTCTCAAAAATGATTTCAAAACAAACATCACTTATTTTAAACCAAAAAAACAATTCCATGGTTTAGAATAAATAAAAAACATTCCTTATTGAAGTTGTTTTAAAATCACTTAAACCTGTTGTAATATAAAAACATGGATAAAAACAAAAACATGCCTCAAAAATATATGTGGAAATCACTATGTTTTCCTAAAATAGGACGAACAATTATAAAATACGGTGTTCACATGATTATAAAAAATAGTCACTCATAAAATTTTTCCAAATTCCAAATGAAATAAACCCATTCAAAACATTTCATTAAAAAATGATCACTTTACGAAAAATCCTATGGAGTTTTTTAAAAGAAAAAACATTTTTATTAAGAAAACCATTTTTTAGAGACATGAAATGATTTCACATCACATGAAAAAACATCATAGAAAATTCATAACACGAGCCTCAAAAGAAATACCAAGATGCAAACGTGTTACAAAACCAACCATGGCCCCTATCTCGTTTACCTATCACACCCTAGAAAATACGAGGGTCAAGTGTTCTAAATAAAAAAATAACATTGGATGTAGAAATGTGCTCAACTTATCCACATGGTTGAATATCACATTCGAATCATTTATTGGTTCCTATAAAGTTTCCAAAATCATGTTTTTTTGCAAGTCTTGCTAGGTCCTAAGAACAAACCTCATTCATTAACGTCCTTTATCATCCCCTCCCCACAACAGCACATACAACCCACTAGGAAACTCAATCCATGATGTTAAGGATAAATAACCACTTCCATTTACATCAAACTATAATCCAAAAAATCCATCAAATAAAAAAAACACCATCAGAAAAATTAAAATTTCCCGTGGAAACATGAGGATAAGGGAGAAAAAATAGCTCACAACACTCTCCCCACACCTACATACTATGTGCTGAAAAACTAATTTCCATGCTACAAACACCCTAAACAAAATGGAAATTCCAGAGGATTATGCACATATAGAAAAAGGGAACCAAAATCATTGATTCCATTCATTAAAAAACTAGTCTGGTTAATCCAACAAATGGACACCCGAACCGGCCCACCATAGGCCCAATGGGTGTTTCTGATCCTCACAGGCTGAAAAGTAGTGCCTTGGTATCACATGAATACACATTTGATTTTTTTACTGTATAATCAAATTAAAAAAGATAGTAGGAATATAAAAACATACGACATGACTCGTCCATATATCAGACATCCACACTGAATGAAAAAGAAAGAAATAATTATCTAGTAACAAACTATGGAAGGAAAAAACAACACAGAGAACCAAAAACCACCTCATCACCCCGGTCTCCCTCTCCTTTATAGGAAAACACATACCCAATGGTTTTTATTCACCCACCAATTGTTATTGTTACCATACTTTTGTAAAATTAAGTAAAAGTCAAAATGGACAAAAAATAATTTAAAGGGAAACTTACAAAAAAATCATCGAAAGTAAATATTAGTCATAACAAATCAGGGAATAGGTAAAACTGGATGAATGTAATAAAATGAAAACTAACCATAAAAGGTTTAATTGTGTCAAGAGAAACAAGAAAATGATCCTGGAATATAAAACTAAGAGAATGATATAGGTTTGAGCACATAGTCACCCAGTAGGCCACCAATACCCACCAAGTCAATAGAAATCCCTTAGTAAAATATTTATTAATTTCTATTTTGAACATACGGTATATTTTTTTTAGAATTATTCATAAAACCAAATCAGATTTAATATTTTAAACAAATTCCATTTTATGAAATAAAATGAAGTTAATTATAAATAATAAATTAAACCTTTAAAATGATGAAAATCAAACCAAAAAACATCCCCAATATCAACCTCTCATTAAAATGACATTTTTATATACAATTTAATGGGAAAACCAGTCTTCTAAACTCTTAATAAAAACCAAACCATTTCCCCTTTTCAAATATTACATTCAATCCATTTCTAAAATGGCACATTTGAATGTAATCCAAAACAGACACAAAAGGGGATTCCATATATGTCATGAGAAGAATCAATACCATCACAAGGTAAAAAAAATAATGTCAAATATCAATCCTAAAAGAAAAAACATGTCAACACATGAATAAAATAATAAGTAAGAAACTCACTTGTATAATATACAATAGGGAAGTAATAACATACAATATATATCATTAGGTGACACATGTAGGACTAATGGTACAAATACATGATGGAAAATGGTGGACTAACTAATGAAAACTTAAATGTCACACATGTAATCAAAAAAATCACTCTTAACTAGTCGCATCAATGAACCTCCCACTTACAAAAAATACGCACAACTAGGGGAGACTATCTAGTGCGTAATCTCAACTTTCCTAGAAATATTCCTGACATCCCACATAATAGCCCAGGGTCCCTAATAGAATTATAAAAGGAGGTGGGCCAGAAATAAAACAAATTTCATCCCATGTTAATAACAAATCACAAAGGGTAACATTATAATCACATCATTCCCACATCATGCACTTCCATTAACAAGATCCCCAATCCATAACCACATCATGAATCACAATTCAAAAATACACCACATGGATATATTTAAACATTATTAACAAATTAAAAAGGGGATCATCAAGGGAACAATAAAAAATCATTCAAACATCACATCACAAAGTTCTAATAAGGCCTTTCATATGGAATGTACTGTATATACATTTAGAAATAATTTTACAAATGTATTTGGAATCCAAACAAAATATAAGGTAAATCACAAATAAACACCAAATAACAATCATAACAACTCAAAGCAATATCCATTAAATTTCATAAAACAATACCACCCCTTTTAAAGGGTTTTAAAACAATATAAATCCCACTACCTAAAAAAAATTTAATGAATTAAAGGCCAACCCTTTTTATTTTATAAAAATATCCCTTCAAAAAATTACACAACCATTTAAAAATGTAATAAACATTAACCATTATTTTAAATTATTATTTTTTATTTTTTTAATCAAAAAAGTGATAGAAAAACACCTAGCATGTAACCCAAGCCCCAATCTAGGTATTTAACATAATTTAAAATCCATTATAAAAAATTATAAAATCAATAAAATCATTAAAATCCACTATAACCTTTTTAAAGGGTTAAACAATCATTTTAACAAGTTCTTGAAACACTTACTAATCCCATACCAAGATCAAAAGAAAAACCAACATCACATTATCCTACCAGGAAATACAAAAAAAACACTTATAATTTCATAAGAATTAATTAAAATAAACCAAATTATTTATTAAATGAAATAAATGGGGTCCCCTAGAACCTACCTCAAAACAATGGTAGTCAAGATGAAATATCCCGAAATGTTTGGCCTTCAGTTGTAGATTTAAAAACATGCAGGAAGGACACCCAGACAACCCATAACACACAATAAAAAATAATAAATCTAATAAAATGAGTTAAGTCCCTATAAAGATGGTTCAGTTGATTGAGAGGAGAGAAGGGTAGAAGATAAATCTCTAGAAAAACATATAAGGATGAAAAATATCAATTTAATATGATGTATCGACCAGGAAACCCAAATATATTGTTAGAAATATTCCACAATGAGGGTAGTACATGGTAGTGGGAGCACACATAGTAGATCTGTATCATTTTGGGATTCATACGAAAAGGGAGAGGGGGAGAAAGGGGTTAAAATAAATTTAATCACATAATGGTATATTAGGAATGAAAATTAAACTTTTAATATATGGATATGACACACATTTTAGGTGCATCAATTTCCAAATTATATTACAACTATGTTGTCCCTACTGGAAAAGAATTATAAACATGCATGGTTCCCGAAAGTAATGTTAGGAAATTGAGCTAACCATGCTCAAATAATGTGTATTTCCTCTGTCAAGGACATAACAATGACACACGGTCTATGCACATTCATTCTTTATTATGCACACATTGTTCACAACATTAAACAACTTATAAATTTTAAAATTTAATCTCAAAACCCTTAAGAACCCACAACAGCTAAATATTAGTTAATTAAATTAATTAATTAATACCAGAGTGAAATGGTGGGTGTCACAATATCAAAGGTTTTCGTGGATTTCATAGAAAAATTAAAATGGGTGGATTTTCACAAAAGAGGTACATAACATTGTAGTAATTATGCAACAACATAATAGTTATGTAAACATTTAATAGTTTTACGGATAGAAAAGGAAGAGTGGATTCCATGTATGGTGTCTCATGAATGTGGTATATGGAAGGGATACATTATAGAAGGTATGCAAAGACATGTTAAGTAGTAGTGATGAAAATGTGAAAAAGGAATAGAACTCACGTAGAAGGTTTGCATGACCATAAAAGGTAGTTCACAATGGACTTATCATTTGATGTCCAAATATGGTGATTATATATGGTTTGTAAAGAGGTGTAATACATGATTACATAAATGAAATTCATACACTTAGGTTATTTTGAAAATGGATGAATAATAAATTTGTGATTATCATACTTATATATATTTATTTCGTATATTAGGATGAAAAAATTAAATCATTATATAGAGTGAAAAATTAATAGAAAAATATCACTAGGAAATTACAAAAATATAGAACGTAGTTTGTGGAAAACCATAGTTTTCAATGTATAGATATTTTTGAACTGTAGGGTAGTTTGTTGATTATTATGTGAAGTGTGAAGCATAAAGGTGGTTCTTTATGTCAAATTCATGGTTTGTCAAATATGTCATCACCCTAAACACTTTATTACACCAACCAAAACATTAACACCCAAAAACGATGCTAGAGTATTATCATAATAAGCCTTAAATATAATTTGGAAGGCTTATTAGATGTATTGAAAGAGTCATGGTAAAGAATGGTACTATGTATTGGAGGTATATTGAAAAAACACCACCATAGAGTAGAGGTTACCACCATAGTGCAAGGTTAAACTGGAAAAGACCACCATGACGAATGATAGACATTTGGAGCATTGGAATTAACCATCACGACATAGAATGACTATAAAATTAAAAATATATGGTATAGGTTTGGGACTACAATAATGAATTGTCTCAGAAGCAATTTAGAAATCTGGATAGATACCACATAAAGAGAAAATATCAGCATTTTTAGGGTCTTTTTCAACTTGAAAAATCCTCATTAAATCATCATTAATTCACCTAATGAATTATGAAATGAGGGAAAAAATAAATTCCAAAAAAATCACTAAATTAATCTCATAATATACTATTAAGAGTCTTAAATCTTGAATATTAAAGGATTGATGAACATATATTTTAGCTATCTAAAAATGATTTGGGAATGATTCTATGGCATGGTGTAATCCACCATAATGCAGATCCTTCAATCAACCCTACATAATAAATTCTATAATGAAATTTCTATCGATTGTAACCACTGAAAGGCACTTTCGTGGGCGCTTTAAAATGATATGTGATTTTTGGGTAATTGGGTGCAATAGAGTGGCTGACCATGGTCGTCTCTCAAAGAAGGAAGTAAATTAGAAAAACATCTTAAAGGTATTATAAAAAATAATATAAAATAGTATAAAAACACTACATGAAAGTATGGGGGTTCATAACCTTTTATAAAACTAGAACATTTTTTCTAGTAGAAGATTTCATTTTTTGTTTTTATTTTTGAAATGAAGTTCGATTAAAAAAACACAACAAGAATATAATTTTTTAGAAAATATTTTAAAAGGCGTAATCGATATAACATTACCTATTCAATAAATTATTTATCATTATTGTTTAAATTAATATTCACTTAATTATAATACCCTAATTTGAAAACCCTCAAACCCTACAGGAAATAACTTAACCACAAAGATAAAATTATTTAAACCCTAGGCTAGCTTCAGAACATGCAATCGTATCGCCCTGATTTGATTGATGTTCTTAGGTTTGCTTTTGGTCAATGGGAAATTATAGCACATATCCACTCAGGAAATTTGGATTAATTGAGTTTAAGGATTATATTTTAAGTCTACAAATTTATCCATTATGGTCATATTTTACCGATTATGATCGCACTCTCACAATTTACACAAATCTTGGCTACACGTGTTTTTGTGTCAATTGATCAATTTCTTACTCAGTTTCATCTAAATTGAAAAGAAAATTAATAAATTATATTATTTTAATTATATTATATAATTTATTGAAAATTACTGAATGAATAATGTGAGAGGTAGATCGATTACTAAGAAAACTACTCTTCTCTGTTCAGTGTAGTCATCATAGAAACGGATTGCATTTGCAATGATTTAGAAAGGGTGTAACCCAATCTCATTTACACTATTTAAAATATAACCCAAAGAGCAAGATTAAGAGAAGAAGAAATTTTAAAAAAAAAAGAAGAAATTATATGAAATAAAATAAGAACAAAGAAGTTTATTACGCAAATGAAAACATTACAATATGCAGAGGAAGAAGAAGGCTTTGAGAAGGGGATCCTTCTTCCAGATCTACCCATCTTACAATGGTTGAATAATTTGAGTAAAACCAATTATATTATCCCATAAATCTCTTAATTCAGTTTACAACCCCTCCAAATGATAAAAACACCAATTTATAGAGTGTAGGGGAGGCTAGGTTAAAATTAGTTTCAAGTGTTAATGGGGAATCTCTGCCAAATTTTTTAAAACAACATGAACTACCCATTTGACCTCCAAAACGTGTGAAACAACTCCCCTGTTAGAAATATGATTTTTTCAAAAATGTGACTTCTAGATCCTCTCAAAATTGGTGCCTATAAAAGCACAGATGATGAATTTATGTCCTAAATATAGATCCAATATCCAATCCAGAGAGTCCAGCCAAACATTGACATCATGACCCATTTTCACCAACCAAATGAATGATTTAACTATAATTTCCTGATTAAAAGTTGTAGAAAATTAAATCAGGAACAAATTTAAAAAAATATTATGTTAAAATAATTATAATACAATTATTTATCTTCTAAATACTATAGTAAATTTTTAGAATGTAAAACTGGATTTTTCATCAAATTTACAAATAAATGATCTAATCCCAAATATTCAATAAATGAATACAGTTACAACAACGTGGGGAAATTATATAATTAATTATGAATAAAATATTAAATAAAATTTCATTTTATCAACTACCCCACACTTAATCGTTTTCACTCTTGGGAAAAACCTCATATCTTGTATTCCGAAAAATTATGACATGTAAAATAAATATTTAATCAAAACAAATTTTAAAACACATATACTTGCGATCCAACAATTACACACCAAGAAATAAAAGTTATCAAACCTCTTAAAAAATAGTTATTTTATTTTCTCCATTTATATCATTAAATATATTTCCACTACATTTATCCTCTAATGCACAAAACACTTATATCACTTGAATTTTCTCTTATCACACAAATGTCAAATTTTCAGAAAAGTACTTCTCATACAAACTCATACAAGGGTCACCATAGGCTTGATAAATTCATACCTCACCCCCAGATGTGAGTCAAAGACATATTTTTATCATGAGGACTTTTCAGGGCTGTTTTGTGGCTTCCTGTTGGAAGGATTTAGATGTGAAAAATTCTAAGCCTTAATGAGGGGGGCTTGAATATTTTTGAAGAAAAATTTCATAAACAAAATTTTAGTTAAATATGGTCTCATCCTCAATCCCCATTGCATAAATTCAAGTTCATAATAATGAAAAATAAAGGAATTTTCAAACCATTCAACATTTCGATAGCAAATATGTCAATCTTCTCAAACATGTTTTTCTTGAAATCATCAGATAGGCCCAAATTTATTCATCTATTAGAATCTCTTGAAAGGAAAAACATCACATATCATGAAAGCTCCATAAAAGGTACAAATTCAAACATATTTATTTTTTTCGACAACAAACACAACTCTTCAAAAATAAATTTTCCACCCAAATTATCACAATATGTGGTAGTAAAACACAAGACAGCTTCACCCACACTTATGTTCAACTATACTATGCTATTTCACTTCAACAAATGGTTATATTGGGAAAATTGACTTGTAATGTGGCTATCCTAATAGGATGTTCATGGATTCTAAGGGCTAGAATGATTAAATATTCATGTTAGGCCATTATAAAAAGGATTTATATTAAATAGGGGCATTAATACAAAAGAAATTCTTCAATCATTTAAAACACAAGTACCTCAAACCTTCATGTTTTAACATGAATAAATCAAATTCTAGTTAAATGAAACATAGTTTGGTTCTCTCAATATATGAGGTGAATTTAAATAATATGAAAATAATGGTTCATAATCCTCAAAGGAATGTGAGTAAAAATATAAATATAGTGAGATGTGGCATGTGATTCAAAATTCATAGTACTTTTCATGAAATTACTAAATATTTGAACTTGAAACAAATTCATTTTCAACATTCATTTAATCTTATTTTCATGGGATAAATTGTTTCACTTAGTTATATGGATTTAAAAACCTTGATGAGAATCATTTCAGCTCAAATGTTTCAAAACATGAAATTTAAAAAAAAAAAAAATACCCAAAGTTTAAAAATACATAATTTTTGTTGAAAAACATTGACAAACTGGAAAAAAATTGAAATTACTAAACTAAAAGGTTCCCTCCCACACACATAAAATATTTAATTGTCTTCAATGTGATCCCGTGAGATGATATGTGAAAATTAAATGGATAATTTTAAATAGGACAAATAAAATTAAAGTTAAAGGGTTAGGAACATCCTGATATGATCAAGCGATGATAGGGTCATACAGTGTGATGAAATCCAATACATTAGTTGGAAGTCCCTCAATGTATTTATTCAAATGTTTCCCATTGACTATAAAGCTCTTTCTTGTGCCCTCTTGTGTGATATCGACTACACCATAAGGAAAAACATTAGTCACAACCTAAGGAACTAATAACCTTGAATGAAACTTACCAGGCATTAGCTTCAGTCGTGAACTATAGAGAAAGGCTTTCTCTCTAACATGAAATTCTCTTTTCTGAATCATTTTTTCATGAGCTACTTTGGATCTTTACTTGAAGATCCTTGAGTTCTCATATTAAGACAATCAAATCTCCTCAATCTTCTAAATTGGTATCTTCCTTTGGATTCCTGCTTGGGATAAATCCATGTTGCATTTATTTATAGCCCAAAAATCCCAATGCTCATCTTCTATGGGGAGATGACATGCTTTCCCAAAAACAATCCGAAATGGGGACATACTGATGGGGGTCTTGTATGTTTTCCAATAATCCCATAGTGCACTGCATTCTTTAATCCTACATATTCGGATGCACAGTTTTCTCTATAAATTATTTCTAGTCGCGATTTGAAACCTTATGCTATCCATTTGTTTGGGGGTGTTATGTTAGGATGTTTAGTCTGTCACCCCATACTTCCAAATGAGGGAAGCCAAATTCCAAATGCAGATGTGTGGCCCTTGGTCCTTGATGATAGCCTTTGGTACTCTAAAGCTGAAAAAAATTTGTGTCTTGACAAAGTCCACTATAACCTGAGAATCATCAGTCCTAGTGGCCTTAGCCACCACCCATTTACTCACATAATCAACAGAAACAGAAATATACAGAAACCCAAATGAACTAGAAAATGGACCCATGAAATAAATTCCCTATACATAAAAAATCTCATAGATTATATATGAGTTTTTGGGGAATCTCATGTCTCCTAGATATGTTCCTAGTGTGGTGGCAATGAGAGCATGACTTACAAAACACTTGGGCATCATTGAATAAGACAGGCCAATATAATCCGTATTCTAAGATATTCTATGCTGTCCCTTGGGGTCCAAAGTGTCCAACACCCACAGTTGTATGAGATAATTTCATAACAGACTCAAACTCATGATCAAGAACACACATCCTAATAACATGATCACTAAATAGGTGCTAGAGGTTGGGGTTATCCCACACATAACCCCAAGATTAAATTTTTAATTTTTGGACATGATCTTTATTTAAATTTTTTGGAATTTCAGAGACCACAAGGTAGTTAAGTAAATCAACATACCAAGGATGCGTTCCTAAAATGGAATAAAGATGCTCATTAGGGAAAGTGGCCTGAAGTGGTACGTAGTCCAAGGTGACATCCTCTAGTGTGCCAGTAAGCCTACTCATGTGGTCCTCCAAAAAGATCTATGACCCCTTCTTATCAGTTATATAAATATCTAATTCCTAAATAAAGAGAATCCATCAGATAAGTTTGGTCTTTTATCTGGATTCTTTAAGAGGTACCTCAGAGCTACATGGTCAGAAAAAACTACTGATTTAGAGCCCAATAAACATGAACAGAATTTATCTAAATAAAATATAATTGGAATAAACTCCTTTTCTATTGTTGTGTATTTTTATTGTACCAAATCCAATGTCCTCATATCATAGGAAATCACATGTGAATGTCCATCCACCCTCTAAGATAAGACAAATCCAACCGAGAAGTTGGAGGCGTTACACATAATCTCCAAAGGAAGCTCTCACCGTGGGGGCTGTAAGATTGGTGGAGTGGTAAGACCATGTTTTTGATCATCAAAGGAATTCCTACAAGAATCATCAAACACAAAATTATAATTCTTTTAATGTAATCATGACATAGGAAGTGAAATTTTATTAAAATCACTGAAAAATCACTGATAAAATCCTACATTACCTAGGAAATTTATAGCATCATGCACACATGAAATATAGGGTAATGATGAAATAATATCTACCTTAGATCTATCAACCTCTATCCTATGTCTTGACACTACCTTCCCTAATAAAATCCCATGGTCTACCATGAAATGACACTTTTCAAAGTTCAAAAATAGATTATTCTTAATACAACGATTCAAAACCTTTCCCAAACTAGAGATACAATAATAAAATGAATACCCACACACAATAAAATCATCCATAAACACCTCCACGCTAGTCTAAATAAAATCAGAAAAAAATACTCACCATGTATCTCTGAAAGGTACTCAAGACATTTCATTGTCCAAATGGCATCCTTTGGTAGGAAAATCCACCAAATGGAAAAGTGAATTTTGTCTTATCCTGATTCTATAGAGCAATAAGAACTTGATAATATCCAAAAAATACATCCATTAAACAATAGTGTGTTTTTATAGCTAGTCTCTCAATCCTTTGATCAATAAATGGGAGGGGGAAATTATTCTTGCGAGTGGTTTGATTTATTTTCCTATAATAAATACACACACACTAACAATTTTACACCCTCATCATAACTAACTCCACATTATCATTTTTAAAAACAATAAAACCACTTTTATTAGATACAACCTGAATAGGACTTACCCAATAGAAATATTAAATGGGATAGATTATACCTACCTCAATAAATTTTTTAAACTATTTTTTAAGAACTTTGAGAAGGGTTGGATTGAGTCTCCTTTGTGGATGCCTCACTAGTTTAGAAAAATACTTAAAGAGAATCCTATGCATTAAAATGGAGGGGATAATACCTGATATGTCACCCAAGGTCCACCCAATTTCCCTAATGTTACCCCTCAAAATTTTGGAATGTTTTTCTTCATGTTAAAAAGAGAGATTGTTAGAAATTATAACATATAATCTTTTTCCACTCAGCAAGTATGAGTATATTTGGTTTGGTTAAAATGGCTTGAGTTCCAATATAGGGGGTTGCTGTATAGATGGAGATAGTGAAAGAATTGAAATATGTGAACAAAGAGCATCAGTATCAAAATAGAAAACATCAAAATTAGAGAATAGTTCATCAAATCCCTTAGCATACTCAACATTAATGTCATAATCATAGTTCACATGATCAAAATCAGAATATGAATCTATTTAAAAATAAAATATAAGGGAGTCTTTTTCATTATAAACAGCTGTGGAAGTGATCTTAGACATCAAACTAGAAACACATCTCATAATATCCCTAATAATAGGAAAATCAATTTACATGGGGTTTTTACTTGGGGGTTTAAAATGGGAGATAACCAAAGAAGAATGGTCCTCTAAGGGGTACTTAATGGATTCCATGACATTAAATATCACAACTTCATATCCAAACTATATGGAATGTGTACCCTCATTGATATTTATGATAGTTTTGGAATTTATGATGAAAGGTATACCTATGATAATGGGATAATGAGAACTTACTTAATCGTCCTCCATTATAAGCATGTAGAAATATGCTAGAAAGATAATGTCTGTTACACAAACTATAATGTCCTCAAGGACCCTAGCTTGATATGTTGTAGATCTATTCACCTACTACACCACTAATCTTGTGGGATTTAACTCACCAACCAGTAAAGAAGAAAAATAGAGTGAGGCATTACATTTATGGAAGCTCTTAAATCAAAATAGTGTAACTCCCCTATGGTGCATGGTATGGTGAATGTTCTAGTATCCTTTTACATTGATGTAATTGCAAGAGTTAGTGTAATGAGTGCTGAAACATTAATCCATGATTAATCCTCTCATTTACCTTGAACCATTTTCGATTGGTACAATGTTCTTTTAGGAATTATGCATACTTTGGGATTTTCTTAATGGCCTCAATCAAGGGAATGCTTATCTCTACACGCATGAATGTGTCCAAAACCTCTTTTTGCATCACCTCTTCAGCCATTTTTTTGGTTTGTATAACTCTATTTATAAATGGAAGTGGTTTATGAGAAACATCATCAATGTTTCTGTTACATTTATCTGTCTCCTTAGATTGCTCTTCAGTTGGTATGGAATGGGGCTTCTACGAAGGTGAGGTGAATCTCGGTGGAACGATAGGTGAAAATGTATCAATTGTTTTCATTTCACTTCTCAATGTTATGGAACTAACACACCCCATGGGATTTGGAGTAGGTTGGGAAGTAAGAATTCTGGAGTTCTTACTTACTAGTTCATGGTGGTAGTGGCAATCTGGCTAATTTGTGTCTTCAACTCCCTCACCTCCAAACCTTGAATATTCCAATCATTTTTTTTGATTAAGAACAATTTGTTTCAAAAGGTAATCAGTGTTAGAATCTACCTTTGGTTTGGTATTCCATTTTAGTTGTTTTTTGATGGTTGGGTTTCAAATATCCTCTCGAGTTGTTGGAAACCCTACTGGTAAGGCAGAGGCAGCAGGATGTTTTGTTGAAAGGGGTGACTTTTTTGTTTTCTAGAGCCATAAATCAAGTCCGATTGATCCTTCCATCCTTGTTTATATTTTGGTGGAATGGAATAAATCTTCTTTTTGGGATATGGCTATTTTTGATGCTGATATGGTCACCCATGATACACTGATTCACAATCATCAGTTTCATGTAGTTGGGGGCAATAATTAGTTGGGTGGATTATCTCTGTGAAAATGGGACAAGGCCATAAAGGATTGGGTTGTGATGTCTTTTGATCCAAAGAAATATTACTCACCATAGTGGTCAATTCATCCAACTTGGTATCACTTAAATGACTCCCAAGAGAATAAGGACTTACCTGATGTACTCCCCTGACATGTGGTGTACCTTTATCTCCAAATTGATCGAAGTTTTGGGCCATTTTGTTAATAAATGCACACACAGATACTAGTGTTTTATACAACAATGTTCCTCAAGCCACGTAATTTACCATTATTCTATCCATATGTGTGAGTCCTTCATAGATGTATTTGATGAGGAGTTTCTCCCTGATTTGGTGATGTGGGCAGCTTTCACACAACTTCTTGAATCGCTCCCTGTACTCATACATTGACTCCCCCTAGGATTTCTTGATCCTACAGATATCCATATGAATATAAGTGGTCATTGATGAGGGAAAAATATATTTAATAAAAGGAGTTTCAAATAATTCCAACATGTTACATCTTCAGGTTGAAAATAATACATCCAATCTTTCACAACTCCATCAAGTGAAAATGGGAATGTTCTTAGTTTGATTTGATCTTCAGATACATTTTTGGGTTTAAGGGTTGAGAAAACCAAATTATATTAATTACGTTATTTTTTTGGGTCCTCACCAGATTAGCCATGAAACTTTGGAAGAAGGTGAATTAACCTAGATTTTATTTCAAAGTCCAATTCAAGATTTGGGCGTGCAATACCATTTGGTTGATAATTAATATCAAGTGTAGACAAATATTTAATGGTTCTATTAAGTTCATTTCCACTATTTTCATCCATTGGTTCTTGTTTTAGGTTTGATATATAAGTGTTTAAAATTTAATTGTTCTTGGAGTGGAGGAATTCCCCTACTGGTTAAATGTTGAAACTTCCCATAGACTTAGAATATATGATTTGAGACCTAAGGCTACATTCAATCTTAGATTCAAGAAAAAAAGATCCACTAGATTATTTCATGTAATAAATCAAATAAAAATGAAAATAATAAAAGTGTACCATAATAAAAATGATAATTTTGAGTTTATGGTCCAAAAATAAGAAGTAGAAAAAAAAGAAAAAGAACAATTCTGATTGGGTAAAGAAAGAAGAAAGAATATATGATGAGAATAAAATGAAAAATAAATGAAATAACTCTAATTGGTTGAAATAATTACTTTCTTCCCAGGAAATGGTGCCAATTTGAAAGGATCTATCATGGGTGCTTTCAAACAACATGTGTTTTTTTGGTACTTGGGTGCAGTAGATTGGCTGACCAAGGTCGTCTCTCAAAGGAGGAAGTAAATTAAAAAAAATTCTTAAAGGTATTAAAAAAAGTAAAATAAAATAGAATAAAAATAGTACATGAAAGGATGGGGGTTTTTACCATTTTTAAAACTAGAATATGTTTTTTGGATGAATATTGAATTTTTTGTTTTTATTTTTGAAATGAAATTCGAATAAAAAAACACAACAAAAATATGTTTTTGTAAAAAATATTTTAAAATGTGAAATCGATCTAACTCTACCTATTCAATCAATTATTTATCATTATAATATGAATTAAAATTCACTTCATTATCATACCCTAATTTTTAAAACCTTAAACCATATGGGAATTAACTTTACTACAAAGATGAAATTATTTAAACCCTAGGCTTACTTCGGAACATGTAATCACAACACCCTACTTTGATTGATGTTATTAGGTTAGCTTATGGCTAGAGGTTAATTAGAGAACATATATTCTATATAAATGATGATTAAATGATTATAGGGATTATATTTTATCTCTACATTTTTTCCCTTATGTTCTGGTATTACCAATTAAGATCGCACTCTCATAATTTACACAAATCTTAACCTTGAGTGTTTTTGTGTCAATTGATCAATTTCTTGCTTATTTTTATCAAAATTGAAAACTAAATTAATATAACATATTAAGTTAATTAATGTTTCTTGTTGATTCAAAAAAAATTAATGAATAATTTAATTGGTATACCGATTACTAAGAAAACTAATCTTCCATGGGCGGTGTAGACATTGTAGAAACAGATTGCATTTGAAAATATTTAAAAAGGGTATAACCTAATATTATTTCTACTAATTGATTTCAAAAAAAATTTGGAAGATTAATAGTATAATAAATTTTAAAAGAACAGAATAAATTAAAAGAAATAAATCAAGAACAAAGAACCTTATTACGTAAATGCAAACCTTACAACATGAAGAGGAAGAAGAAGGATTCGATGAGGGGATCCTTGCTTCAAGAGATACCCCTATTACAATGGTTGGATATTTTTTGTGAAACAAATTATATTCTTCCTTTAATACCCTAATTCATGTCCCAATCCCTATAAACAATAAAACACCAATTTATTGAGTGGGGGGGGGGGGCTATGTTATAAGTAGTTTCAAGTGTTAATGGGGAATCTTGGAAAAATATTTTAAGCAAACTTTCACTGCCCATTTGACATAAAAAACGTGTGAACAAGCTCTCCATCCAGAAATAAGATTTGTGAACAAATGAGTCCTATATATCCTCTCAAAATTTGGGCCTAATACAAGATCCTATGATGATTTTATTGACCAAATACAGTACCAAATTCCAATCTGGTGAGTCCAGGCCAAATTTAACATCAATACTGATTTGAACCAACCAAATGAAATATTTAACTTATATATCCTGAATAAAAGATGTATAAAATTATTTCAGAAACACATTTGAAAAATATTATGTTAAAATAATTAAAATAAAATTATTTATGTTCAAAATATTATACTAAATTTTTAAGAGTAAAAATAGAAATTTCATCAAATTTTCAAATTGATGATCTAATCCCATATATTCCATATATTAACATAGTTACCACAATTTTATGAAATTAATTCATTTATTATTAATAAAATATTGAATAAAATAGTGTTTTATCAACCACCATGGTGAAACGCTTTCCTCTACAGTGTATCCTTTACTTCATGGACTCACAATGAAGTATCCACCCTAATCATAGAATAGTTATATGTATTTTGGATAGAAGATTACCAAAAAACAAGAAAACTTCCTCAAGAATCTCATGTCTCATAATCCATTATCCAAACAGGCCTCAAATAAAAAAAAGCAGGAGGGTGAGATAAATAATCCTTTACTAAGGAAACAAAAGCTTCATGGTTTTTGAACTCTTCCCCTCTAAGAACTTATCATCCACATGAAGTGTATCTCATGTTCCTATTCAAACAAATCATGCCATTTAAATTGAACATGATCTTACGTCTCCCAACTCTCATATTGTATTGATACATGTTTCCACCAAACCCATACAAGTGGTACCATCATACCTCAGAATAAATTCTCACTCTAGTATATAATCTACACTAGATGATCCTCAAACGATGCATCTGGTCCAAACTAAATTTCCTCATAGTCTATAACATGCATAAGATCAGGCATCTACCTTCAAATTTGTTACATATGAAAAATTTCATGCATACATCGGTAGAAAGAAAGAAGATACTGCTAATATAGAGCTATCCCAACCCATTCGACGACAGTGAAGGGTCCCACAAACCATGGTTACAATTTTAATTTCCTCCTCAGACATTGGTTGCTTAATATAGGTGTCGTTCTCAAGAAAACCTAATCGTCAATAATGAACTACAAAGGTCTTCTCAAATGGTTTACATATTGTAACTACCAAAACTTCTATCAATGAAAATTTCTCTTGGTCTAATTAAATGTATTATTATTAAAAATGGTTATTTAAAACATATTCACATCCTTGGTTTTATGTTTTTGTATTTAAAAATACCTTTATTGATTGTTACCATTTCTAAATATCCATTGAACAGTGATCACATGATTAGTATAAATATAGGGCTTTAACTAATCCAATTACTCAGAGAAAGGAAGTAATGGCCTCATCAAGTAGACATGCCCCATACGAATCCCATTTGTTAGAGCTCGAAAAGGAGGTGGCGTCATTGGTATTCTCTCTTGACCAAGCCCAAGATGAGCATCAACAAGTTAAGCTCAAACAGAACTACCTATGGGAGAAGTGGAAGTTGATAGAGATTACCACCCGAGCGATGTTATCTGAGCCACCCCAATAGTCTATCAACATCGCACACCTTACCATTCTATCTTATGCAGGTGTTATAAGGGGTTATGTAAAGATACCCTAGTACTATGATTATGTACACTATTTTTTATAGATAATATACATTCATTTTATTATTGTTACTTTGTAAATAGTTTTTAAAGCACAAATATTATTTTTTTGTTAATATTCAACAAAGTAATCTTTTTTGATGAAATAATGAATTTTTTTATTAAATAATATTTCAATAAAATATTATTATTTTTAAATTAATTTTTTATTAACTATAAATGATCATATAATTTTATGAATGCAATTGTAATTTTTATTAAGGTTTGAAAGTTGTTTTTGTCAAAACCCATGATTTTTTTGGTAAATGTCGGTTTTTATTTCAAAAGTGAAAATTAAAATATTTAGAAATTTTTTTAGATAAAATTAATATTATTTTTGGAATCAGGATGTCAAATTTATCTAATGATGAATGTTTTATAATTTTTTGAGACAGTCTAATTTTTGTGTAAAAATTAAATACCTTTTCTTTATATAATGTGTTTTATGACATCATAATGACCCAATAGTGAAGTAATAAAATGATATAATTTTTTTTTTCGGAAAATATATGTTTTAAAAATAATATAGTGTGATTTTAGGTTTGTTTGATTTATTTTACAAAGCCTTAGTGGACACTTCAAGACTTATAAAACATTTTATCCTTTTAAATTGATTTCCTTGGGAGCGTGACTAACCTGCACATAAGAAACCCAATTATTTTAAGAAGTTAGTACATTTTCCTTAAAAAATATTATTTTACAGTTCCCTTTGGTAAAAACCATGGGAAAAAACCATGGGCTGGTTTGTGGTTTTGAATAGTTTAATGTGTGGTGTCCTAAACCTAAATAATAAATAATTCCCTCCCCTTTCCTGTATAAACCCACCCAATATCCCACTTCCTCTTCACTCAAAGCCATTGGATGTCGTCCAACCTATTAACTTATCCCTCTATAATCCTCCTAAGGCTCCCCAAGTTCCAAATAATCCTCTCTCAAGCCTCTCCCAAGCCTTTGGGATCACATTTCCAAGTAAGGGATTCCTTCCTTTCTTATTTTTACCCATGTTTCTTTATATTGAAATACCCTTTTACTTTAAATTACAAATTTTGTGGTATGATTTTCCACCTCCATTATTTTCCCATACTTATTTTTGAAATGATTAGAGACTTATCTCTCTCTCATCAATTCCTCCCATGTACACCAGTTTCCATGCCGAAATTCCGTATGGAATTTCTCTATTCTCATTCACATTAAAGAAATAGTTTTTGTATTATAAGTTAGAATTACATTAAATTTGTTCAGACATGTATCTATATTAACCTAATACATTCAATTTCATGTACATATTTTGAGACACCCCTATCTCTCTCATAAACCATTTTTATGAATTCTTATGTCACTTTGCTATGCTGCTGAAATTGCATCGCAATTTTCCAAGACAAAGTCATTGTGTAGTGAATACCATGCCCATTTCTCTATCAAGGGTATTAAAATTTATAAAACTTTACTTATTGATTAAGTATTTACATGTATTAATTACACATTAATTTATCATGGAATAAATAATGATCTTTAATGATTCCATGTTGTATGATCCATGTTGCCCACTTATGCATGAAATGAAATTTTTAAGAAAGGAGCACCCTGATAGTGCTCCAATGCTTTGGGTAATGTTTAGTATCATGATACATCAAGTGAAAATAGGATTTAATCATGATAAATAAAGTGAAATGAGGATATAATCATGCTAATTCAAGTGAAATTAGGGATTACTCATGCTCCTGGTGCAATGAACCTTAGATCATGCTAATTTCATGTTAAGTGTTGTTGCCACATTTTCATTTTAATATAATCATTCTATATCATGACTTTATGTTCATGTTATTTTATGGTCCATTGATATACCTATTTCCTAAAATGTATTGTATTTAATATGTTATGATTTGTTTACTCCCTTACTGGTCTTTATAGCTCACCCTTTGCACATGTATGTCCTCAGATTATCCCATGCAATACTTAGTGTGATGGAATGTTATGGTTATAAAAAGGAATTTATCAATAAAGATGTTGTGTATTTTATGATTTAAGTTGTTATTTAATGTTCATAATCCCCAAATTTACTAGAAATCTCAATATTCCATGTTGTATCAAGTGAATTGTTTATGTAATTAATCATTTTTAAGTCTGTAATAAAGAGAAGAGTTGTTATTGTTGGTATCAGAGGATAGTTTTAGTTATTTTCGGGACTATGATTAAAAAATCCTAGTGAATTATTTTGGGATAATATTAATTATAATAAAAAATCCATAATTTTCGGTGAGTATTGAGTTATTGGTTTATAAAAAAATACATCCATGTTTGTATACAAGCAGGTAGAGGCGGCTCTGGCATAGATGTACCTAGGAGTGAAAACTCTGACTAGGAGTTTCGGGCTTGACCCGGGATATCCTAGTACACGGAAATGGACCTTGCTGCACTCTTGGTTACGATACTCTAAAGGGATATGAATTGGTAAATTCACAAGCTTAGTATGGACCATTATTAAATGAAAAAATGCCCCTAAGAATATATGTTAGAAAGTAGATCATGTATAACATATATTAAAGCCTATATATTCATATGTTAAGGAAATAAAATATATTTATAAGTCATATGTTTTTTCCTTGGTTTACCCTTTATTTGTTACCTCTAATTTTCCTTTTATTCTAGGGAATTTCCAATAATAAGAGGACTCAGGCTAACAACCAATGTGATAACCAATGTGATGACTGTTCTAATGAGATGCCCAATCTGACAGGAGAATGAATCATGAAAATTTTCATTAAATCAATATTTTTATAGAAACATGGTTCAAGAGGAACATTCAACACCCCCAGAAAGAACAAGTTATCATTTGGAGTTTCATGAGACAAAGGCCTCCTACTTTTAAGGGATCATCTAATCCCTCAATCGATGAACAATGGATCAACTCCATTGAAAATATCTTCTCAATCCTTCAATGTTCCAAACAATAGAATTTTATTATGTATGATTATCGTATGTAGGGTTAAGATGATCAATGTTGGACATTGTTCAAAAATAAAAAACCTGATGAGGAGATCGAGGCATTGGAATGGAAGGATTTTAAAAAAATGTTTTTCAATAAATATTTTCCACGCACCCTTTGACATAAGATGGAAAGGGACTTCCTTGACCCAAGAAAAAAGATGATGAATCCATCAGAGAGTACAAGGAAAAAATGATATGGATCCATCATTGTTGTTACCCCTGAATGCAAGGTTGGACGCTTATTCTGCAGAATGAAACCTAGCCCACAGAAAGACCTTGAGATCCATGACTTTGACAGCTATGAGGAAATTTTCTGATGTTCTCTCAAGGTCGAAATGGAGATAAGAGAATCTCAAGAGTATCATGGGGATATGTATCATTAATTGGACATAAATTATAACAATCCGATGGATAAATCCAACGGTACTATGAAAATATAGCACCCCTCTTGCAAAAGGTGTCTAAAGAAGAACCTTGGAAATTTCTTAAAGGGGATGAGGAAATGCTTTACTTGTAGAAGAGAAGGGAACCTAACCATTAACTACAAAATGGGGAACCCACATATGAAAAAGAGGAGAGGAACGTTTTGTTCAACTCTCAACGCATTTTTAATTACTTCAACTACAAAGAACCATGGAATCTTGAAAATTAGTTCCCTAAAAAAAGGGGTTTCGAAGGAAACCATAAACCTCCAAGGCAGCAAGGGAGATATTTTTCCTTAACTACCACTAAATTGAACCCCAATAATGAAGTGGTGAAAGGTATGATAGTTATTTATTCAAGAATAGTGAACATACTTTTTGATTATGGTTCTACGCGTTATTTTGTATCTCAAAGGTTTAGTAGAACAATACCAACACCGCCATAAATCATTGAAGTAAAGATGTCAATGAGTATGAAAAATGGATAAATCATTGCATCCCATGAATATAACTCCTCCCTTGTCTTAATTTTTTGATTGAACATCCTAGTGAACCTCTTCATACTCCTTCTGGTGGAATTTTATGCAATTCTTGTCATGTATTGGATTTACTTATATAAAGGCACCATAAATTTTCATGAGAGGGAAATCACTCTTCATATGAAGAATTGACCCATGATTATATACCAGTGTAAGGAGTATGATGAATCTTCTTTAGAACCATCATCTAAAGGGTGGATACTGCTGACCTATGAGAATGCATATCTGGCTCAAGCAATTGAGTATATAGAGGCAACCATCCTTGAAGACATGAATATTTTGAGGGAATTCAATAAAGTGTTTCCCGAGTAATTTCCTTGTCTTACACCTATAAGAGATGTTGAATTATCAATTGATCTTATACCTAGGGCATTGAAAATATCCAAGAATCCATATAGAATGGATTTTGTGAAGTTTTAGGAGCTAAAGAAACAACTACAATAGAATTTGGATAAAGGGTTTATACACCCAAGTGCTTTACCATGGGGTGAACCAGTCCTCTTAGTCAAGAAGAATGATGGGTCAATGCACGTCTTCATAGATTATCATGAGCTTAACAAAATCACGATAAAGAACCGATATCCTCTCCCATGAATTGATGAATTGTTCGATCAGCTGTGTGGAGAAAAATACATCTGCATGGTTGATTTCTGGTCATGATATAATCCAGTAAGGGTGAAGAAGGAAGATATACCGAAGGATGCTTTTTATAAAAGATACAGGCACTATGAATTCATAGTAATGCCTTTTGGACTCACTAATGCTTCAGAAATATTTATGGACTAGATTAATAGAGTCTTTAGAGATTCCCAAGACAAATTTGTAGTAGTATTTATTGATGATATTCTAATATAATCCAAAACCAAGGTGGATCATGAAAAGAGTCTAAGAACTTTACTGGAGACATTGTAAAAGGAGAATCTCTATGAAAAGTACAACAAGTGTGAGTTCTGGTTGAAGGAAGTCGCATTATTGGGCCATATCATCATAAGTAATGCGATATATGTGGATACCTCAAAGACATCTGAAATAGAGGGATGGTCAAGGGAAACATCTTTAATAGATATCTATAGCTTCTTGGGGTTAGCAGGATATTAATTCTTGATTTGTGAGAAATTTCTCATAATTGTCCAACCCTATTACCAAGATAACATGGAAGGGAGTAACATTTTCATGGAGTGATGAATGTGAAGAGAGATTCAAGGAGTTAAAAAAGAGGCCCATTACAACACCCGTTCTCACATTACCCATGAGAGGAGAACATTTTATTTGTATTTAGTGATTCTTCAAAGAAGGGCCTAGGTTGTCTGTTGATGCAATGTGATAAAGTGATAGCCTACGCCTCAAGGCAGTTGGAAATCCTTGAGAAAAACTATCCCATGAAAGATTTAGAGTTGGTAGTAGTGATCGCCATGTTGAAAATATGGAAACATTATCTCTATGGGGAGAAGTGTGAGATATATACTGATCAAAAGAGACTCAAATATATATTCACACAAAAAAGATCTTAATATGCACCAAGAAATATGGATATAACTCATTAAGGATTATGACTACTCGATCCACTACCATCCTTGTAAGGAAAACAAGGTGGAAGATGCTCTACATAGAAAGGATCCTACATATTTATCAATTATGAGAATTGAAAAGAAACCAATCTTCTTAGACTTGTAGAGGATGGACATGGGAATCATTAAGAGAGGAACATCATCAATCATTTCCCAAATTATTTCTCAACCATCCCTCATGGAGAAAATAAATGTTGCTCAAAGAAAGGATGTGGAGATTCTGAAAATGGTGGATGCTATCAAAAATGAGAAATTCTCAAGGATCTTGGTTGATAAGGATGGAATTGTGAGATTTGGGTCATGATTATGTATACCATCAAATACATAGATAAAGAAGAAGCTTATGAATGATGCACATAGCTCAAACTTCTCTATTAACCCGGGGAGAAAAAAGATGTATCGAGATATCTGAGAAAGGTTTTTGTGGGACAATATAAAAATAGAGATTACTGAATATACATCATAGTACCTATTATGTCAACAAGTGATAGTTCAGAGGGAAAAGTATAAAGGGACGATGGAAACACTACCCATACCAACATGGAAGTGGGATAAATTTACAATGTACTTTGCAAATGGACTTACAAGGACTTCCAAAGGTAACAATGCTATATGGGTCATTTTGGATCGTCTTATGAAACAACTCACTTTATCACAATTCGAGAGGACATCTAATTGGATCATCTTGCCCGGATATACATCAAAGAAGTAGTAAGGCTTCATGGAGTACCACTATCAATTGTATCTGATCATGATGCTAGATTCACCTCAATGTTCTATAAAAGTCTACAACATGCTCTAAGAACTGAACTAAAATTCAGTATGGCCTTTCATCCTCAAACTGATGGCCAATCTGAGTGAACTATTAAAACACTGAAAGATATGTTAATATAACATTCAATGGACTTTAAAGGAGGATGAGACCAACATTTTCGACTGGTTGAATTCTCCTACAATAACAGTTTCCACTTGAGCATATGAAATGCACCATATGGTTCCATTTATAGGAAAAGGTGAAGAACACTGACATGTTGTGATGAAGTCGGTGATCATAAGATACTAGGACTTGAAATGGTCAAAGAAATGGCGGATAAGGTGAAAACCATTCCCCAACTTATCAAGTTAGGCTAGTGTCAACATAAGACATATGCAGATAACTGTCGATGAGACTTGATTTTAATGTTGGAGACATGGTATTTATATGCATATCTCTATGGAATTTGGTCACGAGGTTTGGAAATAAAGGGAAGTAAAGTCATAGGTACATCATCCCCTTCAAGATTATTTTTTGTATCAAGGATGTGTGATATAGACTAGAACTTCCACCCACCATAGACAAAATACATGGTGTATTTCATGTATCCTTCTTAAGGATGTAAATATCAGACCCTTCACATGTATTCTCTTTAGAGGTAGTACAGTTAGAGGATGATATTTCTTACGAGGAGCAACTGGTGAAGATCTTAGATCGTAGAGAAATAGTTCTATGAAATTAGACAATGTCACTCATCAAGGTGTGGGGGAGAAACCACATGTTTGAAGAAGTGATGTGGGAATCAGAGGATGTGATGAAGTAGAGTTACCCACATCTGTTTTAGTGTTGGAAAATGAAATTTCAATGGAAACGTTTTTTAAGGGGGGAAGATTGTAACGACCCAAACTTCTATAAATGAATATTCCTCTTGGTCTAATTAAATGTATTATTATTAAAAATGGTTACGTAAAACATATTCACTTCCTTGGAATTATGTTTTTGGATTTCAAAATACTATTAAGTATTGTTACCTTTTCTAAATGGCTATTTAACAGTGATCATATGATTAGTATAAATAGAGGTCCTGAAAAAATCCAATTTACTGAGACAAAGGAAGTGATGACCACATCCTGAAGACTTTCCATGTATGAATCCCATTTTGCAGATCTTGGAAAGGAGGTGGAACCATTGGTCTTCTCTCTTGACTAATTCCAATCCATTCTTCAACACTTTAAGGTCGAAGAAACCACCTACGGGATAAGTGGAAGTTGATAGAGATTACCACCCGAGCGATGTTATCTGAGCCACCCCAAGAGTCTGTCACCATCACACACCTTACCCTTTGGTCTTATGCTAGTATTATAAGGGTTTATTTAATGATACCATATTACTATGATTATTTAAAATATTTTTTATAGATAATATACATTCATGTTATTATTGTTAATTTGTAAATAGTTTTTAAAGAAAAAAAAGTATTTTTAGTAAATATTCAACTAAGAAATCTATTTTGATGAATTAATGGATTTTTGAATTATATAATATTTTAATAAAATAATAATATCATTAAATTAGTATTTTTTAAATATAAATTATTGTATAATTTTATGAATGCAATTGTAATTTTTATTGTGGTTTGAAAGCTGTTTTTGTCAAACCCAAGATTTTTCGATAAATTTTAGTTTTTATTTTAAAAGTGAAAATTTATAGATTTATAAAATTATTTAGATAAAATTAATATAATTTTTTGAATAAGGATTTCAAAAATATCAAATGGTAAATTTTTCATAATTGTCTGAGATAGTCGAATTTTTGGGTAAAAATTAAATACCATTTAATTATATAGTGTGTTTTATGAAATCAATAATACCCAATTGTGATGTGATAAAATACTATAAACCTTATTTTCGGATAATTTATGTTTTTCCATTAAAATAGTGTGATTTTAGGTTTGGTTTATTTATTTTACAATGCCTTAGTGGACTATTCAAGACTTATAAACCATTTTAGCTTTTAAAATTGATTTCCTTGAAAGTGTGACTCACCTCCACATAAGAAACCCTATTATTTTAAGAATTTCGGCCATTGTACTTATAAAATATTATTTACCACTCCCCTTTGAAAAAATACATGGGCCAAAACCATTAGATATTTTTTTGGTTTTGATTAGTTTAATGTGTGGTGTCCCAAACCTAAATAATAAAGTATCCCTCTCCTTTCCTATATAAAACCATCCAAGATCCCACCTTTTCTTCACTCAAAGCCATTTGAGTTCTTCCAACCTCTTCCATTATCTCTATAT
This sequence comes from Viscum album, assembly GCA_963277665.1. Classification (NCBI taxonomy): domain Eukaryota; kingdom Viridiplantae; phylum Streptophyta; class Magnoliopsida; order Santalales; family Viscaceae; genus Viscum; species Viscum album. The sequence continues at coordinate 1,898,027,160 of OY728121.1, read as the reverse complement.
AATCCTCACATGGCACCAAAAGCTCCCACAAATCCTCTCCCAAGCCTCTACCAGGCCATTTGGATCACACTTCTAAGTAAGGGATTACTTCCTTTTTTATTTTTATCCAAGTTTCTTTATGTTTTAATACACTTCTACTTTCAATTAAAAATGTTGGGAAATGATTTCAAACAACCTATATTTTCTCCTACTTATGTTTTAAATTATGAGATACAACTTTCTTTCTCATTAATTCCTCCCATGTACACCTGTTACCATGCCAAAATTTAGTAAGGAATTTCTCTCTTCTCATTCACATTCAAGAAATTGTTTTGTATTATGGGTCGAAATTCCATTAAATTTGACGGGACATGTATATATATGAACCCATTAATTTAAATTTAATGTACATATGATGATACACCCCTTTATCACTCATCAACCATTTTTATTAATTCTTATGTCACTTCGTTATGCTACCGAAATTTCACTGAGATTTTCAAAGACAAAGTCATTGTATAGTGAATACCATGACCATTTCTCTATCAAGGGTATTAAACTTTATGAAAATTTACTTATTGATTATTCATTTTCATGCATGAATTTAATATTCCGTTATCCGGTAATAAATGACGATCTTTAATGATTTCATGTTTTATGATCCATGTGGCACACTTACGCATGAAATGAAATGTTTAAGAAGGGTGCACTCTGATAGCGCTCCAATGCATTGGGTAAAGTTTAATATCATGCTACACCAAGTGAAATGAGTATTTAATCTTGATAATTAAATTTAAATGAGTTTTTACTCATTCTAATTCATGTTCAAGGGCAGTTAACTCATGCTCCATGTGCAATAAGCCTTGGAACATTCTAATTACATGTTAAGTGTTGTTGCCACATTTTCATGTTATGATAATCAAGCTATATCATGACTTTAGGTTCATGTTATTTTATGGTCCATTGATATTTGTATTTCCTTACATTTATTTTTTCTTCATGTTATTCCTTGTTTATAACCTTACTGGGTTTTTTGATCACCATTTTCACATGTACGTCCTTAGGTTATCCCATGCAATACTAAGTACGAGGGAATGTCATAGTTATGTTAAAGAAGTTTTCAATAAATATTTTGTATGTTTCATGTTTTATGTTGTTATGTAATGTTCCAATGCCCCAAAGACACTATCCCGCTCGATATTCCATGTTGTATCACGTGAAGAGTTTATGTAATAAATCATGTTTATGTGTGTAATAAAGAGCAGGGTTGTTATACATATCATCTATGTTTTCTATGAGTGGTGATAAACCTATTCTATATCAACTACACTCTATTATAGGTCTTCTAAACCAAACTAAACCTCATAACCACTACCTCACCAACCATATTCTAACAAATCAGTGAACAACAAGACCTCCCATACAAAGCTTCACATGGTATAATCTATATTGATGCATGGTAACTATTTTTGTTTGTATACTCAACCAAGGATATATTATCATCCAATTATCCAAAAAAGTACACAACACAATCTTGAATCATATCCTCTAATATGTGTATCATCTGCTTAGAATATCCATCTGTTTGAGGATGGTATGTTGTGATCATTCTAAGCTAGGCCCCTAGGGCCTTCTACAAGACATTACAAACCATGATATAAAAACCATATATCATTCCCAAAAAATAATTAATGGAAATAAAATTAAGTGTATCATCTCACAGAACTAAATCACTACCAGCTCTTCCACTGTTCATGTCTCTCATATTGGTAAAAAGTTGGAAACTTTCATCATCAAATTAACAATCATTGAAAAAACATCACAACTCATTGGGGTCTGGGTTAAACCTATCCCAAAATCCCTTTAGAAATATTACCACTTCCACTGGGGAATTAGATGTGGCTAGAGTAAACCACCATGATTCTTGTTATAGACCTTTACCCTTTGGCTATTAAGGAATCAGAGTAGAAACCTAGTGATGTACCAATTCATCCCCAGCCACTATAATTATCTCCAAAAATCATGGTACATGTTTGTTTCACTAAAATTCACCACCCATATCATGATATTGAAGTATCACATTAACTTATCTATAATGGATTAAAGGATTACCACTATTTCATTAACAAGGATCACATCACCAATGCTAAAAATCCAAACTTGTATCAGACCACTTCCAACTAGTCGAACATGCATCACAAGATGCTCTAGATCAAAATAATGCCCCAAATTTACCTAGTCTACAAGATAATATATTATCACCTAGGTAGAACAAGCCCTTGATCCATGATCATAAGAGTAATATATCTTCAAGCCCACTGTCATGCTCACAAAGCACCAATTCTCTTCTGAAGTCTCCTCACAGAGATCTTAATTCACATATTTCTTATGGATAAGAGTATTGCAATGATGTTATCATTCCCTAGTGAATAATTAAACTTATAATCCAATTTTTATAGGTACTAAACATAGTGCCTCAATATTAGATTTAGGTCCAACTGTATAATGATATAGCGATGTATATGTTGGGTTAGTATCGATAAAGAAACTATCATCGAAGAGATAGAATCTCCAACACATATGATCATAGACCGTGGACTATAACATCAAGTCTTGATTAGGTTTGTTTCATTCATGAGGCCATAGATGACATGAAATGTAAGCTACTACCTTCCTCTACTGGATATATTTTTCTCCAAAACCAGTGTCTGATGCATAACATTATATAGTGTTTTCGATCCCTAGCTTGGGAAATATCATCACCAGAGATATAGTCAATTGACTATTCATATCATTAAATTCCCCAACACACTAAACCTCGCTCTAGAATGTTAATCCATTCTTAACAGTTCATTCATGGGTATTGATAATCGAGATCGGGCTTTAGTAAATCGTTGGTGATATCCCATTAGGCTGAGAAAATCCCATGATCTCAAACATGTTTTGAGGACATGTCCAATATATTACTACTATTTATTTATCTAGGTCCATGGATATACCTATATAAGAATATGAATATCATGACCCTAGTATTTCTAAAATAGTGGTTACTTTATTACATTGACATTGGATAATGGAAATCACATCAAAAATAACCAAATTGTTTAATAGTCTTGGTATACTAGATATATACGTGAATCTCACATTACGTTTTAAATTATAAAATAAATAAAATAGTTAAATTAAATATTCTTCATCCTTGAACTCATCTAAATATTATTTCTTTATATCCCTAGGAAATGAAAAAATAAGTACAATCTCAGATGATTAGTAAGGCTTAAATATAGTGGAATCTATCATGAGTAAATACAGAATATTCAAAATGAAAATGTCAAAAATAGAAATATAGTTCCATTTAATCAATAAATTGAGTTTGAAGGGTAATATAAAACTTGTAAATGATGAATAAATGATGTTATATAAATAATAAAATTTTCTTGATGATTATCCATGGATATTTAAAATAATCGCATGGATATTAATAACTAACTTCATAATTATGGAATTAATAATGTCAGACATCTGAAACATACCATCTAGGCCATTTTCTAATAGATTTAAAAATACCTTCAATGCTTTATTCCAAGACATCTACATAAATGGTAAGGCCTCTTCTAAACACCCAAATTATTTTTTCCTCATGAGAACTTATAATTAATTGGGAGGCTAGGTAATTTTATGGCCCACTTATCTCTAAAAATTTTAATTCATTCATCATATGAATAAATAATATAATTTAATCAAATTTCCTTAATAATCAATAATTGTTCATATTTTAAGAACAAACCTACAAAATATCAATAATTTCCCTAGTGAAACAAATCATAAAGCATCCAGAGAAAGAATAAGGATTGTATCATTACAAAATATCCCAAGTGTATCATAAGTAGAATAATGGGTTTTTTATTTATGAATAGAAAAATCATAAAAATAACATAAAAACATTCATGGGGAAAACACAATTTTAAATTTAAAAATTACATTTAAAAAATGTTTTAAAAAAACTATTAGTAAGGAATTGTATTTGAAAATAATTATGGAAACATATAAATTTATATTAAATGATTTTTTTTGTTTTGATGGTGTAAAATTATGTTTATTTCAAGAACTTAAAAAATACAAATTTCTTTTTTTGGTAAAATTTCAAAAAATATCTTATTTGGAAAACTAGAAGAAGATTATTTTTATATAAAATAGTACCAAAAAATAAAAAGGGTAAAAATGTATTTAAAAAATAATTCGATAATATTAATATAATTCATTAAAAAATTTATGAAAAATATGAGCACGTAATAGAAATATTCCCAACTGAATATAAAAACAATGTCATTGTTCCTTAAAAACATTATATTTGTATCTTGAGTATATAGATAGTGGAAAATTAATTTAAAACATTAAATTTATATAAATAATTTTAATATAAGAAAATATATTGGTTATAAGATAGATATATAAAATATTTCTCCCAGTGGATACATAACCAAAAACAATCGTGAATAATGAAGAGATTATGAAATAAACCCTTACAACTTTGGAATATTTTGAACTATAAGCCCCATCAAAGAATAGCATAAAATGAAACCCTAAATTTCATTAAAATAATGAGAATAATTATATAAAATTTAAAATTGGTATTATATACACTATATAATAGACATTAGGTGCATAATAATAAAATATTCCATAATAAAGGATAATTGAGAAGAAATCCCTTAAAATGATTGTATCATTGAAGTGACAGTTAATCAATGATTCCATTGTTTGTAAAAGATGTAAACAGACAAAAATAAATTAAATATTATACATAATAAAATTATTAGTAACGTTACACATAATCATTGAATATCATGTTCACTGAAACTAAAGTATAACCCAATAAATGGAAATTGAGTTAAAAAACCCATTACCACTTTGGTAACATTCAAATCATAACAACCATGAATGAAATATTTTCAGATTTAAAATTAAATATAATGAATATAATAGATCCATTATATAACATATCAAAGTGGAATTATATACACCTTATAAAATAAGATATGTGTATACCATAATATATGTCCCAAGGAATACAACTTGATATGAAAACCATTACCTTAGGCCTGACAATGTTCATATGTGGTCAAGATTCCTTTAAAATAAATTTTTATTTATTATAGATATATTAAAAATATATAAAAATATATAACATACAATATATGATTTACTTATAACCTTTTATCACTCATTTAAAAAATATTCTTTATCAAAATCATTGTTCCTGGTGAAAACTGTTTCTTTTTTCACGTATGTTTTTGTTCGGTATTTTTAATCCTTGTTCATTGATCATGGATATACAATATCAAGAATTTTAATAATTATATAAAAATAATATATATTTATTATATATATATAATCAACAATAAAAATCAGAGACTGAAAAATGAATTACACAGTTCATGGAGAAGGTTTCACATTCATAAGCATGAACATTGTTTTCAATTTTTGATGAATGGAAAGAATTTAATTTAAGTAATAATTCAGAATTTAATAATCATTATTATCTCATATATATCATATTTATTCCTTATATTTATTCTTATTACCATCCATGTAAAGTGTAAATGAAAAAGAATCTCATCACTTCATTGAGGTGGAAGTCCACACGTACGCACGAGCGACATTATCATTTTCTTATGGATTGGAAGATAAGAAGGAATATAATATATCATAATTACAGAATAATAGTTATGTAATAAATGTAATATATATTCATTAGATCCATCTTTTTATCCATCCATGTAAATAAATGATGAAAAATGAATTGAACCACTATGTGGAGGCAATGAGATGGACTTTCGCACGGGTGATATTTTTTCTTTTCATAGGATGGAAAAGAGATGTAAAATGAATCTAACATAATAATAATATATTAGTATTTTATGATATTTTAGTTATTATTTTAGGAAGTTTACAACACATTAATTTGAAGTTGAAGAATAAATATACTTGAATGATCCAATAAAGACAATTACCACCTCTTTAGTAGACATAATATAGATATCCACATAAGGGATATAGGTTTGGTATTTTGGAAGGGTAATAACCTATAGAACATAGATAAGTATTTTTAGAATAGAATTTTTCATGGTTTGGTCGATTTAGGTTTATCAATGTGGTGTTATGAAAAGAGAGAAGATGTGTCCTTTTTTAAGCGAGGGGAGGTTAATTCATAGAATTACATGAAGTATTAAATTAATATAAATTATTTCATTATTTAAAAATAGGTAAAAATTGATATTTTTAAAATATAACATGATTATGAGCCTAAATACTCTTATCTAATAAAATTTTGAAATTTTTTGGTTATTTTTCCATCCTTTTCATTTAGTTTTATCCCCCATTAACACTTTTGACAATTACTACATTATTGAAATTTTCTACCCTCTAAGGGTCAAGAATGTTACCATAAAAAGAACAATAACCCTAAAATGAACCATGGATTATATTTTCAATAATATAATTTTAATATTGATGGTTAAATTTTTTTAATTAATTTTAAATCATTTAATACAATATCTTTTATTATAAAATATCATTAATGTCAATTTTCACGTTATTCATTTGATTTGACATTAAAGAGTTCACAAAAAATATTTAATTTTAATATATAATTTTAAAATGTCTCTAATATTTAATATAAATATATAAAAGACAGGGGAAAATGTAACTCACTAAAAAATATTACATTAGTGTTTTTAAAATAATTTATTTTATTTTTTATTTAATTGGATAAATAGTAAACTGGTGTTGCATAAGTATTTATGGTAATTATATTATAACTAGTAAATAGAAATAAATTAAAGAAATAAAAAGTTTCTTTTATATTTAAAATAAATATTTAGAACCAAAATATTCCTATATTTATCCTTTTAATAAAAAATTAGTGTTATTAAAGGTAAGAGAGTGATATTTTCTTTTTGTTCTTCTCTTATAGTAATATAGTTTTCCAAATCAAAGAAATATGGCACCATGTGACTCTATATTCCACAGTTTGATGTAAAGTATATAATAAACTCATGAAATATGATAAATTCACGTGTTATAGTAATTTTTTATCCCTTACAAGATTATTTTTAACCTTAATAATCCGTTTTACCCATTACCAATGTTTGAATTTTACCCCAGTTATTATTCATAATGCCTAAAAATAAAATGGAACTATTTAAAATTTCTTACCTCTATATTATAAATATGAAATCTATTTTTTATGATTAATTTTTTTTGAATTATCATGAGTTAATTAAAGATAAAAAGTTAATGTGAAATATTTTTTTTCAAAAAGTTACTTTTTAAGTATAAAAATGTTTTAATAGAAAATTAAAACATTTTGGTCAATCTAATGAACTAAATTGGATTATTGATAATAAAATATAACCATTTTTTCTATAAAACCTTTTTTAGAAAAAGTAAAACGTTTTTAATGATTGAAACAAAAATAAAATTTTAAATAAAAATTCCTATTTTTCATTATCCACTAGAATATCAATATTTTAAGAAAAATCCCAAAAACAATTCACTAGGATAATTTTGACATGTTTATTTAGAAAGTGATATGTTTATTTATAAAAAAATTTCTAAACATTAATTATAATATTTTATCAGAAAAATAAATAAATACTCATTTTTGGATAAAATGTATTTTGAACAATAAAATATTTTTAATAAAAATTTTATTATTATTTCCTAACCATTATTAAATACATTTAAATATATTATTTACAATATATATATTTGATAATGTGTATAATCCTATTAATTCCTTCCCATTTGATGGTAATTTTTAATAGTCATATTGATAATATATTTCATGGTTTTTAAAGCCTGGTATTACGTGTTGTATAAACAATCAAACATTGTTTTCTTTTAAAAAATAGAGGTGTTATATTCTATCCCTTATCAATATATTTTTTCCTTTCAATATCAAAACATTCTTGGTAATCAAGGTTTTGTCATTTTAGAATTCTTTTATGCAAAACCCACATCATTAAAAGAGATAATAAAACATCATCTTAAAAAAGGTAATGGGAAAAATGATGGTAATCTAGAATAACAAAAAGAAAAGTTTTACAAATAAGAAAGCATTAGTGTCAAGTGAAAATATAGACATGGAGGTGAAAACTAACACTCAACGAATGATATATATTAATACAAAACACGCCTATAAGAAAGTAAATGTTTAAAAAAACTAAAAATCTATGATGGGTGAAAATATCGTTGATTCATCAAAAATGAAGGAAAAAGTATAATTTTTTTTCATGACACTATTCCCAATGTTAATGAAGAACACCCAAAAATATACTTGATATCTTTCTATTGAAAAATCAAAATTTCATCATCATCCATGTCATCTCTTACTCTAAGAAAATAATAATCAACATAATTTTTTTACACTTTATGTACTAAAATTAACTTTTCATGGATCATAAGTTCCATAAAATATTGTAATGTCTTTCTATATGTCTGTAAATATTAACTAAAATAAAAACGGTTAGCACATGTCATGCAATATAATACATTAATCTCAAAAACATAAACAATAACACCCAATGTTCAACATAATCAATTATATAAGTACATATACTTAACACCATTTGATAATACATATGAATAAATTTGTAATTAAAAAGGATGGAGTGAACGTCACTAAAATTCTAAAATGAAGTTAACATTAATCCTACATGAGTTTCAACCCCAATTCATAGTAAGGGCCACTCTTCGTGCACTATTATAAAGGCTATGATATACTCAACTATCAATTTTTGGGTTATTATCCCTATATTCATCTATTTCAAAAGAATTTCCACTTGTAGTAACCTAATACAGATTTATTTATAAGAAACCTACATAATCTCTACCATATCAAATCATTAGTATGTTATCTTAATCTTAGACTTATCTTCAAATTTAGTCAAAGGGTTCTGTTCCATAATCTATGTTTTCCATAATCTATTCCATAATCTATGTTTTCTATAAGAAGTAATATATATAAATCAAATTCATGTTTCATTGTAACTCACTTAAAAAATATCCCTTTTGATGTAATTAAAATAAATAAATTTCTATATTAATTGAATAAATTCTAAATCAACATTATGTAATAATTTAAGGTAATTATTTAATCACTATAAAATACAAATAAATGAACATGATATTTTTTTTCTATTTTTAAAATTATAATTTATAACTGAACATTTCATATTCTTATCCTTGTAATAAAATTTTAGAGTTATTAAATTTAAGAAAGTGACATTTTATATTTATTCATTTCATCAATTTATATAAAGGTCATAATAAAATAAATATGGAACCAAATGGCCATATATTAGAGAATTTTATGTAATTATATGAAATACGCTCATATAATTGGATAAAGGAATCTGTTAGGGTCAATTTTTAGTCCTTAGCATATCATTTTTAACCATAACTACCCAATTTACCCTTTACTAATGTGATAATTTTTACCATGATTATTATTTATAATGCATAAAAATAAAAGGGTCATATTTACCAAATTTGGACCTCCTAGTTTCAAATATGGAATCCACTTTTCATTATTTAATTTCTAGTAGTTTCAAAAAGTAATTTAAGATAAAAATGTAAAACATAACGAAAAATTGTTTTTCTTAAAAAAACCCTTTAAAGTTTAAAAATATTTTTTTACCAAATTAAATCATAAAATAGTTTACAATGAAATTAATAGTATTATTAAAAAATGAGTTTACTAATATTTCTTTTAAACAATTTAAAAACAAAATCAATCTTTATAAATTATTTAAACAAAAATACAATTTTCCATAAAAATATATATTTTTCACTATCCACTGGAAAATAAAAATTTATCTAAAAATACAAAAAATTCACTGTAAGATGATGATTAAAAATGTTATCATTTTTATGAAATAAAATTTCAAAATTTAATTGAAATTATTTATAATATTCTCTCATAAAAAGTGATAAAACCCAATTTTTAACGATAATATATTTTGAAGAATAAAATGTCTTTACTAAAAATTGTGTTCTTAAATCCTATGAATTAATCAATATATTTTCATTTATTTTACGAATTAAATATATTTAATAATTGGGTTATTCTTATTCATTCCCACAAACAGGTATCTATTCTTCACCTTAACTTTGTTCAAATTCCAGTAATCGACATAGAGTCAAGGAATGACAACAGCCTTCTTGGAGAACAACACAAGTGCACCCCATGGTGCAGTTCTCAACCTAATAAATACCATCCACTCTAATACATCCACCTACACATTAATCTTATTTAGATCAGTTGGTGATATATGATAAAAGGTTTTGAAATGGGTTATCCAACCAACTTGTGATCAATATCTAAGTCTACTTCCCTATCAAGAGGATGTTTTGTGACGTATTCTGGAAATAATTCAGGATAGAGATCTATGATTGGTTGAATATTTGAGGGGATATTATAGATCTTGATGAAAATAAAAATACCTTCATCAATTGTTTGATCAACCAAAGATAACCCAATTCTGGTCCAAATCTTCCTACTCCCTGATACCTATCTCCAGCCATCAAATATCTCTCTACCATTATATATGTAAATGTCTCCCATTTATGATAGAAATAAATGTGAGCTGAGAATATGATTATCTTTTACATGTTGAGAATCTCATCAATAATTATCATACTTATAATCATTAATTCCCATATATGTCTATAGTTGGTGTCAAATAAAGGAATATTTATACATCATTAAGGAAAATACACCCTTATTTCTAATAGTTTATCAAGGGAGAATAACTCATTGGATAACTTGATTTTTATGTCATGTCCAATAAGTATATTTTCATAAATTAATGAATAGTAATAACTGGTATCAAACAAGGTGGAAGATAGAGTAAAAGTGATTATAAATATACCACAAATACTAGATAGACCAATTCCACCATTTTTAGAGTATAATACAAAAAGTACACACAACCTAACTTATACCTACATCCCATTCAATGAATTGTATCACTAGTCTATGTCTGCTATTGATAACCCCGACTAGATCCCTAAGTCAAAGATCATTTTTGAACCCTACCTCGGTGGAAAACTTACCTAGAAACCCTAGATAAAATCTTTTGATGATTCCCTAGATTTCCACACTATCAATACATGCTATTAAGCATTGAAAAAAAAATCTATGATAATGTTTGAGCTTTATATAATTGAATCACCATGTAACTCCTCTCTAGGGAGATCATGTGGCTATACTCTACTCTACCTACCTGTTGGTTCTCTACTATATATCTCTTGCCTTTATCTTCTAACAGAAAGAATAAATTCTTGTAGTAGTGAGAGGAAAGTCAATAACACCCCACTATATACTAGGGGTAGTCTCATTTCCCTATCCATATCCATCCCCTTCAAAAATTTTAGGTACTTTTGAAGCAACTATGTTTATGTCACCATGTCAAAGCCCCTAACATTATGTTTAAGCTCTGTTCTAATGCATATCATGAACTTTCAAGCATTCTGAATAGTGTTCCAAGTGTACAAATGAATAATGTGAAGTAACATTGTAAACTATAAGAAATATTAAGAGATTTTCATGAAACCATATAGCAATTCCATGAACTACTGGGAACAGTCCAAATTCATTAATTACTCAAGGTAAAAATCAAGTATAATCTTCTTAAAGATTACCCAAGTAAGAACCTCTACTATTACACACTGAATCATGGAAGTCCACCATATCATTGTGGGTCCCTAAAACATAATGTTTTGTATAATCTCCCACCCCTTCTTATGAATCTATAAAAACCTAAAAATTATCTCAATAATGTTTAACTATTCTGGTGCATCTTATGGACCACCAACACCGTATAATGTTGGGGGATGTTGTAGATTGAAATACCATGAATGGTGAGTCATGGCACTATGAATGATCCTGCCTTGGACTAGAAAAATCTAAAAGAGTACCAGATAAATGGGATATGTAATCTAAATCTCTAGTGCTGGTATAAGAGTGTTCTAGAGTACATAATCATGAACCACAAGTGTTTGTACAGGTACATCTTCGGATACCAGAACATGTGTTCCTATCAAATGACTTCAAGGAGGTCTCTCTACCACATGAATAACATTAGGATCATAACAAGTCCTAGAGAATCTATGGGATCAAAAATTTCTTTCCCTAGGATTCTACCCATAATCAAAGGTATAACCCTCCTAAAACTAACCATGATTTCTATTAATAAAAATTATTCATAGTTATTATATATAGAATAAAAAAACAACATTCCAATTTTAAGTAATTAATTATAATAAATATATATCAGGAATCCAGTGTAACATAGATATATCACACAAGATAAACTATCCCAAATAGATATCACATATCTAGGAATTTAATTAACTACCATGTAGCACAACAATGGTATATAAAAATAATGAGAACCAAATTTCTTATCCATTATGCATGAATGCACCCAAAATATCATAAATCATATATCTAAATCAAGTGAATTACCCTAGGTGAGATTAATCTACGGTAAGATCAAAAAATAATTTTCCACACTTTATTGAAACTCAGATGTCCACTATACAGTGCTTTCCAGAATCTTTCATAGTTCACCTTCTTGAGTCCCAACTATAATATCTCCAATCTAACATATTCCAAATAAAGGAAAAGTGAAGAAAATTTTGGGATCTTTAATCCTCTGATACTATTATGATATATCTCATCCTGAACAACTTGGTCAAAACTGGAAGGTTACATGACCTCCTGTGTGCCTCCCCATATACAAGAGGCTTCTTACTAGTATTAAGGGTCAAATTTTGTTAGTGGGAAGACTATAAAATCAGTATTGTTCCATTTTATATATAATAAATCATAAATTCTATAATAAATAACTAGACTGAACATACAGGGACTAAAGAAAAAAGTGGAATACATGTTATACAAGCAATACATGGATCCCAAAGTGGTAATAAAAAATATCATAATAAGTGAAGATAAATAAAAAAATATGATAGTTTTATGGAGTCCATCCAAGTCCACTTTAAGCTCCATTCCCTATTCTTAGCCTTCCACTAAAGGTCCCTTTCCCTTCATTGTGTTTCTATTCATGTAATCTATAAGCACACTGAAATGCCCGAGAATGGTATAAGTAAAAGATTCAGTTGGACCCCAACAATACTTACATAACCATGTATGGTCATGTATAAAAGGTTTATTCCATTAATATAGGTAATTCATTACAATAATAACATCATACAATAAAAAACAATACGGTCATTCACTAAACAAACAACCAAAACTCCCAATCACACCTTCTTCAAATCAATGCTATAATGATGATCCATTGTTTTTGGAATTGATAATAAGATATCCATAAGGCTATCAAAATGGAACTCAAAATCCACAAGGCATTGAGTGTGTGTGCTACTCATAATCTAGAAGTAATGAAGTTGACACACTACTTAGAATATACAAGGAATCGAGTCAATAGGCTACTCAGAATCCCCAACGAATTTATTATTGATAAGATTACATAGAATCAAAAAAGAATAAATTTATTTCTGACCAACAAGGATATCATACTCCACCTCTTCATTGTCACAAATCATGAACACTCCTACTCTAATGGATAATCATACCACACTGGTCACAAATCATTTCCACCAATACAAAATACACCAAAGTCTAGATGATAAATAATATAGTATGTATTGATAACAAACATAGAATGACATCATGAGAAATATAGTATCATTATATAATGACATGTGAATCAAAATAAAACATGGTAAAATATATTCTTGCAATTATCATAGAAATAATGTCATAACAGGTCTCATAGGCTATAAACACACCCACATGTGATCACAAGTCAATCATACTTTTGAATTATGAAAACACACAAATTATAACGAGGTAACATATATGAAAAAACACTATGAGGTAAGGAACTTCATACCATGAGGTTTTCAATGTAAAAATAAAGTATCATCAAATGAGTCATAACCAAAACCACATTCGAAAATTAACCAAAACACAATCACGTACCATAGAATTCTGAGGTTGATCACCAGAAGCCTTCATTCTCAATTTGAATGTTTCCTAGAATTCTAGAGGGCTCTTTGGTGAAATAAGGGTACTAGGGTGTGGATGTGTACATAATACACCCAACACTTTTAAAATGTAACCAACATAATGCAAGGTTTCACTAAAAGGGACCACCATAGTAAAGGATGGACATTTTTGGTGTGGGAACAAACCACAATGTTTCAGAATAGTGTATTTTTTTATAACTACTTTAATATATAAACTATTGCGACGTAGGTTGAGGCCTACAGAGTAGAATTATCTAAAAAACATTTTAAAACTATGAATTAATACCAATCAAATTATAATGATTTATATTTGTATGTTTTCGATCTTATAGTAAAATCATCATTAAATACTCTTTAATTCCTCTCATGACTTCTAAAACAAAGGCCCCAAATCAATTCCAAAAATAGATCATCGAATCATTTAACAGTAGAAAATTAAGAGTCTTAACTCTCGATGATTTAGGGGTGGATGAATGGTAATTCCTTCTTTCTAAAACATACAGTAAAAATTTTCTGATGCATTGTGTAAGTGACCATGGTGGAGATTCCAAAAATATCCCTCCATCGCATAGGCTACAACACAACCACCATCGATTGAAACCACTATGATGCAACCATTTCTTCTATGGCATGTCCTTAACTTCGTTTTTAAACTACAAAAAAATCCACTTATTGATGGTATGATGCTACCTATTTTTCGTATAAAATTACCCAAAAATCATAAAATCTTCCTCAAAATTCTCAAGGTAAAAAATCCTTTACCCAAACATGGATCAACTAAAAAACAAATGCGAGGGGAAGAGAAAAAAAGATTTCAAAAAGGGAAAAAATGTTTTAGGGTTTTATAATCCATCATCCTCATATCATACAAGAACCTAGTATTTATTTTTTATAATTATTTATAATGAGTTATGATTCTAATACATATGTATTTTATTTATTATTTTTGATTATGAAGTCAGTGATGAGCTTGTTTTGGTAATTTATTATGAAAAAATGATTCTGAATTAATTAATGAGTTAAATATTTACATTACTATTAATGAAGAAAAAATAATTATTTACTTATTAATATACAATATTAATTTTCAAAATCCATCATTAATATGAATTTATATTATTGTTCATGTATGATGTTAAATTGTCCCAACAAATAAATGTAACAATCTATTTGCGAGGTGTATGAATTGTACTTACTCAAGAGGGATATATGGAATACATCATGCACATGATATAGGTTGGGTGGGAGTGATAGAAAATAGGCCACCTCTCTGATTAAATCAAGGATCTCAAAGGGTCCAATGTATCATGAACTAATCATTCACTCTTTTTTCAAATTTCACAACATACTTCCATGGATATATTCAGATAAATAACATGTATGGCCACTCTATTTTTCATATATCAATAATACATAACATTTTCAAAATACTAAAAATTTTACACAAATAGACTCCCAAAGATCGTACTAGTATAGTGTCTTTGGAAACATGGATACATAAACACTAATACATAAGTGAAATACATTATCTCCCACTAGGTTATCATTGAATAACACCCTTCTTAGACACATCAAACATAATACATATCTTCATAACATGGGGAAGGAAACATAAAAATGTGTGGGAGATAATTCTCAGTAAGGGAAAATAATGGAGATATGTAAGAATAAAATTGAGCATTAGAGTATGATAACATGTTCATGAAAATAGAAGATCATACCCTGCATATCAAATATCATATACATGTATAATAGAATAAATAATAGAATATCATAAGACATGAATCATAAGAATATAAAGAATATAATTATAAGGTATCAGCCTTAAACATTAAATAATCATTATGAAATTCAATGATTCTCATTGAGGATCTTTTTAGGTTCATATTTTTAGATAAGTAGGCCATAAAAATTGCATTAAATCTCAAATATTACAACGTAGACACTTCTACTCGAACAAATTTTTTCACAAAAATAAAACTCATTAAATAAAACAACAATTAATTTATTGATAACAATATTCAGGAAATCTTCATTTCTATCACCCTTTCATATAACCTATGAAAAACATTTCAAAAACATGGGATGAGCATAAAAATATCAGTATAGTATATAAAATAAGGGAAGAAAACATTAGTCCATGAATACATAAAAATAGAGAAATAATAATTTTTAATCATAAAACATATGCACATTAAAATACCTTAGGAAATTATAATATTTATGAATATCACATTGAAATCATAAATCATAAAGGTATCTTGTGGCATCCATAAAATACTTACATTATATCTTTCGTAGCTATACATGGAGTTACGTTCGAAATACCCATCACATTATATTATGTAAATCTATTAGGAGGAACATTAATGTTTAACTCCATCACGTTAACCAATGCATTGGAGAGATTTATCAGGACCAACCACCTTTGATTTATCACTGGACAACTCGTATATGTAAATAATTCCCAAATAACCATAACATAATCATAACACATAAAACAAGAATAAAGGGAAGATAACATTTCCACATTGCAATAACAATATATCATTTAAAGATACTAACATAATCGGTTCTTTATCAAAACCATTTTCAATAAAAAATATTTAAAAATATTATATGGTATTTATTTTCCTTTTAAAAACATTACATCTATGTAAGGAATCCAAATATCAAATAATAATCATGGAGGCGGAAAGGTCGTTGTCACCGCCTATGTTAAAAAGAAAGATTCCCTTGGTCATTTAGTAAAAATATTCGTAAAACAAAAGATTACTTTTGAGAAATGATGAATGAAATTAATATAAAAATGGTATAATTATTCAATATAGTCATTTATAAACCATGATATGACTCAATTAATGGAGATTGAGATGAATTCCATTACCTTAAGTCTAACTTGCCTCGTTCATTCTTTATAATCCTGAATAATAAACTTAGGTAAAATTTTACCTGATTTAGAACCTTTTTCAAGTTTATTATTCATCTTATATTAATTATAATCATTTTATAAAAATTAAATAATTATTTATGTTCATATAGGTTGATTTGACGATATTCAGTACTTGAGTCAAAAATGAACCTGTTTTGATTTAAATAGTCCAAGTATTCAAAATTAAATAATCATCTGAATATTATTCCTGATTTAAGAATCATATATATCTAGTATATATGTATTTAGTTCCAGTATATATGTATTTATAATATTCCATAACATTTGGAGATATGAAATGAAATGCACAGTTCATGGAGACGGTAAGTCGTACGTACGCATGAATTCTACTTTCATTTCTTTTTCATATTTAAACGAATGAAAACTAAATGATACATAGGTATATTATAATTCCAATGTAATATCATATTTTATATATAAATTATATATTTTCATTAATTATATCCTTTATAAGTTCCATGTATGTCATGAATGAGTCATATAACTTTGAGGGGGCGGTAGTCCGCACTTCCTCAAATGAAATTATCGTATTTACACATTATGGAAAGAATAAAGGTATACTATAAATGAAAAATAAAGAATCATTGAGACAATATAAATATAATATATAAAAATAGTTCAATAAAAATTCCCACCAAGAGTGGTGGGAGGGGAAAATTGAAAAATAATTGTTTCGTGATGCATTAAGTCATTGTCCACAGAAACAATATGTTCATATCTATTAGATGGAGGTTTGTGTAAGTGTAGTTAGAATCCTTCTCATGATAACATACTAGTATATTTAGGATAGTTTTTTTTGTTATGTAATAAAATAATAATAATAGTGTAGGTAGTGTAGAAGGAAAATAGAGAATGAAACTTGGGGGAAGACATTACCTCTAAATCGGGTAAATTGCTTTGATTTGAGCCAAAAGGCTTTCTTAAATTTCCTTCTTTCGAATTTAAGGCTTCTAGGAGGACGGGGGGGGGGGATTTTTGGAGATTATTTGGGAATAAATATGATGATCCAAAGGGATTTATATTTGTGTTTATTGTGGGTATAGGTGGTGGCCTTTTATAAGAGAGAGGAGGGGCATTTAAAAAGGTCTTGAAATATTATTTTCTTTATAAATTTATTTTCAGTTACAATTGGTCCAAATCTAATTTATTTAAAATATACAATGTTTTTGGGTCTAAAAACACTCAACGAATAGGATTTAGACAAGTTTAGGTTTCAAAATTAACCTTATCTTTTATCCTTAACCATTAGTAAAAAACATTAACTCTTACCATGTCTTCTTGCATTTTCCTAATATATTGTAACTATATTTACTATAAAATGACAAGAGAACCATCATTGGATAATTAATTAAATATTTTACATTATAAACACTATTTTTTCAAATCATATTTTTTTAGTATAATTATATCAATCAATAAAATTTTATTTGTTTTAAAAACTCATTTTGTTCAATTTTGACGCTATAAAGCAATTGTTTTTTAATGTCATAACAACTTGATTACATAAAACCAAAGTCATTATATCAAATATAATATGTTAATATCATCCATAAATTTTTTATCTGGTATAAAAATATTCAAATGTAATTTATAATAATATTTATAATATCATTTATTTGAATCATTTATTAATGAAGCAATCACTACAACATCATTGTGTCATAATTAATTTTTTTATTTAATTTCTAAAATTTAAAAATAAAATTCCATGATGTAGGAAATATTTTTATATTTCAAATTACTATTTATAATCTAATATATTGATTATATAACACCATATAATTTTTTTTAGGAAAAAGAAACATGTTTATGTTATTTTTATCTTTACATTAAATTAATTATTATAAAACGTCATTATCACTGCAAAGTGGATCCATGGGGTCCCAAAATCGACCCAAGGATGCTCATTTTTGGAGATATCTCATTAAATTGGATTATGAAATGTTTTAGGGTAGTTTAATATTGTAATAATATTATTTTTTATCCTTCTTTACCAGATTTACACTTTAACCAAGGTAAATAAATTAATTACTGATGTTACTATTCATAATGTAAAAAAAATAAATGGAATCTATTCACAAAATTTGGAACCTATTATTAAAAATATGGAATCCATTTTTCCAAATTCAAAAGAATAAGTTTTAGTAATTAATTTAAATTAATTCCCATTGTGAATACTAAAAAGAAGGTTTTTAAGAAGTAATAACTATCAAAAGATTAACATGTGTTTATGTACAATTTCAATGTGAAATTACTTCCTATGACTAAAATTGGTTTAAATGATAAAAAATTAATCCAATTAAACTTTAAAACCAATTAAAAGTAAAATGTATCTATATAAATAAATTAGATGAAATCGTAGATTTGAATTAAAATGCAGTATTTTTCACTATTCACTAAAAAATGAAGTTTATCAGAAAATTATCATATAATTATCCAAAGTAAATTTCGTTGTCCCAATTATATTTAAGAAGATTATTATTTTTTCAAATAGAACATATAAAAGTTACAAAAACTAAATTTAAAAATGCTTCTCCAACAAAAGGAGATAAAACAACATTCTTAGAAAAATACTTCATTTATCCAAAGATTTGAATTTGTTCTTATATCATATCTAGAAAACATATAAGATGAATTTAAAACATAAAATTGAATATATAAAATATATTTTTCTTTAAATAAAAATCCATAAATAGTGATATGATTTTATAAACACAATTTTTCTCTTTTTAAATAGGTTTTCATAAAAAAAAAATCCTCTATATTAAATTGGTTTTTATTTCCCTTTCTAAAAAAATTTGGTAATAAATGAATAATTATTTAAAAAATTGTAAACCATATATTAAAAATTAAGTTGATAATATTCATTCCTTCTATCCCAATGGCTAGGTGTTAACAACTATTTAAAATGATAGTATTATTACTGTATTATTTTTTGGTTATAACTCAATGTTGTGTGCAACGAATGTTTTCAGAGAAATTAGTTGTTGCATGTCATGTACTCTATCGGAAAAAGAGTCCTCTTTAACATAAAATTAATATATAACTAATAAATATTAATAGATATTAAAAGGTGTTATTATTAAATACCTAAGTCATTACATCATTCCCCCCTTTTGGAAATTGCATCCTGGCAATTTTAAAATTGGGCTTTGAAACTTCCTTGAAAATCCTACATTAGAAAAAGTAAATAATAAAATCACTTAACAAAAGAAATAGAAATACAAAGGTCACCCAAGATAACACATATGAGGATTCCATGTAGAAAAACATGGATATGTAAGAAAAACTAACTCTCAATGACTAATAGAGAGTGATATAGATCTTGATCATGGAAAGGTAACAACTAAAATACCATAAATTTGTCGTTCGGTAAGAATATGATCATAAAACAAATAATATAACATTTTTTATTCAAGTTCATTTTCATAAATTTGATGATTTTTATTACTGTGTAGACTAACATCATAATTAAATATATTTAAATGAAAATTTTTGTTTCTGCCTTTAATAAATTTCCCCCATAAGTCATCTTTTTCTCAAAATGAAGAGTATTCAAGATGAATCAAATTCTAGAGAGTCAAATAATCTGAAAAAGATTAACTATCTATTCATCCTTTCTTAAAATTTTAACCAGATCCAAAATGGTTATTATAAGACAATATAATACCCAAAAAGAATAATCTATTATTAAAATAAACACTACTCTTAATCTCCAAAATTCATCAAACAATACCCAATGTTCAAAAAAGTCCATTCAATAATAAATTGTACTTAAAATTATTCAAAATAATACAAACTAAGATATAAACCCAAAATTACAAAGGATTTCATCACATAGTCTTCAATAATAAATTGTATCTCCAAATAACATCGACTACTCTTAAAATATCATACTTAAAAGTAATTAACCTAATCACATGTTCTCCAATATTGGTTAATCATTTCCACAAACAACCCAAATTGCCATTTTTTCATAATAAAAACATATATTTTTGCATAATGAAATTCAACCATTAAACGTCAAATAAAATTCCATAGTATTCTATTTTCCATTGGCATATTGTGTTCCCAAAAGAGAGAACATATTCCAAAATAAAGTTTATCACTCAATCACTAAATCATTTTCTAATAGTAAGGCTATACATTTGATAAAACATAAGACCTCAAAATAAACATTTTATTAATCTATAAAATAATTTAAATAATGAATAAGTCATATATTTAGGGATTTCATATAGGTCAGTGGAAGGTGATAAATCCCACTCATGCTATCGTTGTGGGTTCAATTCCCACAACTTTGTCTGATGTGACGGGTTTTCACACGATCTATGTGTTGAATTTTTTTAAAAACTATATAACTTTATGAAATTTAAAAAATTAGATAAATCCCTCAAAAAATAACCGTAACATATTTTAACCTAAAATGTTATCTCATACCTCGTATTTGTATCCCAAAAAGTGATATCCATTAATTTCCTCAAATTAAAGGATCATATAAACCCAAATGGTTCTTTATAACTATATACACAAAGGAAAAGATAGTTCTTCATAAAATAGAATTTTCATATAAAAAAATTCATGGTTATACATACAAGAGAAAAGTCTTCCAAAGTAATCCCATCAACAAAAGAGCATTAGTACTTTTAAACATCTCATCACCCAGATATCTAACGTAAATCTAAAATTTTGAAAATCTAGACATCTTAATAATCCAACATTCTTCATGATACCATAACCATATTTTCCAACTAATTTCATATTACTTGTTTCCAACAAACAAAATAATGAATCATATTCTAAGATTCAATAATGTCAAAACATCAGGTAAGAAATAATCCAAACTATTCATAGGTCATTGTCAATTTCCTCATCCTCAATTGGAATTGAATTAGGTATTTTAAAAAATATATTTGTAAAGTCCTACTGATCCAATTACCGAACCTTCTTCATAGGATATGTATTTGCATAATGACCATGCAAAACCAATTTAAAACTTTCAATTTATCCCTCAGAATGAACTTCTTTCCCTTTCCTGGAGCCAAATGAATGCTTCTTTTTTCCATTACAGGTTAATGATTTATGACCTTAATTACCATATCTATAACATCTTACCATCCCTTTGAAGAATATTCCTAGCTGTTTCTTTCCACATCATTGACACATAGGGTTTTCAATATACATCCATTTATTAATATTACCTAAACTTCCAAAAGGATTCATTTCTCACATATACTATTCATTAGAAAAATCACCAAGGATTAAGTTGTCAATCATGAATCCAGATTATTGGCTAAGAATATCCACAAAAATTTCTTCTTGAAATTCCTATTTAATTAAATTTTCTTATTCACAAATCCACCACAATATCCTTTACATCTATTGTTACATTGTTTCCAGCTAGATCCAACCATCTACTAAAAACAAAAAGGTTAGTTTGAGGATAAAAATAAAATAATCATATAATATCTTATTATGGGGATAAACACTATGATATAACTGTTCATGTTATCATAAACTCATTACATTTATCTAAAATAACTATGATACTTTCTAAAATGATAACCATAATTTATATGTCACTAATGCCTAAATAACACCCTAACCTCTAAAGTTATCTAAACTAACCTCTAACAACAACTATAGATCCCAAGCCTTAAACATTATATAACCTTGAGTTGATTCAATAAATCTCATTGAATATATTATAATGTTTATATATTTAGAGAATTAGGCCATAAATATTACATTACATATCAAATATTACAAAGTATACACTTCCACTGTAACCAATTTTTTTCACAATAATAAAACTCATTAAATAAAAAAACATTTCTTTTTGTGATAAAAACCTTCTTGAATTATTACTTTCTATTACCACTCCTTATAACCTATAATTTTTTTTTTCAAAAACATGGGATAAGCATAAAAATCTCAGAAAGGGATATAAAATAAGGGAAGAAAACATTATTCCATGAAGACATAAAAATCAAGAAATCATAGTTTTAAATCATGAATGACATTCTCTTTAACATACCTCATGAAATATTAAGATTTATGGATAAAATATAAAAATTATCATTGATCAAGGTAACTTTTAGTAGCCATAAAATACTTATATTATAGCTTTCACAACTACATAAAGAGTTACATTTAGAATACCCAACGTAATATATTCCCTAAATCTCTTAAGAAAAACATCAATGTTTACCACTGTATCATTACCCAATGCATTGGTGAGATATCTAGGGTTCACTCACCCTTTTCTTATCGTGGAACCACCCGTATTCATAAACAATTCCCATGAACCATAACACAATCATTACATATAAAACATGTATTAAATAATGACAACATTTCAACATTGAAATCCCAATATATCATTTCCAAAAATTAACATAATCAATGATTTCTCAAATCCATTTTTAATACCAAAATATTTATATAGGGTATATGGTATTTATTTTCCTTTTGAAAATATTACGACTTGTTAATGAATCCAAATATCAAATAATACTCGTGGCGACAAAAAGGTTGTTGGCACCACATACATTGAAAAGAAACATTCCATTTTTTGTTTAGTAAAACACTTCGTAAAAAAATATTACATTTGGAAACCATTGAATGAAATTAAAATATAATGGGTATAATTATACACCATATATAATATGGTCATTTATAAACAAACATATGCATCAATGAAAGGAGATTGAGACAAAGTCCCTTACCTTGAGTCCCACTTATCTTGTTCTTTCTTTATATTCTTGAATAATAAAATTATTTTAATATCTACATAATTCTATAAATTTTTAATGTTTATTAATAATTTTATATTAATTATCACCATGTTAAAAAAATTACATAATTATTTAAGTTCATATCGGTCGATTTGTCGATATTCGGTACTTGAGTAAAAAATGAACTTGTTTTGATATAAATTGTTCATGTAGTCAAAAGTCCACCATCACCAGAATATTATTCATGATTTGAGTATCATATATATCATGTATATATGTATTTAGATCAATTATATATGTATTTTTTAATAGTATATAACATTTGGAGATAAGAAATGAAATGAACCATTCATGAAGATGATAAGCCGCACGTACCCATGAACACTGCTTTCATTTCTTTTTCATATTAAAAGGAATGAAAAATAAATGATACATAGGTATATTATAATTATACTACAATATCATATTTTATATGTGTTACATATTTTCATTAACACCATATTTTATACATTCCATTAAGATCATGAATGAGTTAGATCACATTGAGAGGGCGGTAGTCCACACTTCTTCAAATGAAATTTTCATATTTACACATTATGTAAAGAATAAATGTATTCTTTAAATGAAAAATAAAAATTCCTAAATACAATATAATTATAATAAATATCATATATAAATTTAATTCTATCATAATTAACACTGTGAAAGGTTATAGGGGAAAATTGAACAATCATTGTTTCGTAAGGCAGTACATCGTCATCCACAAAAACAGTATGTTCGTATTTATTAGATGAAGATGTGTGTAAGTGAAGTTAAAATACATCTCATAAAAAAATCATAGTATATTTAGGATAATGGTGTGGTTATTTAATAATACAATAAGAATAGAGTACGGAGTTTAAAAGGAAAATAATGTAAAGGAACTTGGGTGAAGAGAATACCTCTAAATTGGGTAACTTCATTTGATTTGATCCAAAAGGATATCTTGAATTTACTTAATCCCAAGGTAAGGATTATAGGAGTATGTGAGAGATGTTGGTATATTATTGGGTCAGAATTTTAATGTGAAAAGGGGCTTGAGAGGTGTGTGTTATGTGGGTAGAGGTGGTAGCCTTTTATAAGAGGGAGGAGGGTCACTTTATGATGGTCTTGAAATATTAATTTATTATAAATTTATTTTCGGTTTAAACTAGTCCCAAACTCATTTATTTAAAAAATAAGATGATTATGGGTATAAAAATTCTAAATAAATAGGTTTTAGACATGTTTAGGATACAAAAGAAACCATATCTTTTAGAGTTAACCCTTAATTTAAAACATAAACTCTTACCAAGACTTCTTTCATTTTCATAATATATGTTAACTATATTTACTATAAAATGACAATATAACCATAAGTGTATCATTAATGATATTTTTAACATTATATAAGTCATTTTTCCTAGTATTATATTTTTAGTACTATTATATCCTTTAATAATATAGTACTTGTTTTAAAAATGCCGTTATATCAATTTTGAAACTATTAAGTAATTGATTTTTGTTAAACTCATAAAAACATAATTAATTGAAAAAAAATAATTAACACAAATATAATAAGTCAATATAGTCCTTAAAATTCTTGTATGTCATCAAAATATTCAAATTAATTTTTTAATATTTATAATATCATTTATTTGAATCTTTCATTAGTGAAGCAATCACTGCATCGTCATTGTGTCATAATTAAATTTATTTATTTAATGTCTAAATTTTTTTAATAAAATACCATGATGTAAGAAATATTTTTATCTTTATAATTATAATTTTATAGTTGAAGATATAACTTATATAACCCCATATAAAAAGTGTTTTAGTAAAAAAGATACATGTTTATGCTATTTTTCTTTTTTACTTTATATTAATTATTATAAAATGCCATTATCACTCCCAAGTGGATCCATGGTGTCCCAAAATCATCCCAAGAATTCTCATGGTTGGAAATATGTCATCAAATAGTACTAGGACGTGTGTTATGGTATTTTAATATTATTATAAGATTATTTTTTTACCCTTATTTACCAGATTTACCCTTTAACCATGGTAAATAAAATAATTACTAAAGTTAATATTCATAATGTCCAAAAAATAAAAGGTAACTATTCATATAATTTATTTTTTATAATTCCTATTATGTAATCCATTATTAAAAATTCAAAACACCGAATTTACAGTAATTCATTTAATATTAATTCCCATTGTGAAAACCAAAAATCAGGTTTTTACGAAGTAATAATTATCCAAAGATTGACATGTGTTTATGTCCAATTTCATTGGGAAATTATTTACAATGTCAAAATTGGATTAAATGATAATAATATAATCCAATTACATGTTAAAACCAATTAAAATACAATTTAACTATATAAATAAATTATATGAAAATATTGTTTTGATTTAAAATGCTGTATTTTTCACTATTCATTAAAAAATGAACATTATCGGAAAATAAAAAAAATGTATCCAAAGTAAATTTCTGTGTCCTGATTATATATAATAATAATATTTTTTCAAATATAACATATAAAGGTAAATAAACTATTTTTAAAAAGGATTCTCCAATAAATGGCTGTAAAACTGCATTTTTAGAAAAAATACTTCTTTTATCTGAAAAATTGAATTTGTTCTTATATCATATATTGAAAACATATTAGATGAATTTAGAAAATTTCATTCAATATATAATATATATTTTAAATTAAATAAAAATATATAAATAGTGTTATGATTTTATAAAGACAATTATTCTCTTTTAAAATAGGTTATCATAAAAAAACATCGTTTATATTCAATTTGATTTTATTTGTATTTTTTAAAAAATATATTTACCAATGACTCATTATTTAGAAATGTGTATACCATATTTTCATAATATAGTGGATACTATACATTCTATCTATACCAATTGCTAGGTGTTAACTACTATTTAAAATTATAATATTATTACTGTATTATTTTTCGGTATAACTCAAAGTTGTGTGCAATGTAATTTTTCAGAGAAACCCGTTGTTGTGTGTTATGCACACTATTGGAAAAAGAGTCCTATTTAATGTAAAATTAAAAATCTTATTCCTAAATATTAATAGATTTTAAAATTTTCTATTCAATAAATACCTACGTCATTACAATAATCCATGACAGAACAATATAGGAATAAGACATCGAATTGTGCCAAACACATAAGTACATAATATGATTTACATAGTATCAAAGGAATTTATTCCATAACCATCTTAGTTGTACGATTTCACTCCCCATACCATCTTGATAGTCGTTTTCCCTCCCATGGATATCTTAGTATCATGAGTTCAATCTTTATACAATCTTGCTAGTCATAGTTAAATCCCACGACCATCTTATTAGTCAAGGTTCACTCCCTAGACCATCTGATTCAATATCATGATCTATAAATCATTACCCAATGCATTGGAGGTAGATATTTGTCCCACCCAATTCATAATGAAATAACACATAACTATTCCACAAGATCATTAAAAATCATATCATAAACCATGAAATAAAATTAGTATTATAAACATGTAAACAAATCATAACCTATTGAAATATAAAGGTTTCATATTCATTTTATCTTAAACATAACACGTGAAAAGAATTGGGTTTAAAAAGAATATAACATTTGAAAGAGAAAATGGTTTTATAAACATCATGTTATCAAAACATAATACTTTCAGAGAAATAATATGAATATATTCATTGAATAATTTGCCTATAAATCCATGAGTAATTCGAAGGTATGTTTTATTTTATGGGAAATAATGTTTAAATATATTTTATAAAACATTTCTTGAGTAAAATATCATTTCTTCATTGAATTTTTTTTTAAAATATAAAAAACAATGAAAAAAAATTTTCATTGAAAATAAATTTGAAAACTTATAATGGAATCTTTGAAAACTATAAAACATTTCTAAAATAAATTTTCATGAATATTATCTTTATGGACTAATTGAATACATTTTTTAAAACATAGTTTTTCAAATAAAAAGGATTTCTGAATGAAGAGAGAAATATGGTTAGATATTTGTTAAAAATATTTTCTTTATTATATTAAGAAGAAAAGAGTGGAGAAACAGTTCCAATAAATGGATACATATTTAATAAACATAGTATATGGAAACTAATTAGTTTTTTAGAGATTTATCATAATATGTCGTCAAATAAGTATAACCATTAACAATCTCATAAGGCGATGAGATTGTTTGAATGAACTCTTAACACTTTCCTACTTGGTATCATAAAATACATGTAAGATAAGGAAATTAAATAAATCATAAAATATCATGTAAATATTTATATTAATGTTATAACATGTAAAATCGATGTATATACACCACAAAAAAGAATTTAGGCTCATACAAAACATGAGTCTCAAAGATGGAAAATTAAGAAAAAATATTTTACCTATATGGTAGATTTTGAAACATATAACCCATGAATTAAGGTCATATTATTTATATTTAAATAACCATAAATTTAAGTATAATAATCATTGAATATATCCATGGGTAGTATACACACCACACAACATGAATGGGTGATGAATAAAGCATGTACCTCACATAAATAAAAACTGAGATGAAGTCCTCTTACATAGAATTTTAGCTCTCATCGTACTCATTCAATCCATTGGTATAATAAATACAAATTTATTATATATATTTTACATAACTATATTAGTGTACCTAATACCATATATGTTTTTATCATGACTTATATTTATTCTTGTTATAAATCCTATATTATGGTTTCACTTCGGGTAATATTTGATTTGTTGTTTGCATGTGTCTTAATCTACTATATAATTGTTCCTTACAACTATATAATGATTAAGGAATTTAAAAAAATGATATTAATATAATTAATATTCATTATATTTTTATTGTAATAATTTATTTAATATATAAGTATGAAACATAATACACCGTTCATGGAGACAATATGCCATATGTATGCATTAAGGCTATTTCTGTTTAATTGTCTCGTTGAAAGAAAGAAATTAAAATAAATATACGTATATATATATATATCATAATTAAAGTATATTTATTATATATTATATATAATATATATTTACTAAACTCATCCTTAATAAATTCCATGTAGTTTATGAACGAATAACATCACTTTGAGGTGGCAGATGTCCAAACATCCTTAAACAAAATTATCGTATTTACACCAAATGGAAAGTAAAAATATATTTTTTGTAAAAGGAATAAATAAGACAAAAATCATATTATATTTAATATTTTACATATATAAATATATTTTCAATCATAATGTCTACCATAAGAGGTGGTGATGGAAAAATGAACAATTATTGTTTAGTGAGGTGGTAGTTTGCTGTCCAGATAAACAATGTGTTCGTTATGCATTAGATATATGTGTGTGTAAGTATAAGCCTAAAAAATAAAAAAAAAACATACTAGTATATTTAAGATATTTTTTTTATAAAATAATGTCATAAAGAGAGTTTGTTATGGGGAATAAGATGATAAATAAAAGGATCTTGGGAGAAGACGTTCCCTTTTAATAGGGTAACTCATTTTGGATTGTCCGAAAAGGCTTCCTTGGATCACTTTATTAGCTAGGGAATTATTATAGAAGGAATTTAGGGATTTTTGAAGTTTATTGAGAAGATCTAAGCTGATTATATGTGTTTTGATATGTGTTAAGAAGAGGGAGATGTGGGGGCCTTTTATAGGGAAGGGAAAGGACACACTTGACATTTATAAAAATAAGTTAGCTGTAGCAAACTTTTTACCAAACAAAATTCATAACAAACCAAAAAAATAATAATGGGAATTTATTCACTAAATCATGTCCATAAAATGGTTTTTTGAAAAGTTTCTATTTCATTTTTGGGCTTAAATGTATGTTTTATCCCTTTGTAAAGCTCAATTTTACCTTAAACGATGTAATTAATTTTAATTACTTTGACTAATAGTTTTGGTCAAAAAACAATTTGAAATTATTATAAATTATAAATTATTAATATTCTAAATATTGAATAATTTTTTCCAATTTCTTTCAACATACTTGGATGAAATTAATTTAGAATTAATCCCGCAATTGAGTTGACAAAATAGGTCTTTAGAGTAAAAACATTCAAAAGTTTGATAAGTTTTTATACCCAAGTTTAAAGAGAAATTGATATAAATGAACTATATTATAATAAATGATAAAATTAATTTATAATTAAAATTATAAACCAATATAATATATAATTTATCGTTATAAATAAATTAAATGAAAAATCAGTTTTGAATTAAAATCAAATATTTTTTAATATTCATCAAACAATTTTGTTTTACTGAAAAATAAACAAAAATTATCCATAAGTTAATTTGGGAATTTGTAATTCAAAAATGTTTTTTATTTTATCAAATTATATTTATAAATGTATATAAAATTATTTTTATTATTTTCACATAAGGATATTAAAAAAATTTCATTTGAGAAAATGTAATTTTTAAACATATAATGACTTTACCAAATATTATGTCATTCATTATCAATATTTTTTATTTATATAAAAAATCTATCAAAAACATTTGAAAGTTATTTATTAATTTTCATATAACTATTTTTAACAACTTTGTTCTAATTATCTCATTTAAATATTTATAATAGTAAAAAGATGTTTCGTAAAAACATCATTGTTGCATGTAACATACGCCAATTGGATGTTCTGTGTAATATAGGCCAATTTTGTCTTGTGAGTAAGATACATTGAGTAGATTTTACATTTATCATATACTGATTTGGTGACATGTAACATAAACTATGTCTATATCATGTGAAAGAAATGTTTGACCTAGTGCATTACAAGGAATAAATGAAATTTTAATTTATTCTATAGAAAAAATGTCCATAAAAACTCACAGTGTTACATTTTAACACCATTAAAATGATTTTATCCTTTAAATTTCATCATGAGGGTAAAAAAATGATAATACTTCTACTTCATCATTACCTCAAGTTCCCACATAGCTTCCTCAAACTAGTGGTTTCTTTACAAAACTTTGACCTAGTGAGTTTTCTTGTTTCATTGATCTTAATCTGTATGATCCATAATTTCAACAGGTTTCTCCAAGAAAGAACGATCATGATCCAATGGTATTAACTCTGTGTTTAGTAAATATGATAGGCCAGTTATGTAATTTCTTAGGATATATACATAGAACACATCATGAACTAGAGATATATTTGGAGGAAGTTCAAGGAGATATTTTATCATCTTAGAAAAATAATGAATCTAAAAAGGATTGATATATCTAGGGATTAGTTTACCATTATTCCTAAATCTCATAATATTATTCTAGGGTGATATTTTTAATAACACATTTTCACCAACATTAAATTCCATATCACACCGATGGTTATAAGTACAACATTTTTCTGACATTGAGCTTCCTTTATATGATAATGAATGGTTATAACCTTTTAAACCATTTCGTTAGTGATAACATGTACCCATATCATTATTTCTCTAACATCATCCCAATATGTTGAATATCTACATTTCATCCCATATAGGGATTCATAAATTTCCATCTGAATGCTTGAGTGAACACTATTGTTTTATGAAAACTCAACTAGAGAAATGTAATGATCCCAACCACCATTAAAATCTATTGATCATGATCTCAAAATATCCTATAGGATTTGAATTTTTCTTTTAGATTGAAAAAATTTCCTATGATGATAAGCAGTGGTGAAACTCAATTATTTATCATGTTCTTGCAGATGATATCACCATAACATTGAGGTAATCCTCAGTTCCAGATCTGATGCAATAGAATGTGGTACTCCATGAAACCTTAATACATCTTTAATGTATATCCAGGAATCATGATATAGAGATAATTATTATTAGATAACGATGATGTTTTCAAAATTTTCTAGGAGATCGACTACCACCTTATATTATTAACCCATTTATAGGTTCTGAGTAGTCCAATGAAAAAATCCATAGTGATGTGCTCCCATTTAATTTTTTTATGTGTAATGGATGAATCATCCCCTAGGAATTTTTTTCTTTTATGCTTATCTTGTTAGATTATCAAGCACAAAGATATAAACTCTGTGATATCTCTCTTCATGCCATCCCATCAGATTTATTATTTCATGTCCCTATACATCATTGAACATCCATGATGAATAGGGAATTAATAACTTTGAACTTCCCCTAACATATCCTTCTTCAAATATGATAAGGAAGGAAGACAGACGTGGTTCCTAAACCTTATCATTCCATCCTAATAAATCTAAAAATATAGAATATTTCTAACTTTATTTTATAGCTCTATATCTTCTTTCTATGCCTCCATAATCTTCACATGGATAGAGGGTTGAACAATCATTTGGGAAAGATAAAATTTTACCCCTTACTTCATGATTTCAAGATATATCCTTTTCAAATACAGAAATATTGGATCTTTTGTGTTCCTCATCCTAGAAGAGCTATCTAGATCATTCAAACTCAAAGCATCGACCACCTTGTTTTCATTCCTATGGAAGTAATGTGTTAAGTAGTCATAATAAATTATCAACTCTAACCATGTTCTTTGGTACAAGTTCAAATCCATCTGTGTTAATATATTTTTCAAACTTTTATGATCGATATATATATATATATATATCAAACTTTTCTCCATAATTATAATTCCTCTGTAACTTTAATGAAAAAATTACCGTTGTTAACTCAAAATCATGAGTTGGGTAATTTTTTTATTGAATCTTTAATTGGAACTAATTATAGGCTACAACCATGTTATTCAACATAAGAACACACTACAATACCTTTTGGGATTCATCACTATAGATTAAAAACCCTTATCCACTATATGGTAATGTAATAATAGGTGCACTAACAAACCATATTTTCAGTTCCTTGCAAATTTTATCACATTCATCTATCCAGAGGAACTTGAAACACTTCCAAGTTATTTTTGTTAAAGGATTAGATATTCATGAGAAATTTTCCACAAACCATTGATAATATCTAGCTAAACCATGAAAGCTACGGATCTCAGTCACTGTGGTTGGTCTGGGCCTGCATTCAGTAGCCATTATCTTTGATATATCTACTTTTATACCATATCTTGGGATTATGTGACACAAAAATGAATAATTTTACATCCAAAATTTACAATTTTTAGATTTTTCATACAAATTATATTTACTTAGGGTATTTAGTAAAATTTTGAAGTGATATTCATGCTCTTCCATACAATAGTAATTTATAAAAATATCTTATATAAATACTACAAAAAACTGATCAATGAAATCTATAAGGAATATATTAATTAAATCTGTGAATATAGTAGGGGGATCAGTAAGGAGAAAATGCATCACTATTTATTCAGAGTTTCCATAAAATGTATGGAATGTTGTCTTGGGTATATCAACTTTCTTGATCCTCAATTGATGATATCTAGAATAATGGTAAATTTGAGATAAGTATTAAGCTATGCGAAGTTGATCAAATAAGTCATCAATATAGAGAAGAAGATACTTGTTCTTGATTTTGATCTTGGTAACCCCCAATAATTAATATAGAGTTCCATTGATTCATCTTTATTTTTCAAAAAAAGAATGGGTGCACCCCAAGGTTACTCTCTTGGCCAAATAAATCCCATATCAATGTTTTCTTGGAGTTTCTTCTTAAATTCAAAAAACTCATTCAGGTCCATTATATAATGAGTATTTTAAATTTGTGTCAAATAAGTTATGAGTTGTATTGAGATCTCACCTTCACATTTTTTGGTAATGTAACATCCCAAGTAAATGAAGAATAAGATATTTTTATACTTATTAATATTTTTGAATTAAATATTAATTTTACTTTAAAAGGGTTTCTATGTTCGATAGCGTACCTGATATGCAACAACGGGTTTCTTTGAAATCTTACGTTGCACACTAATAATAAAATATTATTATTTTAAATGGTAGTTGACTCCTAGCTGTTGTATTTGTGGGAATGAATAAAACTAACTACAATATTATTATACATGTTTGTTAAAATTATTTACATTTATCCAATAAAAGATAGAGGCTTAAAATGTGAATGAATCTAATTTTAAGCATAATTTACATTAAAAGGTCGATTTACCGCCTTTTAATGGAGAACCCTCATTAAATCTAATATTTGTCACTTTAATACATTCTATTTGACCAAATAAAATCTTTCTTTAGGATGGGGTCATCAAAATTTACTTTATGTAAATATTTGGAATTTTTATGATAAAGTTCATTTTCTAATGAATAGTGAAAAATATTGTATTTTAATTCAAAACTGTGTTAAAATCTAATTTATTTTTATGGTTAGATTATCTTTTTAATTGGTTTTAAAGTGTAATAAGAATATATTTTTACAATTTAATCCAATGTTGGTCATTGGAATTAATTTCACTTTGAAATTAGACAAAAACAAGTATCAATCTTTTGATAGTTATTGTTTCGTAAAAACATGATATTTGTTTTGATAACGGGAATTAATTTTAAAATTAATTAATGGAACTTCTATGTTTTTAATTTGGAAAAATAGACATCATTTTTGAATTTGGAATATCAAATATATCTTAGGGTGAATTTTTGGTATTTTTCTGAAAAACTTCAATTTCTGAGGAATAGTGAAACCACTTAGTGGTAGTTAAAAAAGCTGACGTTTTCATTTAAATGAAATTTTACAACTTCTGTGAATTGAATTTCAAAAATACTACATACATGGTTGTTATAATGAAGTAAAATGTGGTTCATTAAAATGAAAATAATTTTTGGTGAATAGTAACTTTTTCACTTTTATTTACCGTGGTTAAATGTAAATAGGTTAATTCAAGGTAAAAAGAATATTATAATAATTAAAAATTACCTTAACACTTGTCCAAACCTTATTTTTTAAGTCCTTAACTACCATGGGAATCTTGGGGTCTATTTTGGGATACCATTGAGCCACTTTGGTGTGATAATGACAATTTAGATTAATGAATTTAATGTAAAGACAAAATTGACATTAACAAAAATCTTGTAGTAATTAATTTTTATATGGTGTTATATAAGTTATATTTTCGACTATAAATAATCATTGGAAAGCTAGAAATATTTCCTATATAATGGTATTTTGTTTATAATTTTTAGACATAAAATAAATTAAATTATATATGATGCAAGAATGATGCAGTATTTATCTCATTAATAAATGATTTAAATAAATAAGATTATAATGATTAAAATATTATCCAAAACATGTCCAAGTCTTATTGGATGATTTTATTTAGACCATGAATCATCTTATCTTCTACTATAACGATTTTTGGACCATTAGAAACTGAATATCATTATATTATAAAATAATATTTCCACACTTTCCTAAAGAGACCCTCCTCCCCCTTATAAAAGGAGGCCACTTATAACTAATTACTCACACCTCTCAAGCCACTTTTCTCGTCCAAAATATGCCCAATTAAGCTCCCTACATCCATATCCTCCCCTAGAAGCCTTACCTTTGGCAGAAGACACTTCAAGAAGTCCTTTTGGTTCAAACCAAAGGAGTTACCCAAATTAAAGGATATTAAAGAACGATCGAGTCAAGTCGGACACGAGGTAAGGGACTTCATCTCAATATCCTTTCATTGAGGAATATTTTAATTTATAAACAACTTTCTTTTATACAATGTATAAACCCCTTTGACTTTTACTTTTATTCAAAAGGAATCTTTTTCTACAAAGCATTTTACTAAATGACAAAAAAGAATGTTCCTTTTAATGTAAGCGGTGACAATGACCTTTTCCTCCGCCGTGAGTATTATTTGATATTTGGCTTCCTCAATAAGCCGTAATGTTTTTTAAAAGAAAATAAATACCTTATACTCTTTTATGTATTTTTGGTATTCAAAATGGGTTTGAAAAATAATTTCTTATGTCAATATATTTAAGTGATATATTGTTATTGAAATGTGGAAATGTTTCGTTTCCTTTATATTTGTTGTATGTGATTTGATTTTATATTGGTACTTGGAAATTTTATGGGTGGCTACCTGATAAACCAAATGACGTGTGGTGCCATGAATACTAGGATGTATGGTTATGTTATAACCCTTAATGCATTGGGTATGGAAGTCGTCTGTATGAATATTCCATTTACTGATATGTATGGAAGTCGACCGTATGGTTATTCCATTTATGTATGTTTATGTCCCAAGTTACCTTTATATGTTATTTGTTCTTTATATGGGTTTTATGGTAATATTTTGGTTACAAAAGGGTAAGTAATGATCTCCTATTCAGTGAATATTATTTACTACTTCATAAATGTGAAAATTATTACTTATGTTAAAGTATTCATGGTTTATTTATTGTTTTAAAAAACTAACAGTTTTACTTCTTTTTGTATCCCTTTCTGAGCTTTTTATGCTCATCCCAAGTTTTTGAAATGTTTTTCATAGGATATAATGTAGAATAGGTTCAAGGATGGGATCATGGAAAATTCATGCTGTCTTAAACATGGAACTAGACATGACTCTTTTTTTTCAAGAGTCCATGTTTTGTAAAAAAATGGATACTGGGTGGAAGTGTCTACTTTGTAATTTTTTTTGAAATTTAATAGGTATGGCCTAATTCTCTAAAACTCTAAACCTGAAAAGATCCTAAATGTGAATTATTCATTTAATTCAATATTATGTAATGTTTACGGCCGGGTCCTTATAGTTGGTATTAGAGGTCGGTTTAGATAACTTTAGAAGTTAGGATATTGTGAAATTAATAACCATAAAGTAATTTATGTTAATATCGAGATCATGTAGCAGTTACAGACTACCATGTTGCTTCACCTAAGATATTTATATGATTAGAATGGTTTTCCAAAGAGGAAACAGGGCAGCTATGTTGGTATGACATCAGGGGGAAGACAACCTTCCAAATCAGCAACCTTAGATGGTCAGAATTGGAACTGAACAGTTTGTTGCAGTGATGGAATAGTTGACTAAGGCTATAAATGGTGTTGGTATTCATGCACGAGATCAGCTAGATCAACCGCAGAGGAACATGTCAGTAGTGGAGCATTTCATGACGCAACATTCCCCATCATTCTGAGAATCATCTGACCCTTTTCTAGAAGAAGGGTGGCTTAAAGCACTGGAAGAGATTTTTGATGTTATGGGATGTTCAGAACATCAAAAGGTTAGTCTTACTGTTTACCATTTTGAAGTTGAAGCTAATCAGTGATGGCCGATAATGAAAAATATCAAGGATAGTGAGGAGATTGATGCTCTTGTTTGGGATGAATTCAAATGTATGTTTATTGAGAAATATTTTACTAAGGTGGTTCATCTTAGGATGGATAAAAAATTCCTAGAACTGAGGTAGGAGGATGACTCAATGGACGCTTATGAAGAAAAGTTCTCTCGACTGGCAAGGTATGCACCAAATTTCATCTGGGATCTTTATAGTAATATAAATCAATTTTACTCATTACTAAAGCCATGATATCAAAGAGCATCAGTCTCTCATGAGTTCAAAAGTTATGAAAAACTTGTTTGATGTGCGGAGAAGGTGGAAATGAAGTTTTTTTTATGATCAAGTGTTCTCTGAAAAACAATAGAATAAGAGGACCAGTTGGCATGAAAAGGGGAATAATTCATCAAAGAATCCTGGAGGTAAGAAAACTAAATATCCAACTTGTGTGAAGTGTGGTAAAAAACATCCTGGATAATGTTTATCGAAGTCTGGAATGTGCTTCTAGTGTGGTAATTATGGTCATATTTCTCGTAACTGTAAGGAAGATGATCAAGGAGACAATGAAAAACCATCAGTAAGATGTTTTAAGTGTAATGAAATTGGTCATTATGCAAATGAGTGTCCAGCAAAGAACTCAAATGAGGGAAAGCCTCCAGACTACAAGAAAAAAAGGGGTGGTGAAATCCTTTGCAACTAATTCAGTAGATGTTGGGCCATCAAAGGAAGTAGTATCAGGTACACTGTTTGTTCGTTCAGATTATGCCAATGTGTTGTTTGATTCAGGGTCTACACACTCTTTCATTTCTGAGAAGTTTTCTACTAAATTGGGAATTCCATATCAAGATATGAATACAGAACTTACGGTAATAACATTTGGAGGAAATTTTGATACAAAAAGAAAACATAAGAACATTCATGTCCTTGTGTGTGGAAAGAATCTACCTGCAAACCTTATTGTTTTGCTTCTAGTAGAGTTTGATGTTATATTGGGCATGGATTTTCTTTCTATTTATCATGATAAGATTGACTATAGAGCTAAAGAGGTTTCTTTTCAGAATGATTTTTAGTTTATATACAATAATGAACCCTTGATGTTGATAACATATTAGGAAGTTGAGAAACTAGTAAAAGATAGAAATGAATGTTACCTTGCACATATTATTGAAAAAAAGGAACTATTCAGATTAATGGTGTGCCAGTGGTAAATGAGTACCTTGTCGTTTTTCCTGATGAGTTACCTATTATTATACCTGATCGAGAAGTTGAATTTACTATTGACTTAGTTCCTGATGCTAATCCAATTTTAAAACCCCCTTATGAAATGGCTCAAATTGAACTTTTAGAGTTAAAAAATCAATTGCAGGAGTTATTAGATAAAGGTTTCATTCGACCTTGCACATCACCATGGGGTGATCCTGTATTGTTTGTTAAAAATAAAGATGGTTCAATGAGACATTGCATTGATTATAGAGCATTGAATAAAATCACTGTTAAGAATAAGTATCCATTGCCTCATATCGATGATTTGTTTGATCAGCTCCAGGGAGCTTAGTATTTTTCAAAGATTTACTTGAGGTCGAGGTACCATCAGTTGAAAGTAAAGGAAGCAGACGTTCCAAAGAATGTGTTTCCTACTAGATATGGCCATTATGAATTTGTAGTTATGCTTTTTGGGTTAACCAATGTACCTACTGTATTCATGGATCTTATGAATATAATTTTCCATGAGTTCTTGGATAAGTTTGTGGTTGTGTTCATTGATGATATTTTGGTTTATTCCAAAAGTAAGGAGGAACATTAAAGTAATTTAAGGGTTGTATTGCAAACCTTAAAAGAAAAGAAACTATTTGGTAAATTCAGAAAGTGTGAGTTTTGGTAAAAAAAAATTTCTTTCCTTGGTCACATTGTTTCAAAAAATGGCATAACTGTTGATCCAGCTAAAACAATAGTTGTTGAAGAATGGGCAAGACCCACAAATATAACTGAGATTCAAAGTTTTCTTGGTTTGGATGGTTATTACCAGAGGTTTGTTGAACATTCTGAATGGTTATCTAGTATAATGACTATGTTAACTCAAAAAGGTGTTAAGTTCATCTGGACAAAAGAATTTTATAATTGTTTTCAGGAATTGAAAAAGAGATTGGTGAATGCACCAGTTTTGGCACTGCCATCCAGAAATGGTGAGTTTTTTTATCAACAGTGATGCTTCGTTGAAAGGACTGGGATGAGTCCTAATGCATAATGATCAGGTAATTCCTTATGCTTCACGTCAATTGAAACCTCATGAGTTAAATTACCATACACATGATTTGGAATTAGCTGATGTTGTTTTTTCTTTAAAAATTTGGAGGCATCATTTGTATGGAGTGAAGTGTGAAATATATACTGATCAAAAATGTTTGAAGTATATATTGAATCAGAAAGAATCGAACATGGGATAGAGGAGATGGTTGTAATTAATCAAGGATTATGATTTCATGATCCTTTATCATCCGGGAAAAGCAAATAATGTGGCTGATTTTTTGAGTCGAAAAAGTAATACTTCCTTAACCATGCTACATTTGGAACGAGATCCTCTGGTTTTTGATTGGATGAACTTTGGCATAGAAGTTTTTAGAGCAGGGAATTCATCTGTTTTTTTCAGGTGTTAGTGAAATCATCTCTATCAGACAGAATAAAGCAAGCACAAAAAGAAGATAGTGAGTTGTAGAAAAAGGTAGAGTTGGTTCAGAAGGGTAAGTTTCCAGAATTTAACATTGAAAATGATTGTGTTTCGAGATTTGGGAAGAGATTATGTGTACCTTGTGATTCACAGTTGAAGAATGAGTTGTTATGTGAAGCTCATAGTTCTCCGTTTTTAGTTCATCCTAGAAGTACTAAGATTTACAGAGATCTTCACGAGTATTATTGGTGGGATGGAATGAAAAGAGATATTTCTGATTTTACTGTGAAGGGTTTGACTTGTCAGCAGGTTAAAGCAGAGCGGTAGTTACCGAAATGGATGCTTCAACCATTACTGGTGCCAGAGTGGAAATGGGAAAATATATCCACGGACTTCATTGTGGTATTACCAAAGACATATCAAGGTGATAATGAAACATGTGTTCTAGTTGATTGAATGAATAAATCTTTTCATTTCCTTCCTATTCGAGATATGTTGTATCTAGATCAACTTGCTTAGTTGTATGCTAAAGAGATAGTCAGGTTTCATGGAGTTCCCCTCTCCATTGTATCTGATCATGATCTCAGGTTTACTTCTAACTTTTGGAAAGGCCTTCAGAAGTCGTTGGGTATTGAATTAAATTTTAGTATAGCTTTTCATCCTCAATCAGATGGGTAGTCAGAATGAACAATACAGACCTTGGAGGATATGCTACGTGTTTGTTCACTGGATTATTAGGGATGTTGGGACCAACATCTTTCTTTGGTTGAATTTTCATATAATAACAGTTTTCATTCTAGTATATAGATGGCTCTATTTGAGGCATTATATGGAAAGCATTATTAAACTACAGATTTTGGGATGAAGTAGGTGAAAGGAAGCTAATGGGACCAGAATTGGTAGAAGAGATGGCAGAGAAAGTTCAGTTGATTCAAAATCACATTAGAACAGCTCAGAGCAGACAAAAAAGTTATGCAGATAACCGGAGGAAGGATATTTCTTTTGAGGTAGGTGATCATGTCTATCTCAATGTTTCTCCATGTAAAAGTGTGATGCGTTTTGGTAAGAAGATAAAGTTGAGTCCGAGGTTCATTGGACCATATGAAATTCTAGAGAAAGTGGGATCAGTTGCGTATAAAGTGGATTTACCTCCAAGTTTATCCTAGGTACACAATGTTTTTAATGTTTCGATGTTGAGAAAGTATATGCCAGATCCATCTCATGTTTTGAGCCCAGAGGTAGTTCAGTTGGAAGAGAATCTCTCCTATGAAGAACAACCAGTTCAGATTTTTGACCGTAGAGAGCAGGTGTTGCGGAATAAGGTAATTTACCAGGTAAAGGTTTTGTGAAAAAACCATATGGTTGAAGAGGCAACCTGGGAATCTTAAAATTCTATGAGGGATAAATACCCCCACTTATTTTGATAAGTGAATAAAAATTGTGAGGACGTAATTTCCAAAAGGGGGGAAGGATGTAACATCCCAAGTAAATGAAGAATAAGATATTTTTATACATATTAATATTTTTGAATTAAAAATTAATTTTACATTAAAAGTGTTTCTATGTTCGATAGCGTAACTAACACTCAACAACGAGTTTCTTTGAAATCATACGTTGCACACTAATAATATAATATTATTATTTTAAATGGTAGTTGACTACTAGTTTTTGTATTGGCAGGAATGAATAAAACTAACTAAAATACGATTATACATGTTTGTTAAAAGTATTTACATTTATCCAATAAAAGTTAGAGGCTTACAATGTGAATGAATCTAATTTTAAGCATAATTTACGTTAAAAGGCCGATTTACCGCCTTTTAATGGCGAACCCTCATTAAATATAATTTTTGTCACTTTAATAAATTCTATTTGAGCAAATAAAATCTTTCTTTAGAATGGGGTCATCAAAATTTACTTTGTGTAAATTTTCGGAATTTTTCTGATAAAGTTCATTTTCTAATGAATAGTGAAAAATATTGTATTTTAATTCAAAACTGTGTTTTAATATAAATTAATTGTATGGTTAGATTATCTTTTTAGTTGGTTTTAAAGTGTAATTAGAATATATTTTTACCATTATTCCAATTTTTGTCATTATAATTAATTTCACTTTGAAATTGGACAAAAACAAGTATCAATCTTTTGATAGTTTTTGTTTCTTAAAAACACGCTATTTGTTTCGATAACAGGAATTAATTTTAAAATTACATAATTCCACTTATATGTTTTGAATTTGATAAAATAGACGTCATTTTTGAATTCGGAATATCAAATATATCTTAGGCTGAATTTTTGGTGTTTTTCTGAAAAACTTCAATTCTTGATGAATAGTGAAACCACTTAGTGGTAGTTAAAATATGGCGTTTTTATTTAAATGAAATTTTACCACTTCTGTGAATTGAATTTATAAAATCCAACATACATGGTTTTTATCAAGACGTAAAATGTGATTCATTAAGATGAATTTTTTTTGGTGAATAGTAACTTTTGACTTTTATTTACCGCGG
This sequence comes from Viscum album, assembly GCA_963277665.1. Taxonomy (NCBI): domain Eukaryota; kingdom Viridiplantae; phylum Streptophyta; class Magnoliopsida; order Santalales; family Viscaceae; genus Viscum; species Viscum album. The sequence continues at coordinate 1,897,984,902 of OY728121.1, read as the reverse complement.
TTAAAAGGTAAATAGATTAATTCAAGGTAAAAAGAATATTATAATAATTCAAAATTACCAAAATATTTTTCAAAACCTTATTGGTTGAGTCATTAACCACCATGAGAATCTTTGGGTCGATTTTGGGACCCCATTGAGCCACTTGGGTGTGATAATGACAATTTAGATTAATTAATTTAATGTAAAGACAAAATTGACATTAACAAAAATCTTTTAGTAATTAATTTGTATAGGGTGTTATATAAGTCATATTTTCGACTATAAATATTCATTGGAAATATAAAAAAATTTCATATATCATGGTATTTTGTTTATAATTTTTAGACATAAAATAAATTAAATTATTTATGACACAATATTGATGCAGTATTTATCTCATTAATAAATGATTTAAATAAATAAGATTATAATGATTAAAATATTATCCAAAACATGTCCAATTATGATTGGATGATTTTATTTCGACCATGACTCATCTTATATTCTTCTGCAATGATTTTTGGACCATTAGAAACTGAATATCATTATATTATAAAATAATATTTTCACACTTTCCTAAAGAGCCCCTCCTCCCCCTTATAAAAGGAGACCACTTATAACCAATTCCTCACACCCCTGAAGCCATTTTTCTCGTCCAAACTCTGCCCAATTAAGCTCCCTACATCCCACTACTTCCCCTAGAAGCCTTAACTTAGTAAAAAGGCACTTCAAGAAGTCATTTTGGTTCGAACCAAAGGTGTTACCCAAATTAAAGGATATTAAAGAATGATCGAGTCAAGTCGGACATGAGCTAAGGGACTTCGTCTCAATCTCCTTTCATTGAGTCATATTTTAATTTATAATCAACATTATTTTATACGGTTTATAAAACCATTTGAATTTTACTTTTATTCAAAAGGAATATTTTTCAATGAAGTGTTTTACTAAATGATAAAAATGAATGTTCCTTCTAATGTAAGTGGTGACAACGACATTTTCCACCGCCACGAGTATTATTTGATCTTTGGCTTCCTCAACAAGCCGTAATGTTTATTAGAAGAAAATAGATACCTTATAATCTTTTACATATTTTGGGTATTGAAAATGGTTTTGAAAATGGATTTTTTATGTCAATATATTTAAGTGATATATTGTGATTGAAATGTGGAAATGTTCCCTGTCCTTTATATTTATTGTATGTGATATGATTTTATATTGGTACTTAGACATTTGACGGGTGGTTTCATGATAAACCAAATGACATGTGGTGCCGTGAATACCGGGATGGATGGTTACGTTATAACCTCCAATGTATTGGTTATGGAATCGGCCGTATGGCTATTCCATTTAGTGATATGTGTGGAAGTTGACCGCATGGTTATTCCATTTATGTATGTTTATATCCAAAGTTACCTTTATATGTTATGTGTTCTTTATATGGGTTTTACAGTAATCTTTTATTTACAAAAGGGTAATTAATGATCTTTTATTCAGTGAAGAGTATTTACTACTTCATAATGGTGAAAAGTATTACTTATGTTAAAGTATTCATGGTTTACTTATTATTTTGAAAAACTAACAATTTTACTTCTTTGTGTATCCCTTACTAAGCTTTTTATGCTCATCCCATGTTTTTGAAATGTTTTTCACAGGACATAATGTGGAATAGGGTCAAGGATGGGATCAAGGAAAATTCATGTTGTCTTAAACATGGAACTAGACATGACTCTTTTTTTTTTCAAGAGTCCATGTTTTGTAAAAAAAATGGATACTGGGTGGAAGTGTCTACTTTGTAATTTTTTTGAAATGTAATAGTTATTGACTAATTCTCTAAAACTATAAACCTAAAATGATCCTCAATGTGAATTTTTCATTTAATTCAATATTGTGTATTGTTTAAGGCCAGGTCATTATATATAAGGAATGCAACTACTCTAGAAAGACATCCACAAAACCGCGAACAAAAGGTATATCATCAATTTTTATTTTCTACCCATAAATTTTAGATAGTAAACCTTATGAATTGTAATAAAACACCTACAATAGATGTAATCTACACTGGAAGTTAATTCATATCATCCCATTGGTGGATGATCATAAGAGGGTTTGAAATATCAAACATAACTTCCCTTCCTTGAAAATTGATGTGGGATTTATTCAGATAAATTCAATCCATGTCTAAGATGAAATCAAATTAAACAAATGGAATAATGATAATATATTCATGAATTACATTACAACACACATCAACCATATATTAATCATAAACTTGATATAAAATCATTGTAACATTAGGAGTTTTCATTAATAGTTCCACATCTTATTGTTTTGGTGTAATCTTAACACCATTAACTATTATATATGAATGAGTGGGTAGATACAGAATCATATATGACATTCAAAGTCTTAGATTGGATGGTAAGTGTACCTTTTATTAGGTTGTTATCTCAAACCTCATCATAAATAGAGATTACATGATATTTCATCTTTTTTATGGGATTAAGAGTTTTCTGACATCGAACATCATCAACAAACCTTGGGTTTGGGAAGTGGATAGCATAATGCATGTTCTCATTGCACTTGTATCACTAAATCCTGGTAGGTGCATTCTGTTCCACTTTTCCCCCATTTTCAACATTAGAAAAATTATTCCCATAACTTAGAAAAAAAATACCCGATGAACTTTCATTCCACACATACAACATTTATTAGAATCCTTAAGGCAATTTCCTCCATGATTCTTCCCACACTTAGTGATAAAGGAAATATAATCTTCTTTTCTTCATGGATTTTATATTTTCCTGTAAACTTCATCTTCCTCTTCTTATAAAAAGCATGATATTGATATGTGAATCCATCCTCCATTTTAACCATTACAGCACAACACAAAATCTCTTCATAGCTACAAAAATATATTCTAGAAAACGCCCTTATGAGGCATGAATTTTAGTCACTAAAGAACCTAAAAACATTACTTTTAGGTTGGAGTATAATTCCTAAAGTGTATCTTGAAACTCTCATGAAATTACCCTCATAGGTTCCAAGATATTCATCACCCATTTTCTTCAACTCAAGGAACTCTTTCTCTATCTTGGTCAGAATAATCTGAGGAAAGTACTAATTGAAAAATAAATTCTTAAACAAGTCCAAATACATGGATTAAATATCATATTACAGCTTCTAATTCTTGAATAGTGTATACCACTGGGCTGCTTCATCTTCAAACCAATAGATTTCCAGGAATACTTTCTCATGCTCTGAACATTGGAGAACGGAAAATATATTTTCATTATTACTAATCCAATTTTCAACAAAAAGTGGATCTAAAGACCATCTAAAATAATGTGTATGTTTCATCATGAAATACTCAATAGAATGTGGTTCGCACATTTTATTGTTTGGAATTCCACTATAATTCATATCTTCAGAAAACTATGTGAGAATAAAAATGAGGTTTTTCATTCCATCTCACATATAATTCAGTTTTTTAGGAGGAAAATAAATATATAGATTTAGAAACAATTATCATATATAGGAATGACATAATCATGAAATGTCACTTAAAATATGTCTAAATTATGACAACTCATTAATCTATGACACCTTAAGGTTTATCCTAGGTTATTCATAGGAAAATTATATTTAAATCCTTTATGATTGTTCATGTTGATTTTGTGAATTCCCAAAGCATATCCCTCGTGAGTGTCAAACCATGTTTGTATCAAGGACTATTTTTGTGTATTATATTACCTGGAGTTAGGCCTGGAACATCTTGTCAATTTTTTTACCAATATGTACATCTGTGCAATATCCCCGTCCACTTGTAGTTTCCATACAAGGATATATTACTAGGAAATGAATCACTCTATCCTTAAACAAAATTACCGGGCATTTTGCTACACTTTTTCTTATCCTTAGACTAATCATAATTCATTTCCTTAGGGTTATCAATAAGGTTATTTCATCCTAGAATCCAATGATTAACTAAATATCTTCTCTGATACCAACTATAGAGAACCTCACTTTTTGAACATAAATATTATGTAAAATTTTATAAATACTTAAAAAATTATACAAACAGATGAAAAAAAGACCATGCTAGTCTAGTGCCTTTAGAAACATGAATACCTAAAAACTGATACATAAGTAAGCAACATTATATACCACTAGGTTCTTCTTAACTAGTACCCTTTTTATAAACATCAAACACAATACATATCTTCATAACTAGGGAAGGAAATATAAAAATGGGTGGGCTCAAATTCTCATTAAGGGAAAACAAGGGATATATGTAAAAATAATCATGAGAATAATGTGTTGAGAACATTATCATGAAAATAGAAGATCATACCCTATATATCCAAGATCACATAAATGAATCATGGTATAAAGTGTGGCTACTCATAAGACATGAATCACATGGAAATAAATAACATAATCTATAAAAGGATGAAATAGGAATAAAAAATGTCACTATTTCGAAATAATAATAATTTAATATTATTTGCATAGTATCCAAGGTATTTCTACGATGACCATCGTATTAATATGGGTTCACTCCCCATACCATCTTGTTAGTCAGGGTTCACTCACAAGCCCATATTAATAGCACGAGTTCACTCCCCACACAATTTTTGTAGTCATAATTCATTCCCATGACCATATTAGTAGTCAAGGATCACTCCTAATACCATCTTAGCCTATCTCAGGAGATATAAATATTTACCAAATGCATTGGAGGGAGGTACAGGTCCCACAAATCTCATAATGAAATCATACATACATGTGCCACAATATCATTATAAATATTACCATAACCCATGAAAGGAAATGGGTATTATAAACATGTAATAATTTCAAAACCTATGTAAAAATATATTTTTCATAATCATTTCATCATAAACATAACCTGTGAAAAGAATCTGGGTTCAAAAGAATATAACACGTGAATGAGAAACGAGTTTCAAAAACATAATGTTATCAGAACATAATCCATTTAGAGAAATAATATAAATGTAAACATTGAATAATTTCCTGAGAATGGAATGTGTAAAACAAATTAATGTTATATTGTATGAGAAATAATTTTTAATGATCTTTTAAAAAAAACATTTCTTGGAGAAAATATACTTTCTTCTTCAAAAATGATTTTTAAAACATAAATCATTTTGAAAACAAATTTCACAAAAAATTGATTTGAAAACATATAATAGAATCCTTGGAAACAAGAAAAAAAGTAAAATCATATTTACTTGAAAATTATCTTCAAGGATAATTTTAAAACATTTTTGAAAACCATTTATTTGAAATAAATCATATTTCTAACCAAAGAGAGAAACACAATCTGATTTTTTGAATTTTTTCTAATTTGTCTTATGTAACAAAGAGTGGAAAAATGCTATAAATTCATGGATATATATTGAATAAAAATAGGACAAGTAAAATCATGAGTGTTCTTTAGAGATATATTATAATATTTTATCAAATAATCATAATCATTAACAATCTCAAAAAGTGATGAGATAGTTTCAATAAACTCTTGCCTCTGGGTTACTTGGGAACATACTCACCATGTAAGAAATAGAAATTAAATTAGTAATAAAATATAAATAAAATATGTAAATTTATTATATAACATTTATAATGGAATTATATAAACCTTGAAAAATAATTTAGGATTATAACAAAACATGAGTCTCAAAGAAGGAAAAATGAGATAAAAGTATTTTTTTTTGATTTGGTAACTCTTGACACTTTAAGCGCATGACATAAATATCAGAAAAATGATATTTAAATAACCTAAAATTTTATTATAATATTATTTTAATATATACATGGTCAGTATACACAACACACAAAATGAATGGGTGGTGAATAAAGCATGTATCTTATAGAAATAAAAAGTGAGATGAAGTCCCCTTAACTTGTGTTTTGACTCACTTCGTATTCATTCAAAACACCTATTAAATAAATAAAAATTTATTATAAATGTATAAAATACCATATTATTATATTTAAAGCCATATATGGTTTGATAATGACATTATATTTCCCTCCTATTAATAATCATATGTTTTGATTTCACTTCATGTAATATTTTCTTTGGTCTTCGCATGTGTCTTAATCTATTATTTATTTATTCCATGAACTTTTATAGTGATCAAAGAATTTAAAAAATGATATAAATATTATATAAATTAATTATACGTGTTTTATAATAATATGTATAATATAGAAGTATGAAATTTAATACACTATTTATGGGGACAATAGACCGTACAAATGCATGAATGCTATTTCTATTTAATTGTCATATTGAAAGAAATCATGTAAAATACATATATTTATATATATGTATATATATCATTATTAAATTAGCATTATTATATAATATATATAATATATATCATATATATTCCTTAAATACATCCTTAATACATTCCATGTTATGTACGAATGTATCACATCTCTTTGAGGGGGAGGTACTCCACACTTCCCCAAAGGAAAGTATCATATTTACACCAAATGGAAAGTAAAAATATATGTGGATTAAAAGGAATAAATAATTTTAAAGAAATAATAAATGTAACATATTATATATATAATTATATTTTCCATCGTAATTACCACTGTGAGAGGTGGTAAAGGAAAAATAAACAATCATCTTTTAGTAAGGTGATATTTTTCCATATAGATAAATAGTATGTTCATTACCCATTCGATGGAATTGTGTATAAGTGTAAGTAGAACCCCTATAATAAAAAATATAATAGTATATTGAATATATAGGTTTTTTTATACAATCATGTAATCATATAGTGGAAGGGGGTGGAGAAATAAAATAAAATAATGGATTTGGAGAGAAGATGTTACCTATTAATCATGTAACTCCTTTTGGTTATTTCCAAAAGGCATCATTGGATTTATATATGCCAAATGGGAGGATTGTAATAGGAATGGACATTTTTTTGAGGTTTATTGGGAATATATTGGCCTAAAATAAGTGTTTGAAGAGGTGCGAAGAAGAGGGAGAGGTGTTGGCATTTTTTAGGGAAGGGAAAGGTAACACATGGAATTTTTGAAAACATGTTATGTATACCCACGTTCCTACCTTGAAAAAACCTTTAAAAAGAAGAAAAACTCAATAATGTAAGGTTTATAAAAGAATCATGATTATAAAATGGGTTTTGGAAATGTTTATAAGTTGTTTTGGGTCTTAAATTTAAGGTTTATCTCTTATTCAATATTAATTTTACCTTAATCGATCTAAATAATTTTAATTAACTTCACTAATATTTTTTGGTATGAAAATATTTTGACCATATTTGAAAATTTTAATTATTATGATTCAAAATATACAATTCATTTTTCAAATTCTATTCACAAAAGTGGAAAAAATTAATTTAAAATTAATCCCACAGTCAGGTCGACAATGCTGGGTTTTAAATTAAAAACATTCGAAAGATTGATAAGTTTTTATACCCAAGATTATATTTATATTTATCTCAATTTACTAAACTGTAATAATTTCTTAAAATAACATCTAATTAATATTTTAAACCAAATTAAAATTAAAATTATTATTTTAAATAAATTTGACGAGAAATAATTTTTTGAATTAAAATCTAGTATTTTCAACTATTTATCCAAAATTTAAGTTTCAAAAAAAAATCCCCAAAAGTATCTCTAACTGAATTTTGAAATTTTAATTTCAAAACTGAAAATTATTTTATCAATTTTAATTTCTTATTGTGTCGATAATTGATTTAATTATTTTTAATAGAAGGACATTAAAAATAGTTCACTTGAGAAAATAGTATTATTAAACATATAAGTACATTACAAAAAAATTATATCTTTTATTATCAATATGTTTTATTTAAACTAAAAAATAATAAAATATATTTGAAACTTAGTTATTACTATTCATATAACTAAGATTAATGGCCAGGTTATAATTATCTCATTTAAATAATTATAATAGAAAAATTATGTTTTTTATAAACCTCAGTGTTGTGTGTGTAATATATGCCAAGTCGGTGTTGCGTGTAAAATATGCCAAGTTAGTGCTGCATGTAACGTACACCGATTTAATGTTCCCTATATCATACGATGAGTTTTTATCATGTAATGTATTCCATGTCTCTGATTTATGAATGTAATGGTTAACTTAGTGAATTGGAAGACATAAATAAAAGTTTTATTTATTTGAGAGAGAAAAAAAGGTCCCTAATAAAATGGAGTGTTATACCATGTCTCAAGCCTCAAAATATAAGTCTCTTTGATGATTTCGGCACAACTCCTCTGTCGAATCTGATCATAATTGTTGTGTTGGAGAATGGTCATATCATTTTCCACAATTTTCATGACCATTTCAGGTCCAAGTAGTTTTCGTTCCCAAAATCCATCTTAACATGAAGCTGTTCATAACATATTTCAATAAAGGGATTTATATGGATATATTTGGATACATAAGTAGAAACTATTATTGTATGATAACTTGACCATAGGATGATGTTGCTCTCATCCTACTTTTATGCCAATAGAGCATGCTCTCAACATTTCATTGACTGACTGGATAGTCTGTTATGATTGACCATCAATCTTAGGGTGATAAGATGTAAGGAATTTTAACATAGTATTTAGATAATGTTGAAGAATCTTACAAAACATGGAGTTAAATTGTGGATCTCAATCAGAAACAATCGATAATATTGGTCCATGTAGCCCTACCTATTCTCTAATGTATATCCTTGAATGTTGATCATGAGGGAGGTCCTCTCTAATCTTAATAAAGTTTGTAGTCTTTGAAAGATGATCCGCCCCAACCTAGATAGATTTATTTCCTTTTAAATTATTCTTTATTTTAGTGAAAATGTCCATGGTTATACATTTCCATTTCTATGTAGGTAATGGTAATTGTTGCATCATCCCCTTGGTTTTCTTCCTTTACACTTTAACTTGTGGACATACACGACTTCATAATGTATTATCCATGATATCCTTATTCATATTTTACCACTAATAGCAACCTCAGATATCTTGATAAATAAGTTTACTTCCTAGACTGATGGTGAAGGTTGAGCTATGTTCATCATCCAACAACTTCTTCTTTAACTCAATATTTGATTGAATATATAGCTATGGACAAAATTTCACAAATCTTTGTTCATTAACGTTGAACTATGATGATTTAAATTTTCATATAGGTTAAATTTATTTAGAAATTCCCACATCATCTCTGTGGGAATCAATTTTTTTTCTCCAGAACAGATAGTTGAGAAATAATTTGTTAAAGGATTGATGATGTTCCTTCCGTTATGATTCGTAGTCATATCCCTTTAAAATATAAGAAGATCATATCCTTTAGAATTCTCATTAATTATGAAATTTATGGATCCTTTCTATTTAGAGAATATACCACATTATTCACTTTCATAGAATAGTAGTGGAATGAGAATTCATAGTCATTGATAAGATCTAACCATCTACATTGGAACATATTCAGATGTTTCGGTTTGAATATATATAGAAGAATTTTTTTATTCATATATATTTTAAAGATTTACTCAAAGAGATAATGATAACATATATTCAAAGTGAATATCACTTCAATCAACTCAAGATCATGTTTTACGAATTTAGTTTCTTTAAAATCAAATTTCCTTAATGCAGAGTCTATCACTTTGTCATTCTATATTAACACACCACTCAAGCACTTATTCAAAGCATCACTGAGTACCATAAAATGTTTTCCACTTGAGGATACTTTGAGTACAAGTGTAGTGATAAACCTATTTTTAAACTCATTAATTTTCCCTTAACACTCATCATTCCAAAAATATATTCCCCCTTCTAGTTTTCTTATTTGGACGAGGTTTCAATCATGAAAAATTTCTCACAAATCAATACTAGTACCCACCTAATCCACTAAAAACCCAGATATATATCATATATGTTGACCTCACCCATCCTTCAATTTATTATTTCATTAATTTTTCCATTGATATATCATTTCTTGTAATAATATTCCCCAATAATGTTACTCATTATAGGTATAAGTTCAACAGAAAACTCAACCTATTCCCTATGAGAAAAACCAAACAATTTGTTAGGAAACACATGAGTGAATTACCCTTTACATTGGGAATATCATAAAGGATTATATTTTCCTTTGACTCAATCATTTGAGATAGATATTATCTCTCATAAGAATGTAATATCCATGATTGAGATTTTTCTACTAAAATGATAAATCCTCCTCCTTGTACTTGTAAAAAATCAGAGGGTGATTCATGGTATGTATGGTGGATTCATTATCCCAAAAATTTATATTGTCTTTATAAAAAGAGAATCCATTAAATTACATAGATAAAAAAATTACACTAAAGGGATACTTATAAGTTTTTGAGGATAAAAATTCCAACAAACAACAACATGTTATATAATAATAATTGATATTTCCCCTGATGAAATAAAATCATTTCAGGTGAAGAATTGATGTTCTTTGAAATCATACAAGAAATTAAAATAGATCATGAATTAAAATAAAACATTACATACAAAATTATTGAGTAGTGGTTACATTTACTTCAATCATCATGATCCATATCATCATAGGACTTGCCTTGTTCCCATAGTATTTTAGATTATTGATGCTTATCCTACTTCTCAGCCCTTGGAATAGAGAATTTTCGTGGATAATTCCAATGTTATCAATATTTATGACATATAACTGTATATTAATCCTTAGGTTGGACATTTTTTCCATCCATCATGTTATTCAATTTCCATGGAAATTGGATAATTTATGCCCTATCTTTACAAAATTAAATATGTCCCAGTTATATTGTGACATTCCCCTTAGTGCATCATCCCACATTTTTTGTATAAAAGAAATTGGGTCTTATTTACCTTATAAAATTTATCAAATGATCTTCCTTGATATGAAATATTCCTCTTCCTTAATGATTTTGAGCATTAAAATAAGTTGTAGGTTTTAATTTTATTTTTTGATATATGGTTTCAAATAATCATAATATGTCATACATGAGTTCCCATCTGATTGGGAATCCCATTTGGGAAGCCATCACATTTTGTTTCACATTGGTTTTCCACCCAATTACTCCCACATCTAGAAATTACATAGAATAAAGGGTGATTTTAGGATGATCATTTTCAACTATTAACAACATAAATTGGAATCCAATTACATTAAAGGGATTACTTATAAATTACATGTACTTCATTAAATGATGAATTTCTAGGATTCAAACTAGGCTATCCGTGTTATATTTCCTAATATAGAATATTATGGGCATTTGGGTTCACTTAATAATGGATTATAATGATATTATGAATTTACCAAAGCACACCCCCCAGGAGTTTCAAAACAAGTGTGTAGAAATTCTTATTTTCATGCACCGGTTTTTTAGTGAATCCAGCTCAATGCGGTGTATTTGGGTTTTACACCCATGTACATAAGTCCTAGAGCCAAATCCACTTGTAGTATCCATACATGGATTATTTTATTGATAATAAAATTACTCTATACTTACAAATTTTTTTACTTTTTTTCTTATACATAGTTTTATCCCTATTGTTTTCTTTAATGTTTTCTAATCCTAATAAAAAATAACTATAATTATCATTTGATACTGACTTTGATAAAATTAATCTTTATTAATCATTAAATTAGGATTTAATACAATTGATTAAACATAATACAACATCAAAGATATATAATACTAATTGTTTTTGGGAATTAGGTACATTACATAATAAATTAAAATATGAAATACATCACATTTATTGAAATATTATATAGCATGATTATACATAAAACTGCACGGGATAACCTGTGGACCTCTAAAAGAAATGGGTGAGCTATTAATAATAGTGAGGTAATTAACATGGGATAACAAGAATACATGAATACATATTATCCAATAGGCATATCAATGGGGCCTCAATCAGGTGATAATTATAAAAACGATAAATAAAAAATTATATAACAAGATAACCTAAATTCATATGGGAAATGTGGAAAACCATAAAACAATGCATCATAAACATAGGTCAAGGGTAAATTCTATTAAATCAAAAGGTATAATGTACCATTGTGGATTAGGTTCATTCCCTAATCCCATGTAGGACATCTCATGAGACAAAAACATCCCCAAATGCATTAGAGCGGTATATAATTCTATACACACCTATCACATTCATTTTAATCTAATGATTAACTATACCACATAGATAACAAAACATGGAATCATTTATCATCAAATTTTATTCCATGATCAAGGAGTGTGGAATACATAAATGTAAGCACCCAATAAAATATATAGAATTTCATAAAGGGAACAACCTTAATAATAATTGGGTATGAGTGAGAGGCTTGAATCTATTCTCTAATGGACATACGATAGTGGTGGATTTGGTGGCCCCTAATCCTTCAATACAAGAGGTTACTCAACCAATATCTCACGATTCATTTCATTAGGGTTATCAAGGTGGGGTAAGGGTGTTCATTATATTTTCTTGAGTTGATAGAATCTTATACTTTCCCAGAATCAACGTTTCTCAAAATTTTCTTGGGGTCTATCATGGAAAAATAGTAGTTTAAATTTCTATGAAAGAATTTTATAAGGCTTCTTAATTTTCTCTTCCTTTATGGTGGTTAGGTTTGTTCATCTCTGGCTATTAATTGATCTGTTTAATAGGTTCGTGGATGAAGAATGGGGTTTTAGGCAATGTGATATTGTTGGGGTCCTAATGCCACAATGGATCCATATTTTCTTTTTATAATGAGAAATATCTGGTGAGCTTTTGTTCAAGTTCTTGAAGATCTATTTTTGGATTTCATTTTCAACTTCTACACTTGTCGTTTGAACTCCATATGAATTAGTACCCATCCACTATGATTATTTCGAATCAACTCCCTTGTATTCTAATTCCCTTCCAGAACCCATCTATCCATTAGTCTATAAGAAAATTCATAGGTCTCTTCCTGTGTGAAGATCATAGGATTTCTACTATGAATATTCCTACTACGGTGAACATTTTTGTTGAAATAGAACTCTCACATCCCCCTCTAGAAGTTGTGTAGATCGTGATTGAGGGAGAATACTTGTATTGCTAACCTAGCCTTTATAAATCTCTGATTATTTTTTGTTCCATCTGTAATTGGAAGGGACACTATCATATTGAATTTATTAAATGGATTCAAGTTTTCCTTTGGTTAAAATATCTTAGACTCTTGGAGGGGACACAAAAACTTCATATCCTTTAATGGATCTCAACATTCAAACTCCCCAGGTATCAATAGAATGTTCGTTCAGTAGTGTTTGGACAAATCTTTCCCATATTCTATCTGAAAGGACTTGTCCTTCTTATGAAGATGTTGTAGTTGAAAAATAGATGGGAAAGGAAGATATCTATATCTAAGAAACTGACCAGGAGGGGTGTGATGGAATTTTGCAAAAAAACATTCATAGAAATTGGAAAGTGCTATGAATGATCTTAATATTTTGGCTATATTTAATTACATGAAGCCTGAACTATTGGCGACCAAGTTGATTGAGTTGGTTCCTAATCTAGTGGGGTGGGGGGGGGGGGGGGGGGTTCCTATGTTAGGGGTTTTCACCATATCCCCCAGCTCATTCAAAGGCAGTGGAACTGAGTTGAGGTACTGAAATGATCTGGCTAGTCCATAGATAAGGGTGAATTCTACTTCAGTTCCAATAGTGATCGAGAGTAATAATTTTCCCTATAACCTCTTCATAAGCCTAAATGAAAACTTCTATACAGGGGTTTTATGGTATGGTAGTAGAAATAATCATACAATGGTGATTCAAGATCCAAATGTGGATGGCTCAATTGTATGTATGGGGCCCGAGTTCTTAGAGTCGGGCCTGCATGAGGAGGAAGTGGTTAGGATAATTCCCAAGAGAAGCAATATACCACTAATTCTATGTAATCAATTCGGTGGCCTAGATGTGTATGAGCCAGAGTAGGAACCATGATCATTCGAGGAGTAGGATCTCCATGTGGTAGTGTATATGCATCCACCTATTTTATCTGAGGTTGAGTATGAGAAAGAGCTCTCTAGAAAACTCTCTGTGCATAGTGTAGAGGGAACTTGAGTTTGGGGAATTCATTATAAAAGGAAGAATAAGGGATGAAAGGGGAACTGTCATAAAGGGGGATGTATTGGGATTAAGGGGAAGAAAATCAAATGTCAGAAGTATTATTCTCACCTGCTAAAGTCGATGGAATCAATGTCAGCCTATAGGGCCAAGGTTATGGTTAAGTCTAAATAACCCATGTTTAGAAAATAATGAAGGACGTGGTTCTTCACAAAGGAAAGTAACAAATCAATATCAACGATTCTAAAAAAGAAGAGTAGGGGGTTTTATTTGGAATGTTATAAGAGGAAAATGAAAATAACCATTAAGAGATCCTTATTTATTTAATTGAAGAAATGCAGGAAGAATCTATAAAGATCATTATCACAAAGGTGGAGAAGGACCGAATCATAGGGAGGGAAATTCATGGGGATCCCAACAATGAAAAAAGGTACTGGATATAAAAACATCAAGTAACTTTTTCACACGACTTCAATTAAGGAATTATTAATGTATAGGAATACATACAAACATGCGTCATAGTTTCTAATCATTTTAATGACCTTTTCAAAGAAGATATGGATATAAAGGTTCAATCCCTTCATTGCAGGCTATACTAGGTAAGCAATTCAAATATTTTCAGTCCCATTTTTAATGAATCTATGATTTATTATTATCCTTAAACCTTTATGCAATGAACTTTTATGGTTTCCTTGTTCTCCTCAAATGTGCCTTTGGAAATAAAAATTTTAATATTAGTAGTAGGAACATGGAATGGGTATTCACTACACAGTGTTTTGGAATAGAATATCATGTTGTATTTTTTGAAGCAGAGCAGGGGTAAATAAATGTTTATGGGAGGGAATAATTAGAGTGAAAGGGGTCTTGAATATTTTATAAAACATATGGAAAGTATGGGGCATGTGGAAAAACAAACCACAACATTAGGGACAGAAAATAAAAGTGCATAAAATGAAGAATATTCTTTAATAAAGGGGAGAATAAGAAGATCCCTTACCTTGAGAGTGTGACTAAAAATGATTCGAAGGAGCTTCTTGAGAGATAAAGAATACTTGTGAGGACTATTGAGAGGGTAGGGAAGAGTAATGAATATCTAAAAGGATTTTGCGTGAGGGGAAATGGGATCTATTATGGGTTTTTATAGGAAATGAGTGGGGAATTATTTATAATTTCACAAATATAGGTTTTGGAATCTATATAATAAAATATCCAAAATAACAAACCTTTCCATAGTTTTTGGCCATATTTTCTACAAAAGAGAAGTGGATTTAATTATTTAATAACTATAGGGGCCTAACTTATTAAAATAATACATGTGCTGATGTGTAGGTGAGTCATACTCTATGATAAATTATTCTAAAACATCGAAATGTATTATAGGTTTTGTAGGATTTTGAATGAATTTATAAAATTAATCAATGGAAAAGAATATCATATTATTTTAATGGTAATGTTATATATTGTCACAGATACCATTTATAGTATTTATTAGATCCCTTTTGGGTCATTATGATGTCATAGTACACACCATATATTTATATGGTATTTAATTTTTTCCTCAAAAGGCAACTGTCTCAGAAAATTATTTAAACTTCACCAGTGGATAATTATTATTTTCAATTTCCAAAAATAATATTAATTCTAGAAAAATTATTTATAAATATTTTCATTTTCACTTGTAAAATAAGAATCTTTATTTTCTAAGAAATGACTGATTTTCTGACAATAATAGTTTTTAAACACTTATAAATATTATATTTGGATTCATAAAAATTATATCATCATTTATATTTAATAAATATTATTTAATAATAATATTTTATTAAAATATTGTTTATTAAAAAAAATACATTAATTTATTAAAATAACAATCTTAATTTAAATATAATAATAATTAAAAATACATTTTTTATCGCATAAAAACAAAAATATTTTATAAAGTAATGAAAAAATGTTAATATAAAAATTATTATATTGAAAATTGAATATGAATTTTCATATTATTAGTGTCATCATACATATTCCTTCAATATATTGATAAAAACCCTAAGAGTAAGGTTCATGATGGTGATATGTTCCTTGCGGGGTTCGACATACATGATTTGGGTAGTGATCTTAATGATATTGAACTTCTCCGATAAATGTCTTCCCTCATTATTAAGTTATGGGATATCATATTAGTCTTGGTCAAGGTAAAAGGATAGTGATTCTATGTCCCTCATATGATCTAAGAAATGGGATTCATAGGTTATGATCCTACTCATTGAGGCCATCACATTCTTTGTTTGTGTAAATTGTATTTGTTAAAACCTGATATTTATACTAATCATGTGATCATTGATGAATGGATATATTATCAACAGTCATGATGCTTAATGGATTTTAATCTGATAATATATAATAAAACCAAACTACAACACGTATTTCTATAACCATAATACATTATAAGACATTTAATTAAATGACAAGTGGTATTTTTATAAAAGAACATGTTGTTACATATAACATCACAAAGGCCCTAGATGGATCGAAAAACATTAGTGATGTGATTATAGAAACCTTACTGACTCTCATTTAGAGACATATTCATGTCATCAAACTTATTATAAAAAAACCTAGAGTTTTTTCTCATTTACTTATATATATATCTCATAAGAAATTTCCAATTTATCCCATATATATTTTTTTGGTAAGACAACCCATTAATTTCATATAAATATGATCAAATAGAGTAGTTTCTAGAGTATTATTTGCCTTTTCATCTATATAAAGAAGCTTTCTATCTTCTACATTCTTAAATAATCCAAAATATTCTCAAAAATAAACTCAATAAATTATTACAGTGAACTCTTCTCAAGGAAATGATTTACGATGAGACCCAATCCTGATTTTCTATATCTAAAAATTACAATAATGTAATAATTTAATTATTATATAAATCAAGGTATTTCAAATTATGACTGATTCTTGCAGACAATGTTGAATTCCAAACCTGTGGCTCTGATACCACTTATTGAAACCACAGTCCAAAACACCATATAAAGGAAGAGTCTAATTGGGGTGTGGTATTATTTTGTAATTCATGGACATTTATTATAAATATATCATAAAAATACATTCAATATAATGATTAAAATATAAGAAATGGCCTGAGATATTTTTTTCGTTCCCCCAAATGGGGTAATCTAAGGATCATGTACCAATGTTGTGTTGATGTTCCTTGGATGTAACACCATTTACTAGGGCATTTATAGGTATTAGGGAGTGGAAAACAGCTAAACTATGGTAAAATTCCTATTCATAATCTCTCATGCATTATTTAATCCATTTAATTACAAATATCCTGAAATATGAATGTTTCTCTCAAAAAATTCACGAAATAACACCAATACAACATTTTGTCATCATTTAACTCCTTAAATCTTAATCTCCACAAATATAGTGATAAATGAAGTGAAATATTATCCAAATAATTATCTTTTTATTCTTATAAAATTATAAATTATTAGTATTATCTTTATTTCCTTTTATTCCTCTATTTTTATTCCTTAATTATTATTCCACTAACATACATTAAAACATATTTTTGGTAAGAAATCCAAATCAAAGCTATTGAATCTTTGGGATTTACATTTTCAAATTCCCTCCTAATTTGAATCCTAATCATCATTTCATTTTTCCCAAAATGCTGATGTGTCCTTCTTCCTAAAAGTATCCCTTTTTAAGAACATAACATCCCATTATATGAATATCACATCATAATAATCGTATATATTTAGATTTTGAACATTCACATAGATTTTTTAAATTGAATTACATGAATATAATGGAATTAAATTCCATAAATATCACAAGTGATCTCCTTAAAATTTTCACTATGATCCCTTTTGATGACGATGAATGTTTATTCACAGTTGGAAAAATACTATGTCAGTCCATGTGTACTCTTTGTGGGGATCCTAAAGTCTATGTTTCCTTTAATAAACACTACAATGACCTTTATACACTCCACATTGGTCTCCAAAACTATATGTCACAAAGAAACTCACTATCACCCAGATTGTTCTCTACATCGGGTTCCAAAACTCTACATTATTATCTAACACTATTTTGACTAATGTAAACTCTATTCACAAATATATATTGTATTCAATCAACTCTATATGTGATTCCATAACCTCTATGTGTAACTCTATATCAGTTTCTATAAACACTATGGGAAACACTATGTGGGTTCCATTAACTCTATGTGAAACTATACGTGGCTTCCATCAATTATACATTCACTAGAGATTTTCCAAATTCTAGTACCATTCTCAAAAAACTATAGACATGCTCTCTATAAACACTGCATTCTTCTAGATATAGGCACATATTTCTCATCATCCACCCAAAAACATGTTTCACTAGAAATCTAGCAATGATCTTCCAAAACAACCTTTAACACACTCAATTACTTCTACAATAAAAATTATATCTCCATTACCATATTGAAAATAAAATACAAAATTAAAAATATATGGTTCCAATATAATGATACATTGCAACTCTTTATAAAAGCAATTCATGCCTCTATCAAATATAAGAGAAAAAGTATCTTTGTTTTAATAAATATCATCCCACTCCTTAACCTATAACAATTTTTAACGCTTTCATCCCTTTATACAACATATATTATCTCTATTTGTTTTATATTGGATTTTAATTTTATATAAAAAATACCAATAATATATACTATGATTAAAATGTTGAATACTATTTATTCACAACATTCAATGAAATCATATTATTGATCCTGAGATCAAACGTTTATGTCCATTTAACAATCAATTTCACTTTCAACAAATCTATATATATATCCAATATTCCATGTTGATAATGACTTGAATAATCAATCCTATCATATATTTAATCTATTAAATCTCTAAAAAACACCATAATGATACTCCATAACTCCATCTCAGTCATCTCAGGTAATATTATGATTCTCTTATACTAGTTTGTTGGGGGAGAAGCTATTATTTCAGTTAAAAATGGTTGAAAAAAATAGAGATAATGTAGATAAACCAAATCCCTCTATACTAGAAAAAAATATAATTTAATTATCATATCAAAAATTATAAAATAATTTTATAGATAAATAATCCTTAAATACAAAAGATATCTCTTTCCTGAAATCTAAAAGATTTATCCCATATAAATGAATTACCTCTCACTTGTGGAATATCTCTCACTCTAAGGAATCTGTTACTTGGAGAAATTTTATCTCAAATAGTGGAATATTCTTAATAAAATTATCTATAATGGATTTATACAAGTACATCATCATTTTTTATCATAATGAATCATTATATCTTAATATGTTATCATGTGCAAAACAATACCATCACAATATCAAAAAATAATTTCAATGGTCAAACACAAAGGAACTAATATTTCAACATATTAATAAAATAAAAATTAATATATTAACTTTATAAATATATAATAGATAAGGAACAATATACCATACATATAATGAGGTGAGACATGAATTAACAATGGGGAAAATACATGACATGCAATGGTGGACCAACTATCATGGTTTTAAAGGTCACTCATCCCATAAACTGAACCACACTTACCTATTCTCATCTGCAACCCTCCCTCTTGAAATAATTACATAAAACTATGAGATAATATCCAGTTCATAATATAAACTGTCATAATAATGTTTCATATCACCAACATTGTATCCAATAGTCCCTCATTGAATTATAAAAGGGGGTGGGCCATGACCAAAAAAAATTCTTCCCACTACATTAACAACACTGATACTTATTTGACACTTAATCATGATTTTTTACTTAAAAAACACTTAATATAACCCATAATATTGATTGGTCTAGTGTTTTTGGGAAATTAGGTACATTACTAACAACTAAAAACATGAAAAGAAAAAATATTATTAAAAACTTCTTTAACATTACTAACACATTCCATCGTACACAACTTTTCATAGGATAACCTGAGGACATAAATAAGAAATGGGTGATCTAAAAATCCCAGTAATTGAATAAAAAAGGAATAACATGAAGAATGCAATACATTTTAGTTAATATAAATATCAATGGAGCATAAAACGAATGTGAATAACAAGTCCTGATATATCACGATAATTATAACATGTGAAATGTGGGAAACACTTAGAACACTTCATCATAAACATTGTTCGAGGGTAAACATATCATGAAATCATGGAGGACTAAGTAACATAATGGAATCAGGTAAAACCCATGTCCCAATGCAACATATCTTAATATTGGCCATTACCCAATGCATTGAAGCGTTATCAGGGTGAAAATTTCATAATTATTTCATTCTAATGCTTAAGTGTTCCATAGAGATCATATAACAGCAATCCTTTCAACATAATAATTTACTACATGATCATGGAATATCGAATTCCGACATTTATGGCTCCAATAAATTAGTATATGTGCATAAAGTTGAATACCATTGATAGAAAAATGGATATGGTATTCACTAACCAATTATTTTGGTAAGGAAAGTCACAATACCATTTCAACAACATAATGATGTCATATATAAATTCATAAAATGGGATTATTAGAGTGAGAAAGGGGTATATCATCATTTATACCTAATATATATAGTAATAATAACATGGAAAGTCATTCCCCAACAAATGGAATTGGAAATAGAAGGTGTTACATAATGAAGAATCTTGAAGAAAGTGGAGAAAGGAAAAAACCCTTACGAAATTTAAGCACTGTAATGGGTGTGCCTAATAGATCATGGGAGGGATAAATGAGAGTTAAAAGGAATATCATAATATAAAAAGAAATTAATTTTATGGTTATTTAGACTAACATATACCAACATAATAAAATGAAAATTAAAAGACACAACCTTTAAAGGATTCCTTGATAAAAGGGGAGAGTGGAAGATTCCATATAGAGTTTTGGCACAGTAAAGGCTTAGATAAAGGACAAAATGAGGGAGGATAAATAATATATCATTAGAATAAAATAAAATCGATATTAAGGGAATCATGTTAAATTAATTACAGTATAACCAATTGAAATTTTATATACTAATTTTAAGGAAGATTCTCGAATTGAAAGAGGTAGAGGAAGGTTAGGATCCCTTACTTGAATGTTTGACTCCATAGGCATCAGATGGGATTCATGGGAGCTTGGGGGAACCCTGAGAGGTCTCCAGGGAGTTATGGTAAGAGAATGTACATTATAAAAGGATAATTGTAAATGATTAATGTGGGATTCGATGGGTTTATAATGGAAAGGAGGGGAATTTATTTATAATTTGGATTTCTGGACTCTACCTAATAAAATATTCCAAACCACAAACCAAAACATGTTTTTCCCATGGTTTGATCAAAATAGGATCTTTACAAAATATTTTATATATCCAATATTCTATCATATTAAAATATTACCGTTGGTGATGTGGTGGAAAGTCACACTCTTAATGAATTTATTTTAAAATCCGAAAATATATTATAACTCTTGGAGTTTTTATAATTGATTTAGAAACTAAATAAAATAGAAATAACATAACATTATTTTAAAGGAAAACATATATTTGTTCATTGGTCATATTTATTTTATTTATTATATCACATTTGGGTCATTTTGATATCATAAAAGAATAATTATAGCTAATCAGTATTTAATTTTACCCAAAAATTTGACTACCTCAGAAAATTATGAAAAGTTCAGTATTGGATAATTTAAACATCATGATTCCAAAAATTATATTTTTTATATTTAAATAACTTTCTAATTATGAAAATTTTCACTTTTAATGTAATAACTAACCTTTTTGAAAGTTTACTTGCTATTGAGAATAGTGGTTTTTGAACCCTAATAAAAAATACACTTGACAACATAAAAACTATATGATAATTGATATTTGATAAAAGTAATCAGATAATAATTTTTTTAAAAAAAATTTATTTCTTTCAAAACAAACATAAATTCATCAGAATATATTTCTTTATTGAATTTTAATATTAACCAAAAATACTATTGGTACTTTAAAACTCATTTACAAAGTGATAATAATATGACTAAAATATATTTATTATTTTATAAAAAATAATTTACATATGACTAGTTCTAGGGTCTTGATACATATCCATTTAGTAAAATAGAATATCCTCTAAGATTAATGTGTATGATGATGGGGCTTTCATTGGGTTTTTTTGGTGAGCATGGTTTGGGTCGTGATCTCAATGAGATTGAAATTCTTTCAAAATCTATTTTGATCATGATTATGTTGTTGGATCTGATCTTGGACATGGTCTAGGGAAAAACAATTAATGTTATCTCCCTTTGATGCTCTAATAAATACAATTTATAGGTTATGATCCTACTAGTTGAGCCCATCACTTCCTTTGTATGTGAAAAATGGATTTTCTAAAACCATATATTTATATTAGTCATGCGATCACTATTCAATGACTATATTATTAATGAATGTGATACTTAATGGTAATCTAAATCTAATTGGATGTAATAAAACAAAATAATTTCATGTGTTTTCTTTAACTATAAGACATTTAATTAAATAAAAAAGGGTAATTTTATTCATAACAATTCGGGTCATTACAATCTTCCCCCCTTTAAAAATTTCACCATCAAAATTTCCTTTTCACACACTAAAACAGATGAGGGTAACTCTACTATATTACTTCCTCTGGTTCCCCTGTTTATTCTTAAAATTTTTGGTTTCTCTACAACACTTTGACTAGGGTAATTGTCTTATTTCTTAGAAATTTTTTACTTTGATCTATGATATTTACCACCTTCTCCTCATACAGAAGTTTAATCTCCAATGGAACCAACTATTGATTGAGTACATTTGATTGTTCTGGTATTTATTGACTTAAGAGGGATACATTGTATACCTCATGTACTTGATACATGTTTGTTGGGAGTGATAGTTGACATGCCACTATTCCAATGTGATCATGGATCTCAAATGGGCTGATGTACCATGGACTAGTCTTCCCCTTCTTCCCAAATATCATTACTCTCTTCCATGGAGAAATGCTGAGGAATTCAATTTCTCTAATAGAAAACTCTAGGTCATGTGGTAGATTATCATCATAGATATTTTTTCTACTAGGATCATCTTTGATGTACTACTGAATTTTATTAACCTTCTCCACCAATTCATAAAAATTTACATGACCTAGAAGTTTTCATTCCCCAACATCATCCACACATTCCTCTGCTCGTCACATCTCCCAATATAGGGCTCCCTAGGGATCCATTTGGATTGTTTAGTGGAAAATATTATTTTAAGAAAACTCTAGCAGGGGAAAATGTTGGTCTTATCCTCCCTTGAAGTCAACTGAGCATGCTCTAAACATGTCTTTATATGTTTTGATAGTCTTATCAAATTTTCCATCAGTTTGAGGGAGATAATCCATACTAAAGTTTAAATTCGTGTTTAGATCATGCCATATAATTTTCCAAAACATAGAGGTAAATATTGGAACTTGATCTAACACAATAGATAATGGTACTCTAGGAAGCCTTACCACTTATCTGATGTATATCAATTCCAGTTGATGTAGTGAGAAGTCCTCTTGAATCACAATGAAGTGTGAAGTATTTGCATGATTCTCCAAAATAACCCAGATAATTTTTTTCCATTGGATGTCTTTGAAAATCTATTGACAAAGTCCATGGTGATGCTTTCCCAATAAAATGTTGGTATGAGTAATGGTTGCATCAACCCCATAGACATATACTTTCCACCATTCACATGCTAACATACTCGGCACATTGATGTATAATTATTAATATCCTTCATCATGTTACCCCACTAACAATTCTCTAAGTGATATCAATACATCATTGTGATTCCTGGGATAGTGGAGAAAGTCGAACTATGTGCATCATTCAATAGTTCCTCCTTTAACTCAGTATTTGATAGAACACATTGTCTTGAGTCAAATATCACAATTCCTTATTCATAAAAATTAAACTCAAAGGATTTTTCATTTCTTATAGTTTAGAAATTATGTTTAATTCCTACAACATTTCTTTGATCATCCATTAACCTTCATAAAGAGACTGTTGGGAAATAAGTTGTGAAAGGGTTGATGATTTTCCTTCTTTTATGATTCCCATATAAATCCTCTTTAAATATCATAAGATCATATCCTTCCCAATTATCATTTATGATAGAATTATTGTAGTATTTCAAATAGATCATTCACCACTTTTTTTCTTTCCCATGATGGTTGTGGAGTCAACAGTCATAATATTTGATGATCTATAACTATCTTCATTGTTGTATATTATCTTTTTCTGTGTGAATATAAATTTAGGACTTTTGTGATATGTATATAATTAACATGTCTCCCCAAATAAATAATTCTAAAAAATTTTAAAAGAGAAGATCACCTCTTCCAACTCCAGATCATATGTGGGATAGTTTTATGATAAATTTTTAACTTCCTTGAAGCACAGGATATGAATTTTCGTTTTCCATTAACACAGAGCCTGATCACATCTTCAAATAATTTCTAAAAATTAGGAATAGTTCCCAACTTGTGGGTAGTGTGAGAACATGGTCAGTGATAAGCATCATTTTCAACTCCATGAACCTTTATTCAAATTCACCATTCCATCAAAATTTTACTCCATTCTGAGTTATCTTGGTAAGAAGGTTTGAAAATTAGGAGAAATTTATCACAAATCATAGATAATATCTAGATAACCCATGGAAGAAACAAATATGTATCATGGATATTGGACATGACTATCCTTCAATTAATTTTGTCTTTTAAGGATCCAAAAATATCCTATTGATTTTGATGATATTGCCAAATAATGAGACATCCCTCAACCAGAACTCACACTTTTTGTACTTGGTATAGAGCTTCTCCTTTCACAGGGTCTTTAGTATAGTTCTAAGATGATCCTCATGGTCCTCCTTGGAATTGTAATACATTATAATATCATCTATAAAGAATATAAAGAATTTTTAAAGACATTATCTAAAGTCTATATTAGTCAAGCCCATGAATATTTCTAGAGAATTAATGAGTTCGGATGGAATTACTATGAACTCATAGTTCTCATACCTCTTATGAAAAGTAGTCCTGGTGATATCCTCCTTCTTCACCGTAACTTGGTAATATCCTGACTACTGATCCACCATGGAAAATTATTTTTCACCACATAGCTGATCAAACAAGTCATGAATCTATTGAAAAAGATACCTTTTCATTAATCATGATATTTTTGAGCTCATTATAATCATTGCGAAGGGGAATTAACCCATCCTTCTTCTTGATGAAGAGGATTGGTTCACCCATAGTGAAGCACTTGGGTGTATGAATCCCTTATCTAGATTCTCCTATAGTTATGTATTTAATTCCTCATGTACCACAACAACCATCCTATAATGATTATTGGATATTGGAAATTACCCGAGTATAATATTGATTAAAAATTTGACCACTAAACTAGTTAGATGACCCGAAAATTACATCATAGTAGGATTGTCTTCAAGGAATATCCTTTACTTAGACTAAATCATTTGAGAAGGATATTCTTTCACATAGGGAAATAATATCCATGATTTATATTATGTTAGTAAAGATGATTCATCCTTCTCCTTGCACATGGGTATAATCAGGGGTCAATTCGCTATATGGAGATTGATTTGCTTCTCAGGGCAATTTATGTTATCTCTATATAGGGAATTTAAATCCATGCCTAGAATTTCACAAAATTCTACCAAAGGGAGTATGATAAGGTTTTCTGAGAAGTTCATCTGAAAAACATTGATAGGGGAAGAGTTATATACTTGGGATAAAGTATTTCCCCATTTTTCATTTTCACTGACATATATACTTTCATACTTTGTGCTTGGATTTGGATTGTTCTAATAAACGTTTGTGCTATGAAGGAATGTGTATAACTATAGATGATAACCTTACCTTTAAATTTTTGATTCTAATTCTACTTTATCAGATAAATAAATAGAGATGATTTCATTTAAAATATTTAACACATAAAAGTGAAACCAAACACATTAATGGGATAACATATAAAATACATGTATTTACTTAACACATGAATTTATAGGCCTCAAAATATGTTATCCATGATATATTTCTAAAAAATGTATTCATATGCAGCTTTTTTGTCCCCTTAATTAGGGTTCAAAATGAGATTATGAAATTATCAAAGCATAACCCCTAGGTGTGTTATACCGGGTACGTAGTAAGGCCGATTTTCATGTACCAAATTACTAACAGGCAGGCTTATAACATCTTTTCGGAGTTATTACCTCAAGGTGCATCTATTCTGGAACTGCATCCACTGGTAGAATCCAAGATGATATGTTTTCATGAGAAAATAATTACTCTATTCATACCAAAATTTTGGGATTTTTTTTATAACTAAAATTATCCCTTAGAAATGTTCTAGAGTTCATTAGTCCTAAGGATCTTAGTAGTGTTTTGTAATCCTAATCACAAAAATAACTAAACCTATCCATTCATGAATACTATAACAAAAATTTATTTTATTTCAAATATAAACATGATTTATTACATAAAATTACACTAAATAAAACCTAGAATATTGAGAGTTCTAGTGTCTTTAGGAAATTTGGGGCATTACAAAACACCTTGACACTAGAAAAGAAACTTATTTATTGAAAACATTATTAATATGACCAAAACATTCCCTCATACTTAACACTTCATGAGATAACCTAATGACATACATAAGAAAGGGGTGATATATAATTCATAGAATGGTAATATACATGGAATAACATGAAGAAGAAAATACATGTTATACAATACATATATTAATGTATCATAAAAGGAATATGAACAATAAAGCACGATATATCATGATAATAATAACATGGGAAATTTAGAAACAACATAAAACACCATATCATAAACATTGGTCAAGGATAAACCCACTAGGAACTCATAGTGGAAAAATTACCATAATGGAATAAGGTAAAAACCCTATACCAACATGATGTATCATGATACTAAACATTACCCAATGCATTGGAGTGCTATCAGGGTGCACTATTTATAATTATTTCATTCTCATGCTTTAGTGTGCTACATAGACCATATAACATGGATTCATTCAACATCATAATTTATTCCATGACCATGGAATTTAGAATACATAAATTTATGTCTCAAATTAATTAGTATATGTGCATAATTTTCAATACCCTTTAAAGAAAAATGGGCATGGTACTCACTAAAAAATTATTTTGGTCGGGAAAATCACACAATAATTTTGAAAGCATAATGGCATAATATATAAATTCATAAAATGGTTTTATGAGAGATAAATGGGTCTCTAATAATTGAGATATTAAATAAAATGTAATAGGTACATTTAAATATATTACCAAACATATGTAATTGGAAATAGATGGCATAAAATAATAAAATACAGAAGAAATAAGAGAAAGGAACCCTTACAAAATTATGACATGGTAACAGGTGTGTATAATGGTTAATAAGAGGCATACGTGAGAGTGAAAGGGGATATAGTAATTTTTACATAAAATTTATAGTAATGGGGATACATAATAAGATATCCAAACATAACAAAATGAAAATTAAAAGACAAAACATTAAAATGAGTTCATGATTGAAGAGGTGAGTGGAAGATCCCTTACTGAATTTTGGCATACCAACAGATTAGATAATGGTAAAAATGAGAGAGTATACATAATAAATCATTAAAATTAAATAAATTGGATACTTATACAATCATATTAAATGAATTACAATATAACCAATTCCAATTATAAAGACTAATTTGAAGGAAGATTCATGAATTGAAATAAGGAGAGGATGGGTGGGATATCATACATGAATGTGTGATTCCAAATGCTTGGGAGGGGATTTTTGAGAGCTAGGCATGCCTTGGTAAGAATATATGGAGTGTAGGAAGGTTTGTATATGTGATCCATGTAGTGTTACAGAAGATAATTGGGCGATTTGGTGGGTTAATGTGGGAAAGGAGGGGGATTTCTTTTTTATTTTGGTTTTGGACTCTACATAATAAAATATTTGAAACCACAAAAAATCCCTTGTTTTTTAAATGGTTTCATAAAAATGGTATTGGTTTAAATTATTTTATTTTTTTAATTACCTAACTTATTAAAATATTTCCATTGGTGATGTGGAGGTGAGTCACACTCTATAAGAAATGATTTTAAAATCCTCAAATATATTATAACTCTTGGTGGAATTATAATGGATTAATAAAATAAATAAAATATACATAAAATCAAATTATTTTAAACTTAAAATATATATTTGGTATTTTATCTTATTTATATAACTTATTACATCCCTTTTTGGTCATTGTGATGTCATAAAATACAAAGTATATTTTTGTGATATTTAAATTTTAGCAGAAAATTCGACTATCTTAGAAAATTATGAAAATTCACTATTAGATAATTTAGCATACCTAATTACAAAAATAAAATTTATTTTTACTAAATAATTTTCCAAATATATGGATTTTCACTTTTAAAATAAAATAAGACATTTATTGAAAATTTATTTGTTTTTGACAATAATAGTTTTCAAACCCCAACAAAAATAACAGTTGATATCATAAAAATTTTATGATAATTCATATTTGATAAAATTTATTTACTAGTAATATTTTATTAAAATATTATTTATTTAAAAAATCCATTAATTTATCAAAAAATAATTCTTAATGGAATTTGAATATTAACCAAAAATACTATTTGTTCTTTTGAAATCATTTACAATGTAATTATAACCGAATTAAAATATATAAATTATTCTATAAAAAATATTGTACATATTCTTATTACTAGGGTCTTGATAGATATCCATTTAATACCTCCATATGCACCCTAAGAGTAAGGTGTGGAATATCGGGGATTTCATTAGACCATTCAAGGAACATGATTTTGGTCGTGATCATGATTATTTTGATCATCTCCTATAAAAATTTTCACTAATACATAAGTGATTGGATCTAAAAATGGGATTAGTATATAGAAAATCCCAGAAATGTTATCATCCTTAGAAGCTTCGATAAAGGCCTTCATAGGGTAGGATCCTACTAGTTGAGGCCATCACTTCCTTTGTCCCTGAAAAATAGATTTTTAATACCCTATATTTTTAATAGTAACGTTATCCCAATTAAATGGATATATTATAAAATATAGTGATACTTAATGATAATATTAATCCAAATATATATAATAAATAATAATTTAATGTTTTTACTATAACCAGATTACACTTAATTAAATCAAAAAGGGGAATTTTATTCATAATAGTTTGGGTTGTCACAATGATAATATAATATCCCAAAGGCTAACATCAAATTAAACCCCTTCCCACATTAATAACACCCATTAATAGGATACATAATCCATAAAACACCTATAATAACAATTAAAACTTCCATCACATGGATATATATAAACGTCCATAAGAAATACAATGTGCCTCAACAAGGGAATAATAATTAGTTAATCAAGCATCACATCAAAAATTTCCAATAAATCTTTTCACATATATCATGTAGTATATAAATTTGGAAATACATTCAAAATCCCATTTGGAATATAAAAAAATTCCATGTTAATTAACAATCACCACTGAAGCACAACCATTACAACTCAAATGAATCTATATTTAATTTTATAAAACAGCAAAACCCCTTTAAAAAAGTTTCAAACCACTATGATGAACTCTAACTAAAAACCACATAAATAATGGAAGGTAAACTAACTTTTATTTAAGAAAAATAAATTTTAAGGATTAAAATCCCATTTAAAAATTTACATGAATTAAACATGCTTTCAAAATATTCAAATTTCTTTTAAAAAATCCAAACATGTACCAATAATTACATGAAATATAATAAAATCCCATAAAAAGTTTATAAATATATTTAAATGGAATTATAAATTAAATAAATCAATTTAAGATAATTAAATATTCAAGAAAAACATTAAAATCATTTTCATCCAATTTGAAAGGGACAAACAAGAATTTTTCACAAGCACTTAGAAGGCGTCTTAATCCCATGGAAAACATGATGGAAAACCCGACATCACCTTATCGAACTAATACATAAAAAAATTACATATAATTTCATATTATTTCATTTAGAACAACCAAGGAATTTATAACATGCAATACAAGGGGGATTCATAGAAAAATATACCACAAAATAATGGAAGGTGAGCCTAAATGGTATAAAACGATTCACTTTAGCTGTGGATTCCCAAACACATTAAAAGGTTATCTATAGGACCCATAACACATCCTAATAATGAAAAAAATTAAAAACTAAGACAAAACTCTTGACCTAGGGTCTGGATGAAAGAGGAGTGTGACATGGAGAAGGAAAATCACTTGAAAAAGGGACGATGAAAGAAGAGGATATTTTAACTCATGGTATCAACAATGAACCCTAAATATATATAGATAAAAATCCTGCAAGGAGGGTGTTATATATAGGAGGGAGTTTACAACATAGGGTTGTCTTGTATGGGGTATTATACAACATCGGATAGGGTGAAAAGGGATTAATATCCCTTTAATTAGTTTAGAGAATTTTGTGAATGAGAATAATTTTTTTAACATTTAGTAATAATTCATAATTTTGGAACGTGATTTTCAATACTGTATACCAATTGTATTATCCCTATTAGTCAATAATGAGGAACTCAGATGGATACCCATCGGAAATTCGCATAGTTGAGCATACTATGCTTATACCATGTGAATTATCTCTGTTAGGGATTAAACCTCATACATGGTCGGTGCACGATTACTCCTATCTATTTAAAAAATGTTAATAGTACCAAAAACATTATAAAATTTTAAATTTCTGCCCTAAACCCTTAGGAACCCAAAAAATATTAACATTAAACAAATTAATTAATTAATTAATGAACACGATTGTGACACAAAATGTGACACAAACTCCCCCCATACCAATTCTTACCTCAAGAAATTATTGGTTCCAAATAGAGATAAAAAGTGGAATGAATTATATGGAAACTCTCAAGGATGACTAAAATCCTCAGCCAACCAATCTTCCAAAAAAAAAGATCAAGAAAGTCTCTAATAAAATGAATACCAGAAATTTTTCTCCCCAAAATTTAGAATTAATTTAAAATGGTGGAATAAAAAAATATTTTCAAAAAAGGGGATGTCATTAAGAAACCATGTTAATAATATAACCAAAGGTAATTATCAATGATACACCATCAAAATATAAAGAATCTAGAACCTCAAAGAATATCACTACATTGAAAAACATCCTAAGGGATCCTAAAACCTAGTCACAAAGACATGGAATCCAAATAATAATATCACAATTAAAACATTCCTCAGAAAGAAAGGATATGGCTCTAACATAAGTTTTAAAATAATAATACAATGGTATTCACATAAAACTACTACAAAACCATCCCATGAATATTCGAATGGAAACACTTCCTAATATCCCAATTAAAAACAAAAATACTCCCCATGTATCTTTGAATTCACCCTAGGTTCTTCCCATGTATGCTCTAGGATGAAAATAATACAGATGTTTTACATGAAAAATGGGAAACCTAAAATATAATCAAGATATGAGTCATGAAGAAATTCCCAAGGGAACGCCACTCATAATAGACATCCAACTAAGAACACCAGAAACCCCGAGGTAAAGGCCTCCTCAAGGAAAAACTACTCTAAAATCAACTAGCATAAATTCAACAAAAAAACTCATCACCCAAATAGGGATGAAACCAAGAACATAAATAATACGGTAAACAAAAGAAAAATATCCATCAAACCATATATGTATCCAAAAATAACTAAGAAAAAATTCCTCTCAAAAACTCTCACAACCATTTCTAAGAAACTTAATCCTCACTGATCCACTCATCAATACAAAGCATATGGGTCTAACCCAATGGACCCAAAAATATCTAGATGAATCACTAATGAAAAAATACCATAGATAAAACCCAATCACTTCACTATGAGAAAGAAAACAAACTTGATACCCCATTTGGATCATAGGAAGTGTTAAAAAGAATGTGTAAGGATACCTAAAAGAAATAATATACTTTAAAACTATGTATTTATTAAGAGGAGGGGCCCCACATAAAATCATCTAAGATATGGGAAATTGTGCAGTCATATCTCTAAAATCATGCCAAACTATACCAAAACACATAATGTATAAGAAAATGAGAATTACTATAACCTCTAATGCATTTCTGAAATCTCATTTTAAAAACCATAGTTCCATTAAAATTGAGAATATTTTCATTAATAACAAAACAAAAATAATTTTAAAAAAATCAATCCATAACCCCTTATATGACTTGGTTAATTTAAAAACATTTCCAAAACTGATTTCAAAATGAAGACCAATTATTTTAAAATCAAAATTCTATTCTGGGATTGAAAATAAATCAAATTTTTTTTGAAGTGGTTTTCAAATCACTAAAACCTTTAAAATAAATTCACCACGAGTAAAATCTAAAACAACCAAAGAAAATAAATTCAATTTTTTTTCCTATTTAAATAACTTCCCCACCATTAAAAAACGTTGTTCAGTTGATTAGAAAATTCAGCCGCACATTTATTTTCTAAATTAAAAATTGAATCATCTTTTTAAAAACATTTCATTAAACCAAACTATCTTTGAAAATAATCTAAATGCCTTGTTTTAAAACCAAAACATTTTTATCAAGAAACCCATTTTTCAAACATAGAATATAATTTCACATAACATGAAAAAAATGAATTAGAAATTAAAAAAATCCTCACAATAAGTCAATGTATTCATTCATACTATAAGACCAATCATGACCATATCTTGTTTCCCCCACAAAACCAGAAATCCAAAGTTCAAGTAGTGTAAATAACAAAACTAATAGGGATATGTAACCATGATCGACTTGAACAAATGTTTCATGGATACATGAAAATCATGTGTTGGTTCCTAAAGAGTATCCATAATCATTCATTATGTTGTCACACAAATTTTAGAACACTATAAAATAACCTCACATATGGATTTCATTCTTCATTTCCATCCCAAAACATCACATATGACCCCAAGGAAACTCTAGTAAAGTAATTGAGGATAAATAACTACTTAAATTAGTATAAAATAGTCCAACAAATAATCTCTCAAATTGAAAACCAATATAAATGGAAAAAATCTCATCAACCAATGGAAAATTGAGGCTCAGGGAAAGAAAGATCTCGTGATACTATCCCCACAACAAAATCTCTAGTTCAGACAACCTAATCTCCAAGATACCGACACACCATATAATAAAGAGTGTTATAAATAACTATGACACTCCAGAAAAGGAGGGACTACAACTATTATTCAATTTGTAACAAACCTTTTTGGTCATTCCTTCTAACGAATTCCAAAACCTTCACACTAGTGGCATAGAGGGTGTTCTTAATCCACACAATCAAACATATATCATCTAAGAATCACATTATCACACATGGGAAAAATTTCACCAAATAATCCATATAAATAATGTATCAAGAATATAATAAAAATCTTGTATGACCCATCACTATATCATACATCCACACCAAATGAGAATTGAATAAACAACAACCAATTAAAAATCTATGAGATAAGTAAAAGATAACCATTAACCTCCCTCACCACCCTGGTCTCCCTCTCCAGCAAGGAAAATAAACTCACCCAAAATATTTTCTACACCCACTAGTTGGTATAGATACAAACCATCAATAGGAAAAAAGAAAACCGTATTTTTCAAAATAAAAAAATTTAAATGGAAACATACATAATATTTTATAAATGAATATATTGGTCTAAACAAATTAAGGAATTAGGCATAGCTAACCAAATTCCATAAAATAATCACTAACCTAAATAATATCAACTTTTTCCAGATAATCCCAAAAACTAATCCTGGAACCCACAATTGAGATAATAATATAGATGTGAGAAAAAAAACACTCAATAGGCCACCACTAACCACTTAATCTCTATAAATCCCATATAGAAATATTTTATAATTAATTATTTGAGAATAAGGTATAAATATTCATTTTGACATGCTTTATATAACCAAACCACAATACCAATGAAAAATAACATCCCTTTTTATAAAATAAATTTAGTATAATTATACATTTTAAATTAATCCTTTAATATGAGGTAATGAAAACCAAAACACTTCCCCCTTTTTCAACCTCTTATGAAAAAACCCATTTTCAAAACAAATTTTATTGGATAACC